>JAYEPQ010000019.1:9198385-9798385 GCA_036321105.1 Dracaena cambodiana | reverse complement strand
GACAAAACTCCCTCCAAAGTTTCCAAAACTCTCATGATTCTTTGAAGAGTTTCGGAATACTTTGGATATAATCTTCTGTATTAGAACTTCCGTTGCGTTTGCTTGAAGTCTGTGACTCTGTATTAGCGCCGCTACTACTTCTTACTTTTGAAGGGACACGTCTCTGTATTAGGGGCGCGACTCTCCATCTTTGAGTAGGAGACGACTCTGTATTAGGGTCGCGAACTCTCGTTTTGGAAGGAACACGTTTCTGTATTAGGGGCGCGAGCTTTCAATCTTTGAATAGAAGACGACTCTGTATTAGGGTCGTGAACTATCTTCGGAAGGGACACATCTCTATATTAGGGGCGCGAGCCTTCATCTTTTGATAGAAAACGACTCCGTATTAGGGTCGCAAATTGTCTTCAGAAGGAACACGTCTCTGTATTAGGGCGCGAGCCTTCATCTTTTTGAATAGAAAACGACTCTGTATTAGGGTCGCAAATTGTCTTCGAAAGGAACACGTCTCTGTATTAGGGACGCGAGCCTTTATCTTTTTGAGAAGAAAGCGGCTCTGTATTAGGGTCACAAACTTCACTTTTTGAGGAGAAACCGACTCTGTGTTAGGGTCGCGAACTTTTGCGGGAAGGCTGGCAGGCGGTTGCTTTTCCATGGTGTCAGATTCGAGGTGTTTTTCTGAGCCACATTAAATGAAAAAGTATCCACGCGATTCAAGCCGGATATCACGTCTGTTCAGAGATCCTGGCCGTCAAATCACTGGCTATATAAGCTCCACTTTACGAGAGAGGCTACCCTTATCTCAAGAAATTTGAAATCTGAGTTCTTCGTTTGGACTCCTTAGACTTCTCGTCTTCAATCTCCTATAGCTTTTGATTCGAAGGGTTTTCTCAATCTGCAAAAGACGCCAAAGAAATCTTTTTCCTCTGATGCTGCCGCCAGTGGTCGTCAAGATCCTCGAGCAACCTCCAGTTCAATAGTGGTTCGGCAGGAACCCTTGATTGGAGGTAATAAAGAAAACTTTCAAAAGGCAGTCCCTTTCTTATCATTTTTTCTTTATCTTGAATCTGAATGTCTTTTGCAGTCGACTATGCCTTGAATCCTTAGCCTAAAGACCATTATTTCGGATACTCTGATGGCTATGATGGGGAGAAAGAGTTCAGATTTGGTCATGTCTTTCCACATTGTACAATATCAGACAGCCAAGAGAGAGAAGATAAGATTCTCCACTCTTCTCACTCAACACTGCGAGAGCTGATGACCAATGTATCTTTTGAAGGAGACAATCGGTCTCCGTTGCCCAAACCTGTCTTTTTGTTTGGGGACCATATTTCAATGCCCGACAGTGGTTTGGAAGATGGCGATTACAAGTGGCTTCGCCAAGTTGAAGGTCGCCACTTGTTTCTCCCCAATATGGAGAGATCTTATCCATTCTTATTCTTTCAGTCCCTTTCTGTGCTCAGGAGAATGGACTGGCACATAAACAGGCCACAAGACGGTATCCTGTTAGGGGGCTTCAATGCTCAAGGTGCTTTTGCTCGTGGTACTGGGAAGAGATTTCGCGGATTGCTGCTGGGATTGCGTAAACACGATCTCCCCAGAGGCGAGATTCCTATAATCGCGCAGACTTTCCTGCACCGTTTTACCAATGCACAAGGAGAGTTTCCTGTTCAGGATTTTCGTCCCCCTGGATGGGTTCATTGCTCTTCAAAAGGAGAGTGGGCAGTCTTGACTGGCTTCTTCTTGAAAACCTTCAGGGATCAGCTTCATTATGCGGGGCTATATCGTACTATCAGGGCTGTTCAGCACGGTATTCCTGCTAGTAGATTTCATTTTTTTGCTTTACTGGAATTGTACAATCCCGATACTTGTACAGTTTTTAGCCCTCGTGGCGAGTTGGTTTTTGCCCTTCATGAAATGAATGAAATTTCGGGTTTACCCATGGGAGACATCCCGTATGAAGAGTATGTCCCTACCAGGGAAGAACTCCATCTGTTGAAGACCCGGGACCCTTTGATTTATAATACTTACTGGGAATTGCTCTGCCACTACCATATTTGCACCCACACATCTGGCACCCGTAGTTTGAAGCCAAAGAAGTGGCTGCAGTATCTTCTGCCAATTTTTCTAAGGGTAGTCTTAACTTTACTCGCCTTCATCCAGTTTCTGAAAAGGAAGTTGAGAGAAGAATCGCCAGTTTTGGGACAGATGCTTATATCGCTGAATCTGACGAGGACGTCTTTAAGGCTGGAACGTCCTTTGAAAGTTTTCACTATCAGGCCCTCCAGCCTTTGTCCGATCCTGCCTTCTTGGCGAGCTTTTTGATGGTATGGCTGAAGAAATGTGTTATTCTTTCGCAGGAAAACATACCCATTAGAGCCGTATACCCAGCCGTCCTACTAGCATTTGGTAGGCGGCTCAGTTTGTTGCCTGCGATGGTTTGCAACATCCAGAGTGGACTGAGAAGATTATCTGACAAATTCTGCCAGGTGAAGAAGGAGCAAAGGAAGAAAGGAGATCCGGTCATTAAGATTCCCAATCCGCGTGTAGAACTCTCTTATACTTATTTGATGGTTTGGGTGGTTCTATATTGCCCTACTTTGATGAGTCCTACAGACTCGCAGATTGACTTAAGTGCTCCCAAAGTGCAGTACTACGAGAAGTTGCAATGGAGAGGGGGCTACATGGCCGCGATCCGCAAGACCCTTCATAATTTCTCAACTTTCGAGTTGTTCAGATGTTTTCCGTACTTTCCAAATGCCGGGTACGGGGAAGAATTCGCGGACACTGCTGGTGTCGATAAATTTACTATCCTCTCCTCGGGATGTTTCTGGTGGTTGATAAATATCCCCCCCGGGCATCTGGTTCTTTGTTTGGGGAACCTTTGCTATATAGAACCTTACTACCCAAGTTGTTTTGCCCGACAGTTTGGGTATGATCAGCTTTACGTTGGCAATCCCAATAGAGAATTAAGCTTTGTTGGGAATGTTCTTGAGGGGGCTCGAGCTTGGTTTCACTTCGTCGCAGGTGGAACTCAAGCCAAATTTGATCTTCCGCTCAAGACCCCGAACTCAAGTATGAGCTTCTGCTTCTGTAAATGGTTTGCGGATGCTAACTCTGCTCCTCAGAATTTCAACATACATCATACCAGTCTGCGGGAGATCAGATCCTAGTATGCCCAGAAAAAGAGGGCTGGCAGCACAAAGGTGGCAAGGATGGAGGACTTCAGGGGGGACAGCACATCCAATGAATTGGAACAAAAGGAAGAGGACACTGATGCACCAGTTCAGGCTGCCTCCTTTGATGTTTCTCCTGATCCGACATCGAGGAAGATTTCTCCTCCATTGCCGTCTTCTCCTGAAAAATCTTCACATAAGCAGAAGAGACTATAAGGCGTCTTAGCGACTTTTCTACCATTCCGCGGAGAACTGATTCGCAGAGCACCCTGTCTGGGACAGGAACTGCAACACCCACTCTGATTTCTGAATCCCTCGTTGAGGAACCCGAGGAGGAGGAAGATGACTCGTCTTTAATTCTCCGTTCCCTTAAGAGGCGTCGGAGTCAAGGACCTGTTCTCTGCAGTGATCTTACTCCTGTTACTCAAGAGGGTTCTATTCCTCCTATTGCCCAGGCCGACGTTGAAGTTGGTTCTCCTTCGGCTTTACAAGAGGACTCTGTGGCTCCTGTTGCTCAAGGTACTACAGATGATGAGATGCAAATCATTGGGGAGACTCGCGCATCAGATCCCCCAAAAGCAGCACCCCCTTCTGAAGATCAAAATGAATGGGGTGATGATGATGACGCCAGTAGTGACAGTTTTCGTTCTTCTACTCCTCCTTCAGATCATGGAAAATGTCTTTTTGAGCGAGGAGGTTCGAACCGAAATCTACGAGCCTGAAGTGTTTGGTCCTGAAGTGTATGGACTTGGCGAATCCAGCGTCCAACCTTCAGGTCTTCATCTTCTTTCTTTAGCAATTATGCTATTCTATCAAACGATATTGTAATACTTAATTGTCAATTTTCTTCTTTTTTTTCTGCTATCTCCAGTTTTGACTCCGGACTTAGAGTGCATGGGCGCGAAGGTGACTTCACCAGATAATACCATCGCGGGAGCTGACACTGGTGGAGCGACCGAAGTTACTACTGCCACGGTTGATACTTCAGAAGTAGTGATTCCCGAGGCTGCTATGCCTACGACCTTGGTCATGACCGCTCCAACTGATGTTATAGTTCAGGAGGCTATGATTAGTAGCTCCACGGAGATCTCCAGAGGTGCCATTCCTCCTGTTGCGGATCAACCCGCTTCTGCCTCATCCAGTATTACTCCTTCTCATGCAGAGATTGACATGTTTGAGAGTGATTTGCTGAAGGACACAGTGGAGACTTTCCTTCACTTTCTGGACCGCTGTATCGATAAAATACTAAAGGGGGTTCCTTTTGCTTCAATTGCCAATGTTCTTAACATTTATCTAACTGGTATTGTTAGCATTGGTGGAGAAGATAGAGCTGCTCCTTTTAGGCTCATGATAACTCAGCTTCAAAGGCATGCTGAATCTCTGTCGAAAACCAGAAGTGCTGATAAATCTGAGACAGTGGAAATCATTTTCCAAAATCTGAAAGAGGAACAGCATAAGTCTCAGAAGGAGATTCAAAAGAAAGCAACTATTTTCAAGGCCTCTTTAGAGCAATGTCAATCAAATCGCGAATCTCTGGTTTTTCTGCTAGCTCCAGTTTTGACTCCGGACTTAGAGTGCATGGGCGCGAAGGTGACTTCACCAGATAATACCATCGCGGGAGCTGACACTGGTGGAGCGACCGAAGTTACTACTGCCACGGTTGATACTTCAGAAGTAGTGATTCCCGAGGCTGCTATGCCTACGACCTTGGTCATGACCGTTCCAACTGATGTTATAGTTCAGGAGGCTATGATTAGTAGCTCCACGGAGATCTCCAGAGGTGCCATTCCTCCTGTTGCGGATCAACCCGCTTCTGCCTCATCCAGTATTACTCCTTCTCATGCAGAGATTGACATGTTTGAGAGTGATTTGCTGAAGGACACAGTGGAGACTTTCCTTCACTTTCTGGACCGCTGTATCGATAAAATACTAAAGGGGGTTCCTTTTGCTTCAATTGCCAATGTTCTTAACATTTATCTAACTGGTATTGTTAGCATTGGTGGAGAAGATAGAGCTGCTCCTTTTAGGCTCATGATAACTCAGCTTCAAAGGCATGCTGAATCTCTGTCGAAAGCCAGAAGTGCTGATAAATCTGAGACAGTGGAAATCATTTTCCAAAATCTGAAAGAGGAACAGCATAAGTCTCAGAAGGAGATTCAAAAGAAAGCAACTATTTTCAAGGCCTCTTTAGAGCAATGTCAATCAAATCGCGAATCTCTGGTTTTTCAAGTGGAGGCCGCTGCTTCGATTGTCAAGAGTCATGACCAAGCTATTACTAAGGCTCAAGAGACCATTGCCATGGCTCAAGCTTTCTTGGCCAAAATAACCAAGGAGCGCGATGAATCAATGAGGAACCTCGTCGATTTATCCCGCCGGCAGGACAATACAACCATAGATCTCCAGGCGGTACAGGCTGAATTGGCTACACTGGAGGCTGCTGTAGCGCAGAATGTTATCGCCAGTGACGAGGAATTACGTCGTCAGGCAGCTGTTCAAGCTTATGAAACCCTTCAACAAGACATTGACGATACGGAGGAGAAAATAAAGGCCCTTTTGAACCATTGAATTGTAAAGCTATTGTGTACACTGTTTTAGGTTCCCCCTTTTTTTGTAATAGTTCCCTTGTTGTTTATGGAGAACCTCATTTTGGCCTTCCGAGGTATAATTTTGTAGCTATTCTTCAAAGATTTGCAACGAACTCGCCATCTTTTGCCTGAAGTTTGCGAACTATCGTAAAACTCTGGTATCTGTATATCTGTTACGTGACTTTCTTAAGTCACGTGAATTTTAGGAGTTCGCGGATTTACACAATCCATATCTAATCCGCGACCCGGGTTCCGGAACTCTGGTCCGCGATGCTTCATCTGGAAGTTCGCAGAATAGACCATAGATCTTTCAGAATTTATAGAGACTTCTGCGAGCCGTGGGATGCAGCCATTTGGTCGTGGAATTCCAAGCGTTGCATGCCTCTATTAATGACGGGATCTCCGGGTTGCGATATCTAAGCGTCCTATGCAACAACAATAAATTCTGTTGAGATCTGAACTGAAAATCTTGACCGAAAATCTCGGTCTTATCTCTTCTAAACTGGAGGTCACAGTTAGCAGCTCGCCTATTTAAGGCACATGCTCTCTTCAATGAAGGATCATTCAGCCGTGAGAAAATTTCTTCTTGACTCTTTTCTCCTTCTCTCTTTTGTAGTCGATCCACCAGCGCAGCTATGTTTTCTTCTTCTTCAACCGAAGTGATGGATAAGAGTTGGCATGTCACAAGACCTCCAGATTGCATCAATCCAGCGGGGTGTCTCACCGACAAGGTCCTTCTGACCGTAGTCATTTTTCTTAATTAAGGTATATCTCTTCTTCTGACTCATACCCTCCTCCTCTTTCTTTTTCTTTCTTTTTAACGAGGATTTGTTTCGGCTGCAGGAGATAACCGTAGTCATTCTCCTTAACAATGGCCCAGACCCAATGAGCTCGTAATTGCTTCCAATACCTCAAGGGGCTTGGAAGGTCTCATGTATCTTTCATGAGAGAGAAGATTGCGGGTCTAGGACATTATTTTTCTTCTTTTCTAGTATCCCATAAGGTTGGGGTACTAATGACCAGAACCTTGAATTTGCGCAACCTTTCAGCTATATAGCTGGGGTTTGCATTCGGTATGCCCAGTTTTGAACTAATCAATTCACTGGTATCATCCCTGAGAGAACCAGCCAGGAGGTCCCTGATTGTGGTCGGAAAGAAGAAACAAGATTGTGCCTTTTAAGCCATCCTAAAAAAAAAAGGAGGCTACAAGAGCAAATTGGAAGTGGAGGCCAGGGAGCAAACTTTTTGATCTGAACCATACCGAAAGAGGCGGTTACAGAAGCAAGTCTGTCATTCCAGAAGAAGGGTCTGCAGAAGCAAACTTTTTGATCTAAACCATGCCGAAAGAGACGGTTACAGAAGCAAGTTTTCTCTTTTTTTTTTTAGTGATTTGTATTTACTCTTATTGGCTGTATAGCACCTAGAGAATTCTCTGTAATTTTGTTTTGATGATGAATAAAGGAGTTCTTTTCTTTCTACGTAACTTAGAGTATCTGAAAGATGTTTCTGATGTTGATTATTAGATGTAACTGTTAACTTGATAATTTCGAAATGGATTAGAATTTTCTAAGTACCCAAAACTACTATGAATGAATGAACTTCCTTGTTGATAAACTTGATTCGCCAAATATGTTATTGACTTGGCAAATTTGATGGGCAAGGAAATCCGATTCGCCAGAGGTAATTTTTAACTTGGCAAATTTTGGAAAAAGGAAATCTGGTTTGCCAGAGGTAATCTTTAACTTGGCAAATTTGATAAAAGGAAATCTGGTTCGCCAGAGGTAATTTTTAACTTGGCAAATTTGATATGAAGAAATTTGGTTCACCGAGGTAATTTTTAACTTGGCAAATTTTGGAAAAAGGATTGCCAGAGGTAATTTTTTACTTGGCAATTTTGATATGAAGAAAAATCTGATTCGCCAGAGGTAATTTTTTTAACTTGGCAAATTTTGATAAAAGAAAAATCTGGTTCGCGAACTAAAGGCTTTTAGTCCGGAACCAAGAACTTTTATTAACGAAGTTCTGATTACAGAGAAACTATTTGCTTAGGGCTAGCATAGAACTGCCCAGGCTATTATAGCTGGTGTTATGCAATTTTGCTAAGGATAATACTTCTTCAAGAACTTGCCGTTATTGGCATTAGGATCTTGTCACCATTAGGCTTTGTCAACCGATACGCCCCGTTGGAGTAGACCGTATCAATGACGAAGGGTCCCTCCCACTTTGGCTGGAACTTTTCCTTAGGCTTCTGGCTTGTTATGATTGGTCTTCTAACTGACAGGACCAGATCACCTTTCTTAAAAGTCCTTCGTTTAGCCTTTTTGTTAAAGATTCTGGAGATCCGCGCCTGGTATAGCTCGATACTCTGTCGAGCTTCTAAGCGTTTATCATCAAAGGCCTCTAACTCTTGGAGCCTTTGCTGATGCTTTTCTTGTTCTGTCACCCTTGTTGTTAACGCGACTCGTAATGAAGGGATTTGGATCTCCAATGGCAAGACCGCTTCTGATCCATATACCAAGGAGAACGGAGTGGCATTGGTGGGAGTTCGGACTGTGGTTCGGTATGCCCACAGACACTCTCCGAGCTTTTCGTCCCAATCCCGTTGATTGGATGACACAAACTTCTTAAGAAGTTTTATAATGGTCTTATTAAAAGGCTTCTGCTAGACTATTGGCTGCAGGGTAGTATGGCGATGAAGCCACATCTTCGATCCTGTATTTGTTGCAGAATCTAGAATACACTTGGCTCACGAATTGAGGTCCGTTGTCATGAATTATTCTTCTAGGCACCCCGAAGCGATAAAGCACATGGTGCTTGATGAACTTGATAACATCTGACGATTTTACTTCGGTCAGGGAAATGACCTCAGTCCACTTTGAAAAGTAATCAGTTATGGCTAAAATGAACCGGTGTCCTCTCGTTGATGGCGGAGAAATTGGCCGTATGATATCCATACCCTATTGCTCAAATGGCCGTGATGTAGTCGTTGGGTGGAGATATTCTGGAGCTTGATGTATAAAGTCTGCATGTATTTGGCAGGCCCTACACTTCTTGGCGTAGTTGACTGCTTCTATCATCATTTTAGGCCAATAATAACCCATCCTTTGGATTCTATTACAGAGTTTTGGTCCTGGCTGATGTGCTCCGTAGATGCCAGCATGGGCTTCTTCGAGTACCTTTTGAGCTTCGCGGTTGGAAAGACAGCGAAGTAAAACTCCGTTGTAGGATTTTGTGTACAACGTCTAGAGTTCCGCGTTGTAGTAAAACCGGATGGCCTTTCTCTGAAGGGCTTTGGCTTCTTTTGAACTTTCGAGTAATATCCCATAAAGGACATAGTCTATATAAGGAAAACGCCAATCCCTTGGCTCTAGGCTAGATGCGCAAGCGTCAGCTTCGTTTTCTTGTGGCTTTTTTCGCTTCTTCTTCGAGCTCGTCCTTTGAACAGAACAATTCCTTGCTGCTTACCATAATTAGCCTTTTAGCATGCTTGGGTAAGGCTAATGTAGCAGCCAAGGAAGCTAGCGAATCTGCATAACTATTGAGCTAGCGCTCTATGTGGCTGATATAGAAACCAGTGAAACCGTTAGCGACTTTGATCACCGCATGATAATACGGCAGGATGTCTTCATGTCTGACTTCGTACTCTCCTTTTATTGGTTTACAATGAGTTGAGAGTCCCCATACGCCTCCAAATATTTGACCCCCAGTTTTTTGGCTATTCTTAAACCGATTAAGAGGGCGTTGTTTTCCGCGACGTTGTTGGAGCACGAGCCTGTCAATGAGTAAGCTTGAGGAATGATGTGGTTGCGAGGAGAGACGAGAACAACTCCCACCCCCGCTGTCGTCTTTCCTTTGGATCCCATTCGGGAGGCACCATCAAAGAAAAGTTGCCATACACCTTTCGAAACCGTATTTGATCCGAAAGACCTTCTTGAACCATCCTTTTCTGAAATTAAATCCCGTTCCTCCAACTCTCCTGAGATTTGTTCATATAACCACGAGGATGCCGGGACTGGATGTTCGGCCAAGAAGTCGGTCACGACCTGTCCTTTGATAGACTTCTGTAGGACAAAGTGCATATCATATTGTGATAGCAAAATAGCCCAACTGGATAGTCTTGAATTTAATGACCTGGGTTTTAGTCATTAATATTCTCGGAGGGTTAACTCTTGATACAACGTGGATAGTTTGTCCAACTAAGTAGTGTCGCATTTTCTGTATTGCGAACACCAGCGCTAGACATTATTTTTCTACGGGATTATACCGGTGTTCCCCCCCGATCATCATTCTGCTGAGGTAGTAAATGGCTTGCTCGTGGCCTGACTCATTCTTCTGTGCTAGCAAAATGCCCAATGAATGGTCCATAGCCCTTACATATAACTGGAAGGGTTTTCCCGAAACTGGGGACACGAGACTGGTGGCTTCGTGAGATATTGTTTGATCTCTTCAAAAGCCTTTTGGCATGCGTCATCCCAGATGAACGACACTCCTGGTGAAAGGTTGACATTTACCAGATAAATTTGATATAAATCTGCGAATGTACGCCAGCCTGTCCTGTAATCCTCTTAACTCTTTGAGGTTACGGGGAGGTGGCATGTCTTGGATAGCTTTGACTTTATCTGGATCAAGATGTATTCCTTTCGAAGTTACAACAAAGCCGAGGAATTTCCCACTAGAGACCCCCAGGAAAGACTTAGCTGGATTCATCTTGAGCTGGTGCTTCCTCATGAGGTCAAACACTGTTTTCAAATCTTTCAAGTGATCTTCTTTATTTCTTCTTTTAATTGCTAGGTCATCTACGTAACACTCCACTGTTTTCCTGAGGTGCTCCTGGAAAATTGCATGCATGGCGCGTTGATACGTAGCACCTGCATTCTTTAGGCCAAAGGGCATGACTGTATAGCAGTATACTCCGAGTGGTGTCCTGAAGGACGTATGATTCTCATCATCGGGATACATCTTTATTTGATTATATCCCGAGAATCCATCCATGAATGTCATGCGCTCATACCCACAAGTATTATCTATCATGATATCAGTGATGGGTAATGGGAATTCGTCTTTGGGGCAAGCCTCATTCAAATCCCTAAAGTCTATACAGACTCGGATTTTTCCATTTTTCTTGGTTACGAGAACTATATTTGATACCCAATCAGGGTGCTGTTCCTAGCGAATAAAGCTTGACGCGATCAACTTTTTGATTTCAGCTTCTATAGCTTCCATGATCTCTGGGCGGAATCTTCGTTGTTGCTGCTTTACTGGCTTAGCTTCCGGTCGGATCTTCAACTTGTGAACCGCCACGCTTGGATCCAACCCTGGCATCTCCTCATAACTCCAAGCAAAAATATCGATGTATTCGTGGACGAGGGATATCAATTCCTTTCTTTCTTCCGAGGATAGGTTCTCACTTATAAATATGGGTTTAGGATTCTTTTCATCTCCCATATTAATTTGGATCACTTTATCTTCAGTTGGGGGCTCCCGTTGTTCAAACTGAATCTCCCACGCCATATTAAGATGCTTGTCCCAAGGGTTGTCTCTTACTGGTGAGGTTTCCTCCAAATCTTCGTCTGAATCCCAGCATGATGATTCTGACGAATGATCATACTGTCTTTCCTTAGCTTTGTCGCTTGAGGAGGCCTCGGAAGTGGTGATGCATCCCAACCCCCTGTCGGTTTTCTGATAATAGTCTGGCGTCTTCCTTTCGGGGACAAAAGGTTGAAGGATTGTCTTCCTTCCTTTTCTGAAATTCAACCCCCTGCTTTCGGCCAGATTGTATCCCATTTTCTTTATTATTCCACGGGAATTTTTATCGTAATGGAAGAACTTGGGTTTTCCCTGTTCTTCCTCAAAATCTGAACATTTCTCTTTGTTCCTGTGACTTGCTCTTCCAAATATTATGGCCTCTTGGGTTCCGTTTTTGGGAGGGACCTCAAAAATAACTTGGTCAGCACTTTCAACATCATCACTCAGTTCGTATAAGGATGATCGGATAGGTGCTTGGAAGGAAGTCAGAGAATATATCTCATTTACACTGTCGCTAAATGCATCTGTGCTAGTGCTTGAGGGCTCAGAATCAACACCAGAAGAATAAACAAATTTCAGATTTTCATTTATCACCCATTCACCATCAGAGTGAATGGTGTTATTTACATTAAGGCCTTCAAGGCTTATTACAATGGGCTCACCATCCCAAATTACATCCTCGAATTCCGAATCTTCGGATCCTGATTCTGTATCAGCCTCTTTGCCACTATCAGAGTCATCCTGGACAGGCCGACCTGCGACGCCAAACGCATCCTGATACAGCAACGCGTCAGTAAAGTAGTTTTCAACTCCTTTGAAGGGTTGTTTCTCCGCAACGAGTGTCTTCATGTTCGCGTCTTCGTTGACGTACTTCATGCATTGGTGTAACGTGGAGGGCACGATTAGATTGCTATGGATCCAGGGTCTCCCCAACAGCAGATTGTATGACGTGTCCGCATCTATTACGTATCACGTGACTTCCATTTTCAGGTCGCCGATTTGACACTTGAGCTTTCTTACCCAGGGGTCTACTACCGTTAGCATTGAACCCGAAGATAGTAGTGTTGGTTGCGGCCAATCTGTTCACCGGCACTCTAAGATATCGTAGCATCCTTCGCGGCATGATGCTCAAAGCCGAGCCTGGATAAGCTTGAATACGATCAGTCTCTGTAGACCCTATGTATCCTTTGTAATACAAAGGGCGATGATGCTTATTGCTTTTGACTTGCATATCTTTCGGAGAGAAGGTGACGCAAGGGATGTTTTTACCAGAGATCTGGTGACATATCGCGCAAAGAGACTCTCCTTCTTCGATCATCTCTGGTATTTGCGCCAAGAACACTTTCGAATCTTGCAGAGCTTCTCTTAAAGCCTCCCTAGTAGATTTGGAGAGCTTCAGGAGCTCGTACAAGGTTATCCTTGCAGGGATATTGGCCAACTGCGTTAAGATGTCGAACTGGAATGACTTTCGCGAGTCTTCCGCAAGTTCTTTTCCCTTTTTCCTTAGAGCTTTGTCAAACTTCAGCTCCTTTTGCTTGACTTTTTCTGGAGATGGTTGAGAACTCGTTGTTTGGCCGTAATTCTTTAAGTAATCTTTTCCCGAACGGGTCCCCGCGGAGGGAGGGTCTGCATCGGCGACCAAGGAATTTCCGATTTCTTTTTCCGAATCGGTCAGAGCAGGAATGACTTCATCGTCTTCGGGAATTGCGGAAACCACATTGGAGGTGAAGACCCTCTCTCTTCGCTTCTTCTCAAATGAACTGGAACTCCATTGTTCATCATTTAGGAGATCAGGGTGTACCCATAGTATCTTCCCCCTATCAGTTTCAAAAGGGAATAGTCCTTTTTTTTGCTGTTGGTGTGGATCAAAATTTACGACTTGCATCGTGCTTTTATGGATGGATTGCACTCCATCTTGAACTGTTGACTCTATCCAGTGGGGCGCTTAACCGAACTTGACGGTCACTATGTTCGCAGTCACCTTCTTCTGGTGCTCTTGAAGCTTGATGACATTAGCGTCCACTAAGGCTTGAATTTTGTCTTTAAGGATGTAGCAGTTTTGGGTGGGGTGGTTAATGATCCTATGGTAGACACAGTGTTAGGATCATTAACTTTTCCAGTTTTCTCTGAACGTTTAGACTCTGGCAACTTCAGCATCTTCTTACTCATGAAGAGGTTGAAGATAGTCTTCGTGTGCTCATTCTTAAAGGAGTGTTGCTTTTGTAGCACTCACGCCTGAGGATGAAGTTTCGGGGGAGTCTTCGTGGGTTGTGGCGCATCAGTAACCATTGTTTCCTTCCCTTTATACCCTCGAGGTCGGGACTTATAGCCGTTATCACCACTTCGCTTCGGTTTCTCCTCGCCTCCTTCTTCTTCAAGCCTTTGCGTAATTTCTTCAGCTTCTTCAGCTTGTAGGGCGAGATCATTCCAAGTTGAGGACTTCACCGCCCCCATCCTGGCTAGAATCTTGGTCGATAAATTATGTCGACAGGTTTCTATCAGGGTCTTTTCTGGCATCCCATGCGGACATCTAAGAGAATCGTTCCGGAACCTTTTGATGAAGTCCCGGGCTGACTCTCCTTTCTTTTGTTTAGCAGCTAGAAGCGCCGGCATTGACACCTCCATATCATCTTCATAGAATCTAGTGAGAAAGGCTTTCTCCATGTCGCTCCAGGAATTGATGGTTCCCTAATCTAATCTCCCGAACCATTCAAAAGCTAGCCTGGTTAAGGTACTAACAAATATTCTTGTAATAATAGGGTCATTTCTGGATAAATGCCCTATCTGCGACTTAAAATAGTAGAGGTGCTGGTTTGGCGATTCTCTACCATCAAAATATTTGAGCTTCAACGGTTTGTAGCTTTCTGGGAACGACACCGTTTCCCACTCCATGGGATATGGCCTTACTACACCCAGTTCTTGTAGGTCGCCCTTATGCATGAGGGCATTCAGTTGGTTTTGCAAGCTCTCCATCCAGACAGTATTTGCGTTTCCCTCCTGGTGCATGAAGCGGTTGTCATCATCTCTATGATGTTCTTCTTCTTCTCGATTGTTATGAGGACCATGACCTTCTTCGTCGGTCTTCTTTCCTGCATTCTTCAGTTTAGCTTTTTCTAACTCCATCAGAACGTGTAGTATATCTTTAAACTCGCTGATGGCGTTTTGCTGTTGCTGGATATGCCTATCTTGTTCCTCCATTCTCCGCACGAACTCTTCTGGGATATTGTTCTGCGTCATATATGCCGAGCGAAGTCTTCTAAGAATGAATCAAACGTCTGTGATTCAGCCATAACAGACTTGGCTATATCTTTTTCATCAGATGAGATCTCCGCCATCTATGTATAATTCATAGGGATCACCACCTCACTTTTGAGTCGAGTGTGCCGAAAAAGTCCTCGCTCTTCGTTGGATGGGTCTTTCGAACTCGAAGAGAGCTCTGGGTCAGAAGCTTCTTCTTCGGAGATTTTCTTCGCCTTCTTTTTCTTCTTCTTTTCTCCAACGCTTATCATGTTGGAGGTCATCGCGGGATATTCCGGCTTAGAAAACTCGAGCCCGCGTCGTCTCCTTTTTGCCGATTGGGATGACGATATTGATGGAGACGACAATCGACAAAACACCGAGGATCGGGCATGAGTTGAACAATGGCAGTGAGACAGTACTGCATTGATCAGTCGTTCACAGTGGCATTGAGATACATGGGATTCTTCTCTTCTTCTGTTCAGAAGTTCCCTAAGATTTTTTGCACTGGAGTCCCTTGTGATGGGCTCATTTATGAGGGACAGTGGAGTTTCAACCTCACGGATAGGTATGCACCTTCTGCGAATTTGAGGTCCGTGAGCTTCTTCAGATTTTCCCCTTGGGATGCGAATGTATGCTCCGCGTTGATTATGGACCACTTTAATGGGTTCACTCCGCTTCCTGTAGGAAACGTGAGTAAATCCTTCTGCATCTTGACCAACCTCGCCCTTAGGCTTCCATATTTGGATCGTAGGTTTCTGCCGAGATGAGTTGGCAGTTTCCTTTTGTTGCGCGTTCCTGTGAAGGGCACGAGCTTTACTTCTCCTCAGGTTTCTTTTCGTCGTACGAGTGGGAGGAACCTCCTTCTCTGCATGACAGCTTTGCGGAGCGGGTGGTGGTCGCTTCCCCTTATTGAAGCGGGGACTTTGGTCCACTTTGCTTGAGAGATCAAGAGTCTTTATCGGGATTGGCAGAGAGCCCGTTGTTACGGAAGGGGATTTCGGACTATCTTGGTCCGTTGATTCCCTCAACTGGGCTATTGCCATCTCTTTGGGAATTGATCCCTTGGAGATTTTATGGTATCCCCTTAGGGAAGTAGGGCTCTTGGAGCTTGGAGAAAGAAATTCTTCATACCTTTGCTGGTCGACGGAAATGGTGAGCGAGTCGACCATACTACCAACTGGAATGTTGTCGGATTGAGCCACTACCAAGTCACCGGAGGTGATGGTAGTCCCCAGCAGAGTCGCCAATTTTCTGTTCGCCATAAAAGTTGCACGCTCTTTATATCGAAGTATTTTCAATAAAAGGGTTACAATCGAACGGTTTTCCATTTACAGAAGATGAGGAAGATAGCTCTCTCCCTCTTTGTTTAATACTGGATTTCTAGGTAGCTATGGAGGATGATCCTGCTCTCCGTTGACACTCCGTACAATCTCTCTCAGTTGGCTTAAAGGAAAAGAAAAGGAGGCTCTTTACTCTTAATCACAAGGGGTAACTTTTGGGAGAAGACGTCCGTCCTTATCTGTGTGTATCTCTTTCGCTACCCGCCTTTTATAGGGGGCTTGGAGTAACGTCCCGCCATATTTTGCTCGACCGTTAGCTCCCACTACTGAAGAAGTGCCGCCATATTCGTTAGGTTGTTACTCCCATGATTGAAGTAATGCCGCTGCATTCGTTTGGCAGTTATTCCCACGATCCGAGGTGGCAATTCTTCTGTTCGGATCGGGTGACTTTGTATTAAACCCCCACCCGAAAGCTATGGGTAGTGTCGCGAATCTCAGCTTTAGATTCGCGAACCTGTTCCGTCGTCTAGATCTCGGACCTCAGTTTCTTAGATTCGCGGACCTCAGTTTATTAGATTCGCGGATCAGATGAGTTGCGGGCTTCTGTCTCTGAATTCGTGGATCTGCTTTGCTTTTCCATAATTTTGCCGACAAAGACATCAACAGTAAAGAACCCTAACAACAACAAGACATCAACAGTAAAGATTCCTGACAATGACAAGACATCAACAATTAAGATTCGTGACAAAGACTTCTATAGCAATATTCTCAGGAGGCTTCTCAGGTAAGAGAGGTCGTCTATAAAAGTGGCTTCCGAAGGATCGACAAAGTATCGGCTAATCCTCAACGCCTCCTTCCTTCATCACATTCTCTCTCTCCCTCTCTTCCTCTCCCATCTGTTTTCCCAGTCTTATGCCTGTCGATCAAACTACCATCCACTTGTAGTTCTCCACCACCTAAATGTATAATTAAGTGTGTCTGAGTGTGTTAAGTAGCCTGAGTGTATAGCTTTCCATTCTGTATTAGTGTGTGACAGTAGTAATATCTATCTGGTATCAGAGCTCGGGCGTTCCTTTTTTGGGTGGTAGGGGTCTGCAGTCTATAAAAAGCTTTCGGTTTGATGGCTACTATTCCGGTATGTACTGTTTATTTTGAATAGTGAGAATAAAGATCTAAAAAATGTAAGTATCGCAAATTCAATGGTTAAAGACTGTGGAATGGCTATAGATGATGAGTACTGAACATATTCTAAATAAAATATCAAATATGACAATAAGATGATATATGTCAGGGAAGATAATAAATCCACAAAAGACTTGAATGATTAAAAAGTGGAAAGAAAAATGAGGATTGATAATCTAGATCTGTCTAACATACACATTAAGGATAGGCGAAAAACCATAAACGACTGGGCCTCATAAAGATTATATTCGGAAGGAGATATATTGCATCATGAAGGATAAAGAAAGGGTTGTCAATTGCATCATGATGACCTTACAAGGAGATATATTGTAATTGACGAAACAATGGATATATTCGGAAGAAGGAAAAAAAAATAACAAATCCATTGGATCTGAGTATATCCCCACTGACCTCATAAAGATTATAAAAGAAAATTTAAGTGGATTAATATATTACAAGGCTTATGAGGAAGTAATCCTCCATGCATTATATAAAATTGAACTATGTGATATATGCAAATTGGAAGAATACTGCAAAATATTCTCAAAATACTTAGAATACGATAAGACACAAAATTGGCTTGATCCGTTCTTTCACAAGCTCCCAAGTCCGTGGGATACTAAAACACAAAACGGATATCTAAATTACCTAAAACAAAACGAGAAAGAGGGCAATCTAAGACACTATATTCACTATGCTCTTAATATAAGAACGGATAAAATAATGAAAAACACAATCAGTAGCTCTGCTAAAGTGAGGAAATGTTATGAGAAGATAAATTGCGAGAAATGGAAAAAGGAAGCAAGAAAAGACCAAAATCATTTGAAAAAGAAATAAAGAATAAGAGACAACAGCAGAACCTGTTAGAACTGCTGAACTTTAGAAAAAATTTTCTAAAGAAATTGACTAAGAAAGAAATACCACTATTGAAAAAACTAGATTAAAATAGGGGTTTCATCTGGATGGACGAAGATAAAAGAATTTTAAAACAGCAAGCTGAAAATACCCCAGAAGTTTACCTACCTAAACCAGCGTTTAGAGAACATTTTCGATGGAGGCCATAGAGAAAGAAAAGAGGATTTATTAAGAATAACAAGTATATTCAGAAGTGTGATGAATCCTTTACACAAATGGGTAAAAGGGAATTCTTGTATGCGACGAAAAAGGACACTATCCTAGAAATGGAAAAGATGCTCAAAAAATAATAAAGCAAAATTTAGAAGCCTACAAATGCCAAGATTAGACAACATAACGTTAGGAAATACAGTTGGGAGAAAAACAGCCTTTAGTTCGGGATACATCAAAAAACAAATAAAAAATAATAGTAAATTCTTAACGATGGAAAATGCTAGTGATATATCAATCAAGCTTTTGAATATGAGAAACATGGTAAGTAAGGAAAAAGCTATAGCAAATAGTATCGCTATTTCAGTAGCAAATAGTAAAGCTATACGAACTAGGTATCTACACAATACGGGATAACAGGTATTCAATGAATCATGCAGAAGACATTACTACTCCTGTGAGGATCCTATATCACTTTATAATCCATGCATGACAGAAGAAACAAAAATAATAAGCCAAGAAATTCCAGAGCTAAAGGGAGGCTGGGAATTACACCAAAGAATAAATCCTAAAGTTGGAAATCATTGCTCTATTCAAGCAGCATATAAGGCAAAGATCAAAAAGAAGCTGCTCATCCTCACTGATTCAAGCAAAAATCTAGGATTGTAGTTCAGGATTTTAGCAAAAGAAAATTTGCAGGTGTGCAACATCTTCATAGATGAGATGGTCACAAAATTAGAAGTCGACAAGAATATCGATCTTCGTAGCGTTAGGAACACTATCCAACAACAATATAAACGAGTGTTCAAATGTAAGACATGCAGAAAATAATTCGCTTCGTTCCAAGCACTCAGTGGCCACCGGACAAGCCACATGATATAGAAAGGAAGCCTAAAGTGCACAAGTGTTCCATCTGTGGAGTCGAGTTTATGAACGGGAAGGCACTTGGGGGGCACATGAGGACGCATGGGACTAGAGATAGTCAAGAAAATCCTAGTGGCAAGAATGGTTTGTATCTGGATCTGAGCTTGGGACCCACTAGTTCTGCCAACAAGGTAAGACGACCTTGCATCTCCAGGTTTGGCAAAAATTTCACCCTCTGGTAATTTTTACTCATATAAATATCAACAGAGAGAGAAACCCTGTAAAGACCAAAGCTGCTAAAAGGAATAGTTTGGCATTTAAGCCCGAACGAAATCCTTGACAACTCATCATACTGAGGGGAATAGTATGACTAGCCCAACTCAAATGGTAGTTGGTAAAGGCAAATCAAATCTGTTGATAGTTAGAGATTTACTAAAAATCCCATAAGACATGACATTCACAGACCAAAGACATCATCAGAATAATAGCAGTGAGATTCTCTACAAAAGTATTGACAACCGACATCAACAGAAAAATTTCCTACAAAAGTGCCTGCCGAAAGGAGTCTGATACAGCCGAAAAGAGCCTAATATATCCAAAAGAAAAAAGGGAGGCATGATTAAAGGCTCCTTCATGATTAAAGAAGCGGGCCCCATAAAAGTAATCTAAAGCTTCACAAAGAAGAAACTTAAAGGCTTCACCAGAAAGGAGCCCAAAGCTTCATCAAGAAGGAACCCTTATTCAACAATACCTCTCTTAACGCTCGGCTTCAAGACTTCTGACGACGACAAGACATCAACAGTGAAAATTCCAGACAATGACAAGGCATGAATAGTGAACAGTGAATCGACATGACATCAACAGTAAAGATTCCTGACAACGACAAGACATCAATATTCGTGACTTCTACAACAAGATTATCAAGAGGCTGTGCGAACTTGATATCAAGAGCAATTCGGAGTTTGAGATAATCCTTATAATGAACAACGAGTCAGATATTATCACACTCTAAATGCCAAGATTAGACAACATAACGTTAGGAAATACAGTTGGGAGAAAAACAGCCTTTAGTTCGGGATACATCAAAAAACAAATAAAAAATAATAGTAAATTCTTAACGATGGAAAATGCTAGTGATATATCAATCAAGCTTTTGAATATGAGAAACATGGTAAGTATGGAAAAAGCTATAGCAAATAGTATCACTATTTCAGTAGCAAATAGTAAAGCTATACCAACTAGGTATCTACACAATACGGGATAACAGGTATTTAATGAATTATGCAGAAGACATTACTACTCCTGTGAGGATCCTATATCACTTTATAATCCATGCATGACAGAAGAAACAAAAGTAATAAGCCAAGAAATTCCAGAGCTAAAGGGAGGCTGGGAATTACACCAAAGAATAAATCCTAAAGTTGGAAATCATCGCTCTATTCAAGCAGCATATAAGGCAAGGATCAAAAAGAAGCTGCTCATCCTCACTGATTCAAGCAAAAATCTAGGATTGTAGTTCAGGATTTTAGCAAAAGAAAATTTGCAGGTGTGCAACATCTTCATAGATGAGATGGTCACAAAATTAGAAGTCGACAAGAATATCGATCTTCGTAGCTTGAGGAACACTATCCAACAACAATATAAACGAGTGTTCAAATGTAAGACATGCAGAAATAATTCGCTTCGTTCTAAGCACTCAGTGGCCACCGGACAAGCCACATGATATAGAAAGGAAGCCTAAAGTGCACAAGAGTTCCATATGTGGAGTCGAGTTTATGAACGGGAAGGCACTTGGGGGGCACATGAGGACGCATGGGACTAGAGATAGTCAAGAAAATCCTAGTGGCAAGAATGGTTTGTATCTGGATCTGAGCTTGGAACCCTCTAGTTCTGCCAACAAGGTAAGACGACCTTGCATCTCCAGGTTTGGCAAAAATTTCACCCTCTGGTAATTTTTACTCATATAAATATCAACAGAGAGAGAAACCTGTAAAGACCAAAGCTGCTAAAAGGAATAGTTTGGTATTTAAGCCCGAACGAAATCCTTGACAACTCATCATACTGAGGGGAATAGTATGACTAGCCGAACTCAAATGGTAGTTGGTAAAGGCAAATCAAATCTGTTGATAGTTGGAGATTTACTAAAAATCCCATAATACAAGACATTCACAGACCAAAGACATCATCAGAATAATAGCAGTGAGATTCTCTACAAAAGTATTGACAACCGACATCAACAGAAAAATTCCCTACAAAAAGTGCCTGCCGAAAGGAGTCTGATACAGCCGAAAAGAGCCTAATATATCCAAAAGAAAAAAGGGAGGCATGATTAAAGGCTCCTTCATGATTAAAGAAGCGGGCCCAATCAAAAGTAATCTAAAGCTTCACAAAGAAGAAACTTAAAGGCTTCACCAGAAAGGAGCCCAAAGCTTCATCAAGAAGGAACCCTTATTCAACAATACCTCTCTTAACATTCGGCTTCAAGACTTCTGACGACGACAAGTCATCAACAGTGAAGATTCCAGACAATGACAAGGCATGAATAGTGAACAGTGAATCGACAAGACATCAACAGTAAAGATTCCTGACAACGACAAGATATCAATAGTGAAGATTCGTGACTTCTACAACAAGATTATCAAGAGACTTCTCATGTAAGGGAGATTGTCTATAAAAGGGGCTTCCGAATGATTAACAAGGCAGCGACTAATCGACAAGGTATCCTTCTTTGTGAAGCATTAGATTACTTTTGATGGGGCCCGCTTCTTTAATCATGAAGAAGTTTTTAATCATGTCTCCCTTTTTTCTTTTGTATATATTAGGCTCCTTTTGGCTGTATCAGACTCCTTTCATCAGGCACCTTTTGCTGGGAATGTTTCTGTTGATATCGGTTGTCAATACTTTTGTAGAGAATCTCACTACTATTATTCTGATAATGTCTTTGGCCTGTGAATGTCAAGTCTTATGTGATTTTTAGTAAATCTCCAACTATCTACTGATTTGATTTGCCTTTACCAACTACCATTTGAGTTGGGCTAGTTATATTATTCCCCTCAGTATGATGACTTGTCAAGAATTTCGTTTGGGCTTAAATGCCAAACTATTCATTTTAGCAGCTTTGGTCTTTACAGGGTTTCTCTCTCTCTCTTTTTTTAATAGGCTATATTTACATGAGATATTTGTATGAGTCTTATAGAAAGTTGTAAAAATTACCAGAGGCTGAAATTTTTGCCAAACCTAGAGATGCAAGGTCATCTTACCTTGTTGGCATAACTAGAGGGTCCCAAGCTCAGTTCCAGACACAAACCATTCTTGCCACTAGGATTTTCTTGACTATCTCTAGTCCCATGCATCCTCATGTGCCCCCCAAGTGTCTTCCCGTTCATAAACTCGACTCCACAGATGGAACACTTGTGCACTTTAGGCTTCTTTTCTATATCATGTAGCTTTTCTGGCCTTGACCTCCTGTTGCTTGTCCGGTGGCCACCGAGCGCTTGGAACGAAGTGAATTGTTTGCTGCATGTCTTACATTTGAACAATTGTTTATATTGTTATTGGATAGTGTTCTTAACACTACGAAGATCGATATTCTTGTCGACTTCTACTTTTGTGACCATCTCATCTCTGGAGATGCTGCACACCTGCAAATCTTCTTTTGCTAAGATCCTGAACTGCAATCCTGGATTTTTGCTTGATTCAGTGAGGATGAGCAGCATCTTTTTTATCCTTTCCTTATATGCTGCTTGAAAAGAGTGATGATTTCCAACCTTAGGATTTATTCCATGGTGTAATTCCCATGCTCCCTTTAGCTCTGGAATTTCTTGGTTTATTACTTTTGTTTCTTCTGTCATGCATGGATTCTAAAGTGATATAGCATCCTCACATGAGTAGTAATATCTGCTGCATAATTCATTGAATACCTATTTATAACATTTATTTCGTATTGTGTAGATACTTGGTTGGTATCCTACGTATACAACAAATGCTGCTGAAATATGGATACTATTTGCTATAACTTTTTCCTAAGTCACCATGTTTCTCATCTTCAAAACTTGATTGATATATCACTAGTATTTCCCTTCATTAAGAATTTAATATTATTTTTTATTTGTTTTTTGATGTATCCCGAACTAAAGGCTGTTTTTCTCCCAATTGTATTTCCAAACGTTATGTTGTCTAATCTTGGCATTAGGAGTGTGATAATATCTGACTCGTTGTTCATTATAGGGATTATCTTAAACTCCGAATTACTCTTGACATCAAGTCCGCACATCACTATATCAGGAGGGGAGATTTCTTTTCCAATGTAGGCTTCTAAATTTTGCTTTATTATTTTTTGAGCATCTTTTCTATTTCTAGGATAGTGTCCTTTTTCGTCACGTACAAAATACTTGCATTCTCTACTTGCATTCCCTTTTACCCATTTGTGTAGAGGATTCATCACACTTCTGGATATACTTGTTATTCTTGATAAATCCCCTTTTCTTTCTCCATGGCCTCCATCGAAAAAGTTCTCTAGACACTTGTTTAGGTAGGTAAACTTCTGGGACATTTTTAGTTTGCTATTTTAAAATTCTTTTATCTTCGTCCGTCCAGATGAAACCTCTATTTTTATCTAGTTTTTTCAATAATGGTATTTCTTACTTAGTCAATTTCTTTAGAAAATTATTTCTAACGTTCAGCAATTCTAACAGGCTCTGCTGTTGTCTCTTATTTTTTATTTCTTCTTCAAATGATTTTGGTCTTTTCTTGCTTCCTTTTTTTCTCATAGTATTTCCTCACTTTAGCAGAGCTACTGATTGTGTTTTTCATTTCTTTATAAGTTTTTATATTAAGAGAAAAGTGAATATAGTGTCTTAGATTGTCCTCTTTCTCGTTTTGTTTTAGGTAATCTAGGTATCCATTTTGTCTTTTAGTATCCCATGGACTTGGGAGCTTGCGAAAAAATGGATCGGACCAATTTTGAGTCTTGTTTTATCCCAATTTGTAAGAGTATTTCGAAAATGTCTTGCAGTATTCATATATTTTGCACAACTCAATTTTGGATGATGCGTAAAGGATTTCTTCCTCTTAGGCTTTGTTATTTATGAATCCACATAAATTTTCTTTTATAAGGATATTTTCAAACCTAGTGATTTTGTTGTCTTCTACCCACTCTTTTTACTTATCTTTTATTTCTTTTTAATTTATCCATTGTAGCACATCTTCTTGTAAGATTCCCGTGATATAATAGACAAACCGTTTTTCATCCCTTGCCTCTTCATGGTTTGTGATTATGTTTGTTTGGGGTTGTCCAAGTCATCTATGACCTTTTGTTTATCCGTAATGTGTATATTAGATAGATCCGGATAATTTTTTCCTTGTGATATATTCCAATTTATTAAATCATTAACCCTCAAATTTTTTCACATTCACAAATCATTCAAATCTAATGAAGTCTTGTTACCTTCACTGACATTTATTAATTCATTATCAGATTTGCTATTTTCATCAGATTCTGTCTTTTACTCATCATGTGTAGTCTCCTCACAGTTTTTTATCCCTAAATTCATGATGCTCTCATTTTTTTTATCTTCATCCAAGTTGTATATCCCAGGGTCAAATTTGAAATGGTGTAACAAATCTTTATACTGGAGGTACGTCTCTTTAATCCTATTTACTAAATAATCTTTTTCTTGAATGGTGCTATTTTGATCCCTATACAACTCCTTCCAGCAATTAATCAGCTCAACTATTGAGTCAAACTCTCGTTTGGAGTATATTTTCTTGAGTTGCATTATATTAATTTGTTGACTTAGTCTCTTTCGTTTTGAACTAGTTCCTAATCTATCAATGTGATCTAACTTTCCTACTACTTTCTTTATCTCTTTTATTTGTTCTTGAATAGAAATTATTTCATCGTATCCTATCGTATACTCTTCTTCTGTGTTAAAAGATTCTTCAGAATTTAAGATGAATTCTTCATTTGTTCTCTCTACCTCACATTTATTCCCTTGGTAACTATTCTTCATTGGATTTTCAGTTTGTGAGGGACCACTTAGGTTATTATTATTCTTTTCAATTGCCTTATTATTATTTTCTTGGTCGCCAGTTTATGATAGGTTGTTGCTATTACATTCATTTTCCTCTTCTACTGGGAGATTACTATTATTTTCTTTAATTGTATTTTCA
Organism: Dracaena cambodiana; assembly: GCA_036321105.1. Taxonomy (NCBI): domain Eukaryota; kingdom Viridiplantae; phylum Streptophyta; class Magnoliopsida; order Asparagales; family Asparagaceae; genus Dracaena; species Dracaena cambodiana. The sequence continues at coordinate 9,773,299 of JAYEPQ010000019.1, read as the reverse complement.
TCCTCTTTAGTTTTTATGATATTAGGTTCGACCTCTTCCTGGTTTGGTTTATATCCAAAATGACTTAATAGACCCTTAAATTTTTTATAGACATTTTCGAGTTGTTGAGTTAAATTTTCTTTGGCCTCTAAACTTATGTTGGGACTTTTACCTTTTTGTTTTAATCTTTCTATTTGGAGAACTATCTCATCAAATTTTTTCTGGAATATTTTGGGGTGTTCATCATATCATATATATCATTATACATGATGTCATATGGACTACAATCTGCTCTACATATCTAGCAATTGCACACTATGTCGGTAGCCATCTAAGATGTTAGTGGGTAACTAGCTCTGAGTAGCCTATAGTGCCTAAAACCACCTCCTGAGGGTCACCCTACAAACGCCTACCGCGACAACAAAGGGCATACTCAAGAATCTGGGCTTTAATGTTACTCAAATTTAGTAGGGGACACTTAGAGTGTAACCAGGACAATAAATCATGCAGGTTGTGAGAGAAAGGAGGTCGGTGTTATAGTCAATTTGTCACTACGTACGTGCTAAAAATGCTTCCCCAATCTTTCCCAATTTTTCTGATTTTTACTTGATTTTTTCGTGTTTTTTGCTCCAGTGATGACTTTTCTACAGTGACTTTTTTGATTTTTTGGTAATTTTTTCAAATTTTTATGATTTTTTGGAAATAAATTCACACAAAATAAAATAAACATAGAGCTTATCTAACACATGAATGCAAGTGAAATCTACTTTATAATAGTTCAAAACAAACAGTATATACCGGAACAGTAGCCATCACACCGAAAGTTTTGTACAGACGACAGACCCCTACCGCCCAAAAAATGAACGTCCGGGCTCTAATATCAGAATAGAATAGCGCACCCCAATACTAGAATAGATAGAGACACAAAACTACTACTGTCACCAGAATAGACGTAGAACAACTACTACTATTAGTATGTGACAATAGTAGTAGTAGTGTGTGCATCATTCTAATATCAGAGACTTGGCGTTCCTTTTTTTGGTGGAAGGTGTCTGCAGTTTGTACAAAACTTTCGGTGTGATGGCTACTGTTCCGGTATGTACTGTTTGTTTTGAACTATTATAAAGTAAATTGCACTTGCTTTCGTATGTTAGATAAGCTCTATATTTATTTTATTTTGTGTGAATTTATTTCTTAAAAATCATAAAAATTCGAAAAAAATCCCAAAAAATAAAAAAGTCTATGTAGAAAACCCTTCACTGTAGCAACACTATACCAAAAAACCCGAAAAAATCAAGTAAAAATTAAAAAAATTGGGAAAGTTTGGGGAAGCATTTTTAGCACGTATATGGTGACAAATTGACTATAATACCGACCTCTATTCTCTCACCACATGAATGATTACTGTTTTAGTTACACTCTAAGTGTCCCCTGCTAGAATTAAGTAACCCTAAAGTCTAGATTCCTGAGCGTGCCCTTTGTTGCCGTGATAGGCGTTTGTAGGGTGACCCTCAGGAGGTGGTTTTAGGCACCGTAGACTACTCAGAGCTAGTTACCCATTGACATCTTAGATGGCTACCGACATAGTGTGCAATTGCGAGATATGTAGAGAAGATTGTAGTCCATACGATATCATGTATAATGATATAAATGATATGATAAACACTCCAAGATATTCTAGAAATAAATTTGATGAGGTAGTTCTCCAAAGAGAAAGATTAAAAGAATAAGTTAAAAGTCCCAACATAATTTTAGAATCCAAAGAAAATTTAATTCAACAACTTGAAAAGGTCTATAAAAAATTTAAGAGTCTATTAAGTCATTTTGGATATAAACCAAAGCAGGAAGAGGTTGAACCTAATATCATAAAAACTAAAGAGGATGAAAAAACAATAAAGAAAATAATAGTAATCTCCAAGTAGAAGAGGAAAATGAATGTAATAGCAACAACCTATCACAAACCAGTGACCAAGAAAACAATAATGAGGCAATTGAAAAGGATAATAATAACCTAAGTGGTCCCTCACAAACTGAAAATCCAATGAGGAATAGTTACCAAGGGAATAAATGTGAGGTAGAGAGAACAAATGAAGAATTCATCTTAAATTCTGAAGAATCTTTTGACAAAAAAGAATAGTATATGATAGGATATGATCAAATAATTCCTATTCCAGAACAAGAGATAAAAGAGGAAGTAGGAAAGTTAGATCACATCGACAGTTTAGAAACTAGTTCAAAACAAAAAAAACCAAGTCAACAAATTGATATGATGCAAGTCGAGAGAACATACTCCAAAAAAGAATATGACTTGATAATTGAGCTGATTAATTGTTAGAAGGAACTATATAAAGATCCGAAATGCATATCCAGGAGAAAAACTATTTAGCAAAAAGGATACAAGATAAATACCTCTAGTATAACGGTCTATTACACTATTGTAAGTTTGACCCTGGGATATACATTTTGAAAAGTGAGAATGAAGATCTAAAAAATGTAAGTATCGCAAATTCTATGGTTGAAGACTGTGGAATGGTTATAGATGATGAGTACAGGATAGAATCTGAAGAAAATAGCAAATCTGACAATGAATTGATAAATATCAGTGAAGGTAACAAGACTTCATTAGATTTGAATGATTGGTGAATGGGAAAAAAATTCAGGGTTAATGATTTAATAAATTGGAATATATCACAAGGAAAAAATTATCTAGATCTATCTAATATACACACTACAGATAAACAAAAAGGTCATAGATGACTTGGCACAACTCCTAACAATCATAATCAAAAACCATGAAGAGGCATGGGATGAAAAAAAGTTTGTCAGTTACATCACGAGTATATTACCAGAAGATGTGTTGCAATGGAAAAATTCAAAAGAAATAAAAGATAAGCAAAAAGAGTGGGTTGCAGACAAAAAAATCATTAGGTTTGAAGATGTTCATATAAAAGAAAATTTATGTGGATTCATAAATAACAAAGCCCAAGAGAAAGAAATACTTCATGCGTTATTCAAAAATGAATTATGCGAAATATGTTAGTTTGAAGAATTTTGCAAAATATTTTTAGAATATTTTTACAAATTAGATAAGACACAAAACTGGCTTCATCCATTTCTTCACATGCTCCCAAGTCCATGGAATACTAAAACACAAAACAGATACCTAGATTACCTAAAACAAAACGTGAAAGAGGACAATCTATGACACTATATTCACTATGCTCTTAATATAAAAACTTATAAAGAAATGAAAGACACAATCAGTAGCTATGCTAAAGTGAGGAAATGCTGTGAGAAGATAAATGGCGAGAAACAGAAAAAAGGGAGCAAGAAAAGACCAAAATCATTTGAAGAAGAAATAAAAAATAAGAGATAATAACAGAGCCTGTTAGAACTGCTGAACGTTAGAAATAATTTTCTAAAGCAATTGACTAAGCAATAAATACCATTATTGAAGAAACTAAATAAAAATAGAGGTTTCATCTGGATGGATGAAGATAAAATAATTTTAAAATAGCAAACTGAAAATGCCCCAAAAGTTTACCTATCTAAACCAGTGTCTAGAAAACTTTATCGATGGAGGCCATGGAGAAAGAAAAGGGGATTTATCAAGAGTAACAAATATATTCAAAAGTATGATGAATCCTCTACACAAATGGGTAAAAGGGAATACAAGTTTTTTGTATGTGACGAAAAAGACACTATCCTAGAAATGGAAAAGATACTCAAAAAATGATAAAGCAAAATTTAAAAGCCTACATTGGAAAAAAAATCTCCCCTCCTGATATAATGCTGTGCGGACTTGATGTCAAGAGCAATTCGGAGTTTGAGACAATCCCTATAATGAACAACGAGATGATATTATCACACTCCTAATGCCAAGATTAGACAACATAACGTTAGCAAATACAGTTTGGAGAAAAATAGCCTTTAGTCCATGATACATCAAAAAACAAATAAAAAATAATATTAAATTCTTAATGAAGGAAAATGCTAGTGATATATCAATCAAGTTTTTGAAGATGAGAAACATGGTGAGTAAGGAAAAAGCTATAGCAAATAGTATCCCTATTTCAGTGGCATTTGTTGTATATGTAGGATACCAACCAGGTATCTACACAATACAGGATAAATATTATAAACTGGTATTCAATGAATCATGCAGTAGACATTACTACTCTTGTGATGATGCTATATCACTTCAGAATCCATGCATGACAGAAGAAACGAAAGTAATTAGCCAAGAAATTTCAGAGCTAAAGGGAGCCTGGGAATACACCAAAGAATAAATCCTAAGGCTGGAAATCATCACTCTTTTCAAGCAGAATATAAGACAAGGATAAAAAAGAAGCTGCTTATCCTGACCGAATCAAGCAAAAATCTAGGATTACAGTTTAGGATCTTAGCAAAAGAGATTTGCAGGTGTGCAGCATCTCCAGAGATGAGATGGTCACAAAAGTGGAAGTCGACAAGAATATCGATCTTCGTAGCTTTAAGAACACTATCCAACAACAATATAAACGAGTGTTCAAATATAAGACATGCAACAAACAATTCGCTTCGTTCTAAGCGCTCGGTGGCCACCGGACAAGCCATAGGAGGTCGAGGCCAGAAAAGCTATATGATATATAAAAAAGAAGCCTGAAGTGCACAAGTGTTCCATCTGTGGAGTCGAGTTTATGAATGGGGAGGCACTTGGAGGGCACATGAGGACCCATGGGACTAGAGATAGTCAAGAAAATCCCAGTGGAAAGAATGGTTTGTATTTGGATCTGAGCTTGGGACCCTCTAGTTATGCCAATAAGGTAAGACGACCTTGCATCTCCAGGTTTGGCAAAAATTTCAGCCTCTGGTAATTTTTACAACTTTCTATAAGTATACTCATATAAAAACCTCATGTAAATATAGCCTATTAAAAAAGAAGAGAGATCCTGTAAAGACCAAAGCTGCTAAAAGGAATTGTTTGAAATATAAGTCCAAAACGAAATCCTTCATGATTAAAAGCAAGGCCCAACCAAGAAGGACTCAAAAGCTTCACAAGGAAGGAATCCAATGCCTCACAAGGAAGGACCTTTCTATAAATAAGGACTCCCAAAGGCATGAAAAAATCATCGGCTAATCTGCAATCCACACCAACATAAGCAAGCTTCCACAACACCCTAAGCTTCTTAACGCCTCCTTCCTTCATCACCATCCTCTTTCTCCCTCACATCCTCTCCCATCCATTTTACCAGTCTTATACCTACCGATCAAACCACCATCTCCTTGTAGTTCTCCACCACCTATATGTATTATTAGTAGCTTGAGTGTACTATCTTTCTGTTCTGCATTAGTGTGTGACAACAGTAGTAGTAGTGTGTGTATCACTCAAAAAGATTTCTTCGGAAAGTGTCTGTCAAGATTTTTCAAGAGTTTGTACTCTTTTATTCTTTTCTGACATAACTATTTCTTTTCCTTTCTTTGGATTTTCCAGAAAAATGGTTAGTTTATAAGTATTTACATATATGAAAAATTACTTTTAATAACTGAACTCGACAGCCTCTTGCCGAGACGTTGATCCTAGCATGAGAGGTATACTGAGTTTTTGGCCTATTTCCTTAACATTTGGGCTGAATTTTAGATCTTCTCCTAACAGTCGTAATAGCACCGGCTCTCTTATTTCCTCCCTGGCACTAGATCCCCTGGCTACTTCTCTGATTGTCCTGTCCTTGCGAATTCGCTATTCCTGTCCTTGAGGAACTGCTTTAGTTTGAGCTTGAGTACTGGAGGAAGACACACTCCTTGTCTAGTCCATAATTCGGTAATAGGACTGGCCTAGAAGGTCTTTCTGTCATGTAGGAATAGGCCAGTTAGTTCAGTCGGAGTTCTCCCGTCTCATAGCAAGTCATGAAAGAGTAAAGTTGGCATGAAGGCTAGAACATAGAGTTGGACGCATCATTTCATGTAACACAAAGAAAAGCAGTGGCCGTTCACTCACTCAAGTTAGGGATGTAACTAAAAGGCAGAACTGAAAGTATACATCCATAATAGGAGGAAGCTGCTTCTTTTTCCTTCTCTTTGACCAGTTCTTTATTCGTAATTTGAGACTAATCTTCAAACTATATTCCAAATTTTATAAATTCCTACTTGATGAACTCTAAGTATGACATAGCATATAAAACTCTGTGACTGGAGTGTTTGTATAATACCTTTAAAATAATATGTTAATGCTTTGATTACTTTAGCCTTCTCTTTTTGTTGATCTAGTCTTAAATTCCACAAATTATCTAGTAGACATTATTGTATTAAATCTACCTGAAATTCAGTGATTCTGAATGACTCCTTACTTTGTGTCGCATACTGCTTGAGATAAATGTCTCCAAATCTCATGAACTCTCTGGAATTCATTCAAAATTAAATACCAAAGAATTAGTCTAGATAATTTTTCTGTAACTATATGCTCACATTTTGGTTTGTATCCATGATCCTGTATAAATTTCGACCATCTATGCTTACAAAATTTCTTTTCATTTAATTTAACAATTGCAACACAATCTATTTGTGAGTAAAGTCGAGACGCATTAGTTATTCCTAGGATTTCACAATCTAAACTTGAATCAAATTTTCCATTTGTATATCTAGTTATTCTTTCTATCTTTATATCTTCTTTGTTAAAAGGTTCTATCCTATGTCCTAGGAACTCTGTATAATTTTTGTATGATCCTATTTTACTAATAATTATTACCTTGTCTATTAATCTCTTCAAAACTTCTTTGAGAAGCAAGCAAAAAAGAGATGAGATGTGAAAGAGAGAGGAGAAAGAGAGAAGAAAGTGGTGGTGTCACTTGCCTTTGTTGTCTTGGCTTGACTTTGACACTACATGATCATCTTTGCTTGGCCTTCCCATGGTTTTGAGAAAGTAAGGAGAGAGTACAGTGAGATTTGAGAAAGAGGAATGGGTTTTGTGAGGAAGAAATGGATGATAAGGCTAGGCGTAATTTTGTAATTTGTTAAAACTATTCCCAAATCTCTTTCAAAAGCAACCACCAATGCTCCTCTTTGCCACTCTCTCCCGTCGACATCTCACATTTGACCAGGATTTGTGTCCTATGTTGTTGTGAATGTTTCCCATTTTTTCTTTCTTTTTTTTTAAATTTTATTTTACTAACCTAATCCTATTAATTCATGTGATAACACATCCCACAACATTTTGCCACACACACATTTTCCCCATTCACACCTCATGACGTGGACACCTGGTCGCCACAATCTAAGTGATAAGAACACATAATTTTAAGGAAAATATTTAAATAATTTAATTATAAAGTTAAATAATTTATTGTTTATCGCTTTCTAAACCAAAGTAATACAGGACATAGTGGTCAACTAGAGAAACACTAAAAATTGTCCATTTGTTATTTCGATGTCCAGAATGAGAAATAATTAATTAAAAGAATAATTTAATGTTTGCAAAGTTCAAAAATATTTTTGGATTTTTCGGAAAATTTTATAAAACTCATAAATATTTGAAAACTAATAAATGCGAAGGCCGAATGTCATTTGGGTTTATGGATTTAAAGTTATATTAACCGAATACTTACTGCTATGAAAGATGCTTGTGGGTCAAATATCGACGATAAAGGTACGATTTCCAACTTTAAAATTTTATTATTGAATAAAAAAAGAAAGGTTGAAATAAATTGAGAAAAATCAAAAACAAGATGGAGAGATTAAATGCAAAAGTGACAAAAAGGCTAAGTTCATCCATATCAAAACATAAAAGGACACATTATGAGAGTGGAAAGCGATCAAGAGGTCGTAACCGTTTGAATTTTCTAATAAGTGTATAATATTTGTATAATAGTTTTCTTATTTATTTTTCCATCCTTAGTTTGTGCATGAGGGCATACATAAGTTTAGGTGTTGGGGAGTGGATTAAGAGATTTTTATTTTTTAGGATTTTTAGGATTTTATTTTTTTTTAGATTTTTAGGTTTCTTTATTTTACATTTTGGGTAGTTTTTAGGGTAACTAACTAAAAAAATTTAAAACAAAAACTAAAAAAAATTAATAAAAAATAAATTTAACAATAAATTTAAGTATTTTATCAATAGATCAACCTAATTACAAATAAATGAACAAATTTAGATTTGAAATTTGATAGGAGAGTAGATTGGATGATACACTTTGAATTTTATGAAAAAGATCAAAATCCAAAAAATAAATACCACTTACAGTAGTTTTGAGGCAAGTATACATCTATTTTCACTTCACAATAGTTTATTAGGTTAAAATTTAGAGTTTTCTTATTTTTCTGGTGTTGATTCTGAGCCCTCAAGCACTAGCACAGATGCATTCAGCGACTGTGTAAATGAGATATGTTCTCTGACTTCCTTCCAAGCACCATCCGATCATCCTTACACGAATTAAGTTATAACGTTGAAAGTGCTAACCAGGTCATTTTTGAGGTCCCTCCCAAAAACGGAACCCAAAAGGCCATAGTATTTGGAAGAGCAAGTCAATGCTTAGATTTTGAGAAAAAATAGGGAAAACCCGAGTTCTTCCATTACAATGAAAATTCTCATAGATTAATAAAGAAAATGGGATATAATCTAGCCGAAGGCAGGGGGTTGAATTTCGAAAAAGGAAGAAGGACAATCCTTCAACCTTTTGTCCCAGAAGGGAAAATTCTGGATTATTACCAGAAAATCGACAGGGGGTTGAGATACGTCACCACTCCCGAAACCTCCTCAGGCGAGAAAACAGAAGAAGGACAGTACGATCATTTGTCAGAATCATCATGCTGGGACTCAGATGTCAGTACTGGTGTGATTTTCCGCAAAGTGTCCGCGAACATGGTTTTCGCGATCCAAGAAGACGAAGACTTAAAGGAAACCTCGCCGATAAGAGACGACCCATGGGCCAAGCATCTTAATATGAAGTGGGAGATCCAATTTGAACAGCGTGAGCGCCCAACCGAAGATAAAGTGGTCCAAATCAATATGGGAGATGAAAAGAATCCTAAACTCATATTTATAAGCGAGAACCTATCCTCGGAAGAAAGGAAGGAATTGATATCCCTCATTCTCGAATACATTGATATTTTCGCTTGGAGTTATGAGGAAATGCCAGGGTTGGATCCAAGTGTGGCGGTTCACAAATTGAAAATCCGGCCAAAGGCTAAACCAGTAAAACAACAGCAGTGGAGGTTCCGTCCAGAGATTATGGAAGTTATAGAAGCTGAAATCAAGAAGTTGATTGAATCAGGCTTTATTATTGAGGAACGGCACCCTGATTGGGTCGCGAATATAGTTCCCGTGACCAAGAAAAACGGAAAAATCCGATTTTGCATAGACTTTAGGGATTTGAATGAGGCTTGCCCTAAAGATGAGTTCCCGTTACCTATCACGAATATTATGATAGATAATACTTGTGGGTATGAGCGTATGATGTTCATGGATGGATTCTCGGGGTATAATCAAATAAAGATGTACCCTGATGATGAGAAGCATACGTCCTTCAGGATACCACTAGGGGTATACTGCTATGCAGTCATGCCCTTTGGCCTAAAGAACGCAGTTGCTACATATCAACGCGCCATGAACGCAATATTCCAAGAGTACCTCTGGAAAACAGTGGAATGCTACGTAGATGACCTAGCAATTAAGAGCAGAAACAAGGACGATCACTTGAGGGATTTGAAGACAGTGTTCGACCTCATGAGGAAGCACCAGCTCAAGATGAATCAAACTAAGTCTTTCCTGAGGGATTCCAGTGGAAAATTCCTCGGTTTTGTCGTAACGTCAAGAGGAATACATCTTGATCCAGATAAGGTCAAGGCTATCCAAGACATGTCACCTCCCTGTAACCTCAAGGAGTTAAGGGGATTGCAAGGCAGGCTGGCGTACATCCGCAGGTTTATATCAAATTTGTCTTGTAAATGTCAACCCTTCACCAGATTAATGAAGAAAGGAGTGTCATTTGTCTGAGATGACGCATGCCAAAAAGCTTTTGAAGAAATCAAACAATGTCTCACAAAGCCACCAATACTCGTATCCCCAGTCTCGGGAATGCCTTTCTTGCTATATGTAAGGGCTATGGACCATTCCTTAGGCATTTTGCTAGCACAGAAGAATGAGTCGACCATGAACAAGCTATTTACTACCTCAGCAGAATGATGATCAGGGCGGAATACTGGTATAATCCTGTGGAAAAAGAATGTCTAGCTTTGGTATTCGCAATACAGAAAATGCGGCACTACTTAGCTGGACAAACCATCCACATTGTATCGAGAGTTAACCCCCTGAGTACTATAATGACTAAACCCGGGTCATTAAGTTCAAGACTATCCAATTAGGCTATTTTGCTGTCACAGTATGATATGCACTTTGTCCCACAGAAGTCTATTAAAGGACAGGCCGTGGCCGACTTCTTAGCCGAACATCCAATTCTGGCATCCTCGGAGTTATATGAGCAAATCTCGGGAGAATTAGAAGAATGGGACTTGATTCCAGAAAATGATGACTCGCAAAAATCTTCCGAGGCAAATACAGTCTCGAAAGGTGTATGACAATTTTTCTTTGATGGTGCCTCCCGAATGGGATATGAGGAAAGAATGACAGCGTAGGAGTTGTTTTTGTTTCCCTCCACAACCACATCATTCCTCGAGCTTACTCATTAACAAGCTCATGCTCCAACAATGTCGCGGAATATAACGCCCTCCTAATCAGCTTAAAAATAGCCAAACAACTGGGGGTCAAATATTTGGGCCATATGGTGACTCTCAACATATTGTGAATCAAGTAAAAGGGGAGTATGAAGTCAAACATGAAGACCTCCTGCCGTATTATCATGCAGTGATCAAGATCGTCGATGGCTTCGATGGTTTCTATATCAGCCACATAAAGCGCCACCGAAATAGTTATGCAGATTCGCTAGCTTCCTTGGCTGCTACATTATCCTTGCCCAAGCATGCTAGGAGGCAAATTACGGTAGGAAGCAAAAAATTATTTTGTCCAAAGGACGAGCTCAAAGAAGAAATAAAGAAACCACAGGAAGATGAAGTTGACGCTTTCGAATCAAGCCTAGAATTGAGGGATTGGCGTTTCCCTTATATAAACTATGCCCTTTACGGGATATTACCCGAAGGTCCAAAAGAAACCAAGGCAATTCAGAGAAGGGTTGTCCGGTTCTACTACAATACAGAACTCCAGACATTGTATAGGAAATCTTACGACGGAATTTTACTTCGCTGTCTCTCCAACCGCGAAGCTCAAAAGGTACTCAAAGAAGCTCATGCTTGCATCTGCGGAGCACACCGGCCAGGGCCGAAACTTTGGGATAGAATCCGAAGAATGGGTTATTACTGGCCCAAGATGATGACAAAAGCGGTTAACTACGCCAAGAAGTGTAGGGCCTGCCAAATACATGCAGACTTTATACATCAAGTTCCGGAGTATCTTCACCCAACGGCTACGTCATGGCCGTTTGAACAATGGGGTATGGACATCGTAGGGCCAATTTCTCCGCCATCAACAAGAGGACACACCGGTTCATTTTAGCCATAACTGATTACTTTTCGAAATGGACTGAGGCCATTTCCCTAACCAAAGTAAAATCGTCAGATGTTATCAAATTCATCAAGCACCATGTGCTTTATTGCTTCGGGGTACCCAGAAGAATAATTCATGACAACGGACCCCAGTTTGTGAGCCAAGTGTATTCTAAATTCTGCAACAAGTACAGGATCAAGGATGTAGCTTCATCGCCATATTACCCTGCAACTAATGGTCTAGCAGAAACTTTCAATAAGACCATTGTAAAACTTCTTAAAAAGTTTGTGTCATCCAATCAAAGGGACTGGGACGAAAAGCTCGGAGAATGCCTGTGGGCGTATCGCACCACAGTCCGAACTCCCACTAATGCCACGCCCTTCTCTTTGGTATATGGGTCAGAAGTAGTCTTGCCTTTGGAAATCCAAATCCCGTCATTACGAGTTGCATTGATAACTAGAATGACGCAAGAAGAAAGACATCAACAAAGGCTCCAAGAATTAGAAGCTTTGGATGATAAGCGCTTAGAAGCTCAACAGAATATCGAGCTATATCAGGCGCGGATCTCCAGAACCTTTAACAAAAAGACTAAGCGAAGAACTTTCATGAAAAGTGATCTGGTCCTGTCAGTCAGAAGACCGATCATAACTAGCCAAAAGCCTAGAGGAAAGTTCCAGCCAAAGTGGGAGGAATCTTTTGTCATTGATACTGTCTATTCCAACGGCGCATATTGGTTGGCGAAGTCGAATGGTGATAAGATTATGATGCCACTTAATGGTAAATTCTTGAAAAAGTATACTCTTAGTGAAATTGCAGAACAGCAGCTATAATACGGCCTGGGTAGTTCTATGCAAATTATGAACAAAAAGTTTCTCTGCAATCAGAGGTTCATTAATGAAGATTCTTGATTCCAGACTAAAAATCTTTAGGTCGCGAATCACATTTCCCCTCTTCCAAAATTGGCCAAGTTAAATAATACCTTTGGCGAACCAGATTTTCGTTGCCAAGTTAAATAATACCTTTGGAGAACCAGATTTTCTTTCTATCAAATTTGCCAAGTTAAATAATATCTCTGGCGAACCAGATTTTCTTTCAACCAGATTTTGTTTCTATCAAATTTGCCAAGTTAAATAATACCTCTGGCGAACTAGATTTTCTTTCTATCAAATTTGCCAAGTAAAATAATACCTCTGGTGAACCAGATTTTCTTTCTATCAAATTTGCCAAGTTAAATAATACCTCTGGTGAACCAGATTTTCTTTCTATCGAATTTGCCAAGTAAAATAATACCTCTGGAGAACCAGATTTTCTTTTTACCAAATTTGCCAAGTTAAATAATATCTCTGGCGAACCAGATTTTCTTTCAACCAGATTTTGTTTCTATCAAATTTGCCAAGTTAAATAATACCTCTGGCGAACTAGATTTTCTTTCTATCAAATTTGCCAAGTAAAATAATACCTCTGGTGAGCCAGATTTTCTTTCTATCAAATTTGCCAAGTTAAATAATACCTCTGGTGAACCAGATTTTCTTTCTATCGAATTTGCCAAGTAAAATAATACCTCTGGCGAACCAGATTTTCTTTTTACCAAATTTGCCAAGTTAAATAATATCTCTGGCGAACCAGATTTTCTTTCTATCAATTTTGCCAAGCAAAAAAAACACCTTTGGCAAACCAAACTTGTCAACAAGAAGTTCTTTCATTCAAAGTAATTTCGGGTATTTAGAAAAATGTGATTCATTTTGAGATTGTCAAGTTAACAGTTACCTCTGATAATCCATATCAAAATCATCCTTCAGACACTCTTAGTTACGTAAAAAGAAAAAGAACTTCTTTATTCATCATCAGAGCAAAATTACAGAGAATTCTCTAAGTGTTGTACGGTCAACAAGAGTGGATACAAATCACCGATAAAAAAAAACGAGAGAGGAAACTTGCTTCTGTAACCGTCTCTTTCAGCATGGTTCAGATCAAAAAGTTTGCTCCCGCAGACTCTTCTTCTGGAATGACAAACTTGCTTCTGTAACCGTCTCTTTCAGCATGGTTTAGATAAAAAGTTTGCTCCCACGGGCTCTTCTTCTGGAATCACAGACTTGCTTCTGTAGCCTTCTCTTTTGGGCATGGCTCAGATCAAAAAGTTTGCTCCATAGCCTCCACTTCCAATTTGCTCTTGTAGCCTCCTCTTTAAGGACGGCTTAAAGGCACAATCTTGTTTCTTCTTTCCGACCATAATCAGAGACCTCCTGGTTAGTTCCCCCAGTGATGATGCCAGTGACTTGATTAGTTCAAAACTGGCATACCAAGTGCACACCCCAGATTTACAACATGATGGGCTGCACAAATTCAAGGTCCTGATCATTAGTACCCCAACCTTGTGGAGTACTAGGAAAGAAAAAAATAATGCCCCAGACCCGAAATCTTTTCTCTCATGAAAAATACATGAGACCTTCCAAACCCCTTGAGGTATTTGAAGCAATTACGAGCCCATCGGGTCTGGGTCATTGTTAAGGAGAATGACTAGGTTATCTCCTATAGCCAAGTTACCTGTTTTAAAAAAAGAGGGGAAGAAAAAGAAGGAAGAGGAGGATATGAATCAGAAGAAGAGTTTTGCCTTAATTAAGGAAAATGACTACGGTCAGAAGAACTTTTTAGGTGGAACACCACGCTGGATTGATGCAGTCTGGAGGTCTTGTAACATGCCAACTCTTATCCATCACTTCGTTTGGAGAAGAAGAAAATATGGCTGCACTAGATCGGCTACAAAAGAAAGGAAGAGAAGAGAGTCGGGAAGAAATTTTCTCACGGCTGAATGATCTTCCATTGAAGAGATCATGTGTCTTATATAGACGGCCTGGTGGCCGTAATCTTCAGTTTAGAAGAGATCAAACCGAAATTTTCGATCAAAATTTTCAGTTCAGATCTCAACAAAATTTATTACTGTTGCATGGGACGTTTAGATATCGCAGCCCGAAAATCTCGTCATTAATAGAGACATGCAACGCTTGGGATTCCACGCCCGACGGCTTCGTCTCAAGGCTCGCAGAAATCTCTACAAATTCCGAAGAATTTTGAGTCATTGCGTAAAGTTTCTAGGCGCAATACCACGAACCTGAAAATTGCAGTCCGCGAGAGCGAAGATCGCGAATTTAGCATGAATCCGCGAATTTCCGGGCGGAACAGCGCAAGCCAAAAGCACGCAATTCTTGGAAGTCAGGATCGTGCATTTACTATGGGTTTAGTTAACTCGCGAACCTCCAAATGTGAAGTCGCAAACCTGACAAAGATCCATGGAAGTCACGTGACAGATATACGGATACCAGAATTTTATAGAGAATTGCAAATTTCAGACGCGAGAGGACGAGTTTATTGCAAGTCTTCGAAAACAAATGCTAAGGTTATGCCTTAGAAATACAAAACCAAGTTTAAGTTCTCTACATAAGCAAGGAATCATACCATGCACAACAAATGTCAGGGGACTGTTACAAAAGAAGGAACAACAAAAGAATAAAAAAATATGCATATACAAGTTTCAACAACTCAATGATTCAAGAGGGCTTTTATTTTCTTCTCTGCATCGTCAATATCTTGCTGAAGGATCTCATAAGCTTGAACAGTAACTTGACGATGCAATTCCTCGTCACTGGCAATAAAGATCTGCGCTGCAGCAGCCTCCAGCGTATCCAATTAAACTTGTATCGCCTGGAGATCTCTGGTTGTATTGTCCCGTTGGCGCGATAAGTTGGCGAGGTTCCTCATTGATTCATCGCGCTCCTTGATGATTTTGGCCAGGAAAGCTTGAGCCTTGGCGATGGTCTCTTGAGTCCTAATAATAGCTTGGTCATAGTCTTTGACAATTGAAGCAGCGGCTTCCACTTGAAGAACTAGAGACTCACGGTCTGATTGACCCTTTTCTAAAGAGGCTCTGCAAGCATTTGCCTTCTCCTGAGTCTCCTTCTGGAGCTTAAGTTGTTCCTTTTTCAGCTTCTGGAAAATGATTTTCACTGCCTCAGATTTATCAGCACTTCTGGCTTTTGACAGGAATTCAGCATGCTTTTGAACCTGAATTATCATAAGCATAAAAGGAGCAGCTTTATCCTCTCCACCAATGCTGATAATACCAGTTAAGTAAATATTAAGAACTTTGGCAAGTGAAGCAAAGGAAGCCACCTTCAGTATTTTATTAACACAGCGGTCCAAGAATTGAAGGAAAGTCTCCACTGTGTCCTTCAATAGATCAATCTCAAGCATGTCAATCTCTGCATGAGAAGGATTGACACTGGCTGAGGCTGAGGCGGTTTGATCCGCGCCCTGTTGTATAGGGGCAACCAAGCTAGTATCCGGAAGAACGGAACTTCTGGAGACTTCAGCAGAGTTATCAATTACAGCCTCCTGAACCATAACATCAGTCGGAACAGCTGTAGCCAAAACCATGGACACAGTAGTTTCGAGGATCACTGTTTCCATAGTATCAACGACAGAAGTAGCAACTTCGATCGCCTCATCAGTATCAGCTCCCACGATGGTTTCATCTGCCAAAGTTACCTTCGCGCCCATGCGTTCCAAATCAGGAGTCAACACTGGAGCTATCAAAAGGAGAAAGTTAATAGTTAAATGATACAATATCATTTGATAATAACATAATTGCTAAATGAAGAAGATGCAAACCTAAAGATTGGACACTGGATTCCCCAAGTCCGTACACTTCAGGACCAAACACTTCAGGCCAGTATACTTCGGTCTGAATGTCCTCGCTCAAATAGACATACATACCATGGTCTGATGGAGGGGTTGAGGATCGAAAATCATCACTGTCAACATTATAGTCATCCTACTTCCTGAAGGAGGTGCTGCTTTTGGGGATCTGATGCGCGAGTCTCCCCAAAGATTTGTACTTCGTCGTCTGCAACGGCAGAAGCTGAAGGGCCCTCTTGTATGGCCAGAGAAACATCGACTTTAACAGTGGTCTGACAAATACGGGGGGTCGAACCCTCTTGAGTAACAGGAGCAGGATCACTGCAGATAACAGGTCCTTGACTCTGACGCCTCTTAAGGGAACGGAGGGTTAAAGATGAGTCATCTTCATCCTCCTCGGGTTCCTCAACGAGGGATTTAGGAACCAGAAGGGATGTTGCAGTGCCAGTCCCAGATGGGGTGCTCTGCGAATCAATCCCCTGTGGAATAGTAGGCAAGTCACTGAGGCGCCTTGTCTCTTTTGCTTATGAGAAGATTTCTTGGGAGGAGACTGTGATTGAGGAGAAGTTTTCTCCGATGTCGGATCAAGAGAAGCATCAAGAGAGCCAGCTTGGACTGGTGCATCATTGTCCTCTTCTCTTTGTTCTGATTCATTGGATGCACTGTCTCCCCCGAAATCTTCCATCCCTGCTACTTTGGTGCTGACAGCCTTTTTTCTTCTGATCATACCAAGCTCTGATCTCCTGCAGGCTGGTATGATTTATGTTGAAATTCTGGGAAGCGGAATTAGCATCCGCTAACCACTTACAGAAACTGAAGCTCATACTCGAATTTGGGGTCTTGAGCGGAAGATTAAATCTGGCCAGAGTTCCACCTGCGACGAAGTGAAACCAAGCTCGAGCTCCCTCAAGAGCATTCCCAAGTAAACTTATCTCTCTGTTGGGATTACCAACATAAAGCTGATCATACCCAAACTGTCGATCGAAACGACTCGGGTAGTAAGGCTCTATGTAGCAATGGTTCCCCAAACAAAGAACCAGATGTCCTGGACGGATGTTTATCAACCACCAGAAGCACCCCGAGGACAGAATAGTAAATTTATCGGCACCAGCAGTATCTGCGATTTCCTCCCCATACCCGGCATTTGGGAAGTACGAAAAATATCTGAACAATTCAAAAGTCGAGAAATGACGAAGGGTCTTGCGGATCACTGCCATGTAGCCCCCTTTCCCTTGTGACCTCTCATAGTGCTACACTTTGGGAGCACTTAAGTCAATCTGCGAATCTGCAGGACTCATCAAAGTGGGGCAATGTAGGACCAGCCAAGCCATCAAATAAGTATAAAGGAGTTCTACACGCGGATTAGGAGTCTTAATGACCATATCTCCCTTCTTCCTTTGCTCCTTCTTCACATTGCAAAATTTGTCAGATAATCTCCTCAGTCCACTTTGGATGCTGCAAACTATCGCGGGCAATAAACTGAGCCGCCTACCAAATGCTAGTAGGACGGCTGGGTATACGGCCCTAATAGGTATGTTTTCCTGCAAAGGAAAAACACACTTCTTCAGCCATACCATCAAATAGCCCGCCAAGAAGGCAGGATCAGACGAAGGCTGGAGGGCCTGATAGTGAAAACTTTCAAAGGACGTTCCAGCCTCGAAGACGTCCTCGTCAGATTCAGCGACATAAGCATCTGTCCCGAAACTGGCGATTCTTCTCTCAACTTCCTTTTCAGAAACCGGAGGAAGGCAAATAAAGTTCGGATTACTCCTAGAGAAATTGGACAGAAGATACTGCAGCCACTTCTTTGGCTTCAAACTGTGGGTGCCGGATGTATGGGTGCAAATATGATAATGGAAGAGCAACTCTCAGTAAGTATTATAAATCAGAGGGCCTCGGGTTTTCAGCAGATAGAGTTCTTCCCCAGTAGGGACATACTCTTCATACGGGATGTCTCCCATGTGTAAGCCCGAAATTTCATACATTTCATGGGGAGCAAAACCTAACTCGCCACGAGGGCTAAAGACTGTACAAGTATCAGGATTGTACAATTTCAGTAAAGCAAAAAAATAAAATCTATTAGCAGGAATACCATGCTAAACAGCCCTAATAACACGGTGTAGCCCCGCATAATGAAGCTGATCTCTGAAGGTTTTCAAGAAGAAATCAGTCAAGACTGCCCACCCTCCTTTTGAAGAGCAGTAAACCCAAACAAAGGGACGAAAATCCTGAACAGGAAACTCTCCTTGTACGTTGGTGAATCGGTGCAGGAAAGTTTGTGCGATTATGGAAACTTCGCCTCTGGGGAGGTCATGTTTAAGCAGTCCTGGAAGCAATCTGCAAAAGTGTTTTCCAGTACTATGAGGAAAAACACCTTGAGTATTGAAACCCCTCAATAAGATGCCGTCTTGCAGCTTGTTTATGAGCCAGTCCATTCGTCTGGGCACAGAGTGGGATTGAAAGAATAAGAACGGATATGACCTCTCCATATTGGGGAGAAACAAGTAGCGACCTTCAACTTGACGAAGCCACTTGTAATCCCCATCTTCCAAACCGCTATCGGGTTCCGAAACATTGTCCCCAAATAGAAAGGTGGGTTTGCACAGCGGAGACCAATCATCTCCTTCAAAAGGTGCATTATTGATCAGTTCTCGTAACGTTGAGCGAGAAGGATGGAGGATTTTGCTTTCTCTTTCTTGGATATCTGGTGCAGTACAATGTGGAAAGACATGACCAAATCTGAACTCTTTCGTTTCATCATAGCCATCCGAGTATCCGAAATAATGATCCTTAGGCCAAGGATTCAAGGCATAATCGACTGCAAAAGACATTCAGATTCAAGATAAGGAAAAAAACGATGAGAAAAGGACTACCTTTGGAAAGTTTTTTTTTACCTCCAATTAAGGGTTCCTGCCGAACCACTATTGAAGTAGAGGTTGCTTGAGGATCTTGACGACCACTGGCGGCAGCATCGGAGGAAGAAGCTTTCTTCGGCATCTTTTGCAGATTGAGAAAATCCTTCGAAACGAAAGCTATAGGGGAGTGAAGACGAGAAGTCTGAGAAGCTCTAACGAACAACTCAGATTTCAAATTTCTTGAGATAAGAGTAGCCTCTCTCATAAAGTGGAGATTATATAGCAGATGATTTGACAGCCGAGATCTCAGGACAGACGTGATATCAGGCCCGAATCTCATGGGTACCTTTTCATTTAATATGGCTCAGAGAACGTCTCAATTCTTACGCCGTAAAAAGCAACCGCCTTCCGGCCTTTCCGCAACCAAAATGTGAAAGCTCGCGTCCCTAATACAGATTCGCGATCCTTTGAAAATTCCAGTTTGCGACCCTAACACAGAGTCGTTTTCTATTCCAAAATGAAGGCTCGTGCCTCTAATACAGAGATGTGTCCCTTCCGAAACGAGAGTTCGCGACCCTAACATAGAGTCGTTTTCTATCCCAAAATGAAGGCTCGCGCCCCTAATACAGAGACGTCTCCCTTCCGAAGCGAAAGTTCGCGACCCTAACACAGAGTCGTTTTCTACTCCAAAATGAAGGCTCGTGCCCCTAATACAGAGACGTGTCCCTTCCAAAGCAAAAGTTTGCAACCCTAACACAAAGTCGTCTTCTTCTTCACAATACAAATCTGCGACCCTAACAGAGTCGTATGTTCCAAGAATTGCAAAATGAGGCACTCACACAGAGTCACATTTTCCTTCAGAAGCAGCAGTGGTGCTAATACAGTGTCACAGATTTCTGCAAATGCAATGGAGATTCTAATACAGAATATTATATCCAAAGTATTACAAAACTCCTCAAGGAATCATGAGAGTTTTGGAAACTTTGGAGGGGGTTTTGTCGGCAGAAAATACTGGAAAGCAAAGTAGATCCACGGATTCAAAGTTAGAAGTCCGCGACTCAGCAGATCCTCAAACCTAAAGATTGAGGTTCGCGACCCAGTAGCGACAGAACAGGTTCGCGAATCTAAAATTAAGATTCGCGACACTACCCTTAGCTTTCGGGTAGGGGTTTTAATACAAAAGTCACCCGACCCGAATAGAAGAATTGCCACCTCAGATCGTGGGGCTAACTGCCAAACGAATGCAGCGGCGTTACTTCGATCGTGGGAGCAACTGCCTAACGAATATGACGGCACTTCTCGAGTAGTGGGAGCTAACGGTCGAGCAAATATGGCGGGACGTTACTCTAAAACCCCTATAAAGGCGGGGGAGCGAAAGAGACACACACGGAGACGGAGGAAGACAGGCGGATATCATCTCCTAAGATTGACCCCTTGTGATCAAGTGTCGAGAGCCTTTCTTTTTCCTTTAGTCAACTGAGAGAGATTGTACAGAGTGTCAACGAAGAGTATGATCGTCCTCCATAGCTACTTAGGAACCCAGTCTTAAACAAAGAGGAAAAGCAATCTTCCTCATCTTCTGTAAACGAAAAACCGTTGGATTGTAATCTTTTATTGAAAAAACTTCGATATAAAGAGCATTGCAATTTTTATGCCGAACAACAACCTGTTGAAGCTATTTGATAAAGCTCCTCGGTATTGTACACTAGAATTATAAGAACCACACAAAGATACAAAGATAAGAGTAAATAGTATCATGGTGATCTCCAGCAGATAAAGAAGAATTCGCTGTACAGATCCTGTAATCAATACTTTTACTTCTAGTTACTTTGGGTTGTATACTAGATGTTGGATTTATTATTGTTGTGGAAATGGTATTTCCTGAAGCTACGAATTGCTAGATAGGTAAAGAAATTTTTGGCTTTAAGGATTTTATAAATATCTGCATATTGTTGTCATATTTTATATGTCTAATACCCTCCAATCTTAGTTGGATAACCTTTCCATTACCAACTTTGTATAATTTACTGAAAAAACTAGAGTCCCTCCAATTGGGGAGAATTGGAACAGAAGCCCAAGAAGAATTCTTCCTTAAGCTAGAAGGAGGAGGCAAAGACATGGAATCCGAGTTAGATCCAGAACAGTTAGCCAGCCTAGAGATTAGAGAATTAAAGCGTGATGGACCATACCATGTGAAGCCATGTGAAACAACATCCACTCACCAGAGTCTCACTCATCTAGAGGACAATTATTGAAGAAAGTGGACCATCTGACTCTTCGCCCACTCACACCGACAAAGACAACTGGAGAAAAGCTTCAAAAGCGGTTAAGCAACTTTTGAATAGCATGATGACGCTCAATTTGTCCGTTTCTTATATACTTACCAAGGAATTCTATTTCCTTTTTACATAATTCTATTTTTTTCGGATAGAGGATTATTCCATTGTCTAGCAGTAAATTTATTACTATTAATAAATGTTGTTTATATTCTTCCATTGAATTGGAAAAAACAAGAATATCATCCATATAAACTACTGTAAATTGTAGACTTCCAAATATGGAATTAATCCATTTTTAAAATATTTGTGGGGCATTTTTTAGACCAAAAGGCATCACTTTCCATTCGTAATGCTCTTAAGGGCAGGTGTATGGTATTAGCTCAATGGAGTTTCTATCAGCAAGTTTTATTTGTCAAAATTCCGATTTGGCGTCAAACTTACTATAATATTTTGCTCCTTGTATTTGCTTAATTAATTGTTCTACTGATGGTACAAAATAGCCATCAAACTTCGCACAACTATTAAGCTTTCTGTAATTTATGACCACTCTAACTTTTCCTCTTTTTAGTTCTCCATGGTTTCTTACCAGAAATGCTGGAGACGAATGAGGGTTAGAACTTTTTTGGATTAAATCTAATTTTAAAAGCTCTTTCATCTGTACAACCAATTCTTCTTTATCTGTTAGAGATACCATGATACTATTTACTCTTATCTTTGTATCTTTGTGTGGTTCTAATAATTCTAATGTACAATACCGAGGAGCTTTGTCAAATAGCTTCAACGGGTTGTTACTATATAAGGGTTCTAACATATTGTGAACCGTTCTTTTGAATTCATTATGTATAGGTATGTTATAGGTATAATATTGATTTTCTTACAATGCCTCCCATAGAGAGAAGGGTCTCAATTTATAGATTGGAGCCGAACTTCAAAAAATCTCAATACAACTTAATAAAAGATAAAATTTTCTAAATACCCGACCGGGTACATTGTGTGCCCCATCGTCATCGTGCTAATATGAAGAATCTTTCTTTTTCAAAAGTTGCTTAACCTTTTTTTAAGCTTTTCTCCAACTGTCTTTGTCGATGTAAGTGGACGAAGAGTCAGATGGTCCACTTTCTTCAATAATTGTTCTCTAGATGGGTGAGAATCTAGTGAGTGGATGTTGTTTCACATGGTATGGTCCACCATGCTTTTATTCTCCAATCTCCAGGCTGGCTAACCATTCTAGATCTAACTCAGATTCCATGTCTTTACCTCCACCTTCTAGCTTAAGGAAGAATTCTTCTTGTGCTTCTGTTTCAATTCTCCCCAATTGGAGGGACACTAGAAACTTCGTCACTTTGTTGATCCGCTCTTCTGATGGTTCAAAAGCGGACATGTAGTCTAGCAACAGGATGGTCCTCCCTTCTGCTATTGAGTGTGCCCCTATGGCTACTTTCGTCTAAGCCATGTGGAAGAATTCCTTAGCAGCAAGTTGTGCTTCTTTCTGTGTGACAAAGTCATTTTCGGAGAACTTAGTATATTCTTGATTTGATAGTTCTACTACTGGGTGAAGTTCCCATAGTTGAACGGAAGAGTATAGTCTGACATAATTACGCTCTTCCCATACACTCCATATTTTATACATGAAGTTGGTTTGAAATCTGGTAGAGTATTATTCTACCTTGTTGCTGCAGAGATCCGGGATGAAATCTTTATATTCTTCAGGGTGCCTGGTGCAGATGTATACTTCATGACAAATCTCAAGTCTAATCTATCATTGATACTTGGGAATTTCTTTGAAACATGCCTAAAGTCTGGGTCTTCCGAACTGGTTTAGGATAAAGTCTCTCTTTATTGAAATAAGAGTCGATATCCGTGGCTTCTATATTTTTGAAGAAAGCCACCAACTGGCTGTCTTCTAATAAATTTTGATGGTTAAGAGTGATCATCTGTCTGTTATTTCTGCATCCATCTGATTCACTCTTCATTTTGAATTTTGTAGAGTTTTAGAATTTCTAGGAAATCTGAAATCCTTAAACTCACCATATCTGTTGTTTCCACGTGGGAAAATATTTGTCTCAACTTTTCTGGTCCACTGATGTACCAGTAAAAAGTTCTTGCTCTCTTTTATGTAGAGCTTCTGATCCTGTGGTTGTTGAGTATTGGCAAAGCTGTTTTAACAATTCCTCTGCCTTTGCTTGTTTACTTTTGGTTTCTCTCAGTTTAGCCTTTTCTCATAGAATTATCTGTTATACTTGGCTTAACCAAAAGTTTCATTAGACTGTAAGGCTCAGAAGCAGCTATTGAATCTATTATAGCATTCTTCATCTTCTTTTTTCAAATTAGTGTTATACCAATGTTTTACCACAGTTGTGGCAAAAGCATTTGGTATTCTTCTTGGTCCTGTAGGACTTTGACTCTGTAGAGTCCCTTTTTGCTTCTGTAGAAGCAGCCAGTAGGCTAATAGTGACATTTTCTGTAGGGAATGTCTTTCCCTCTTTAGAGAGATTTGCCTCAGTAGAGGACATTTCTGCTAATGTCTCAGCATTCTTCTTCTCTTTCTTGGAAGATATTGTCTGCCATGCAGATTGGCGCTTCATGTCATTCGGTAATCTTTTGTTTTTTTTCGTTTATATCTTAATTCATCACTTCGGCCTGGTCAAAGAATCAACAACAAGATTAGTATAACATGGAATATATTTAACATTATAATTAAAATTTTCTAGATAAACTGCAAAACAAACTTGTCTAAGGTTTTCTTTAGGATTATTAATTATCTTTTTCTTAAGAAATTGCGCCACAGATTTGTTATCTGTCTCTATGAAAAAATTTCTATGTAATTAGTATATGCGTAAGGATTTAATAGCTAATTTGATAGCTAATAATTTTTTATCATATGTAGAATATTTATATTATACTTAAGAAAATTATCCTGATGTATAAGCTATTATCTCCTTTTTTGGGCTATTAAAACTCCTACCCAAAACTATTCTGAAGCATAAGTTTGGAGAGTTATTAGCTCAGGTTCAGAAAGAAAATATAATATCTTTTGGTCTATTACCAAAGATTTTATATTTTCAATTTCTTTTTCTTCTTCTCCCGTCATAGTTATTGGAATTTTATCAGTATTCTATTTTCCTGGTTGTTCACCCGTGTCTGGTTTACATTTACTTTGCTATATAGTTAATCTTTCTTAGAGATATTTAACTTTTTAAGAGAGATTAGGAATGAATTTCCTTCCATAATTTAAAATTCCTAAAAAAAACTTTGCAGTCTTTAAGGGTTTTAAATGTAGAAGGATTTTTCTTTATTTTCGTATAAATATGTTGTTGTAGCTCAATTTGGCCGTTTCTTATATATTTTCCAAGGAATTCTATTTCCTTTTTACATACTTTTATTTTTCTCGGACTGAGGATTATTCCATTGTCCAATATTAAATTCATTACTGTTAATAAATGTTGTTTATGTTTTTCCATTAAATTAGAAAAAACCAAAATATCATCAATATAAACTACTGTAAATTGTAGGTGTCTAAATTTGAAATTCATCCATTCTTAAAATATTTGTGGGGCATTCTTTAGACCAAAAGGCATCACTTTACAATCACAATGCCCTTGAGAGCAACTGAACGTTGTTAGCTTAATGGAGTTTCTATCAGCAAGTTTTATTTGCCAAAATCCTGATTTGGCATCAAACTTACTGTAATATTTTGCTCTTTTTATTTGCTTAATTAATTGTTCTGCTGATGGTATGAAATAGCCATCAAACTTCATACAACTATTAAGCTTTCTGTAATATATAACCATTCTAGCTTTTCCTCTTTTTAGTTCTCCATGGTTTCTTATCAGAAATGCTGGAGATGAGTGAGGCTAGTACATTTTTGGATTAAATCTAATTATAAAAGCTCTTTTATCTATATAGCAAATTCTTCTTTATCTACTGGAGATACCATGATACTATTTACTGTTATCTTTGTATCTTTGTTTGGTTCTAATAATTCTAGTGTACAATACCGAGGAGATTTGTCAAATAGCTTCAACAGGTTGTCACTATATAATGGTTCTAACATATTATGAACCGTTCTTTTGAATCCATTATGTATAGGTATGTTATAGGTATAATATTAATTTTATTACAATGCCTCCCATAGAGAGGAGGGTCTCCATTTATAGATTGGAGCCGGACTTCAAAAAATTTCAATACAACTTAATAAAAGATAAAATTTTCTAAATGCCGGACTGGGTACACTATGTGACCCATCATCATCGTGCTAATCAGAAGAATATTTCTTTTTCAAAAGTTGCTTTATCTCTTTTGAAGCTTTTCTCCAGTTTTCTTTGTCGGTGTGAGTGGACGAAGAGTTAGATGGTCTACATTCTTCAATAGTTGTCCTCTAGATGAGTGAGAATCTGGTGAGTGGATATTGTTTCACATGGTTTCACATGGCATAGTCCACCATGCTTTTATTCTCCAATCTCCGGGCTGGCTAACTATTCTGGATCTAACTCGGATTCCATGTCTTCGCCTCCTCCTCCTTCTAGCTTAAGGAAGAATTCTTCTTGGGCTTCTGTTCCAATTCTCCCTAATTGGAGGGACTCTAGAAACTTCGTCACTTTGTTAAGCGGACATGTAGTCTAGCAACAGGATGGTCCTCCCTTCTGCTATTGAGTGTGCCCCTATGGTTGCTTTCTTGTAAGCCATGTGGAAGAATTCCTTAACAACAAGTTGTGTTTCCTTTTGTGTGACAAAGTTCTTTTTGGAGAACTTTGTATATTCTTGATTTGGTACTTCTACTACTGGGTGAAGTTTCCATAGTTGAACGGAAGAGCATAGTCTGACATAATTATGCTCTCCAGATTTTAAACATGAAGTTGGTTTGGAATCTGGTAGAGTATTCTTCTACCTTGTTACTGCATAGATTTGGGATGAAACCCTTATATTCTCCAGGGTGCCTAGTGTTGATGTATACTTCATGACAAATCCCAAGTCTGAATTGTCATTGATACTTAGGAATTTCATTGAAACATGCCTGAAGTCTGGGTCTTCCGAACTGGTTTAGGATAAGTTTCCCTTTGCTGAAATAAGAGGCGATATCCGTGGCTTCTATATTAATGAAGAAAACCACCAACTGGCTGTCTTCTAATAAATTTTGCTTGTTAAGAGTGATCATCTGTTGGACTGTTATTTCTGCATCCATTTTATTCACTCTTTCATTTTGAATTTTGTAAAGTTTTAGAATTTCTAGTAAATCTGAAATCCTTAAACTAATCATATCTGTTGTTTCCAGGTGGGAAAGTATTTGTCTTAACTTTTTCTGGTCCTCTTATGTACCAGTAAAAAGTTCTTGCTCTCTTTTATGTAGAGCTTCTGATCATATGGTTGTTGATCATTGGCAAAGCCGTTTCAACAATTCCTCTGCCTTCGCTTGTTTACTTTTGGTTTCTCTCAGTTCAGCCTTTTCTCGTAGAATTATCTGTTCTACTTAAATTAGCCAAAAGTTTGAGGCCTTTTAGTAATTAGACTGTAAGGCTCGGTAACAGCTATTGATTCTGTTATAGCATTCTTTATCTTTTTTTTCAAATTAGTGTTATACCAATCTTTTACCATAATTGTAGCAAATGACTTTTTTGGTATTCTTCTTGGTCCTGTAGGACTTTGACTTTGTAGAGTCTCTTTTGCTTCTATAGAAGCAGCTGGTAGGCTAATGGTGACATTTTCCATAGGGAATGCCTTTCTCTCTTTAGAGAGATTTGCCTCAGTAGAGGACTTTCTGTTGATGTCTCAGCAATTTTTTACCCTTTCTTGGCAGATATTGTCTGCTATGCTGACTGGCGCTTCATGTCATTGGCTAATCTTTTGATTTTTTTTTATTTATATCTTCATTCATCAATTCGGCCTAGTCATAGAATCAGCAATAAGATTAGTATAACATAGAATATATTTAATATCATAATTAAAAATTTCCAAAAAAACTGCAAGACGAACTCGTCTAAGGTTTTCTTTAGGATTATTAATTGTCTTTTTCTTAAGAAATTATACCACAGATTTGTTATTTGTCTCTATAATAAATTTTCTATGTAATAAGTATATGCGTAAGGATTTAATAGCTAATTTGATAGCTAATAATTCTTTATCATATGTAGAATATTTATATTGTACTTTAGAAAATCTTCCTGATGTATAAGCTATTATCTTCTTTTCTTGGGCTATTAAAACTCCTGGCCAAAACTGTTCTGAAGCATCAGTTTGGAGAGTTATTAGCTCAGATTCAGAAGGAAATATAATATCTTGTGGTCTATTACCAAAGATTTTAATTTTTCAATTTCTTTTTCTTCTTCTTCTGTGATACTGATTGGAATTTTATCAGTATTCTTTTTCTAAATTGTTCACCCATGTCTTGTTTATATTTACTTTGCTCTATAGTTAATCTTTCTTGAAGATATTTAACCTTTACAAAAAGATTAGGAATGAACTTCCTTCCATAATTTAAAATTCCTAAAAACTTTACAGTTCTTTAAGGGTTTTAAATGTAGAAAGATATTCTTTTATTTTCGTATAAATATGTTGTTGTAGCTCAATTTGGCCGTTTCTTATATATTTACCGAGGAATTCTATTTCCTTTTTACATAATTCTATTTTTTTCGGACTGAGGATTATTCCATTGTCCAACAGTAAATTTATTACTGTTAATAAATGTTGTTCATGTTCTTCCATTGAATTGAAAAAAACCAGAATATCATCAATATAAACTACTGTAAATTGTAGACGACCAAATATAGAATTCATCCATTTCTTAAATATTTGTGGGGCGTTCTTTAGACCAAAACGCATCACCTTCCATTCGTAATGCCCTTGAGGGCAGCTGAATGCTGTTAGCTCAATGGAGTTTCTATCAGCAAGTTTTATTTGTCAAAATCCCGATTCGGCGTCAAACTTACTATAATACTTTGCTCCTTTTATTTGCTTAATTAATTGTTCTATTGATGGTATGAAATAGCCATCAAACTTTATATAACTATTAAGTTTTCTGTAATTTATGACCATTCTAGCTTTTCTCTTTTTAGTTCTCCATGGTTTCTTACCAGAAATGCTGGAGATGAGTGAGGGCTAGAACGATTTTAGATTAAATCTAATTATAAAAGCTCTTTTATCTGTACATCAAATTTTTATTTATCTGCTGGAGATACCATGATACTATTTACTCTTATTTTTTCATCTTTGTGTTGTTCTAATAATTCTATTGTACAATACCGAGGAGCTTTGTCAAATAGCTTCAACGGATTGTCACTATATAAGGGTTCTATCATATTGTGAACCATTCTTTCGAATTCATTATATATAGGTATGTTATAGGAATAAACAGTGTCTACTAATTGTATAATATCACCATGCTATGCTGGCGTAAAGTGTGGTAATAATGATGCTGGAATGGGCACACGAGGTACTTGTATACTATCAAACTCAAAATAATATTTATTAAATTGTGAATAGTTTCAGAGATTATTCATACCTATTATGCAATCACTATCAAATTCTTTCGGTAGTAATGTAAATTCAAATATATATTCTTTCTCAATACCATGAATATCTAGTATTGTTACAGGTATTTTTGTTTTATAGGTGACTGGAATTTGTCTACCCATAAAATCATTTAGCATTCCTTTTTTATCTAAAGAAATCCAATACTGTTGTGGTATAAATGTATTCTGGATCAGACTGGCTTCTGCTCCAGAGTCTAATAACGCATATAACGTAAATTCAGGATACGTAGGAATATGTATTGTTAAGGGTATATATATATGTAATTGAGATTTTCTTTTCAAATTAATCGTATTTATTCTTTCTCCTTTATTCATGAGAAGTTTCCATAGTTAGTCTCACAAAATTTGTATTTTATAGATCTAATATATGTTGTGTTCTTCCCTAAATGGGTTGCTCATCTTCATCTTCTATAGAAATACTATGTCTTGGTATTTCAAGATTTGCAGGAGTTTGCGTGCTCCTGTAATCAATACTTTTACTTCTAGTTACTTTGGGTTGTATACTAGATGTCAGATTTATTATTATTGTGGAAATGGTATTTTCTGAAACTACGAATTGCTCTATAAGAAAAGCAATTTTTGGCTTTAAGGATTTTATAAATATCTGCATATCGTTGTCATATTTTATATGTCTAATATCCACCAATCTTGGTTGGATAACTTTTCCATTGCCAACTACAAATAATTTAATAAATTGGTTAGGAGTTATGGATTTAAATGTCGAAGTATCATTTAGGACCATACAATGTTCCCATTATATTCCCAATACTTTAGAACCAGGTAAAAGTTCTATACCCTTGAGACTAATGGATAAAGAACAGACTTTGTCTATGTTTTTGTCATCTAGGCTTACACAGAAATGTAGATGTATATTTACTCCAAATATTCTATTAGTCAGATTAGATTTGGTGCCAACCATTAGACTATTTAATGGGTTGTTTATAATGCGCTCATCTAAGCACGCTATCATTATGGGCGTGTCTATACCGGAAATCCAGTTAGTTTGATTTGTATTAATCCAATATGAACATACTTTATTTTTGGATACTTCTTTGTTAGTTTATCTATTTGTTTTTCATTGATGAGCTTTACAGATGTAAAGTCTTTATCTTCCCTTAGATTAATATTACCTTACATTCTTTCGAATACATAAGTACGTTTATTAAGGAATATTGATTTGAATGGTGATGATTTATATACATCTTTTTTATCTATATGTGGGATAACATCTTTTAATGTTTCAAGATCTTCATCTGTAATGATGAATTACTCTCTAATGCTATCTTGAATACTTTCATTTTATATTTCAAAGTTATCTGAAATTGTCTTCATGTATATACTGTATTCGTAATATGTTTCCTTTCCTATAGATGAGGTAGTTTGAGACACTGGGGAACTAGAACTAGGTTCAGTTATGTCCCTTTTTATTAAAGGTAGATCTCCGTATTTTTGTAATACTAACAGACCGATTGGGTCTCCTTGTTCAATTATATAGTCTCTATCTTCTAGGCTTGTACTTTTTAGTAATATGTATACATTTATCTTTGACATATGTTCTATAATACCATATGTTATAAAGACATTATTTTTTGCATGTTTTGGATATTATGGATAATTCCATAATATCCAAACGGTATTTGGATAATCAAATCCAGGAGAACTTCAGTAGTTCTATATCTTTTTTAGCCTTAAATTTATTCCAGAATATAATAAATATCCCAGAGAATTTATCCTTTCTTTTTTGGGAAGGATAGTATATATAGTTAATGGTGCAATTTTAATTTGATTATGTCTTATTGATAGTAAGCATATTAATTTTCAAATTTTCGAATTCATAAAGGTCTTCTGATCCTTCTGACTCTTCTAAAAATGAATATATACTTTCTATTTCATAAATTGTTGAATCATCACTTGATATGTCATTTATTGTTCCAATATTGATACCAAATTCATTTGGATCATTTATGACTACTATTTAAATGTTTAGTGGACATTCATTTGCGAAATGTCCTTCATGGTTGCATTTGAAGCATTAGCAACCTTTCTTAAATTTTCTTTTGACAAATTTACGTTTAGCAAAAGATTTATCTTTTTTGTATTTATTTTTGTATTCAGGTTTCTATTTTTTCTTTTTAATCCTGAATTTCTTTTTTTTTTATAGAATGCTTTTCCGAATGTTTTCTTTCGACCATATTGTAGTTGGCATCCGAATTGTTGATTGATATCTATGTCATATTTAGGACAGCATAGATTTCCCAATTTTGATCTAAGAATTTGTTTTTTCATATGTTTATTTGCTTTGGTTTATTGACAAACCTCCTTTAATGTTTCCATGCATGCTTTCTTAAAGAAGCCTTTTGCATGTGTTGATTCAGGATTTACTCATGTATATTCTTTTAGTCTTAGCTGATCATATTTGTTTTTTATAAGGCTATCCCATGGATAAGGAATTTTTGAAAAAAATCTTTTAAACCAGAATAACTTTTTCTCTAGTGAGCTTAATTTGAATATACAACCTATGTATGTATTTACAAATTCTTCCAACAGACATATGTCAAATAAAAGCAATTTTATTAGTATTTCTTCATAATTATAATCTTCAGATAGGGGTTCCTCTAATATATCTGTGACAAAAAGTTTAATGATGCTATATAAAACCTCCTTTTTGTTAGGAAATTCAGTATCTAGTTTTGCAATAGATTCTGGGTGAAATTTTTCATATTGGGAGAGCCAAGACAAGGCTATCCCTTCCCAATAACTCGTAGCATATAGCACGAATTCCGTGTTGGAAATGGTTGATGGTAACAATAATATGGTTCCAACAATATGTTGAATCCAATTTTCAATATATTATCGTAATTTATTATATGGTGTTTTGTCTATATTGAAGATTAATCCAACTTTATCTTCATAACCCCTTTCTATTATTTTATGCCTTCTTCCTGCTCGGATAATGTGATCGTTTATCAAATTTTCACGGTTTGTGAAATTTTGATTAAATTATTTGTCTTCCTGATGCATTTCTACATCTTGAGAAGTCGGATTTTCCAATCCCAGTGCCGGAAGTAATAATGTTGATCCTGATGAGGATCTTCTTTCCATGTTTATATAGAAATAGTTTTCTAATGTATCATAATTATCTTCTTGTTCAGAAGAATGATTGTCTTCCTGTTCGGAAGTATGATTCTGTTCGGATCTGTAATAATTTATGTCTTTTCGTTTGGAAGTATGATCATGCTCGGATCTGTAATAATTTATGTTTTCCTGTTCGGAAGTATGATCCTGTTCGGATCTATAATAGTTTATGGATGCAGTATTCTGCTCATAATATTTGTATATCTCTTCGCTAGAGATTTCTCCTGTAAACTCCTTTTCCTGCATAAGAAGAAAATTTTTGTAGACTTGGTAGTCCAATTTGTTAGTCTCTAATTTATTTTTTTTCTTTGGACAATATTTTACCATAAATATTGACCCAAATGACATCTTTATTGTTTTTTTCTTTTTTTGGTGGTACTAGATAGTTATCTAATGTTTTATTTATTTTATTGACTTCAATGGAAAGTCTTTTTAATTGATCACAGATATAATTACTTATACCTGCTTGAATTTTTATTGCATTATTTGAAGGCAAATGCACAATATGGCTGTAGTTGTCCAGTTTGTATGGACAAACATATTTTCGTCCGGTAGGACGTATTCTTTGTCTGTTAGGACATCTAAGTTTTTATCCATATTAATGGATTATGGGGTGTGAGGACATGTTGTTATCATATATTTTCCTGTTTTCCTGCTATTTGTTCCTACCACTTTCTCCGTTTCGACCCTACTCTCTCCAGCTACATGACACCTCCTACCGTGGCTTTCTTGTGGAGTTATGACTTCAAGGACTTGACCCTCCTGGTCTATCCACCACAAGCCTATTCAGAGAGATAAAGCACAGCACTAGTTCGTTTCCTACCCCATGCGTAAGGAGAAGAAGTACAAGCAGAATAGAATTCTAACTTGGAAAATTATGACAACAACATGCCTCTATTCTAACAATTCATTATTAGAATAAAACTTACAATGATTGATCGAAGATTGTTGAAACAAAACTAAGGCTCTGATACCAATAAGCGAATACTCAATAATTTATAATTTTTGCTGAATATAGCAGAATAGAGATAATTTTTATATTGATTTTCATTGTGATTATCGGGTAGACTATAAGAAGGGGAAGGACATGTCATTGTCGATGTGTTGTCAAGGAGAGAACCAGCAGGGATTAAATATGTATGCGAGGTCATTACCATCCTAGAACCTGCTTGGTCTGCTGACTTGACTAAGAAAAGATATACTCCGAAAAATAAGAGAAATGACAAGCGTTTGATCTATGGAGAGGGGCATAAGAACAGCCCCCCAACTTTCATTTGCTTCGCAAGACGCATTTTTGAGATATAGTGTTCCATACTCTCTCTCTCACTCTCTCTCTCTCTCTCTCTCTCTCGTTCCGGGGGCATCGGGCGTCGGCGACCTAGGCTCTGTCTACCAAACCAATATCGACATATCTCTGTTGGGGGCTACGGTATGTCGTTATGCATGTCAGGAAATCCCGTCTGAGTTGAAATTCCGACGGCACAGTCCCGTCGCTTGCCACGTAAGTCAAGACAGTTCGAAAGGTCAGGAACAACAAACTCTCGACGTAGGAACTTGAGAGGCTTTTTCACAATCGTCAGAGAGAGTGAAGGATTGGTCTATTTTTAATCCTTCCCGGGATCAACCTAACCCATCGGTATACCGAGTTCCCCAATAATTTTGCCTCACCCTTTTCCGACGTTTACATACAACATCTATCAACCAATTCCCGCTACGGTTTAGGTCTTCCTCACTCCGGAAAGAGAAAAATCATCTGAGTATACGAAATTTACCCCTGTTTACCCCTGTATGGTCTCAGTACATCATTCATTAGTCGCATAGACGGTACTCAGTGCGTGCATGGGTGAGACCGAACGATATCACGAGCCACTCATACAGGCCTCCGTCTATGCTGAACGACGTCTTCCATTCTTCTCCCCACCTGAAAAATACCATGGTTGTATCCACTTATCAAATCCACCGTTAAACAACGTGCGCCTTCACCCACTCAGAACGTTGGGCATAGGGTCAAATCAATATAGTTCAATGCTCTACTCTTATAGCAGCGGCTCCCATCCTTCTTTGGTGCGAAAACTGCTGGGAGTAGAGCAAGGGCATCACATATGACCTGTCATCTCGTAAACCGTTATACTTGCTTACGAATCTCATCTCCACCTTTTCATCTAGGGGGCTCCACCGGATACATCCGGCAGCCGTCACACGCGCGCTCCTAGAAAAAAAATGTTGATGTACAACCTTCCTCACTGGTTGTAATCGACGTTGGGAATGGATCATGCATTACAATCGTCAGAATTAATCTAGTAACTCTGTCTACCCCCCCTCCCCTTTTTTTTAAGTATTCAAAGGCCTCCTCCAGACCTCCTTCACTACTAAAACGTAGCACTCCTTCACATCTGCTATGGTATCCATAAACTAAAGAAAAAGAGTACGCATGCGTGAGTGGCTCGCTTCGCTTCTTCGACGCCTCGTTTGGTGGAGTAATTGACAGTCCTTCCCTTTTGGACCGGTTGTGGGCGAGGAGGGATTCGAATCCCCGACACCATGGTTCGTAGCCACATGCTCTAATCCTCTGAGCTACAGGCTCCACCTTATCTCCACTGGATCTGTTCCCAGAAGTACCCTAAAAAAGGAACCTCTCCTCAGCCATTTCATTTCGTTTTGAGTTAATAAGATGTGTAAGAGCGTTTCTCTCTATAAGAACAGTGCGTTCCGAAGTGTGAGGGTTTAGAGAAGTGATGTCATAATTCTAATTAGGGTTTTGAATAATACGACCTTAGCATTTTTTATTTTTCTCTTTTTTATTTTTTAAAATTAAAATGAGAGGTGTTAAACTTTTTATCATTCTGGCATCGAGCTATTTTTTCGCAGGACCTCCCCTACATTATCGTCACTGCAGTAGAGTTTAACCACCAAGTTTGGGATGGATTGGTATGGTTTCTCTATGCCTAGGACACCAGAATATCGAACCATGAATGAAGAAAGGCAGGAAAGAAAAGCATATTCACTAGTGATTGTGAGGCCCCAATTCTTGACTCGAAGGGACACCAAAGGCCTTTGCCCTTCCCTCCCGTCGGATAAATAGGGAAGGGCAGAGCTTTTGGTTTTTTCATGTTGTCAAACAATTGAACAATGAAAATAGATGGCGAGTGCCTGATCGAATTGATCAGGTCGTGTAGGAACAAGTTCAAATCTCTCGATCTGTTAGGATGCCTCAGCTGCATACATCACTGCACTTCCACTTGACACCTATTGTAATGATAAACGGCTCGTCTAGCCATGACCTTATCTTGGATTCTCAATACTTCTGTCACTCCTTCCCTGCAGGGGGTAGAGAATCCATCGTTGTCTCGGCTGTACTACCAGAGGCTTTGGGAAAGTCAGAATAGGAGAGCACTCATTTGGGGGTGGGCTTACTACTCAAATTCTTTCAGCAGTTATCCACTCCGCATTTGTCTACCCAGCATTTACGGTGGATACGATAACTGGTACACCAAAGGTGCGTCCTTCTTGGTCCTCTCGTACTAGGGAAAGGTCCTCTCAATCCTCTAACGCCCGCACCAGATATGGACCGAACTGTCGCACGACATTCTGAATCCAGCTCACGTACCGCTTTAATGGGCGAACAGCTCAACCCTTGGAACATGCTACAACCCCTGGTGGCGAAGAGCCGACATCGAGGTGCCAAACCTTCCTGTCAATGTGAACTCTTGGGGAAGATCAGTCTGTTATCCCTAAAGTAACTTTTATCCATTGAACGATGGCCCTTCCACTCGGCACCGTCGGATCACTAAGAATGACTTTTGTCCCTGCTCGATGAGTGGGTCTTCCAGTCAAGCTCCTTTACACCTTTGCACTCGAGGGCCAATCTCCGTTCGGCCCGAGGAAACCTTGACATGCCTCCGTTATCTCTTGGGAGGCCTATGCTAGATTTCTAACCTGGAGGCCTGAGGAAACTGTCTACTTGAGACTGTCCCTTGGCCCGTAGGTCCTGACACAACGTTAGAATTCTAGCTCTTCCAGAGTGGTATCTCACTGATGGCTCGGGCCCTCTCATAAGGAGGCCTTCTCCACCTTCCACCTAAGCTGCACAAGAAAGGCCCAAAACCAATCTTAGGGAATAGTGAAGCTTCATAGGGTCTTTCTGTCCAGGTGCAGGTAGTCCGCATATTCACAAATATGTCCATTTCACCGAGCCTATCTCCGAGACAGTGTCCAGATCATTACGCCTTTCGTGCGGGTCAAAACTTACCCGAAAAGGAATTTCGCTATCTTAGGACTGTTGTAGTTACAGCCGCCGTTCACCCGGGGTCGGTCATCGGCTCCTCTATCATCAGGTCATCAACTTCTGTCGAACTTCCGGCACTGGGCAGGCGTTAGCCCCCATACATGGTCTTATGACTTTGCGGAGACCTCTGTTTTAGGTAAATAGTCACTCGAGCCTGATCGCTGCGACCCCCGTCTGTTAGGAGGCACCCCTTCACCCAAAGTTACGGGGCTATTTTGTCGAGTTCCGTCAGAGAGAGTTGTCTCGCACCCCTAGGTATTCTCTACCTACCTACCTGTGTCGGTTTCGGGCATAGGTACCCTTTTGTTAAAGGTCGTTTGAGCTTTTCCAGGGAGCATGGCATGGATTACTTCAGCACCGTAGCGCCTCGTACTCGGACATTGGCTTGAGGTATTTCCTCATTGGCATTGGTCGCCGACTCCTCTGTCATCAGGTCACCAACTTCTGTTGACCTTCTAGCACTGGATAGGCATCAGACCCCATACATGGTCTTATGACTTTGTGGAGACCTCTGTTTTTGGTAAACAGTCGCCCGGGTCTAGTCGTTGTGACCCCCGTTTGTGAGGAGGCACCCCTTCTCCCAAAGTTACGGGGCTATTTTGCCGAGTTCTATCAGAGAGTGTGTCTTGTGCCCCTAGGTATTCTCTACCTACATACCTATGTCGGTTTTGGGTACAGGTACCCTTTTGTTGAAGGTCGTTCGAGCTTTTTCTGGGAGTATGGCATGGATTACTTCAACGCCGCAGCGCCTTGTACTCGGACATTGGCTCGAGGCATTTCCTCTACCCCTTCTTACCCTGGAAAAACAAGGTCACCTTGCGTCCTTGAACCGATAATAATCTTTCGGCTAACCTAGCCTCCTCTGTCCCGCGGGACCGACAAGGGGTAGAACAGGAATATTCACCTGTTGTCTATTGACTACACCTTTCGACCTGGTCGTTAGGCCCTTACTCACCCTCTATGGACGAACCATCATGGAGGAACTCGTCAGGTTTTCGGGGCATTGGATTCTCACCAATGTTTGCATTACTCAAGTCCGACATTCTCGCTTCGGCTTCGTCCACACCTGCTTGCACAGGCTATTCACTATGACGGCGGAACGCTCCCCTACTAATGCATTTTGACATCCCACATATTCGACAGATCACTTAGTCCCGTTCATCTTCAGCACAAGAGTGCTCGATCAGTGAGCTATTACACATTCTTTCGTTGAGTGGCTGCTTCTAGGCAAACCTCCTGAATGTCTCTGCACTCCTACCTCCGTTTATCACTGAGCGGTCATTTAGGGGCCATCAGTTGGTGATCCAGACTGTTTCCCTCTTGACGCTGAATTTTATCCCCCATCGTCTCACTGGCCGACTGTCGGCCCCTGTAATTTTGGGGTCATATCGGGAATTCAGAGTTTGCCTTGATTTGGTACTGCTCTTGCGGCCCGCACCGAAATAGTGCTTTACCCCTAGATGTCCAGTTAACTGCTGCGCCTCAAAGCATTTCGGGGAGAACCAGTGGGATCTGGGTTCGAGTGGCATCTCACCCCTAACCATAACTCATCTGCTGATTCTTCAACATCAGTCGGTTCGGACCTCCACGTCAGTTTCACCCGACGCTTCATCCTGGTCATGGATAAATCACCTAGGTTCGGGTCCATAAGCAGTGACAATCTCCTATGAAAACTCGCTTTCGCTACGGCTCCGGTGGGTTCCCTTAACCGACGCCACTGCCTATGAGTCGCCAGCTCATTCTTCAACAAGCAAGTGGCCAGAGATCACATTCTCCTCCCACTGTGTCGGGAGCTCATGGTTTCATGTTCTATTTCACTCCCTGATGGGGGTTCTTTTCACCTTTCCCTCGCAATTGTTCCCCCTTTACTACCGGTCACCCAGGAATATTTAGCCATGCGACGGTGGTCCTGGCTAATTCACACAGGATTCCACGTTCCCCATGCTACTCGGGTTAGAGCGTAAGTTAGTAATTCTTTCAACTACTGGACTCTCGCCATTTAGGTTGCAGCACTCCACTACTTCACCTAACAGCATGACGCGTCGTATCGCTCTCCCACAACCTTATTTTCATGGTTTAGGCTGGTCCCATTTTGCTCGCCTCCCCTACGGGAATCGCTTTTTCTTTCTTTTCCTCTGGCTACTCAGATGTTTCAGTTCGCCAGGTTGTCTCTTGCCTGCTCATGGATTTAGCAGCAATTTGAAAGGTTGAAAACTATTCGGGAATCTCCGGATCTATGCTTATTTTCAACTTCCCATAACATTTTGTCGCTTGCTACGCCCTTCTTCGTCTCTGGGTGCCTAGGTATCCACCGTGACGCCTTTCCTCATTTGAACCTTGCCCTCCATTTCTAGGCTATGCCATCCTGACGGTGCTGCTAAATGGAAGGATGCTCCTTAACTTCCATGAATGAGAAATCCTAGATCGAACTGCCGGAATGGAAAATTTGGGTGTTATCATAGTATCAGCTGATGTTCACAGGCTGGAGATAAGCGGACTCGAACCGCTGACATCCGCCGCAGGGTAAACCAGTGTCTCTCAGGCCTCCCCGGCTGATTCTACCATAGAGGCTGACGATAGATAATAACTCCCCCCTGAACACAGCTTACAACTTTCATCGTACTGTGCTCTCCAAAGAGCAACTCTTCTCAAAATCTATGCCATCCTGACGGTGCTGCTTAATAGAAGGATGCTCCTTAACTTCCATGAATGAGAAATCCTAGATCGAACTGCCGGAATGGAAAATTTGGATGTTATCATAGTATCAGCTGATGTTCACAGGCTGGAGATAAGCGGACTCGAACCGCTGACATCCGCCGCAGGGTAAACCAGTGTCTCTCAGGCCGCCCAGGCTGATTCTACCATAGAGGCTGACGATAGACAATAACTCCCCCCTGAACACAGCTTACAACTTTCATCGTACTGTGCTCTCCAAAGAGCAACTCTTCTCAAAATCTCAAAAGGTGCTGAGTTGGAATCCCATTCATTCATTCTGACAGATTCGTCGTCTTATGGTTCAGGAGAATCCAGCTATAGGAGAACCAGGAATCGAGAACTCTCTCCCTTTTCCCGCTCGACTTTTTGGTCGTCGACAAATGCGTTGCACTCCTTCAAACCGAAGCTAGTAGGTGGTGGGGTGCTGACGGGCCTCCCGGGTTCAATAGCTCTCCGAATTTGCCAAACATTCTTTGCTAAAAAAAAGTTGAGCTATCGCGTGCGGACGAATGAGATGAAGTTCTTTAATCATTCCAGATAGGAATGTAGAGGAGATTCTTTAGACAAATGTTGTAGTAGTGTGTTTTCCAATAGGATAGGACTTTGCATCGACTTCTAGACCCATATGTGTTTTTGACTTACTCTCGTCATTGTAGGTTAACCACTAACGAAATGGAGAGGACAGGAAGAAACAAAAGCAACTCTTTTTGAAGACCCAGAAAAAGAGGTTAATAACTAGAGCAGGATCTATAGCCACCACGGGATGCACATCTATTGGCAGTCCCTATCTATATACCGACAGCAGAATCGAATCTTCGGGCTATTTCAGTTCCACCAGCAACAATTCTATATCCAGTGGTGTTCCAACTTCTATCCAATAGGGTAGGATATTGGTGTCCCGTTATAGGTATACAAAAAGGTACATCCCCAAAGCCGGGTCTCCCATCACCTTTCGATCCCTCCGAAGAACGAGCCTGACGCTTTTCAAAATCGAGAGGTTCTGGTACCTCTTTTATATTTCGCAAAAGCAATGGAAGCAGCACTGACTCCAATAACTAGAGCAAATGTTGCAGCGATAGGGATAGAGATAGCGGGAGTAGCATAGAGAGTCACAGAAGTCGAAAGTACATCAGTTGTTACTATAGTCTCAGATCCAGTTGCTAAGATAGCAAGAAGCATCTTTATCACTCCCACCTAGGGAGGAATCCTGAACTTCCGATCCCCACAAAAAATTGGGTCTATTATTCCCACCTAACTCAGACAAATATGACTTTTTTTGGTTTTTTGCCCTTTGGCCGTCACGTCACTGCCTTTCCTCTCTGGGCACAGCTTCTTCAAGGGAAGAGCTATTGGGACTCCCTTTCCTGATGGACTTGCTACTTGTGCTTGCTTACTGGACTGGCTTGCTTTTCTTTTTCCTAGTTTGCACCCTTCGGTTGCTTTCATGTTCTGGAGCATACTGACCACTGTAGAGTGAGGGGAGAGTGACCATAGGGAAATGGTAACCCAAGGAGTAGTTGCCTAGTAGTCAGTTGACTGACGAGTACCAGTAACAGTGACGGTTACATTTTGTCATGCTGATTCCTAATCCGAAAAAGAGAAGGCTCTGCAAGACCTACTTTCCTTAGGGGGAGTATGAAGGTAGCAAGGAGGAGAGGAAGGCAGCTAGGCTCCTATCCTCATCGCTAGGCCAATAGATCGGTAAGTGATTTGCCACTTAGTTATTCATAATTTATTCACACTCAAACAACTAAAACTTGAAACTCAAAGAAGAAGATCAGATGAAAAAGAGGAAGGATCAGGAAAGCTTGATGCCCCTTAGCCTTCGATTGAGTCTTTATTTATAGGTGTCTCCGAATTACAGTAAGATTCCTTTAGATAAGAAAGAATCTTGTAACAGGGA
Source organism: Dracaena cambodiana (assembly GCA_036321105.1). Classification (NCBI taxonomy): domain Eukaryota; kingdom Viridiplantae; phylum Streptophyta; class Magnoliopsida; order Asparagales; family Asparagaceae; genus Dracaena; species Dracaena cambodiana. Next base: position 9,732,400 of record JAYEPQ010000019.1, on the reverse strand, counting down.
AAAGTTTAATAATTGGAACAGTAAATAGTACAATTATTCATACAATTATTAAAGTGTTGTCGGCTGAGTGGAGAGTGAGCTGGAGAAGATAAGAAGGAATCTCTTTCTGGTGAAGTGGAAGAGGAATCTTGGGCCCACCATGCTTTTAGTCCTGCATAATGTTGTGGAGGGTGTTGTCATCCATGTCTTCTCTAATATCATTATCTTCTCTATTATCATGATTATTTTCGCCACCGAGATCTTCATCTTCTATTATTTCAAGATCAGAATAGAACTCATCTTTGGCTTTGAAGGCTTGTTTTCCGAGTTGGAGATTTGCTAAAAACTCAAGAATTTTTGGAACTCTGACTTCGGACTGTTCAAAAGCGTCGATATAATCATAGAGAACAATGTTATTCTTAATCTTTATTGAATGAGCTCCGATCAAGGCTTTGTTGTAGGCTTCATCAAAAAATTCTCTAACTGCTTTCTTTGTCTCTGCTTCCAAGTCTAGCACTGGCAGATTGTCACAGACAGAGGATGGGATGTAATTCTGTCCATGTAACTCCTATAGTTGTACGGAAGGATAAAGTTTTAAATACTTCCTCTCCTCCCAATGTGCTCCATATTCTGAAGAAGAAGCTTGTTTGATACTAGGATGCATAAGCCTTGATACTCTTAACACAAATCTGAGGAAGATACTCTTGGAATTCCTCGGGGTGTGTAGAATTAACAAAGATTTCATGAACAAGACCAAGTTGTATGGCCTTTTTGCAGCTGGCGATGTCCTGGAAGCAAGTAATAATTTGAGGAGAATTATTCTTGTTCCATATTAATTCATGTTGTTGGAGAATGGCTGAGATGTCAGTAGCTTCAAGTTGCTTAAAGAAATTCTTTAGCTGTATATCTCCAATCATGTTATGTTGGTTGAGGCCGATCATCTTGTGAACTGTTAATTCCGCCTCGAGTTGCCTGGCTTTTTCAGTCTCGATTTTGCATAGATCGAGAAGCTTATAGAATTCTGTAAGAGGATGATATACTTGATCTGCAATCTCCATGTCTTGGACTACTTCCCTCAAGTATTGTTGACCCTGGAAAGTTCCTTGGAACCATGTTCCAATCCTTTGATTAAGATTGGAACTTTGAGCAGTAAGAGTGTAGTTGCATATATCAGTGGTGGCTTTAATTATAGCCTGCTTTCTGATTTCTCTTGGGTGTAATGAGAGAACATGGATAGAACTAGTTGTTCTATCTGAGATAACCAATATTTGGAGGAAGAGAAATCATTAGATTGAATAGCGCGATAGCACCCATTCAATCGTTCATATATATGAGGATTTGAAGTTTTTAGTTCGAGATTATACTAATCTCGGACTACTGCTGATGCTGTTGGCTTGGTAGATTGTACTCTTCTCTGGGCTGCTACGATGTTGCTGTAAGATGGTGCTGAAGTATTTGGCTGGACTGGTAGGACAGTCATTCCTTGTGGTGGAAAGGGTTTAGCTTCCATGGTAGAAGTGGATGATGTGGTAGTAGTTGTAGTGTATGCTCCTGTCTCCAGGGTTGATGAACTTCCTCCCTTTTCAGGGGTCTTTAGCTTGTCTTCTTTGATGTTGCCTCCCGGTTGCGGGGTCTTCTTGGTATTCTGGACGGTAGTCCATCTGGCTTGTTCAGCTATGGACCTCAATCTCTTGAGGCGATCCTCATCTATTAGGACGAGTTAAAAGATCTGCAAGATGATTAGTATAACCAGGAATATATTAAACATCATATTGATAAATTTCTAGATATAAAGCAATTCTTATTCTTCTAATATTTTCTTCTGAATTATTAATAGTTCGTTTCTTTATAAACTGTGCAACTGCTTTATTATCAGTTTCAATTATAAACTGGCGGTTAAGCAAATAAATTTTTAAACTCTTTATTGCTAATTTAATAGCTAATAATTCTTTGTCATAAGTAGAATATTTTTGTTGCGGTTTAGCAAATTTTCTAGAAGTATAGGCTACTATTTCCTTTTGTTTAGCAATTAAAACTCCTGCCCAAAATTCGTCTGAAGCATCAGTTTGAAGTGTAACCAATTCTTCTTCTTTGGGAAAATAAAGTATTGGTTGTTTAGTAACTAATTGCTTAATTTTTTCTATTTCCTTTTCTTCAATAGGAGATAGCTGAATACTTATTTTGTCTGTATTCCATCTTCTACGTTGTTCACCATTTTCTACTTTGTATTTTGATTGTTCTATCGTTAATTTTTCTTGTAGATTTTGTACTAACTCAGATAGATGAGGAATAAACTTCCTGCCATAGTTTAATAATCCCAAAAAGCTTTATAACTGTTTTAAAGTTTTAAAAGTCTTAGGAAATTCTTTTAACTTTGTGTATATGTGTTGTTGCAATTCTATCTGTCCTTCTTTTATATATTTTCCTAGAAATTCAACTTCTGTTTTGAATAAGCAAATCTTTTTTGGACTTAAGATAATTCCGTTATCAAGTAGTAATTTTGCAACTTGTAATAAATGTTGTTTATACTCATCTAAATTATGAGAAAAAATTAGGATATCATCTATATAAACAACTACAAAAGGTAAATGTCCAAATATAGAGTTCATCCATTTTTGAAATATTTGAGGTGTATTTTTTAATCCGAAAGGCATTACTAACCATTCGTAATGACCTTGGGGACAACTAAATGCTGTTAGTTCTATAGTTTCTGTATTAGCTAGTTTTATTTGCCAGAATCCTGACTTAGCGTCAAATTTGCTATAATATTTGGATCCTTAGACTTGTTTTATTAGTTGTTCAGCTGATGGTATAAAATAGCCATCAAATTTTGTATAACTATTTAACTTTCTATAATTGATAACCATTCTGGCTTTTCCTCTTTTTTGTTCTGCATGGTTTCTTACCATAAATGCAGAAGAGGAATGTGGACTAGTACTGGGTCGTATTAGTTTTAGATCTAGCAATTCTTTGATTTGTTCTGAGAATTCTTTTTTGTCAAATGGAGATACCATAATACTATTTACTCTTTTTTTTGTATCTTTATATTGTTCGAGAATTTGTAAAGAACAATATCTTGGGGCTTTATGAAAGTGTAGTAAAGGGTTATTAGAATATAGAGGTTCTAATATATCATGAAGAATCTAATGTAATAGAGATGGGGAATGTACATAAAGTAGTAGTAGACTTGGTTTTATTGTTAAGATCAAGAGTGTTATTAAGAAGCGTTTCACCACGCTGTGCTGGCGCAAAATGAGGAGCTAAAGGAATAGGAAAAGGGACGCGGGGTATAGAATGATTGTCAAATGTAAAATAATGGGTATTAAAAGGGGCATAATGTTGTAGATTATTCATACCAAGTAAGCAATCGATGTCAAATCCGTTTGGTAGGAGTGCGAAGTCAAAAGAGTAATGATAAGTGTTATTATGAATATCGGGTAGGGAAATGTTGAGTTTGGTTTTGAAATTGACAGTAGCGGGTCTACCCATAAAATCATGTAGTTTTGCTGGCTTGTCTAGAGGAATCCATAGTAGTTGAGAAACAAATTTAGATTGTATAAGACTAGTTTCTACACCAGAGTCTAATAGTGCATGTATAGTAAACGGGTTATTTGAACCAGAAGGATGTATAGTTAGAGGAATATAGATATGTAGCTGAGGGGTTGTTTTAAGATCCAACTTGAGAAATGCTATAAGAAGTGGTAGGTAATTTGATAACATTTTGTTGCCGTCATTGATGATCCAGTATCCTTTGAATTCTACCTTCTATAGGTGAATTTTCTATCTCAGAATTTTCTGTAAGTATAGAAGTACTTGTTCTATTAGGTTCTAAATGTAGATTAGTATCTCGATAGTCTCTAGTGCTTAGACTTCGAGAGATATTTGGATTTATAATTGTTGTGGAAATTGTATTTCCAGAAGCTATAAATGTTTCAATAGGAAGTTGTGTTTTTGGTTTTAAATATTTTAAGAAAACTTGCATTCATTATCATACTTCAGGTGTTTAATGCTAACCAGTTTTGGTTGAATAATTTTACCATTTCCAACCTCATATAATTTAATAAACTGGCTTGGTGTTACAGATCTGAATGTTGATGTTTCATTTAAAGCTAAACAGTGTTCCCACTGAATGCCTAATACCTTAGAACCAGGTAGCATTTCTATGCCTTTAAGGTTTATAGATAATGTACATGCCTTTTCTATATTTTTGTCATTTATACTGATACAAAAATCCGGATGTATATTTAGTCCGAATATTCTGTTTGCTAAATTGGATTTTACTCCACCTAATATATTGTTTAAAGGATTATTGATTATTCTTTCATCACAGCATCTTATCATAATTGGGGTATCAATTCCTGATCTAAATAGACCAGTTATGCAGATATTTCTTCTTCGGATATTTTTGTTAAAATTTTTCAATTTGTGCAATATTTAATATTTTTATAGAAGTAAAGTCTTCATCTCTCTTTAATTCAATATTACCTTGCATTCGTTCAAAAATATATGTATTCTTGTTTGACCATAAAGATTTTAGTTTAGATTGAGGATTATATACTTCATTTTGTTTAGTATGAGGTATTGAAAGTTTTAACCTTTCAATGTCATCAGTAATTTCATATTGTTCTCCCTGACTATTTTCTATACTCGTATTATGAGTTTCTTGAGGTTCTATTTTTGTTAATGTATTCATGTATACTCTATACTCATACATGGTTTCTTTTGAAGTTTGTCGAGGTGTTATGTCTGGACTTAAAGGAGGAGAGGTAGAAAGTAAGGGATCTTGTTCTACCTTAATAAATGGTAAATCTTCGTATTTATGAATTATAAGAATACTTATTGGAGTTCCCACAGGTATTTGATAAGGATGATTTTCTAGACTAGTACTTTTCATTGTTATACAAGTATTTTGATCAGTCATAGATTCTATTAATCCATAAGTTATAAAAATATTTCTAATCGTATGATACCTTAAGTTTTAAATTTCTCCATAATATCCATAAGGGATTTTTATGATTACATCTAAATATATTTCAGTAGTTTGATACCTTTGTAAGCTATAATTTTTATTAGCATATAGTATATGACCTGGAAATTTTAATGATTCTCTTTTGGGTAATATTACCGTTTTTGACAAGGGTATTATTTGAACATGATGATAGGTTTTATTCAAAGTCATCATATTTATTCCTAAACTGTCATTTTCGAAAGATTCATATTCAGAAGATTTTTTGTCATATACAGATTCTACTTCATATATTGTTGAATTTTCACTAGGAATTTCTTCTATAGTTCCTAGATGTATATCATAAGATTCTAGGTCTTCTAACCAAATTGTTTTTATGTTTAGAGTACATTCATATGCATAATGGCCTTTATTTCCACATTTAAAACATTTGCAATCCTTTTTAGAATTTATTTTATTATTTTTAATAAACTTTCTCTTTTATATTTATTTGATTTTTTATACTGATGTTTGTATTCTGATTTCCATTTTTTCTTAGATACTTTGTATCTTTTCCTTTTATGTTTAGGTTTATATTTATATTTTTACTTATGCTGCTTAGAATGCTTGGAGTATTTTTTATGTTTTTTCTAATATGGGAAATAAGATTTGTTGTACTCATATACTGGAGGACAACCAAATTGATAATTAATATCTGGGTCATATTTAGGACAACATCATGTTTTTATATCTGATTTATGAATATATTTTGTAAGATGATTATTTGCCTTCTGTAACTGACAAGTTTTCTTTACAGTTTCCATACAAGCCTTTTTTAGGGCACCTGTATTGTGTGGAGTACCTTGTCTAAGATTATTATATTTTTTCTCTATCATGGAGTCCCAAGGTATTGGTAATTTAGAAAAGAAAGATGTTATCCAAAATATTTTCTTTTCTAATGTATTTAACTTGAAAATATAACTAATATATTGATTAGCAAATTCTTCTAGATAACATATATTACATAATCGCATTTTTAATAGTATATTTTCATCTATACCTTCTGCTGTAATATCCTCTCCTGTTAGATCAGCATATAATAATTTACAATTACTATGTAAAGCATCTTTTCTAGAAGTATAACTATTTAAAGCTAATATTTAATATAGATTACGTACCAGCAAATGAATTAAGAGATTACATAATTAATTGGGAATAATTAATGGTAGGAACATCTACATTAATACCTGATTCTGTAACACATAAAGACTTCGTATTACTTGCTTGTGGCTATTGGTAAGGAATAGCGCTAAGATGGTTAACCCAATATGAAAAATTATATCCCAAGCTATTTTGACTGTTTTACCAGCTATCTCTAATACAATGTTTTGAAAAATATCCCGCTATCTATGGATGTATGAATTCATTTCGACAGTTCATCTATCCCGCATAGGGAATGTCAGATCTGCCTCTGTATCGATAGCAAATGGTAAGAACTGGAACGACTTCACCCACGACGATCATCCAAATCATCTGCTATTCCATTCCAGCTTCCGCAGGATTTGAACCTATGCTAGCACTGTGTTACGACCAAAAAAAGGACCGGCTCTGACGTTCAGTTTTTCAGGATCAGGAATAGTAATAGTGGCATTGAGTTTTTGACCATTTGCCATCATGATCTGTCATTTCTATTTCTCGATGGGGTCGGTGACGAGATATAACTCAGTGGTAGAGTGTTACTATCGACATGGTGGAAGTCATCAGTTTGAGCCATCTCATCCCTAAACCCAATGTGAGTTTTTCTATTTTAACTTGCTCCCCCGCAGCGATTGAATGAGAATGGACAGCCCAGAGGGTCTAATGTCCCTCTCAGAAGTTAGAGAAGAGCATCAAAACATACTTTCCTGAGTAAAGGCGACGCTTGCTTACGTGTTCAAACAAAAGTAAGGAAGAAGAGAGAATATTCGCCATTGAGGACGTCGACTCTATGTGGGTAGATTGAACTAGAATATTGAATCCCAAAGAAAAGATGCACGAGCTAGGATCGAACCCGTACCTCCGACGTCAATGAATGCATCAGAACCGTCAGTCTTCGTCATTTTGACAGCTTTCTCTATTTTTTGGTGACGAATCACTCACATTTGATTTTTCAGTGCTTTTGGTCGCTTCCCTCTGACAGTGGAAAGGGTATTTCTAGTGTAGTATTGACTACCTTGTTGATCCAGAATGAGCCAAACACACCACCCTGACATCAAAGGACAGAAAGTGGTGGGACAGAAAGTAGTCGCCTACAGGTCGAGCACAACGTAGGCTCTAACATCGACCTATACGATACGGTTGGGCTCACTGGTTCCATCGATTTCGTCGATCTGGAATGGAGAAAGAGACATGCTCGATCACATTTTTTGACTTCCATAGTTTTGCGTTATTTCCATTTATTCTTCATTGATATTGATATAGATCAATTCCGAGTTGACCAAATATGAAAACGACTAGACCCGAACGAAGAGTGAGTCAAACGGTGAGTTTGTTGTTCACAGGCCTGGGTAGTTTTGTCGATGGGAATAGCAAGCAGGGCATCCTTCGCAAGGTAACGAAGCGCTTTCTCTTTTTGTTTCTGTTTTGGTTCGATCTCGAGAATCTAATGATCCGAACTGTCAAGATGACGCCTTCTCCACGTCGAATGTGGATGGCGCAATGACATTCTCTCATGCATAGATGATTTGTACCGAATTTTGGCTTGTTTTAGCACTTTTTTTTGGTAGGGCGAGGTTTGAAAATCCAACTATGTTTTGACGCTTTCTCAACCTCTTCCTATTCGGGTGAAGTAGACAAAAGGGTGAATCTAACGATGTTCCATCATAAGCCGGCACATGCTGCTTGCTTGCTATCACTCCCAGCAGAGAACTGATCAGATGAGTAGGATACATAGACGATACTCCGCCCTAACGATCCGAGGAGCCTTCACCAACGAGGGATTAGATAGAGGAACCTCTTTTCTTATAAAGAGATTTTCATTCGATACTCCGGGTCCCGAGTGAACTCGGCGACCCACTTCTTTGATACTCTTCTAGAGGGCAAAGACTGCCTTGTGACTTGCTGTCTGATGTGGTATCCCACCAATTGATTAGCACGCTAACCAATCATCATTCCTCTCCTTTTTCTTTCGGAACGCAGCGTCACCTTTCCTCCATCCTGAGCATTGACGAATGCCATCGAAAGCAAGAAACTATCTAACCATCCCAGTCGTTCACCCAAAAACGTCGCCCCCGCAGTACCACTACCAATGAGAGGACTGAAAGCCGTCTGCAAAAGTCAAGAATGGCTCCGTCGACCTTTGCTTGCATCGCGTCGATTGATTGATTGACCGAACTGAGAGGACTGAGACCGTTGACTCCTTTAGCTCTTTTGGTTTGCTTGGAATGTTTTCGAAAGCCTTTGTACTGGCTTAGATAGACCAGACCGAATTTTCAACTAGAAATGGGAGTGAAAAAATGTCTGAGCAACAACCATGAAACCAGTCGGGATTACGGAATCTCCTGCTGCCAACCAATTTGGCCGTACCCATCAGAAGTTGTTAGACCAACGAGACTTTGCCGAGGTTCCAGTACTGTACTTGTCGGAAGGAACTCTTTCGAAGGCTATTTGAAAGCAGAGAACCATGGATACGCGGATTGCTTCCAACTCTAACTCATGGATTTGAGACAAATTTCACTGTCTACGGAAACGATATTCTCAGGTGTTTAGTCACTTCTCACTGCCCTACTTCCGAGATTCAACCCATCATGAGAAAGCCCCATCAATGAGTCATAGCTGGTCTTTTTGCTCAGGGTAAAAGCACACAGCTGGTGGATCCAGGTAGTCGCATCATTGGTCTCTCATAATCGACTATGGCCTAGCGGAACCACAAGACGTATTCAAGATAGGAAAGTGTCCATATAGACAGCTACCACTTTTCGAAAAATAGAGCCTTGTTGTCATCGTCGAGCTGCCTTAGAACTATTTAAACATGACCTTTTCTGGGGCTCTAAAAAGAGTGTTCTAATGAATCCGAAGAAAAGAGCACATTAGGGCCATGACCAGCAAAAGATCGCTGTCATCTCATGAGTTGGATTCAAACCAATATCGACACTACTTACTCGTCGGGGAGATCGTGAGTGGATGGGTGATCTCTTTCCCTTTCGCTCAGCAGATGGAAAGCAGATTCCGCCTATTTAGGTTTTGCATAGCTTCCCGACGCGCCCTTCTGCTCGATGTTTTTTTTTTTGGATTCCAAAAGGCAGAGTAGCTTCAACATTGAGCAGAGGATGGGATTTGACAGAGAGCAGTTCGTCGGGGAGTTTTCTTTAGGTATTCGACTTGCGAAAGAAAACAAATGCGACGACGGGCAGAGTGCAAAAGAGATGCAGCAACAATAGCAATATCCCGAAAAAGCCCTAAAATGAATTCCACCTACCGGAAGAGTTTCTTTGCAAAAGTGGGTCAGTGATAAGAGAGCGAGTGGGAAGGTCACCCTTTGGCGGAGAAGCCTTCTTCTGCACGTCGAGAAGAAAGAAAACTTTTATTCACTTTCATTGAGTAAAGAGGAATAATTCATTCATTCTATGTGAATATTTTATTTCGACGGAAAGGGTTTTGATTTGACCCAGAGAATAGGAAAATGAAAGAATATTCATCGATAGCGAATGGAGCTGTGCGAAGTGAGAATTAGAGCGTCGAGGTGGAAGGAGCCGGTAGGAACGGCACGTGCTGTATGAACAAATATGGCTCACGTCAGGCCGTCACACCAGGACTTTTGCTATCAACTAGGATAGTCTAGAAGACGTCATGGAGAGATGGAGATGAACCATAGGCCCGACAATAGTACTATAACCTTCGGTATGGTGGTAAAATCGTCGGTCTTTGCCTATTGTCGGGACGTGTGATGCAGAGGTTTCTGTTCCGACTGGGAAGTATTAGGAAGTCTAAACGCTTCCCCTATCCACCTCGAGTCATCACTCAAAAAAAAAATCCTAAAAAACATTTTCACTCCCAATGTAGCCCGATTGCTTGCGTTCGTCCATTGTAGGTGTGCACTGGGGTTGACCGAAGCGAGTCTAAGCTGGGAATGCGCCATCACCAAATGGATTTTTGCTGGACGGATTTGTCACATGTGACTCATCTATATCGGCATCGAATCACTAGTGGAACACAGATGAACGTGCAAAAAAAATCCCATCGCCCACTATGATGACCTGCGAGATGCGATGAGTTCCATCGATCCTGCACTTGGACATAACTGTGACAGGAAAACCTTCTCTCGACTGGAAAGGCCTTGGCTTTCTTCATCAAAGAAAGATTGTAACATAGGACGACATGAACAATTTATTGGTTACGATTGAGATATTTGAGAGATGCCCGACTCTATCAACCTCCTCCGACGAATGGTAACGCAGCAATCAGTCCCTCTCGAAAAGCGAAAAAGGCGCAAACAGCTTCTTCTATTCCTTGACATCGCCCATCTCGCTTCCTAGAAACCCATTCGTCGCATTTAGGATACCATTTCTCCCCGACGATCGTCGGCATCCGTACCTTCTTCTGTCGAAAGTCATCAGGCCCAGTCATGAGGATACGGTGGGAAAGAGACAGGGGAAATTTGTCCAATCCTTGTCTTCCTAAAAAGGGAGCGGAGCAAAATCACTTTGGGATTATTTCTCTTGCTCAGCTAGAAGTTAATGCAAAGGAAAGGCCTTCTTCTTACAACAGATGATTCGATCAAAGAGTGCAGCTGGCTAAGCCGCATATTCTGCTTGGGATTGGGAGGGAGTGCGTCGAAAGTGACTGTCTTCACTTAGTTGACTGTCTTCACTTAGTCCGAAGAGAGGGATAAATCATCTTCCGTCATTAGCCATTGCTCTTCCTACTCTCATCTCAAAGAGTAATAGTCGTATGCTGCAAATCCTATTTAAAGTCAGGATGGATGGGCATTTTCAACACGTCAAAGGCGACATTTTGTATGCACAACAGCTAAAGAGCAAATTGGCACAGCAGATTCAAGAGCAGCTTCGTGGCCTTCTCCTAGTCCTTGCCTTCCTTCTTCCCCATGTGGATTCTAAACCGTCACCTTCCCCAGCTTGTTCTCTGTCCGTGATTACCCTATTCTAGCAGAAAACCTATGTCGATTTGTACGGAAAGGACCAAGGCAGCTCCTTCTGGGCGTATGACGTCAGACAATTGATGAAAACAACATATTTGTCGAACAACATATTCGTATAATGACGAAGAAAAAGTTGTATCAGTTCCTTGTCCAATTCGTCATACTACTCAACCTCCCCCAATGCCCTAGTTTACTATCGGGATACAATCCAAATTGGATACTAACCCTACGAAAGAAAAACCCTAGATGCTACAAAAACAAAAAAGGCAAGGAAGCAACGGTTGGGCTACAAACTCATTCCCCAAAGTAGCTGACGAGCGTATTCTATGTGCGTGGATATGTGGAATATTGATTCAATTGCTGATGAGTGCTAGGCACCTTTCCAACGAAATCAATCAGAAATGGAAAAGGGCGAAAACATGATTTGTCCAATCATTCTTTCCCTCAGAGCTGATTCAATAGCATTGGACGGAATCGCCACGGGAAATCCTGCCATGAGTAAACTGACAGTGGAAAGCACTATTCATGTGCATTCAATTCTAAAGACCGGATTCAATAGCTGCAGATTCTCTTGCATTAACAGCACATTCGAGAACACTGGGACGCTCCTCCTCGGATCACCGACGCCCGTCAGAGAGGCATATTTATGTACACAGGTAAGAATAAAAGCATTCTCCTACTGCAACTAGTCCTAGCAAAGAGTGGGAATGCCCCATCTATTCTCGCAAACCGACGGGAGATACCCGATAAGCATAAGCCTTCTCTTGGGGCAACCTATCCATGTCAAACCAACCCATCGGCATCGGTCTTCTGCTTCTGATTCAATTGCAGAAAAACCCTTCGTGGCAAAGAGCCTTTTCTCTCCGTCCCACAGCTCCTTATAGAACACTTGCTACTGTGGTCTAAATGCTACGGACTTTCTATGAGGATATCCGGGAACGTGCTACTTTATAAAAGACCGGGATGTCGGGGCAAATGAGTAAATACACTTGTCCCCTTCCTTCCCTCCCGAACTCTGGCAAAAAATGCCTATTTAAGCAGCTGTGGATATTTTCCCAAAAGCGATGAGCGGATACACAAACAAAGTTAAGCCGGAAAGCAGGAGAGGGGCGAAGGATACTTATGAGATTTCAAAAAGAGGATCGCTATTTCCCTCGACGTCGACAGCCTGCGCCAGTTGAGTGATATCCTAACATCGGCTACCTCTCCCACTCATCAAGGCAGAACATGATGAAATGTCAAGGGAGATGGGGCAGTTCAGAGAAAGATTCCCCTTTCATACACCCATAACGGTTCCGTTAAGCAGCACAAGTATAGGCACTCATCAGGTAGTCGCATATCTATGTCTTTCAAGTGATTTAAAGCCTACAGTAGAAACTCCGATGCAAGTTGGAAACACGTTTAGCTCAGGTGGTTGAGAATCAAATCCTTCTCGCTCTGGTTACAGTAGTAGATTCAATTGATATTCTCTTCTCTTGCTAGGCGCTACCAGTTGTCAACGAATGAATTTGCCTAAACTAGGACCTCTGAATCTCCCCTCGAAACAATTTCGGAAAGTCGCTTTTGTTTTGAATCGCTTTCTACATCACATTGCCCACTACACTTGCTTATAAAGGGAGCTCGCACTAGATCGTCATTGTGACGGTTATTTGTTGCTCTTTCATTGTTCCTATTTAGTTCCTTCAGAACCGTCGACATGTTGTTCAAGCTCAATTGGCTTTGAACTTTGTCCGGTTGTTTCGGGTAGGCCAGAGAGAAGGGCCGGTGGTTGATTGCAAAAGGAGAGGGAAATAAAGCAAAAGCAGTTTCGACGCAAGTAAAGCCTCACTCAATTCCTTCTTTCGACGCCTGACAGTCTGACATCATTCTGCAGTCGTGCTAGAAGTTTGAATAGGCATGTAGTTCTTCCTGAAGTTCATTCCGTTCAGCAAGTCTGTCTAGATCCACGGCAGGTGTTGCCCTTCTCAGGTAGGTTCCGTGCTATATCTCAGGAGAGTGATAGCAAACTCAGATGGAATTGCTTTATGCTTCCTGTCAGGTTAGAGGGGAGATCGTCAAGTAGGAAATTGGAAGGTCAGAGAAAAAGTGGTTGGCTTAGCTATTCCTGGTAGCTTTGAACTTCTAATATCCCCACTTGAAAAAGGCTTCATCTCTCTTGTTGCCTTTCACTGAAACCGTAGTGAAAGCGATGGTGACTGCTAGGTGTAGGTAACGTCTATGGAGCATTCCGCGAGTACTCATAGAATTCTTGTGTTTCCGGTAGCAAGTTCTAGACAAAGTTGACTTTGATCAATCAATCGTTCCAGACGTTGGAACTGTAGGTTATGAAAAATCTTTGCGTTCTGGCTATCAGTTCAAGTGGTAGTCCAGTCAGAGGGTAGGCCAGTGCAAGCACAGGAACTCGAGGTCAAACAAATTCTATTTCTTCTACGAGGGGAAGCGTGCATTGGATGGTTTCGACAACAGTAACCTGTAATGCTTTCACCAAAAGTCGTGCAGGATAACTGGAATTGACCTACTAGTACGAGACCGTCATGAATAGATAGTCGTATAGAGGGCAGGAGGGAAGGTGAAACTAAGCCTACTGCATAGCGAGCCTACCGACGCCTAGGGAACCGTCACGTCAAGCTGGGACTAATGAGTTGGACTGGAAGAAAGATTGAAGATTTCCTTTTCTAGAAGTATCCTCAAAGCAAAAAAGAGAAATGAAAACATTCTCTATTCTAGTAGAAATTGTGATTGAATCAATCTTTTGTAAGTCTCTCCCATCACTGGAATAAAGCAGGGATAGTCTAGTTTAATTGTCAAAAAGAAAGGAAAGCTCACAACCGATACTATTGCCTTACCTTCTTTCCCTATAGAATAGTATAGGGAGACCGTCTCAGGGTTCTTTCCTTTGCAGAGCACTCAACTCCTCGTCCATTTCTTTCTGCCAATGCAAAAAAAGAGATCGTAACCGATAGGACTGAGACTGATGGAAAGAAGAAAGAGAAGTGTGATAATAACGAAGACGAAGAAAAGGTTGACAAAGACAGAGAGAGTACCTGTGGTTAGCCTAAGATTCAGCAAGATCATCATCTTTAGACGGAGAAGTAGGCTTGAGCATAGGAGAGGGGTCCAGTTACCATATACTCAAAAGGGATGTGCTGCAAGTAATAGAAAAAGGGAGGGGAAAGACTCCCAAAATGGAGGATAAGGTGAGATAGTTAGTTTCCTTTTCCAGGATAGGGGATTTAGGGGTGGAGTATCATGCTCTTCCCCCTCATTCAAACACGGGAGATACCGGATTTTTCCCGATATCTTTCGTCAACACTGGAAAGGCCATCACTTACCCCAGTGTTGCTTCAAAATGGATGCGTTGACCAGATTGCACAACCCCTTCGGCCTCGGCTCCTTTCCTTACTCTCCACACAGTCCATTCCGTTAGTTGTGGTAGCCCAGTATCCTCATCAACTTCCTCTTGTCTAGGTTGTGTGGTTCGTCCCTCCGCCTGTCAGGCGCTTTCAGCGTTGCGTGTGTTGACCAATTCCTCCTCATCTGATGCAGCCAACTTCGATATAAAACCAGCATATGAGAGTTTGCTTGACGAATATCAGAGAATATGAGGAATTCCTTCTAGCATAGACGGGGCAGTTCAGAGAAAGATTCCCCTTTCATACACCCATAACGGTTCCGTTAAGCAGCACAAGTATAGGCACTCATCAGGTAGTCGCATATCTATGTCTTTCAAGTGATTTAAAGCCTACAGTAGAAACTCCGATGCAAGTTGGAAACACGTTTAGCTCAGGTGGTTGAGAATCAAATCCTTCTCGCTCTGGTTACAGTAGTAGATTCAATTGATATTCTCTTCTCTTGCTAGGCGCTACCAGTTGTCAACGAATGAATTTGCCTAAACTAGGACCTCTGAATCTCCCCTCGAAACAATTTCGAAAAGTCCCTTTGTTTTGAATCGCTTTCTACATCACATTGCCCACTACACTTGCTTATAAAGGGAGCTCGCACTAGATCGTCATTGTGACGGTTATTTGTTGCTCTTTCATTGTTCCTATTTAGTTCCTTCAGAACCGTCGACATGTTGTTCAAGCTCAATTGGCTTTGAACTTTGTCCGGTTGTTTCGGGTAGGCCAGAGAGAAGGGCCGGTGGTTGATTGCAAAAGGAGAGGGAAATAAAGCAAAAGCAGTTTCGACGCAAGTAAAGCCTCACTCAATTCCTTCTTTCGACGCCTGACAGTCTGACATCATTCTGCAGTCGTGCTAGAAGTTTGAATAGGCATGTAGTTCTTCCTGAAGTTCATTCCGTTCAGCAAGTCTGTCTAGATCCACGGCAGGTGTTGCCCTTCTCAGGTAGGTTCCGTGCTATATCTCAGGAGAGTGATAGCAAACTCAAATGGAATTGCTTTATGCTTCCTGTCAGGTTAGAGGGGAGATCGTCAAGTAGGAAATTAGAAGGTCAGAGAAAAAGTGGTTGGCTTAGCTATTCCTGGTAGTTTTGAACTTCTAATATCCCCACTTGAAAAAGGCTTCATCTCTCTTGTTGCCTTTCACTGAAACCGTAGTGAAAGCGATGGTGACTGCTAGGTGTAGGTAACGTCTATGGAGCATTCCGCGAGTACTCATAGAATTCTTGTGTTTCCGGTAGCAAGTTCTAGACAAAGTTGACTTTGATCAATCAATCGTTCCAGGCGTTGGAACGGTAGGTTATGAAAAATCTTTGCGTTCTGGCTATCAGTTCAAGTGGTAGTCCAGTCAGAGGGTAGGCCAGTGCAAGCACAGGAACTTGAGGTCAAACAAATTCTATTTCTTCTACGAGGGGAAGCGTGCATTAGATGGTTTCGACAACAGTAACCTGTAATGCTTTCACCAAACGTCGTGCAGGATAACTGGAATTCACCTACTAGTACGAGACCGTCATGAATAGATAGTCGTATAGAGGGCAGGAGGGAAGGTGAAACTAAGACTACTGCATAGCGAGCCTACCGACGCCTAGGGAACCGTCACGTCAAGCTGGGACTAATGAGTTGGACTAGAAGAAAGATTGAAGATTTCCTTTTCTAGAAGTATCCTCAAAGCAAAAAAGAGAAATGAAAACATTCTCTATTCTAGTAGAAATTGTGATTGAATTAATCTTTTGTAAGTCTCTCCTATCACTGGAATAAAGCAGGGATAGTCTAGTTTAATTGTCAAAAAGAAAGGAAAGCTCACAACCGATACTATTGCCTTACCTTCTTTCCCTATAGAATAGTATAGGGAGACCGTCTCAGGGTTCTTTCCTTTGCAGAGCACTCAACTCCTCGTCCATTTCTTTCTGCCAATGCAAAAAAAGAGATCGGAACTGATAGGACTGAGACTGATGGAAAGAAGAAAGAGAAGTGTGATAATAACGAAGACGAAGAAAAGGTTGACAAAGACAGAGAGAGTACCTGTGGTTAGCCTAAGATTCAGCAAGATCATCATCTTTAGACGGAGAAGTAGGCTTGAGCATAGGAGAGGGGTCCAGCTACCATATACTCAAAAGGGATGTGCTGCAAGTAATAGAAAAAGGGAGGGGAAAGACTCCCAAAATGGAGGATAAGGTGAGATAGTTAGTTTCCTTTTCCAGGATAGGGGATTTAGGGGTGGAGTATCATGCTCTTCCCCCTCATTCAAACACGGGAGATACCGAATTTTTCCCGATATCTTTCGTCAACACTGGAAAGGCCATCACTTACCCCAGTGATGCTTCAAAATGGATGCGTTGACCAGATTGCACAACCCCTTCGGCCTCGGCTCCTTTCCTTACTCTCCACATAGTCCATTCCGTTAGTTGTGGTAGCCCAGTATCCTCATCAACTTCCTCTTGTCTAGGTTGTGTGGTTCGTCCCTCTGCCTGTCAGGCGCTTTCAGCGTTGCGTGTGTTGACCAATTCCTCCTCATCTGATGCAGCTAACTTCGATATAAAACCAGCATATGAGAGTTTGCTTGACGAATATCAGAGAATATGAGGAATTCCTTCTGGCATAGACGGGGCAGTTCAGAGAAAGATTCCCCTTTCATACACCCATAACGGTTCCGTTAAGCAGCACAAGTATAGGCACTCATCAGGTAGTCGCATATCTATGTCTTTCAAGTGATTTAAAGCTTACAGTAGAAACTCCGACGTAAGTTGGAAACACGTTTAGCTCAGGTGGTTGAGAATCAAATCCTTCTCGCTCTGGTTACAGTAGTAGATTCAATGATATTCTCTTCTCTTGCTAGGCGCTACCAGTTGTCAACGAATGAATTTGCCTAAACTAGGACCTCTGAATCTCCCCTCGAAACAATTTCGGAAAGTCGCTTTTGTTTTGAATCGCTTTCTACATCACATTGCCCACTACACTTGCTTATAAAGGGAGCTCGCACTAGATCGTCATTGTGACGGTTATTTGTTGCTCTTTCATTGTTCCTATTTAGTTCCTTCAGAACCGTCGACATGTTGTTCAAGCTCAATTGGCTTTGAACTTTGTCCGGTTGTTTCGGGTAGGCCAGAGAGAAGGGCCGGTGGTTGATTGCAAAAGGAGAGGGAAATAAAGCAAAAGCAGTTTCGACGCAAGTAAAGCCTCACTCAATTCCTTCTTTCGACGCCTGACAGTCTGACATCATTCTGCAGTCGTGCTAGAAGTTTGAATAGGCATGTAGTTCTTCCTGAAGTTCATTCCGTTCAGCAAGTCTGTCTAGATCCACGGCAGGTGTTGCCCTTCTCAGGTAGGTTCCGTGCTATATCTCAGGAGAGTGATAGCAAACTCAGATGGAATTGCTTTATGCTTCCTGTCAGGTTAGAGGGGAGATCGTCAAGTAGGAAATTGGAAGGTCAGAGAAAAAGTGGTTGGCTTAGCTATTCCTGGTAGCTTTGAACTTCTAATATCCCCACTTGAAAAAGGCTTCATCTCTCTTGTTGCCTTTCACTGAAACCGTAGTGAAAGCGATGGTGACTGCTAGGTGTAGGTAACGTCTATGGAGCATTCCGCGAGTACTCATAGAATTCTTGTGTTTCCGGTAGCAAGTTCTAGACAAAGTTGACTTTGATCAATCAATCGTTCCAGGTGTTGGAACGGTAGGTTATGAAAAATCTTTGCGTTCTGGCTATCAGTTCAAGTGGTAGTCCAGTCAGAGGGTAGGCCAGTGCAAGCACAGGAACTCGAGGTCAAACAAATTCTATTTCTTCTACGAGGGGAAGCGTGCATTGGATGGTTTCGACAACAGTAACCTGTAATGCTTTCACCAAAAGTCGTGCAGGATAACTGGAATTCACCTACTAGTACGAGACCGTCATGAATAGATAGTCGTATAGAGGGCAGGAGGGAAGGTGAAACTAAGACTACTGCATAGCGAGCCTACCGACGCCTAGGGAACCGTCACGTCAAGCTGGGACTAATGAGTTGGACTGGAAGAAAGATTGAAGATTTCCTTTTCTAGAAGTATCCTCAAAGCAAAAAAGAGAAATGAAAACATTCTCTATTCTAGTAGAAATTGTGATTGAATCAATCTTTTGTAAGTCTCTCCCATCACTGGAATAAAGCAGGGATAGTCTAGTTTAATTGTCAAAAAGAAAGGAAAGCTCACAACCGATACTATTGCCTTACCTTCTTTCCCTATAGAATAGTATAGGGAGACCGTCTCAGGGTTCTTTCCTTTGCAGAGCACTCAACTCCTCGTCCATTTCTTTCTGCCAATGCAAAAAAAGAGATCGTAACCGATAGGACTGAGACTGATGGAAAGAAGAAAGAGAAGTGTGATAATAACGAAGACGAAGAAAAGGTTGACAAAGACAGAGAGAGTACCTGTGGTTAGCCTAAGATTCAGCAAGATCATCATCTTTAGACGGAGAAGTAGGCTTGAGCATAGGAGAGGGGTCCAGTTACCATATACTCAAAAGGGATGTGCTGCAAGTAATAGAAAAAGGGAGGGGAAAGACTCCCAAAATGGAGGATAAGGTGAGATAGTTAGTTTCCTTTTCCAGGATAGGGGATTTAGGGGTGGAGTATCATGCTCTTCCCCCTCATTCAAACACGGGAGATACCGGATTTTTCCCGATATCTTTCGTCAACACTGGAAAGGCCATCACTTACCCCAGTGTTGCTTCAAAATGGATGCGTTGACCAGATTGCACAACCCCTTCGGCCTCGGCTCCTTTCCTTACTCTCCACACAGTCCATTCCGTTAGTTGTGGTAGCCCAGTATCCTCATCAACTTCCTCTTGTCTAGGTTGTGTGGTTCGTCCCTCCGCCTGTCAGGCGCTTTCAGCGTTGCGTGTGTTGACCAATTCCTCCTCATCTGATGCAGCCAACTTCGATATAAAACCAGCATATGAGAGTTTGCTTGACGAATATCAGAGAATATGAGGAATTCCTTCTAGCATAGACGGGGCAGTTCAGAGAAAGATTCCCCTTTCATACACCCATAACGGTTCCGTTAAGCAGCACAAGTATAGGCACTCATCAGGTAGTCGCATATCTATGTCTTTCAAGTGATTTAAAGCCTACAGTAGAAACTCCGATGCAAGTTGGAAACACGTTTAGCTCAGGTGGTTGAGAATCAAATCCTTCTCGCTCTGGTTACAGTAGTAGATTCAATTGATATTCTCTTCTCTTGCTAGGCGCTACCAGTTGTCAACGAATGAATTTGCCTAAACTAGGACCTCTGAATCTCCCCTCGAAACAATTTCGAAAAGTCCCTTTGTTTTGAATCGCTTTCTACATCACATTGCCCACTACACTTGCTTATAAAGGGAGCTCGCACTAGATCGTCATTGTGACGGTTATTTGTTGCTCTTTCATTGTTCCTATTTAGTTCCTTCAGAACCGTCGACATGTTGTTCAAGCTCAATTGGCTTTGAACTTTGTCCGGTTGTTTCGGGT
The DNA here is from genome assembly GCA_036321105.1 of Dracaena cambodiana. Classification (NCBI taxonomy): domain Eukaryota; kingdom Viridiplantae; phylum Streptophyta; class Magnoliopsida; order Asparagales; family Asparagaceae; genus Dracaena; species Dracaena cambodiana. Next base: position 9,712,467 of record JAYEPQ010000019.1, on the reverse strand, counting down.
AGGCCAGAGAGAAGGGCCGGTGGTTGATTGCAAAAGGAGAGGGAAATAAAGCAAAAGCAGTTTCGACGCAAGTAAAGCCTCACTCAATTCCTTCTTTCGACGCCTGACAGTCTGACATCATTCTGCAGTCGTGCTAGAAGTTTGAATAGGCATGTAGTTCTTCCTGAAGTTCATTCCGTTCAGCAAGTCTGTCTAGATCCACGGCAGGTGTTGCCCTTCTCAGGTAGGTTCCGTGCTATATCTCAGGAGAGTGATAGCAAACTCAGATGGAATTGCTTTATGCTTCCTGTCAGGTTAGAGGGGAGATCGTCAAGTAGGAAATTGGAAGGTCAGAGAAAAAGTGGTTGGCTTAGCTATTCCTGGTAGCTTTGAACTTCTAATATCCCCACTTGAAAAAGGCTTCATCTCTCTTGTTGCCTTTCACTGAAACCGTAGTGAAAGCGATGGTGACTGCTAGGTGTAGGTAACGTCTATGGAGCATTCCGCGAGTACTCATAGAATTCTTGTGTTTCCGGTAGCAAGTTCTAGACAAAGTTGACTTTGATCAATCAATCGTTCCAGGTGTTGGAACGGTAGGTTATGAAAAATCTTTGCGTTCTGGCTATCAGTTCAAGTGGTAGTCCAGTCAGAGGGTAGGCCAGTGCAAGCACAGGAACTCGAGGTCAAACAAATTCTATTTCTTCTACGAGGGGAAGCGTGCATTGGATGGTTTCGACAACAGTAACCTGTAATGCTTTCACCAAAAGTCGTGCAGGATAACTGGAATTCACCTACTAGTACGAGACCGTCATGAATAGATAGTCGTATAGAGGGCAGGAGGGAAGGTGAAACTAAGACTACTGCATAGCGAGCCTACCGACGCCTAGGGAACCGTCACGTCAAGCTGGGACTAATGAGTTGGACTGGAAGAAAGATTGAAGATTTCCTTTTCTAGAAGTATCCTCAAAGCAAAAAAGAGAAATGAAAACATTCTCTATTCTAGTAGAAATTGTGATTGAATCAATCTTTTGTAAGTCTCTCCCATCACTGGAATAAAGCAGGGATAGTCTAGTTTAATTGTCAAAAAGAAAGGAAAGCTCACAACCGATACTATTGCCTTACCTTCTTCCCCTATAGAATAGTATAGGGAGACCGTCTCAGGGTTCTTTCCTTTGCAGAGCACTCAACTCCTCGTCCATTTCTTTCTGCCAATGCAAAAAAAGAGATCGTAACCGATAGGACTGAGACTGATGGAAAGAAGAAAGAGAAGTGTGATAATAACGAAGACGAAGAAAAGGTTGACAAAGACAGAGAGAGTACCTGTGGTTAGCCTAAGATTCAGCAAGATCATCATCTTTAGACGGAGAAGTAGGCTTGAGCATAGGAGAGGGGTCCAGTTACCATATACTCAAAAGGGATGTGCTGCAAGTAATAGAAAAAGGGAGGGGAAAGACTCCCAAAATGGAGGATAAGGTGAGATAGTTAGTTTCCTTTTCCAGGATAGGGGATTTAGGGGTGGAGTATCATGCTCTTCCCCCTCATTCAAACACGGGAGATACCGGATTTTTCCCGATATCTTTCGTCAACACTGGAAAGGCCATCACTTACCCCAGTGTTGCTTCAAAATGGATGCGTTGACCAGATTGCACAACCCCTTCGGCCTCGGCTCCTTTCCTTACTCTCCACACAGTCCATTCCGTTAGTTGTGGTAGCCCAGTATCCTCATCAACTTCCTCTTGTCTAGGTTGTGTGGTTCGTCCCTCCGCCTGTCAGGCGCTTTCAGCGTTGCGTGTGTTGACCAATTCCTCCTCATCTGATGCAGCCAACTTCGATATAAAACCAGCATATGAGAGTTTGCTTGACGAATATCAGAGAATATGAGGAATTCCTTCTAGCATAGACGGGGCAGTTCAGAGAAAGATTCCCCTTTCATACACCCATAACGGTTCCGTTAAGCAGCACAAGTATAGGCACTCATCAGGTAGTCGCATATCTATGTCTTTCAAGTGATTTAAAGCCTACAGTAGAAACTCCGATGCAAGTTGGAAACACGTTTAGCTCAGGTGGTTGAGAATCAAATCCTTCTCGCTCTGGTTACAGTAGTAGATTCAATTGATATTCTCTTCTCTTGCTAGGCGCTACCAGTTGTCAACGAATGAATTTGCCTAAACTAGGACCTCTGAATCTCCCCTCGAAACAATTTCGAAAAGTCCCTTTGTTTTGAATCGCTTTCTACATCACATTGCCCACTACACTTGCTTATAAAGGGAGCTCGCACTAGATCGTCATTGTGACGGTTATTTGTTGCTCTTTCATTGTTCCTATTTAGTTCCTTCAGAACCGTCGACATGTTGTTCAAGCTCAATTGGCTTTGAACTTTGTCCGGTTGTTTCGGGTAGGCCAGAGAGAAGGGCCGGTGGTTGATTGCAAAAGGAGAGGGAAATAAAGCAAAAGCAGTTTCGACGCAAGTAAAGCCTCACTCAATTCCTTCTTTCGACGCCTGACAGTCTGACATCATTCTGCAGTCGTGCTAGAAGTTTGAATAGGCATGTAGTTCTTCCTGAAGTTCATTCCGTTCAGCAAGTCTGTCTAGATCCACGGCAGGTGTTGCCCTTCTCAGGTAGGTTCCGTGCTATATCTCAGGAGAGTGATAGCAAACTCAGATGGAATTGCTTTATGCTTCCTGTCAGGTTAGAGGGGAGATCGTCAAGTAGGAAATTGGAAGGTCAGAGAAAAAGTGGTTGGCTTAGCTATTCCTGGTAGCTTTGAACTTCTAATATCCCCACTTGAAAAAGGCTTCATCTCTCTTGTTGCCTTTCACTGAAACCGTAGTGAAAGCGATGGTGACTGCTAGGTGTAGGTAACGTCTATGGAGCATTCCGCGAGTACTCATAGAATTCTTGTGTTTCCGGTAGCAAGTTCTAGACAAAGTTGACTTTGATCAATCAATCGTTCCAGGTGTTGGAACGGTAGGTTATGAAAAATCTTTGCGTTCTGGCTATCAGTTCAAGTGGTAGTCCAGTCAGAGGGTAGGCCAGTGCAAGCACAGGAACTCGAGGTCAAACAAATTCTATTTCTTCTACGAGGGGAAGCGTGCATTGGATGGTTTCGACAACAGTAACCTGTAATGCTTTCACCAAAAGTCGTGCAGGATAACTGGAATTCACCTACTAGTACGAGACCGTCATGAATAGATAGTCGTATAGAGGGCAGGAGGGAAGGTGAAACTAAGACTACTGCATAGCGAGCCTACCGACGCCTAGGGAACCGTCACGTCAAGCTGGGACTAATGAGTTGGACTGGAAGAAAGATTGAAGATTTCCTTTTCTAGAAGTATCCTCAAAGCAAAAAAGAGAAATGAAAACATTCTCTATTCTAGTAGAAATTGTGATTGAATCAATCTTTTGTAAGTCTCTCCCATCACTGGAATAAAGCAGGGATAGTCTAGTTTAATTGTCAAAAAGAAAGGAAAGCTCACAACCGATACTATTGCCTTACCTTCTTTCCCTATAGAATAGTATAGGGAGACCGTCTCAGGGTTCTTTCCTTTGCAGAGCACTCAACTCCTCGTCCATTTCTTTCTGCCAATGCAAAAAAAGAGATCGTAACCGATAGGACTGAGACTGATGGAAAGAAGAAAGAGAAATGTGATAATAACGAAGACGAAGAAAAGGTTGACAAAGACAGAGAGAGTACCTGTGGTTAGCCTAAGATTCAGCAAGATCATCATCTTTAGACGGAGAAGTAGGCTTGAGCATAGGAGAGGAGTCCAGTTACCATATACTCAAAAGGGATGTGCTGCAAGTAATAGAAAAAGGGAGGGGAAAGACTCCCAAAATGGAGGATAAGGTGAGATAGTTAGTTTCCTTTTCCAGGATAGGGGATTTAGGGGTGGAGTATCATGCTCTTCCCCCTCATTCAAACACGGGAGATACCGGATTTTTCCCGATATCTTTCGTCAACACTGGAAAGGCCATCACTTACCCCAGTGTTGCTTCAAAATGGATGCGTTGACCAGATTGCACAACCCCTTCGGCCTCGGCTCCTTTCCTTACTCTCCACACAGTCCATTCCGTTAGTTGTGGTAGCCCAGTATCCTCATCAACTTCCTCTTGTCTAGGTTGTGTGGTTCGTCCCTCCGCCTGTCAGGCGCTTTCAGCGTTGCGTGTGTTGACCAATTCCTCCTCATCTGATGCAGCCAACTTCGATATAAAACCAGCATATGAGAGTTTGCTTGACGAATATCAGAGAATATGAGGAATTCCTTCTAGCATAGACGGGGCAGTTCAGAGAAAGATTCCCCTTTCATACACCCATAACGGTTCCGTTAAGCAGCACAAGTATAGGCACTCATCAGGTAGTCGCATATCTATGTCTTTCAAGTGATTTAAAGCCTACAGTAGAAACTCCGATGCAAGTTGGAAACACGTTTAGCTCAGGTGGTTGAGAATCAAATCCTTCTCGCTCTGGTTACAGTAGTAGATTCAATTGATATTCTCTTCTCTTGCTAGGCGCTACCAGTTGTCAACGAATGAATTTGCCTAAACTAGGACCTCTGAATCTCCCCTCGAAACAATTTCGAAAAGTCCCTTTGTTTTGAATCGCTTTCTACATCACATTGCCCACTACACTTGCTTATAAAGGGAGCTCGCACTAGATCGTCATTGTGACGGTTATTTGTTGCTCTTTCATTGTTCCTATTTAGTTCCTTCAGAACCGTCGACATGTTGTTCAAGCTCAATTGGCTTTGAACTTTGTCCGGTTGTTTCGGGTAGGCCAGAGAGAAGGGCCGGTGGTTGATTGCAAAAGGAGAGGGAAATAAAGCAAAAGCAGTTTCGACGCAAGTAAAGCCTCACTCAATTCCTTCTTTCGACGCCTGACAGTCTGACATCATTCTGCAGTCGTGCTAGAAGTTTGAATAGGCATGTAGTTCTTCCTGAAGTTCATTCCGTTCAGCAAGTCTGTCTAGATCCACGGCAGGTGTTGCCCTTCTCAGGTAGGTTCCGTGCTATATCTCAGGAGAGTGATAGCAAACTCAAATGGAATTGCTTTATGCTTCCTGTCAGGTTAGAGGGGAGATCGTCAAGTAGGAAATTAGAAGGTCAGAGAAAAAGTGGTTGGCTTAGCTATTCCTGGTAGTTTTGAACTTCTAATATCCCCACTTGAAAAAGGCTTCATCTCTCTTGTTGCCTTTCACTGAAACCGTAGTGAAAGCGATGGTGACTGCTAGGTGTAGGTAACGTCTATGGAGCATTCCGCGAGTACTCATAGAATTCTTGTGTTTCCGGTAGCAAGTTCTAGACAAAGTTGACTTTGATCAATCAATCGTTCTAGGCGTTGGAACGGTAGGTTATGAAAAATCTTTGCGTTCTGGCTATCAGTTCAAGTGGTAGTCCAGTCAGAGGGTAGGCCAGTGCAAGCACAGGAACTTGAGGTCAAACAAATTCTATTTCTTCTACGAGGGGAAGCGTGCATTAGATGGTTTCGACAACAGTAACCTGTAATGCTTTCACCAAACGTCGTGCAGGATAACTGGAATTCACCTACTAGTACGAGACCGTCATGAATAGATAGTCGTATAGAGGGCAGGAGGGAAGGTGAAACTAAGACTACTGCATAGCGAGCCTACCGACGCCTAGGGAACCGTCACGTCAAGCTGGGACTAATGAGTTGGACTAGAAGAAAGATTGAAGATTTCCTTTTCTAGAAGTATCCTCAAAGCAAAAAAGAGAAATGAAAACATTCTCTATTCTAGTAGAAATTGTGATTGAATTAATCTTTTGTAAGTCTCTCCTATCACTGGAATAAAGCAGGGATAGTCTAGTTTAATTGTCAAAAAGAAAGGAAAGCTCACAACCGATACTATTGCCTTACCTTCTTTCCCTATAGAATAGTATAGGGAGACCGTCTCAGGGTTCTTTCCTTTGCAGAGCACTCAACTCCTCGTCCATTTCTTTCTGCCAATGCAAAAAAAGAGATCGGAACTGATAGGACTGAGACTGATGGAAAGAAGAAAGAGAAGTGTGATAATAACGAAGACGAAGAAAAGGTTGACAAAGACAGAGAGAGTACCTGTGGTTAGCCTAAGATTCAGCAAGATCATCATCTTTAGACGGAGAAGTAGGCTTGAGCATAGGAGAGGGGTCCAGCTACCATATACTCAAAAGGGATGTGCTGCAAGTAATAGAAAAAGGGAGGGGAAAGACTCCCAAAATGGAGGATAAGGTGAGATAGTTAGTTTCCTTTTCCAGGATAGGGGATTTAGGGGTGGAGTATCATGCTCTTCCCCCTCATTCAAACACGGGAGATACCGAATTTTTCCCGATATCTTTCGTCAACACTGGAAAGGCCATCACTTACCCCAGTGATGCTTCAAAATGGATGCGTTGACCAGATTGCACAACCCCTTCCGCCTCGGCTCCTTTCCTTACTCTCCACATAGTCCATTCCGTTAGTTGTGGTAGCCCAGTATCCTCATCAACTTCCTCTTGTCTAGGTTGTGTGGTTCGTCCCTCTGCCTGTCAGGCGCTTTCAGCGTTGCGTGTGTTGACCAATTCCTCCTCATCTGATGCAGCTAACTTCGATATAAAACCAGCATATGAGAGTTTGCTTGACGAATATCAGAGAATATGAGGAATTCCTTCTGGCATAGACGGGGCAGTTCAGAGAAAGATTCCCCTTTCATACACCCATAACGGTTCCGTTAAGCAGCACAAGTATAGGCACTCATCAGGTAGTCGCATATCTATGTCTTTCAAGTGATTTAAAGCTTACAGTAGAAACTCCGACGTAAGTTGGAAACACGTTTAGCTCAGGTGGTTGAGAATCAAATCCTTCTCGCTCTGGTTACAGTAGTAGATTCAATTGATATTCTCTTCTCTTGCTAGGCGCTACCAGTTGTCAACGAATGAATTTGCCTAAACTAGGACCTCTGAATCTCCCCTCGAAACAATTTCGGAAAGTCGCTTTTGTTTTGAATCGCTTTCTACATCACATTGCCCACTACACTTGCTTATAAAGGGAGCTCGCACTAGATCGTCATTGTGACGGTTATTTGTTGCTCTTTCATTGTTCCTATTTAGTTCCTTCAGAACCGTCGACATGTTGTTCAAGCTCAATTGGCTTTGAACTTTGTCCGGTTGTTTCGGGTAGGCCAGAGAGAAGGGCCGGTGGTTGATTGCAAAAGGAGAGGGAAATAAAGCAAAAGCAGTTTCGACGCAAGTAAAGCCTCACTCAATTCCTTCTTTCGACGCCTGACAGTCTGACATCATTCTGCAGTCGTGCTAGAAGTTTGAATAGGCATGTAGTTCTTCCTGAAGTTCATTCCGTTCAGCAAGTCTGTCTAGATCCACGGCAGGTGTTGCCCTTCTCAGGTAGGTTCCGTGCTATATCTCAGGAGAGTGATAGCAAACTCAGATGGAATTGCTTTATGCTTCCTGTCAGGTTAGAGGGGAGATCGTCAAGTAGGAAATTGGAAGGTCAGAGAAAAAGTGGTTGGCTTAGCTATTCCTGGTAGCTTTGAACTTCTAATATCCCCACTTGAAAAAGGCTTCATCTCTCTTGTTGCCTTTCACTGAAACCGTAGTGAAAGCGATGGTGACTGCTAGGTGTAGGTAACGTCTATGGAGCATTCCGCGAGTACTCATAGAATTCTTGTGTTTCCGGTAGCAAGTTCTAGACAAAGTTGACTTTGATCAATCAATCGTTCCAGGTGTTGGAACGGTAGGTTATGAAAAATCTTTGCGTTCTGGCTATCAGTTCAAGTGGTAGTCCAGTCAGAGGGTAGGCCAGTGCAAGCACAGGAACTCGAGGTCAAACAAATTCTATTTCTTCTACGAGGGGAAGCGTGCATTGGATGGTTTCGACAACAGTAACCTGTAATGCTTTCACCAAAAGTCGTGCAGGATAACTGGAATTCACCTACTAGTACGAGACCGTCATGAATAGATAGTCGTATAGAGGGCAGGAGGGAAGGTGAAACTAAGACTACTGCATAGCGAGCCTACCGACGCCTAGGGAACCGTCACGTCAAGCTGGGACTAATGAGTTGGACTGGAAGAAAGATTGAAGATTTCCTTTTCTAGAAGTATCCTCAAAGCAAAAAAGAGAAATGAAAACATTCTCTATTCTAGTAGAAATTGTGATTGAATCAATCTTTTGTAAGTCTCTCCCATCACTGGAATAAAGCAGGGATAGTCTAGTTTAATTGTCAAAAAGAAAGGAAAGCTCACAACCGATACTATTGCCTTACCTTCTTTCCCTATAGAATAGTATAGGGAGACCGTCTCAGGGTTCTTTCCTTTGCAGAGCACTCAACTCCTCGTCCATTTCTTTCTGCCAATGCAAAAAAAGAGATCGTAACCGATAGGACTGAGACTGATGGAAAGAAGAAAGAGAAGTGTGATAATAACGAAGACGAAGAAAAGGTTGACAAAGACAGAGAGAGTACCTGTGGTTAGCCTAAGATTCAGCAAGATCATCATCTTTAGACGGAGAAGTAGGCTTGAGCATAGGAGAGGAGTCCAGTTACCATATACTCAAAAGGGATGTGCTGCAAGTAATAGAAAAAGGGAGGGGAAAGACTCCCAAAATGGAGGATAAGGTGAGATAGTTAGTTTCCTTTTCCAGGATAGGGGATTTAGGGGTGGAGTATCATGCTCTTCCCCCTCATTCAAACACGGGAGATACCGGATTTTTCCCGATATCTTTCGTCAACACTGGAAAGGCCATCACTTACCCCAGTGTTGCTTCAAAATGGATGCGTTGACCAGATTGCACAGCCCCTTCGGCCTCGGCTCCTTTCCTTACTCTCCACACAGTCCATTCCGTTAGTTGTGGTAGCCCAGTATCCTCATCAACTTCCTCTTGTCTAGGTTGTGTGGTTCGTCCCTCCGCCTGTCAGGCGCTTTCAGCGTTGCGTGTGTTGACCAATTCCTCCTCATCTGATGCAGCCAACTTCGATATAAAACCAGCATATGAGAGTTTGCTTGACGAATATCAGAGAATATGAGGAATTCCTTCTAGCATAGACGGGGCAGTTCAAGGAGAGATTCCCCTTTCATACACCCATAACGGTTCCGTTAAGCAGCACAAGTATAGGCACTCATCAGGTAGTCGCATATCTATGTCTTTCAAGTGATTTAAAGCCTACAGTAGAAACTCCGATGCAAGTTGGAAACACGTTTAGCTCAGGTGGTTGAGAATCAAATCCTTCTCGCTCTGGTTACAGTAGTAGATTCAATTGATATTCTCTTCTCTTGCTAGGCGCTACCAGTTGTCAACGAATGAATTTGCCTAAACTAGGACCTCTGAATCTCCCCTCGAAACAATTTCGAAAAGTCCCTTTGTTTTGAATCGCTTTCTACATCACATTGCCCACTACACTTGCTTATAAAGGGAGCTCGCACTAGATCGTCATTGTGACGGTTATTTGTTGCTCTTTCATTGTTCCTATTTAGTTCCTTCAGAACCGTCGACATGTTGTTCAAGCTCAATTGGCTTTGAACTTTGTCCGGTTGTTTCGGGTAGGCCAGAGAGAAGGGCCGGTGGTTGATTGCAAAAGGAGAGGGAAATAAAGCAAAAGCAGTTTCGACGCAAGTAAAGCCTCACTCAATTCCTTCTTTCGACGCCTGACAGTCTGACATCATTCTGCAGTCGTGCTAGAAGTTTGAATAGGCATGTAGTTCTTCCTGAAGTTCATTCCGTTCAGCAAGTCTGTCTAGATCCACGGCAGGTGTTGCCCTTCTCAGGTAGGTTCCGTGCTATATCTCAGGAGAGTGATAGCAAACTCAAATGGAATTGCTTTATGCTTCCTGTCAGGTTAGAGGGGAGATCGTCAAGTAGGAAATTAGAAGGTCAGAGAAAAAGTGGTTGGCTTAGCTATTCCTGGTAGTTTTGAACTTCTAATATCCCCACTTGAAAAAGGCTTCATCTCTCTTGTTGCCTTTCACTGAAACCGTAGTGAAAGCGATGGTGACTGCTAGGTGTAGGTAACGTCTATGGAGCATTCCGCGAGTACTCATAGAATTCTTGTGTTTCCGGTAGCAAGTTCTAGACAAAGTTGACTTTGATCAATCAATCGTTCCAGGCGTTGGAACGGTAGGTTATGAAAAATCTTTGCGTTCTGGCTATCAGTTCAAGTGGTAGTCCAGTCAGAGGGTAGGCCAGTGCAAGCACAGGAACTTGAGGTCAAACAAATTCTATTTCTTCTACGAGGGGAAGCGTGCATTAGATGGTTTCGACAACAGTAACCTGTAATGCTTTCACCAAACGTCGTGCAGGATAACTGGAATTCACCTACTAGTACGAGACCGTCATGAATAGATAGTCGTATAGAGGGCAGGAGGGAAGGTGAAACTAAGACTACTGCATAGCGAGCCTACCGACGCCTAGGGAACCGTCACGTCAAGCTGGGACTAATGAGTTGGACTAGAAGAAAGATTGAAGATTTCCTTTTCTAGAAGTATCCTCAAAGCAAAAAAGAGAAATGAAAACATTCTCTATTCTAGTAGAAATTGTGATTGAATTAATCTTTTGTAAGTCTCTCCTATCACTGGAATAAAGCAGGGATAGTCTAGTTTAATTGTCAAAAAGAAAGGAAAGCTCACAACCGATACTATTGCCTTACCTTCTTTCCCTATAGAATAGTATAGGGAGACCGTCTCAGGGTTCTTTCCTTTGCAGAGCACTCAACTCCTCGTCCATTTCTTTCTGCCAATGCAAAAAAAGAGATCGGAACTGATAGGACTGAGACTGATGGAAAGAAGAAAGAGAAGTGTGATAATAACGAAGACGAAGAAAAGGTTGACAAAGACAGAGAGAGTACCTGTGGTTAGCCTAAGATTCAGCAAGATCATCATCTTTAGACGGAGAAGTAGGCTTGAGCATAGGAGAGGGGTCCAGCTACCATATACTCAAAAGGGATGTGCTGCAAGTAATAGAAAAAGGGAGGGGAAAGACTCCCAAAATGGAGGATAAGGTGAGATAGTTAGTTTCCTTTTCCAGGATAGGGGATTTAGGGGTGGAGTATCATGCTCTTCCCCCTCATTCAAACACGGGAGATACCGAATTTTTCCCGATATCTTTCGTCAACACTGGAAAGGCCATCACTTACCCCAGTGATGCTTCAAAATGGATGCGTTGACCAGATTGCACAACCCCTTCCGCCTCGGCTCCTTTCCTTACTCTCCACATAGTCCATTCCGTTAGTTGTGGTAGCCCAGTATCCTCATCAACTTCCTCTTGTCTAGGTTGTGTGGTTCGTCCCTCTGCCTGTCAGGCGCTTTCAGCGTTGCGTGTGTTGACCAATTCCTCCTCATCTGATGCAGCTAACTTCGATATAAAACCAGCATATGAGAGTTTGCTTGACGAATATCAGAGAATATGAGGAATTCCTTCTGGCATAGACGGGGCAGTTCAGAGAAAGATTCCCCTTTCATACACCCATAACGGTTCCGTTAAGCAGCACAAGTATAGGCACTCATCAGATAGTCGCATATCTATGTCTTTCAAGTGATTTAAAGCTTACAGTAGAAACTCCGACGTAAGTTGGAAACACGTTTAGCTCAGGTGGTTGAGAATCAAATCCTTCTCGCTCTGGTTACAGTAGTAGATTCAATTGATATTCTCTTCTCTTGCTAGGCGCTACCAGTTGTCAACGAATGAATTTGCCTAAACTAGGACCTCTGAATCTCCCCTCGAAACAATTTCGGAAAGTCGCTTTTGTTTTGAATCGCTTTCTACATCACATTGCCCACTACACTTGCTTATAAAGGGAGCTCGCACTAGATCGTCATTGTGACGGTTATTTGTTGCTCTTTCATTGTTCCTATTTAGTTCCTTCAGAACCGTCGACATGTTGTTCAAGCTCAATTGGCTTTGAACTTTGTCCGGTTGTTTCGGGTAGGCCAGAGAGAAGGGCCGGTGGTTGATTGCAAAAGGAGAGGGAAATAAAGCAAAAGCAGTTTCGACGCAAGTAAAGCCTCACTCAATTCCTTCTTTCGACGCCTGACAGTCTGACATCATTCTGCAGTCGTGCTAGAAGTTTGAATAGGCATGTAGTTCTTCCTGAAGTTCATTCCGTTCAGCAAGTCTGTCTAGATCCACGGCAGGTGTTGCCCTTCTCAGGTAGGTTCCGTGCTATATCTCAGGAGAGTGATAGCAAACTCAGATGGAATTGCTTTATGCTTCCTGTCAGGTTAGAGGGGAGATCGTCAAGTAGGAAATTGGAAGGTCAGAGAAAAAGTGGTTGGCTTAGCTATTCCTGGTAGCTTTGAACTTCTAATATCCCCACTTGAAAAAGGCTTCATCTCTCTTGTTGCCTTTCACTGAAACCGTAGTGAAAGCGATGGTGACTGCTAGGTGTAGGTAACGTCTATGGAGCATTCCGCGAGTACTCATAGAATTCTTGTGTTTCCGGTAGCAAGTTCTAGACAAAGTTGACTTTGATCAATCAATCGTTCCAGGTGTTGGAACGGTAGGTTATGAAAAATCTTTGCGTTCTGGCTATCAGTTCAAGTGGTAGTCCAGTCAGAGGGTAGGCCAGTGCAAGCACAGGAACTCGAGGTCAAACAAATTCTATTTCTTCTACGAGGGGAAGCGTGCATTGGATGGTTTCGACAACAGTAACCTGTAATGCTTTCACCAAAAGTCGTGCAGGATAACTGGAATTCACCTACTAGTACGAGACCGTCATGAATAGATAGTCGTATAGAGGGCAGGAGGGAAGGTGAAACTAAGACTACTGCATAGCGAGCCTACCGACGCCTAGGGAACCGTCACGTCAAGCTGGGACTAATGAGTTGGACTGGAAGAAAGATTGAAGATTTCCTTTTCTAGAAGTATCCTCAAAGCAAAAAAGAGAAATGAAAACATTCTCTATTCTAGTAGAAATTGTGATTGAATCAATCTTTTGTAAGTCTCTCCCATCACTGGAATAAAGCAGGGATAGTCTAGTTTAATTGTCAAAAAGACAGGAAAGCTCACAACCGATACTATTGCCTTCTTTCCCTATAGAATAGTATAGGGAGACCGTCTCAGGGTTCTTTCCTTTGCAGAGCACTCAACTCCTTGTCCATTTCTTTCTGCCAATGCAAAAAAAGAGATCGGAACTGATAGGACTGAGACTGATGGAAAGAAGAAAGAGAAGTGTGATAATAACGAAGACGAAGAAAAGGTTGACAAAGACAGAGAGAGTACCTGTGGTTAGCCTAAGATTCAGCAAGATCATCATCTTTAGACGGAGAAGTAGGCTTGAGCATAGGAGAGGGGTCCAGTTACCATATACTCAAAAGGGATGTGCTGCAAGTAATAGAAAAAGGGAGGGGAAAGACTCCCAAAATGGAGGATAAGGTGAGATAGTTAGTTTCCTTTTCCAGGATAGGGGATTTAGGGGTGGAGTATCATGCTCTTCCCCCTCATTCAAACACGGGAGATACCGGATTTTTCCCGATATCTTTCGTCAACACTGGAAAGGCCATCACTTACCCCTGTGATGCTTCAAAATGGATGCGTTGACCAGATTGCACAACCCCTTCCGCCTCGGCTCCTTTCCTTACTCTCCACACAGTCCATTCCGTTAGTTGTGGTAGCCCAGTATCCTCATCAACTTCCTCTTGTCTAGGTTGTGTGGTTCGTCCCTCCGCCTGTCAGGCGCTTTCAGCATTGCGTGTGTTGACCAATTCCTCCTCATCTGATGCAGCCAACTTCGATATAAAACCAGCATATGAGAGTTTGCTTGTTGAATATCAGAGAATATGAGGAATTCCTTCTGGCATAGACGGGGCAGTTCAGAGAAAGATTCCCCTTTCATACACCCATAACGGTTCCGTTAAGCAGCACAAGTATAGGCACTCATCAGGTAGTCGCATATCTATGTCTTTCAAGTGATTTAAAGCCTACAGTAGAAACTCCGATGCAAGTTGGAAACACGTTTAGCTCAGGTGGTTGAGAATCAAATCCTTCTCGCTCTGGTTACAGTAGTAGATTCAATTGATATTCTCTTCTCTTGCTAGGCGCTACCAGTTGTCAACGAATGAATTTGCCTAAACTAGGACCTCTGAATCTCCCCTCGAAACAATTTCGGAAAGTCGCTTTTGTTTTGAATCGCTTTCTACATCACATTGCCCACTACACTTGCTTATAAAGGGAGCTCGCACTAGATCGTCATTGTGACGGTTATTTGTTGCTCTTTCATTGTTCCTATTTAGTTCCTTCAGAACCGTCGGCATGTTGTTCAAGCTCAATTGGCTTTGAACTTTGTCCGGTTGTTTCGGGTAGGCCAGAGAGAAGGGCCGGTGGTTGATTGCAAAAGGAGAGGGAAATAAAGCAAAAGCAGTTTCGACGCAAGTAAAGCCTCACTCAATTCCTTCTTTCGACGCCCGACAGTCTGACATCATTCTGCAGTCGTGCTAGAAGTTTGAATAGGCATGTAGTTCTTCCTGAAGTTCATTCCGTTCAGCAAGTCTGTCTAGATCCACGGCAGGTGTTGCCCTTCTCAGGTAGGTTCCGTGCTATATCTCAGGAGAGTGATAGCAAACTCAGATGGAATTGCTTTATGCTTCCTGTCAGGTTAGAGGGGAGATCGTCAAGTAGGAAATTGGAAGGTCAGAGAAAAAGTGGTTGGCTTAGCTATTCCTGGTAGCTTTGAACTTCTAATATCCCCACTTGAAAAAGGCTTCATCTCTCTTGTTGCCTTTCACTGAAACCGTAGTGAAAGCGATGGTGACTGCTAGGTGTAGGTAACGTCTATGGAGCATTCCGCGAGTACTCATAGAATTCTTGTGTTTCCGGTAGCAAGTTCTAGACAAAGTTGACTTTGATCAATCAATCGTTCCAGGCGTTGGAACGGTAGGTTATGAAAAATCTTTGCGTTCTGGCTATCAGTTCAAGTGGTAGTCCAGTCAGAGGGTAGGCCAGTGCAAGCACAAGAACTCGAGGTCAAACAAATTCTATTTCTTCTACGAGGGGAAGCGTGCATTGGATGGTTTCGACAACAGTAACCTGTAATGCTTTCACCAAAAGTCGTGCAGGATAACTGGAATTCACCTACTAGTACGAGACCGTCATGAATAGATAGTCGTATAGAGGGCAGGAGGGAAGGTGAAACTAAGACTACTGCATAGCGAGCCTACCGACGCCTAGGAAACCGTCACGTCAAGCTGGGACTAATGAGTTGGACTAGAAGAAAGATTGAAGATTTCCTTTTCTAGAAGTATCCTCAAAGCAAAAAAGAGAAATGAAAATATTCTCTATTCTAGTAGAAATTGTGATTGAATTAATCTTTTGTAAGTCTCTCCTATCACTGGAATAAAGCAGGGATAGTCTAGTTTAATTGTCAAAAAGAAAGGAAAGCTCACAACCGATACTATTGCCTTACCTTCTTTCCCTATAGAATAGTATAGGGAGACCGTCTCAGGGTTCTTTCCTTTGCAGAGCACTCAACTCCTCGTCCATTTCTTTCTGCCAATGCAAAAAAAGAGATCGGAACTGATAGGACTGAGACTGATGGAAAGAAGAAAGAGAAGTGTGATAATAACGAAGACGAAGAAAAGGTTGACAAAGACAGAGAGAGTACCTGTGGTTAGCCTAAGATTCAGCAAGATCATCATCTTTAGACGGAGAAGTAGGCTTGAGCATAGGAGAGGGGTCCAGCTACCATATACTCAAAAGGGATGTGCTGCAAGTAATAGAAAAAGGGAGGGGAAAGACTCCCAAAATGGAGGATAAGGTGAGATAGTTAGTTTCCTTTTC
The DNA here is from genome assembly GCA_036321105.1 of Dracaena cambodiana. Classification (NCBI taxonomy): domain Eukaryota; kingdom Viridiplantae; phylum Streptophyta; class Magnoliopsida; order Asparagales; family Asparagaceae; genus Dracaena; species Dracaena cambodiana. The sequence goes on along the minus strand of JAYEPQ010000019.1, from coordinate 9,696,738 downwards.
CAGGATAGGGGATTTAGGGGTGGAGTATCATGCTCTTCCCCCTCATTCAAACACGGGAGATACCGAATTTTTCCCGATATCTTTCGTCAACACTGGAAAGGCCATCACTTACCCCAGTGATGCTTCAAAATGGATGCGTTGACCAGATTGCACAACCCCTTCCGCCTCGGCTCCTTTCCTTACTCTCCACATAGTCCATTCCGTTAGTTGTGGTAGCCCAGTATCCTCATCAACTTCCTCTTGTCTAGGTTGTGTGGTTCGTCCCTCTGCCTGTCAGGCGCTTTCAGCGTTGCGTGTGTTGACCAATTCCTCCTCATCTGATGCAGCTAACTTCGATATAAAACCAGCATATGAGAGTTTGCTTGACGAATATCAGAGAATATGAGGAATTCCTTCTGGCATAGACGGGGCAGTTCAGAGAAAGATTCCCCTTTCATACACCCATAACGGTTCCGTTAAGCAGCACAAGTATAGGCACTCATCAGATAGTCGCATATCTATGTCTTTCAAGTGATTTAAAGCTTACAGTAGAAACTCCGACGTAAGTTGGAAACACGTTTAGCTCAGGTGGTTGAGAATCAAATCCTTCTCGCTCTGGTTACAGTAGTAGATTCAATTGATATTCTCTTCTCTTGCTAGGCGCTACCAGTTGTCAACGAATGAATTTGCCTAAACTAGGACCTCTGAATCTCCCCTCGAAACAATTTCGGAAAGTCGCTTTTGTTTTGAATCGCTTTCTACATCACATTGCCCACTACACTTGCTTATAAAGGGAGCTCGCACTAGATCGTCATTGTGACGGTTATTTGTTGCTCTTTCATTGTTCCTATTTAGTTCCTTCAGAACCGTCGACATGTTGTTCAAGCTCAATTGGCTTTGAACTTTGTCCGGTTGTTTCGGGTAGGCCAGAGAGAAGGGCCGGTGGTTGATTGCAAAAGGAGAGGGAAATAAAGCAAAAGCAGTTTCGACGCAAGTAAAGCCTCACTCAATTCCTTCTTTCGACGCCTGACAGTCTGACATCATTCTGCAGTCGTGCTAGAAGTTTGAATAGGCATGTAGTTCTTCCTGAAGTTCATTCCGTTCAGCAAGTCTGTCTAGATCCACGGCAGGTGTTGCCCTTCTCAGGTAGGTTCCGTGCTATATCTCAGGAGAGTGATAGCAAACTCAGATGGAATTGCTTTATGCTTCCTGTCAGGTTAGAGGGGAGATCGTCAAGTAGGAAATTGGAAGGTCAGAGAAAAAGTGGTTGGCTTAGCTATTCCTGGTAGCTTTGAACTTCTAATATCCCCACTTGAAAAAGGCTTCATCTCTCTTGTTGCCTTTCACTGAAACCGTAGTGAAAGCGATGGTGACTGCTAGGTGTAGGTAACGTCTATGGAGCATTCCGCGAGTACTCATAGAATTCTTGTGTTTCCGGTAGCAAGTTCTAGACAAAGTTGACTTTGATCAATCAATCGTTCCAGGTGTTGGAACGGTAGGTTATGAAAAATCTTTGCGTTCTGGCTATCAGTTCAAGTGGTAGTCCAGTCAGAGGGTAGGCCAGTGCAAGCACAGGAACTCGAGGTCAAACAAATTCTATTTCTTCTACGAGGGGAAGCGTGCATTGGATGGTTTCGACAACAGTAACCTGTAATGCTTTCACCAAAAGTCGTGCAGGATAACTGGAATTCACCTACTAGTACGAGACCGTCATGAATAGATAGTCGTATAGAGGGCAGGAGGGAAGGTGAAACTAAGACTACTGCATAGCGAGCCTACCGACGCCTAGGGAACCGTCACGTCAAGCTGGGACTAATGAGTTGGACTGGAAGAAAGATTGAAGATTTCCTTTTCTAGAAGTATCCTCAAAGCAAAAAAGAGAAATGAAAACATTCTCTATTCTAGTAGAAATAGTGATTGAATCAATCTTTTGTAAGTCTCTCCCATCACTGGAATAAAGCAGGGATAGTCTAGTTTAATTGTCAAAAAGACAGGAAAGCTCACAACCGATACTATTGCCTTCTTTCCCTATAGAATAGTATAGGGAGACCGTCTCAGGGTTCTTTCCTTTGCAGAGCACTCAACTCCTTGTCCATTTCTTTCTGCCAATGCAAAAAAAGAGATCGGAACTGATAGGACTGAGACTGATGGAAAGAAGAAAGAGAAGTGTGATAATAACGAAGACGAAGAAAAGGTTGACAAAGACAGAGAGAGTACCTGTGGTTAGCCTAAGATTCAGCAAGATCATCATCTTTAGACGGAGAAGTAGGCTTGAGCATAGGAGAGGGGTCCAGTTACCATATACTCAAAAGGGATGTGCTGCAAGTAATAGAAAAAGGGAGGGGAAAGACTCCCAAAATGGAGGATAAGGTGAGATAGTTAGTTTCCTTTTCCAGGATAGGGGATTTAGGGGTGGAGTATCATGCTCTTCCCCCTCATTCAAACACGGGAGATATCGGATTTTTCCCGATATCTTTCGTCAACACTGGAAAGGCCATCACTTACCCCTGTGATGCTTCAAAATGGATGCGTTGACCAGATTGCACAACCCCTTCCGCCTCGGCTCCTTTCCTTACTCTCCACACAGTCCATTCCGTTAGTTGTGGTAGCCCAGTATCCTCATCAACTTCCTCTTGTCTAGGTTGTGTGGTTCGTCCCTCCGCCTGTCAGGCGCTTTCAGCATTGCGTGTGTTGACCAATTCCTCCTCATCTGATGCAGCCAACTTCGATATAAAACCAGCATATGAGAGTTTGCTTGTTGAATATCAGAGAATATGAGGAATTCCTTCTGGCATAGACGGGGCAGTTCAGAGAAAGATTCCCCTTTCATACACCCATAACGGTTCCGTTAAGCAGCACAAGTATAGGCACTCATCAGGTAGTCGCATATCTATGTCTTTCAAGTGATTTAAAGCCTACAGTAGAAACTCCGATGCAAGTTGGAAACACGTTTAGCTCAGGTGGTTGAGAATCAAATCCTTCTCGCTCTGGTTACAGTAGTAGATTCAATTGATATTCTCTTCTCTTGCTAGGCGCTACCAGTTGTCAACGAATGAATTTGCCTAAACTAGGACCTCTGAATCTCCCCTCGAAACAATTTCGGAAAGTCGCTTTTGTTTTGAATCGCTTTCTACATCACATTGCCCACTACACTTGCTTATAAAGGGAGCTCGCACTAGATCGTCATTGTGACGGTTATTTGTTGCTCTTTCATTGTTCCTATTTAGTTCCTTCAGAACCGTCGGCATGTTGTTCAAGCTCAATTGGCTTTGAACTTTGTCCGGTTGTTTCGGGTAGGCCAGAGAGAAGGGCCGGTGGTTGATTGCAAAAGGAGAGGGAAATAAAGCAAAAGCAGTTTCGACGCAAGTAAAGCCTCACTCAATTCCTTCTTTCGACGCCCGACAGTCTGACATCATTCTGCAGTCGTGCTAGAAGTTTGAATAGGCATGTAGTTCTTCCTGAAGTTCATTCCGTTCAGCAAGTCTGTCTAGATCCACGGCAGGTGTTGCCCTTCTCAGGTAGGTTCCGTGCTATATCTCAGGAGAGTGATAGCAAACTCAGATGGAATTGCTTTATGCTTCCTGTCAGGTTAGAGGGGAGATCGTCAAGTAGGAAATTGGAAGGTCAGAGAAAAAGTGGTTGGCTTAGCTATTCCTGGTAGCTTTGAACTTCTAATATCCCCACTTGAAAAAGGCTTCATCTCTCTTGTTGCCTTTCACTGAAACCGTAGTGAAAGCGATGGTGACTGCTAGGTGTAGGTAACGTCTATGGAGCATTCCGCGAGTACTCATAGAATTCTTGTGTTTCCGGTAGCAAGTTCTAGACAAAGTTGACTTTGATCAATCAATCGTTCCAGGCGTTGGAACGGTAGGTTATGAAAAATCTTTGCGTTCTGGCTATCAGTTCAAGTGGTAGTCCAGTCAGAGGGTAGGCCAGTGCAAGCACAAGAACTCGAGGTCAAACAAATTCTATTTCTTCTACGAGGGGAAGCGTGCATTGGATGGTTTCGACAACAGTAACCTGTAATGCTTTCACCAAAAGTCGTGCAGGATAACTGGAATTCACCTACTAGTACGAGACCGTCATGAATAGATAGTCGTATAGAGGGCAGGAGGGAAGGTGAAACTAAGACTACTGCATAGCGAGCCTACCGACGCCTAGGAAACCGTCACGTCAAGCTGGGACTAATGAGTTGGACTGGAAGAAAGATTGAAGATTTCCTTTTCTAGAAATATCCTCAAAGCAAAAAAGAGAAATGAAAACATTCTCTATTCTAGTAGAAATTGTGATTGAATCAATCTTTTGTAAGTCTCTCCCATCACTGGAATAAAGCAGGGATAGTCTAGTTTAATTGTCAAAAAGAAAGGAAAGCTCACAACCGATACTATTGCCTTACCTTCTTTCCCTATAGAATAGTATAGGGAGACCGTCTCAGGGTTCTTTCCTTTGCAGAGCACTCAACTCCTCGTCCATTTCTTTCTGCCAATGCAAAAAAAGAGATCGGAACCGATAGGACTGAGACTGATGGAATGAAGAAAGAGAAGTGTGATAATAACGAAGACGAAGAAAAGGTTGACAAAGACAGAGAGAGTACCTGTGGTTAGCCTAAGATTCAGCAAGATCATCATCTTTAGACGGAGAAGTAGGCTTGAGCATAGGAGAGGGGTCCAGCTACCATATACTCAAAAGGGATGTGCTGCAAGTAATAGAAAAAGGGAGGGGAAAGACTCCCAAAATGGAGGATAAGGTGAGATAGTTAGTTTCCTTTTCCAGGATAGGGGATTTAGGGGTGGAGTATCATGCTCTTCCCCCTCATTCAAACACGGGAGATACCGAATTTTTCCCGATATCTTTCGTCAACACTGGAAAGGCCATCACTTACCCCAGTGATGCTTCAAAATGGATGCGCTGACCAGATTGCACAACCCCTTCGGCCTCGGCTCCTTTCCTTACTCTCCACACAGTCCATTCCGTTAGTTGTGGTAGCCCAGTATCCTCATCAACTTCCTCTTGTCTAGGTTGTGTGGTTCGTCCCTCCGCCTGTCAGGCGCTTTCAGAGTTGCGTGTGTTGACCAATTCCTCCTCATCTGATGCAGCCAACTTCGATATAAAACCAGCATATGAGAGTTTGCTTGACGAATATCAGAGAATATGAGAATGTCATAAAAAAATTCTCCGAATCCGTCATCATATCATAAATGAGAATCTGCAATCATGAAAAACACAAATCAGAATGCTGATAGGTTTCCCATCGACGGAGTTGTTTCACTCATTGACTGCAACAACTCATTCTGCATAAACACGGGATTTTTTGATGCAATAGACTTGCGCCAACTCTCGGAAAGGAGCTTCCAGTCTCTCTTCTGGCTTCCTGACGGAGAGAGTGGTCTACGATCATCCCGCGTGTTAGCGATAGGCTTGCGCCGACTCTCAGCCTACTGTAGCAACTTTTTCGACTTCGATGAGATAGGCTTTTTCCTCTTTCTAGAGGTCATTTTCTTTTCTTGTGGCTGCGGCTTACTTTCGTTGCATCTTGTATCGCCCGCTCCAATTACCTTATTTCTTCTCTTTATCCCTTTTAGCCAGGGCGTGATCATCATGAATATCGTTTTGACTTCCTCTGGCTCATTGGACATCGTACTGGCTAGTTTGCGCAGTCTTTGTATCCCTTCTTCCTAATCGAAAGAAAAGGGTATATCGGCTGAAACTTATCGATAGCCTACAGGTATCGAATCCTATGCTCAGACCGAAATAAGGGGATTGCAACGAAGCACCCATGCTCTAGTAGAAAAGCAGGATGGATACAAGGAAAGGTCGACGCTGCATGTACAAACACTCAAACGACAAAGCGCGGAGGAAGAAAGGCTAGGCCAGCTAATGCACAAATGATACGGGCAATGAGAAAGATCCCGATTCTAGTTTCATAAAGCCTTTTGCATAAGCTGCAGATTATGAACACGAGGATGAAGCGACAGTAGTAGAGGATTTAGTAAACCAATGCCCAGCTAATGATTAGAAACTGTCCATTGCGGAAAGCAAGGTCGGTGTAGGTCTTGAACAGACGGCGCTTTCCAAATAGATCAATGTGTAAATTGCTAAAAAGATGTCTGAAGTATGAATCATCCAACCATGATGTCAAAATGGACTCACTTGAACCAGATAGATCAATGTGTAAATTGCTAAAGAGATGTCCATACCACCTAAACAACCGGTAGTGTCTCCATCTGTAAACGTATGTCGACGCATTGATAGTTTCCCAGAGGCAAGAGACGAACCACAACATCGTTGATATTGAAAGAGCAGGCTTTCCAAAATGCCATGTCGTCTTTCTCTCTATCCCGGCCACCAAAGCTTCATAAAAGGCACCTAAGATCATCAGCCCCCCTCATCCCCCATTTTCCTTTTTTCTCATCCCTAGGCACAACAAGGCTACTATAGAATTCACCCACTTGTCTGTCTTCCGTCGCGTTGCATGCTTCGGAACGGATGGCCAAACGATTTGCCAGACACCGACATGGGCCGTCTACAGAACGTATCTCCACATCATTGGGGCAGTCCCGTCCCACCCATCACTTTGCAAAACAGGGAACTAATTAGAATGAAGGCACCCGATAGGAAGCTCAGCCTGAGTTTTAGTCGAGGCTTTGTAACCTGGTTTGGAACGAGAGGATATAGCCAACATTCAGCTGCAACTGACGGGATGCCACGGGGATAGTAAGCCAGCTCATAAGCGACGTCAAGAGGAAGGCACCCATCGATAGTCCTTCCTCCGGGCGCCTATTTCACATTTACACCTAGGCTCTCAATTTTCCTCTAGCCTTACTCCTGCCTTTCCCCGTAGGAAGCCCATTTTTGACGCCCGTGGGTCTTTCCCATGCGGCTGGATTGACCGAAACTGCCTTGACTACTGCCTCATGTGCTTTGGCCAATAGTAGCCCAATAAGCCTAGTCCTACTTGTACATCTGGTGTTCCATTTCCGTCTGATCTGTATCAAGCTAGTGAACAGTTTGATAGACTAGGGACCTGGGATCAGGTTGCCTCGCTCGTGCGAAATGTTCTGAAGAAAAGCTAAAACCAAGAGGGAGGAATTCACTCTATTGTCAAAGAATAATAGTAACTCTTCACCAGTTCCGAGGAAAAAGTCGACATCGATCTCTTTAAGAGAAATGGCACTAGGAAAGGAAGTGAAAACAAACACGCTCGACCTTTGGAGAGTAAATTCTAGTAAATGGAGAGTATGTGGCAGAGACAGTTTATTCATCTACGGTCTTGCATAAGCAGCTGAACTGGACTAATTGTCGCCAAAGTACCTAAAGATCTAAAGAATAGTCTTGCCTTAATACCATTCTGTAGAGTTTTTTCCATTCCAAAAGATCTACTATTCAGAGAATATTGACGACTGGACCAGTGTGTGACTCCATTGGTTAGTGGACTAGAGGAAAGAAGCTCGTAAGAACCTATAGATAGAGGCTTTCGATCAAGATGATTGATACCGAGCTTTGTTTGCTTCCGAAGCCACGTCGACTATCGTTGATCATAAATTTCATTTCCTAAAGTATTAGCAAGAGCTAAGAAAGTACGAGATCGATTATCTATGAAATTTGAAAGAAAGATTTGTTGTTCTAAAACCAGCTAGTTCACAGTCTTGTCTAATCAAAAAAGCATCTCTATAGATGACGGCGGATGACACACCGCCCAATTGGGATTATACTTGCTTGGAATCTTCGGGAAGATAGTAAACCATAGTCATATATGCAATATATTTTTCTCTTTCTCTTTTTGTGTTGAAGTGAAGATAGAGCTGAAGGGAAAGCAAAGCCGTTTGAGAATCTTTTTTCAATAGACAGTGGGATCTCTTGGCTTGAGCCGCATTTCACGAAGTTAGGCTTTGTCACCTATCATTCGACATGTGATATAAACAAAGCACAACTATAGAAAAGCAGAAAATGAAATCTCAAGTGAAATGGCAATGAGGGTTTTGAAAAGGCATAGGTTGGGCTGAGTTCGTCGATCTGTATCCAGGTTTTTATTTATCCCCGTTCATCGATAGTGGTTTTCCCTCTCTGTCTTTCAGCTCTAGAGAGCGTCTTTGAGCTCGGTAACCACTTTTGGGGCGTCAGTCTGCCATGGCTACTTTCCCAAAGATTCATTTCCAGATGTATTCTGGTTCCAACTCTTTTTATGATGAATCATTCTTTGATGAAACAAAACAGAAATCGTCGTTTAGTTGGGAAAACAATTCCGATGGTTTCGCTTTCCTTTAGAGTCGACAAATCTCTATCCTCTGAGGAACCTCATCCTCCAATCACCTATTCTACAAATAAAAGATCCATTTCAATGATGAGAAGACAAAGATCCTACTTCTTCACAAGCCTTCTCTAGCACACCAACTAAAAAGAAAAATTATTTATGTGATTCTATTGAAGACTTTTTGAAGAATTCTATGAGATTCACTCCATATTTCCGACGCAGGCTTACCTCTCCTCTAGCTTATTCGAGTGTGTAAAATTGGTCCGCTCGTGCGAAATGTTCTGAAGAAAAGCTAAAACCAAGAGGGAGGAGTTCACTCTATGGTCAAAGAATAATAGTAACTCTTCACCAGTTCCGAGAAAAAAGTCGACGTCGATCTCTGTAAGAGAAATGGCACTAGGAAAGGAAGTGAAAACAAACACGCTCGACCTTTGGAGAGTAAATTCTAGTAAATGGAGAGTATGTGGCAGAGACAGTTCATTCATCTTCGGTCTTGCATAAGCAGCTGAACTGGACTAATTGTCGCCAAAGTACCTGAAAGATCTAAAGAATAGTCTTGCCTTAATACCATTCTGTAGAGTTTTTTCCATTCCAAAAGATCTACTATTAAGAGAATATTGACGACTGGACCAGTGTATGACTCCATTGGTTAGTGGACTAGAGGAAAGAAGCTGGTAAGAACCTATAGATAGAGGCTTTCGATCAAGATGATTGATACCGAGCTTTGTTTGCTTCCGAAGCCACGTCGACTATCGATGATCATAAATTTCATTTCCTAAAGTATTAGCAAGAGCTAAGAAAGTACGAGATCGATTATCTATGAAATTTGAAAGAAAGATTTGTTGTTCTAAAACCAGCTAGTTCACAGTCTTGTCTAATCAAAAAAGCATCTCTATAGACGACGGCGGATGACACACCGCCCAATTGGGATTATACTTGCTTGGAATCTTCGGGAAGATAGTAAACCATAGTCATATATGCAATATGTTTTTCTCTTTCTCCTTTTGTGTGGAAGTGAAGATAGAGCTGAAGGGAAAGCAAAGCCGTTTGAGAATCTTTTTTCAATAGACAGTGGGATCTCGTGGCTTGAACCACATTTCACGAAGTTAGGCTTTGTCACCTACCAGTGAGTGTGCCATGCCACGCCAAGATTCAACTTCTTTAATTTATTCACAAAAGAAAATTTAAAAACTGAAGAAAGATTTTAAGAACTCAGAAGATTTTTCAAAAAGGAGAAGGCTTGATAGGCTCTACTTTCTCCTTGGCCGAAGCCTCTATTTATAATGTTTCAAAGACTATCTTCAGATTAGAAGGAATCTTTTACAAAGCTGCTTTACAAAAGTGTATAGAAAAAAGGACTCTATTATTGTCCTTTGTACAGAAAAAAGGATTACATTATTGTCCTTTGTAGGGTCCACCTTTACTTATTATTGTCCTTCTGTCGGCTGTGGAGATAAGGCAGAATCTTTGGCTGAGTAGATGCTGAGTGGAATGGGCCCACCATGCTTTTAGTCTTGCATGATATTATGAAGAGCATCTTCATCCATCTGAGCTGGCTCGTCTGGATCATAGTTGTCTTCTTCATAATTATTTTCTGACCCATCATTATCCATGTTGGCATAAAATTCTTCTTTTGCTTTAGTGCCTATTTTCCCGAGTCTGAGAGAAACGAGAAAATCTAAGGCCTTGGCAGTCTTAGTTTCTGAAGGTTTGAAAGCACCAATGAAGTCGTATAATAGAATATTGTTTTCTATTTTAACAGAATGAGCTCCAATAAGTGCTTTCTGGTAGGCTTCTTCAAAAAACTCCTTGGCAGCCTTTCCTGCTTCTGATACTAGGTCTAGAACAGGAAGGTTGTTGCAGACAGCAGAGGGAGGTCCATAATTTTCTTTATGAAGTTCCCATAACTGAACTGAATTGTAGAGTTTTATGTATTTTCTTTCTTCCCACGTGCTCCAGATACGAAAAAAGAAGCTGGTTTGGTACCTGGAAGAATATGCTTTGATACTCTGACTGCATATGGCTGGAAGAACATCCTGGTATTCTTCAGGATGAGATGAGTTGACATATAGTTCATGAACAAGCCCCATTTGTAGGGCCTTTTTGCAGGATGCTATATCTTGAAAACATGTAATAATTCGGGGAGTATATACATGTTAAATATCAACTCATGCTGTTGTAGTAGTGGTAGAACATCTGTGGCCTCGAGCTGCTTAAAGAATTCTTTTAGCTGTGAGTCTCCGATTAAATTTTGATGATTAAGGCCTATCATTCTTTGAACTGTAAGCTCAGCCTCCATCTGTCTTGCTATAGCAGTATCAATCTTGCACAAGTCAAGCAGATTCTAGAATTCAGGTAGAGGGTGATATACCTGATCTGCAATTTCTAAATCTTGTACAGTCTCTCTCAGATATTGTTGATCCTGAGAGGTGCCTTTGAACCAAGTGCTCTTTCTTTCTGCTAGGTCAGAGCTCTGAGATGTAAGGGTATACTTACCGAGGTCTGATGCAGCTTGAACAATGGTTTGCTTCTCCGTTTTCTCTTGGTTATACCGAGAGAACATGGAGAGTATCATCTGTTCAATTTGGGATAACCAGTACTTGGAAGAGGAGAAGTCATTTGACTGGATAGTTCTATAGCATCCATTCATTTTCTCATAGATATAAGGATTTGCCGTTTTGAGTTCGATGTTATACCAGTCTCGAACTACGGCAGAAGCAACTGGTTTGCTGATTTGGACTCGCCGTTGAGCGGCTGCTACATTGCTGTTGATTGCTGTTTTGTGGTTGTAAAACAGTCATGCCTGGTGGTGGAAACTGCTTTGCTTCTGTTGTGGGGGTAGATGTTGCTCCTGTGTCCAGGGTGATTGCTCTTGTGTCCAGGGTGGTTGCTCCTGTGTCCAGGGTGGTTGCTTTTTGCTTCTTTGAGTTGCTCCCTTGTGCAGGGGTCTTCTTGTTGTTTTGGACTGTAGTCCATTTGGCCTTTTCGACCATAGTTTTAAGCTTTTTCAAGCGATTTTCATCTATTGTTAGGACGAGTTAATAAATCTGCAAGATGATTAGTAAAACCAGGAATATATTTAACATCGTACTGGTAAATTTTCTAAATATAAAGCAATTCTTATTCTCCTGAGATTTTCTTCAGGATTATTTATCGTTCTTTTTTTCAAAAATTGAGATACTGCTTTGTTATCAGTTTCAATTATAAACTGTCTATTGAGCAAATATATTTTTAAGCTTTTTATAGCTAATTTGATAGCTAGCAATTCTTTATCATAAGTAGAATAATTTTGTTGTGGTTTATTAAATTTTCCTGAAGTGTAGGCAATAATTTCTTTTTGCCTTGCTATTAGAACTCCTGTCCAAAATAGGTCTGAAGCATCTGTTTGGAGAGTTACCAATTCTTCGTCTTTAGGAAAATATAATATTGTCTGCTGAGTAATTAATTCTTTTATATTTTCTATTTCTTTTTCTTCTTTAGAAGTAAGCTGAATTCCTATTTTATCTGTATTCCATTTTCTTGATTGTTCACCATTCTATATTTTATATTTAGACTGTTCTATAGTCAGTTTTTCTTGTAAACTTTGGATTAAGCGGGATAGATGAGAAATAAACTTTCTTCCATAATTTAGTAGTCCCAAAAAACTCTGTAATTGTTTTAGGGTCTTAAATGTTTTAGGGAATTCTTTTATCTTATTATATATATGTTGTTGTAATTCTATTTGGCCTTCCTTTATATATTTTTCAAGGAATTCTATTTCTTTTTTAAATAAATGTATTTTTGTTGGACTTAGGATAATTTCATTGTCGAGTAATAGTTTTACTACTTGCAGTAAATGTTGTTTATGATCTTCTAAATAAGGTGAGAAGACTAATATATCATCAACATATATTACGACAAATTGTAAGTGTTCAAATATAGAATTCATCCATTTTTGAAATATTTGTGGAGTATTTTTTAGGCCAAATGGCATGACTAACCATTCATAGTGTCTCTGAGGGCAGCTAAATGCTGTTAATTCTATAGATTCTGTATTGGCTAATTTTATTTGCCAGAAATCGGATTTAGCGTCAAATTTACTATAGTATTTCGAACCTTGTATTTGTTTTATTAACTGCTCTGCAGCAGGTATAAAATAACCATCAAATTTTGTATAGCTATTTAATTTTCTGTAATTAATAACCATTCTAGTTTTTCCCCTTTTTTGTTCTGCATGGTTTCTTACTAGAAAAGCAGGAGAAGAATGTGGACTGCTGCTAGGTTGGATTAGTTTGAGAGATAAAAGATCTTTGATTTGTTCTGAAAATTCTTTTTTATCTGTCGGGGATACCATTATACTGTTTACTTGTATTTTAGTATCCTTATATTGTTCTAGTATGGTTAAAGAACAATATCTGGGAGCTTTGTCAAAATGTAATAAGGGATTGTTTGAATATAATGGTTGTAGCATACTATGAATGACATCTTCTGTATTAGAGAAGATTGTAAGTGGATAAGTATAAACTTGTTTTGTAAGAAGACTTTCACCACGTTGGGCTGGCGTGAACGAGGAAGCCAAGGGAATTGGAAAATGAACCCGAGGTATTTGATTGCTATCAAAGAGAAAATAATGTATATTGAAAGGAGCATAGTGCCGTAGGGTATTCATGCCGACAAGACAATCGATATCGAAATCGATGGGTAGTAAAGCAAAGTCGAAAGTATAGTGATGATGTTTATTATGTATATCTGGAATAGATATAGGGAGCTTTGCTTTATGAGTCACGAGAACTGGTCGGCCCATAAAGTATTGTAATTTAGCATGTTTGTCAAGAGGTAACCATAATTGTAGAGGAACAAATTTCTCTTATATAAGACTAGTTTCAGCTCCAGAATCGAGTAGAGTGTGTAAAGTAAGACAGGTATTATTGGGAAATAATAATGTCATGGAAATATATATATGCAATTGGGGTTTTGTGTAAAAATCCAACATTTGATAGGCCAAAAGAACTAGTTGGTAGTCGTATAATGTGTTGGTCTTGTACCCTTTTTTGTTGATCAAGAATTCGTTGAGTTCTTCCTTCGAGAGGAGTATGTTCAAGATTGTCAAAAGTAGACATACTAGGTCTATTTGGTTCTAAGTGGAAATTTGTATTTCTGTGTTCAGAAGTACTAAGACTTCTTGGGATACTTGGATTTATGATTGTAGTAGAAATAGTATTTCCAGAAGCAATAAAGGTTTCTATAGGGAGATGTGTTTTTGGTTTTAAAGTTTTCAAAAACACTTGCATCTCATTATCATATCTTAGATGTCTTATATTAACTAATTTTGGTTGGATTATTTTGCCGTTTCCAACCTCAAAGAGTTTAATAAATTGTGTTGGTGTGACTGATCTGAAGGTTGATGTTTCGTTTAGGGCTAAGCAACCCATTGAATACCCAAAACTTTAGATCTAGGGAGCATCTCTATTCCTTTGAGGATTGATAGATAGTGTACAAGCCTTTTCTATATTAGTATCATTTAAACTGATACAAAAGTCAGGATGTATATTTACTCCGAATATTCTATTTGCTAAATTGGATTTTGCTCCTCCTAAGATACTGTTTAGAGGATTATTGATAATTCTCTCATCACAACATATTATCATAATTGGTGTATCTATTCCTGATCTGAATAGACCAGTAATTTTTATCTGAATTAATCCAATATGTAAATTTTTCTTTTTCGGATATTTTTGTTTTAGTTTTTCAATCTGAGGGAGATTTAGTATTTTTATAGAGGTAAAGTCTTCATCTCCTTTTAACTCTATATTTCCTTACATTCTTTCAAAAAGATATGTGGGTTTATTTAACCATAATGATTTGAATTTAGATTGAGGCTTATATACCTCTTCTTGTCTAACATGTGGTATAGAAAGTTTTAATCTTTCATTATTTTCATCAGTAATTTCATAATGTTCACCTTGACTATTGTCAATACTAGTATTATGAATTTCTTGAGGTTCTACCTCTGATAAAGTATTCATGTATGCCCTGTATTCAAACATAGGTTCTTTTGAAGTTTGTCCGGGAGTGAATTCTGGACTTAAAGGTGGAGAATTTGAAAGTAAAGGATCTTGTTCAACTTTAATCATTGCTAAATCTTCATATCTATGTATTATAAGTATTCCGATGGGTGTCCCTATAGGAATTTGGTATAGATTATTATCCAAGCTTGTACTTTTCATTATTATACTTGTATTTTGGTCAGTCATGGATTCTATTAATCCGTAGGTAATGAATATATTTCTAATGGTATGATGTCTTAGATTTCTGATTTCTCCATAATACCCATATGGTATTTTTATAATCAGATCTAAGTAGATTTCAGTAGTTTGATACCTCTGTAAGCTATAACTTATATTTGCATATAGTATATGTCCGGGGAATTTCAAAGATTCTCTCTTAGGTAAGATAGCAGTCTTTGATAACGGTATAACTTTAATAAAATGATAAGTTTTATTTAAGGTTAACATATTTATATTAAATTCTTCCGTTTCAGAGGAAGATTCTGAATTTAAAGAACTATTGTCATATATAGTTTCTATCTCATATATGGAAGAATTATCACTGAGAACTTCTGCTATAGTTCCTGTATGTATATCATACATTTCTAATTCGTTTAACCATACTGTTTTAATGTTTACTGTGCATTCTGAAGCATAATGGCCTTCTTTACCACATTTAAAGTATGTACAGTTCTTTTTCATACCAGTTTTATTTGTCTTAATAAATTTTCGTTTTTTTTATTTCTTTGATTTTTTATATTTTTCTTTATGTTCAGGTTTCCATTTTTTTCTGGATACCTTGTATCTCCTTTTTTTGAATTTTGGTTTATATTCTTTAGATTTCTTTGTATATTTTTTGTGTTTTTTCTTGTATGGAAAATAGGGTTTGTTGTACCCGTATACGGGGGGACATCCAAATTGATAATTAATATCTGGATCATATTTAGGGTAACATGATGTCTTTATATCAGATTTGTGAATATATTTCATGAGATGATTGTTTGCCCTTTGTAATTGACAAGTTTTCTTGACAGTTTCCATACAAGCCTTTTTTAGAGAGCCTGTATTATGTGGAATACCTCCAATCTAAGATTATTATATTTTTTCTCTATCATGGAATCCCATGGTATAGGTAATTTAGAAAAGAAAGATGTAATCCAAAAGATTTTCTTTTCTAAGGTATTTAGTTTGAAAATATAACTGATATATTGATTTGCAAATTCTTCTAAATAGCAGATAGTGCATAACCTCATTTTTAATAGTATATTTTCATCTATTATTTCGGCGTTTATATTATCGCCTGTTAAATCAGCATATAAATATTTGCAGATACTATGCAAAACATCTTTTCTAGAATTGTGGTCATTTAATGCTAATATTTCATTAGGAAATAAATTCTCATGAACACAGTATACATCTTCCTAGTAATGGTACTATTGAACAACAGAATAGTTTGCTTAATTACTTAAGCGATCAACTCTATTTAGTTTCTCAAAAATTAACTACTTTACAAACCTTTTTGAATTTTCCAAACTTTTCTTTATCCTCAAAAGAAAGACTTGGATCTGTTCGAATGATGAAAACGTCTTCAAAAAGTTTAAAAGAAATTGATTTAAAAGAAATTAATTATCAAAAGTATTTGAAACATAAAATTTTATTATCTGAAGAAATAGAAGGGAAAATTGATTCTAAAGAATTTTTTGATTTCTATGAAAAAAATTCTGCTTCTATAAAGCATTTTTCTAAAAACTCTTCTTCTGATAGTGAAAGCTATATTTCTGTTGCAAGTTCTTTTGATGAAAGTCTATATGATAATACTGCTTCTGTTGATGATGAATTATCTATACCCTCTAATAAGTAGTCCTCTTCTATTGAGGAATCATACAACATACCCTCTAACGAGGACTATCATATACAAAATATACCCTCTAACAAGGAGCAGTATTTATCTTATGATAAACTAAATATACATATGGAACGTGGGGAGTCGTCTTCACATATTGTTTCTACTGGTAGACAAAATCCACCACATCCTGAATCTACAGACGATACTATGTATCATAGAGATACAAATGAAAGTTATGTAGATTCTTATATCTTTAAACAAGGAAAGAGACATCAAAATCCATCTACAAATTTACTATTCAATGTAGACCATATACCAACTAATGAATTAAGAGATTATATAGTAAATTGGGAACAATTAATGGTTGGAACCAATACATTAATGCCTGAAGGAATCCCACATAAAGAATTTGTAAACTAGCCTGCGGATATTGGCAGGGAATAGCGTTACGATGGCTAACACCTCTTTTCCGGCTGACGGAAAGGAAAGAAAGCTTCTTCTCGAGGTGATGAACAACTGTCAATGGAGATTCTCCCAACGATCTCCTCTTTAAAATCTCCTCTTTTCATGTGGTGGATGCATTCCTTTGATAGGGAAATAAACAACTTTGAGAGAGACAGGCTCTTTTTTTCTCAATCGATCGCGGGTGTCGGTTTGGGAGTACTTCCAGAAGGAAAAGAAAGGGTGGGCGGGAATGATGAAGTGCGATAAGCAGTGGGTACGTTAACTCCCTTGTTTGATCAAATAATTTCTCCGGATGGAGGAGCAAACAACGTCGACTTCTCCGGATGGGAATGATGAGGGCCGTCCGCCTGGCCCTTTTAAACCAATTCCGTCGAACCCTGGAATTTCAGAATTCTACACTCGTTCTGAACCTCATACATGTCGAAGACAAGCTTACTATGCTATGATAGCTTTCGCGAAAGCATTCGAGAGAGCCAAGAGATATACGAACTATCGACGGGAATTGCAAGGGATTCCGTCTCCAACACGTCATTCACATCGGTGACGAAGGGCCAATCGATGGGCGTCATTGTGGGCTCTCTCTCTCTCTCTTCAGGTGAAAAGCTCTTTTCGACGTAGTGACAGAGAAGTGGGAAACGGAGCGTCGAAGAAGAGGTAGGCGGAAATCAAAAGGGTAGTCTATCCATTCTGGCCTTCTAGGCTTCGACGCTCAATCCGATAAACCTATCGTCTAACATTTCATTAAATTATCTTCTTTCTGGGACGAGTAGGAGAAGAATTGAGTTCGTCAAGCTTTCCTTTGCTCCATCACCGTAGTTGGAAGAAGTATGAAATATCCCTAGATGTTGAAAAAGAGTAGTTGGTTGAATAGGCCTTTATCGTCACTCTACGAGACAGTCGAATCGACAGTCGTCGTTTGGGATCCCCCCGTTCTTTGACTGGATCAACGTATTGATCTTCTTTTGGCTCTGCTCCCGTCTCTCACTGGAAACGTATTTTGTCGATGAAGGGAAACAGTCTCTCCCAAGCAATTTCAACTCAAAATGACTTATTGTACTGGTATACATGAGGTACCGGCTTTCTGGAAAGAAAGAGTTATGTCGGGATTTTAGACCTTCCCCCCCTCCGTCTTCTTTGCCAACCTATTTCATACCATACTAGTCATACTTCCTCTTCTGCAATCATCATGGTAAGCATTGACGCAGATTGAATAGTGTGTATTCGAAATCATAACCAGCCCTTACCGACTGCGATCAGCCTTTACCGTCCCGGCCGAGGAGAAGAGGAACAGAAAACTCTTTCTTTTAGGCTGTATAGTTTCGATAGTCAGAGCCTATCCAACGACAGCCTCGTCGAGCCTCGGGCGCAGTTGAAGAAAGATTCTTCTTTAGCTTCTCTTCGTCGGATTTCTTTTTCGTCTACTTCTGGGGTGCGTATGTATCAGCGATGGCTATCTGCTCTTTAGGGCGACGATTGTTCCCATCACTCGAAACACCGAAGCAGTGAGTATCCCGGGCTGTTTGATTAGCATGGCGAAAGAGGAAACTGGGGTCGTATGAAAAGCATATTCGACGATCGAAGAGACAATTGTCGATGTACATCTAGACTTCAGGTTCATCGAGCTCCTTTCCTTTTCGCACTGAAGCTTCCACCTCAGCCATCGGGCGACGAGTTACATCAAATGGTTCTCCCTTCGTCTGCTTTGTTGCGACGGAGCTTCAAATAGGAAACACTTCGAGAGACTGAAGAAACTATGATAGGCGTCAATCCCGACCATTTTCCTGCCATAAATGGATAGAGTTGGGAGGAAGCCCCCCATACCACCCGTACGGCTACACTAGACAACGAGGCCGACGTCGAGATCGACTCTTCAAAGAGGTGGGCATACCTTGTAGACGACGGGCCCCCTAATTCTCTTCTCTAATACAGAAGATGTCATTCATAGTATGCTACAACCATTATATTCAAACAATCCCTTATTACATTTTGACAAAGCTCCCAGATATTGTTCTTTAACCATACTAGAACAATATAAGGATACTAAAATACGAGTAAACAGTATAATGGTATCCCCGACGGATAAAAAAGAATTTCCAGAACAAATCAAAGATCTTTTATCCCTCAAACTAATCCAACCTAGCAGCAGTCCACATTCTTCTCCTGCATTTCTAGTAAGAAACCATGCAAAATAAAAAAGGGGAAAAGCTAGAATGGTTATTAATTACAGAAAATTAAATAGCTACAAAGAAATTATGTATTGGCTAATTTTATTTGCCAGAATTAAATTATACTGTTTATATATTTTCCAAGGAATTCTATTTCTTTTTTAAATAAATGTATTTTTGTTGGACTTAGGATAATTCCATTGTCGAGTAATAGTTTTACTACTTGCACTAAATATTGTTTATGATCTTCTAAAGTAGGTGAGAAGACTAATATATTATCAACATATATTACGACAAATTATAAGTGTCGAAATATACAATTCATCCATTTTTGAAATATTTGTGGAGTATTTTTTAGGCCAAATGGCATGACTAACCATTCATAGTGTCCCTGAGGGCAGCTAAATGCTGTTAATTCTATAGATTCTGTATTGGCTAATTTTATTTGCCAGAAACCGGATTTAGCGTCAAATTTACTATAGTATTTCGAACCTTGTATTTGTTTTATTAACTGCTCTGCAGCAGGTATAAAATAGTCATCAAATTTTGTATAGCTATTTAATTTTCTGTAATTAATAACCATTCTAGCTTTTCCCCTTTTTTGTTCTGCATGGTTTCTTACTAGAAAAGCAGGAGAAGAATGTGGACTGCTGCTAGGTTGGATTAGTTTGAGGGATAAAAGATCTTTGATTTGTTCTGAAAATTCTTTTTTATCTGTCGGGGATACCATTATACTGTTTACTCGTATTTTAGTATCCTTATATTGTTCTAGTATGGTTAAAGAACAATATCTGGGAGCTTTGTCAAAATGTAATAAAGGATTGTTTGAATATAATGGTTGTAGCATACTATGAATGACATCTAAGCCTCGACGTCGATCTCTGTAAGAGAAATGGCACTAGGAAAGGAAGTGAAAACAAACACGCTCGACCTTTGGAGAGTAAATTCTAGTAAATGGAGAGTATGTGGCAGAGACAGTTCATTCATCTTCGGTCTTGCATAAGCAGCTGAACTGGACTAATTGTCGCCAAAGTACCTGAAAGATCTAAAGAATAGTCTTGCCTTAATACCATTCTGTAGAGTTTTTTCCATTCCAAAAGATCTACTATTCAGAGAATATTGACGACTGGACCAGTGTATGACTCCATTGGTTAGTGGACTAGAGGAAAGAGGCTGGTAAGAACCTATAAATAGAGGCTTTCGATCAAGATGATTGATACCGAGCTTTGTTTGCTTCCGAAGCCACGTCGACTATCGTTGATCATAAATTTCATTTCCTAAAGTATTAGCAAGAGCTAAGAAAGTACGAGATCGATTATCTATGAAATTTGAAAGAAAGATTTGTTGTTCTAAAACCAGCTAGTTCACAGTCTTGTCTAATAAAAAAGCATCTCTATAGACGACGGCGGATGACACACCGCCCAATTGGGATTATACTTGCTTGGAATCTTCGGGAAGATAGTAAACCATAGTGATATATGCAATATGTTTTTCTCTTTCTCTTTTTGTGTGGAAGTGAAGATAGAGCTGAAGGGAAAGCAAAGCCGTTTGAGAATCTTTTTTCAATAGACAGTGGGATCTCGTGGCTTGAGCCGCATTTCACGAAGTTAGGCTTTGTCACCTATCATTCGACATGTGATATAAACAAAGCACAACTATAGAAAAGCAGAAAATGAAATCTCAAGTGAAATGGCAATGAGGGTTTTGAAAAGGCATAGATTGGGCTGAGTTCGTCGATCTGTATCCAGGTTTTTATTTATCCCCGTTCATCGATAGTGGTTTTCCCTCTCTGTCTTTCAGCTCTAGAGAGCGTCTTTGAGCTCGGTAACCACTTTTGGGGTGTCAGTCTGCCATGGCCACTTTCCAAAATATTCATTTCCAGATGTATTCTGGTTCCAACTCTTTTTATGATGAATCATTCTTTGATGAAACAAAACAGAAATCGTCGTTTAGTTGGGAAAACAATTCCGATGGTTTTGCTTTCCTTTAGAGTCGACAAATCTCTATCCTCTGAGGAACGTCATCCTCCAGTCACCTATTCTACAAATAAAAGATCCATTTCAATGATGAGAAGACAAAGATCCTACTTCTTCACAAGCCTTCTCTAGCACACCAACTAAAAAGAAAAATTATTTATGTGATTCTATTGAAGACTTTTTGAAGAATTCTATGAGATTCACTCCATATTTCCGACGCAGGCTTACCTCTCCTCTAGCTTATTCGAGTGTGTAAAATTGGTCCGCTCGTGCGAATTGTTCTGAAGAAAAGCTAAAACCAAGAGGGAGGAATTCACTCTATGGTCAAAGAATAATAGTAACTCTTCACCAGTTCCGAGAAAAAAGTCGACGTCGATCTCTGTAAGAGAAATGGCACTAGGAAAGGAAGTGAAAACAAACACGCTCGACCTTTGGAGAGTAAATTCTAGTAAATGGAGAGTATGTGGCAGAGACAGTTCATTCATCTTCGGTCTTGCATAAGCAGCTGAACTGGACTAATTGTCGCCAAAGTACCTGAAAGATCTAAAGAATAGTCTTGCCTTAATACCATTCTGTAGAGTTTTTTCCATTCCAAAAGATCTACTATTAAGAGAATATTGACGACTGGACCAGTGTATGACTCCATTGGTTAGTGGACTAGAGGAAAGAAGCTGGTAAGAACCTATAGATAGAGGCTTTCGATCAAGATGATTGATACCGAGCTTTGTTTGCTTCCGAAGCCACGTCGACTATCGTTGATCATAAATTTCATTTCGTAAAATATTAGCAAGAGCTA
Source organism: Dracaena cambodiana (assembly GCA_036321105.1). Classification (NCBI taxonomy): domain Eukaryota; kingdom Viridiplantae; phylum Streptophyta; class Magnoliopsida; order Asparagales; family Asparagaceae; genus Dracaena; species Dracaena cambodiana. The sequence continues at coordinate 9,675,234 of JAYEPQ010000019.1, read as the reverse complement.
AGAAAGTACGAGATCGATTATCTATGAAATTTGAAAGAAAGATTTGTTGTTCTAAAACCAGCTAGTTCATAGTCTTGTCTAATCAAAAAAGCATCTCTATAGACGACGGCGGATGACACACCGCCCAATTGGGATTATACTTGCTTGGAATCTTCGAGCAGATAGTAAACCATAGTCATATATGCAATATGTTTTTCTCTTTCTCTTTTTGTGTGGAAGTGAAGATAGAGCTGAAGGGAAAGCAAAGCCGTTTGAGAATCTTTTTTCAATAGACAGTGGGATCTCATGGCTTGAGCCGCATTTCACGAAGTTCGGCTTTGTCACCTACCATTCGACATGTGATATAAACAAAGCACAACTATAGAAAAGCAGAAAATGAAATCTCAAGTGAAATGGCAATGAGGGTTTTGAAAAGGCATAGATTGGGCTGAGTTCGTCGATCTGTATCCAGGTTTTTATTTATCCCCGTTCATCGATAGTGGTTTTCCCTCTCTGTCTTTCAGCTCTAGAGAGCGTCTTTGAGCTCGGTAACCACTTTTGGGGCGTCAGTCTGCCATGGCCACTTTCCCAAAGATTCATTTCCAGATGTATTCTGGTTCCAACTCTTTTTATGATGAATCATTCTTTGATGAAACAAAGCAGAAATCGTCGTTTAGTTGGGAAAACAATTCCGATGGTTTCGCTTTCCTTTAGAGTCGACAAATCTTTATCCTCTGAGGAACCTCATCCTCCAATCACCTATTCTACAAATAAAAGATCCATTTCAATGATGAGAAGACAAAGATCCTACTTCTTCACAAGCCTTCTCTAGCACACCAACTAAAAAGAAAAATTATTTATGTGATTCTATTGAAGACTTTTTGAAGAATTCTATGAGATTCACTCCATATTTCCGACGCAGGCTTACCTCTCCTCTAGCTTATTCGAGTGTCTAAAATTGGTCCGCTCGTGCGAATTGTTCTGAAGAAAAGCTAAAACCAAGAGGGAGGAATTCACTCTATGGTCAAAGAATAATAGTAACTCTTCACCAGTTCCGAGAAAAAAGTCGACGTCGATCTCTGTAAGAGAAATGGTACTAGGAAAGGAAGTGAAAACAAACACGCTCGACCTTTGGAGAGTAAATTCTAGTAAATGGAGAGTATGTGGCAGAGACAGTTCATTCATCTTCGGTCTTGCATAAGCAGCTGAACTGGACTAATTGTCGCCAAAGTACCTGAAAGATCTAAAGAATAGTCTTGCCTTAATACCATTCTGTAGAGTTTTTTCCATTCCAAAAGATCTACTATTAAGAGAATATTGACGACTGGACCAGTGTATGACTCCATTGGTTAGTGGACTAGAGGAAAGAAGCTGGTAAGAACCTATAGATAGAGGCTTTCGATCAAGATGATTGATACCGAGCTTTGTTTGCTTCCGAAGCCACGTCGACTATCGTTGATCATAAATTTCATTTCATAAAATATTAGCAAGAGCTAAGAAAGTACGAGATCGATTATCTATGAAATTTGAAAGAAAGATTTGTTGTTCTAAAACCAGCTAGTTCATAGTCTTGTCTAATAAAAAAAACATCTCAATAGACGACGGCGGATGACACACCGCCCAATTGGGATTATACTTGCTTGGAATCTTCGAGCAGATAGTAAACCATAGTCATATATGCAATATGTTTTTCTCTTTCTCTTTTTGTGTGGAAGTGAAGATAGAGCTGAAGGGAAAGCAAAGCCGTTTGAGAATCTTTTTTCAATAGACAGTGGGATCTCATGGCTTGAGCCGCATTTCACGAAGTTAGGCTTTGTCACCTACCATTCGACATGTGATATAAACAAAGCACAACTATAGAAAAGCAGAAAATGAAATCTCAAGTGAAATGGCAATGAGGGTTTTGAAAAGGCATAGATTGGGCTGAGTTCGTCGATCTGTATCCAGGTTTTTATTTATCCCCGTTCATCGATAGTGGTTTTCCCTCTCTGTCTTTCAGCTCTAGAGAGCGTCTTTGAGCTCGGTAACCACTTTTGGGGCGTCAGTCTGCCATGGCCACTTTCCCAAAGATTCATTTCCAGATGTATTCTGGTTCCAACTCTTTTTATGATGAATCATTCTTTGATGAAACAAAACAGAAATCGTCGTTTAGTTGGGAAAACAATTCCGATGGTTTCGCTTTCCTTTAGAGTCGACAAATCTCTATCCTCTGAGGAACCTCATCCTCCAATCACCTATTCTACAAATAAAAGATCCATTTCAATGATGAGAAGACAAAGATCCTACTTCTTCACAAGCCTTCTCTAGCACACCAACTAAAAAGAAAAATTATTTATGTGATTCTATTGAAGACTTTTTGAAGAATTCTATGAGATTCACTCCATATTTCCGACGCAGGCTTACCTCTCCTCTAGCTTATTCGAGTGTGTAAAATTGGTCCGCTCGTGCGAAATGTTTTGAAGAAAAGCTAAAACCAAGACGGAGGAGTTCACTCTATGGTCAAAGAATAATAGTAACTCTTCACCAGTTCCGAGAAAAAAGTCGACGTCGATCTCTGTAAAAGAAATGGCACTAGGAAAGGAAGTGAAAACAAACACGCTTGACCTTTGGAGAGTAAATTCTAGTAAATGGAGAGTATGTGGCAGAGACAGTTCATTCATCTTCGGTCTTGCATAAGCAGCTGAACTGGACTAATTGTCGCCAAAGTACCTGAAAGATCTTAAGAATAGTCTTGCCTTAATACCATTCTGTAGAGTTTTTTCCATTCCAAAAGATCTACTATTAAGAGAATATTGACGACTGGACCCGTGTATGACTCCATTGGTTAGTGGACTAGAGGAAAGAAGCTGGTAAGAACCTATAAATAGAGGCTTTCGATCAAGATGATTGATACCGAGCTTTGTTTGCTTCCGAAGCCACGTCGACTATCGTTGATCATAAATTTCATTTCCTAAAGTATTAGCAAGAGCTAAGAAAGTACGAGATCGATTATCTATGAAATTTGAAAGAAAGATTTGTTGTTCTAAAACCAGCTAGTTCATAGTCTTGTCTAATCAAAAAAGTATCTCTATAGACGACGGCGGATGACACACTGCCCAATTGGGATTATACTTGCTTGGAATCTTCGGGCAGATAGTAAACCATAGTCATATATGCAATATGTTTTTCTCTTTCTCTTTTCGTGTGGAAGTGAAGATAGAGCTGAAGGGAAAGCAAAGCCGTTTGAGAATCTTTTTTTAATAGACAGTGGGATCTCATGGCTTGAGCCGCATTTCACGAAGTTAGGCTTTGTCACCTACCATTCGACATGTGATATAAACAAAGCACAACTATAGAAAAGCAGAAAATGAAATCTCAAGTGAAATGGCAATGAGGGTTTTGAAAAGGCATAGGTTGGGCTGAGTTCGTCGATCTGTATCCAGGTTTTTATTTATCCCCGTTCATCGATAGTGGTTTTCCCTCTCTGTCTTTCAGCTCTAGAGAGCGTCTTTGAGCTCGGTAACCACTTTTGGGGCGTCAGTCTGCCATGGCCACTTTCCAAAATATTCATTTCCAGATGTATTCTGGTTCCAACTCTTTTTATAATGAATCATTCTTTGATGAAACAAAACAGAAATCGTCGTTTAGTTGGGAAAACAATTCCGATGGTTTCACTTTCCTTTAGAGTCGACAAATCTCTATCCTCTGAGGAACCTCATCCTCCAGTCACCTATTCTACAAATAAAAGATCCATTTCAATGATGAGAAGACAAAGATCCTACTTCTTCACAAGCCTTCTCTAGCACACCAACTAAAAAGAAAAATTATTTATGTGATTCTATTGAAGACTTTTTGAAGAATTCTATGAGATTCACTCCATATTTCCGATGCAGGCTTACCTCTCCTCTAGCTTATTCGAGTGTGTAAAATTGGTCCGCTCGTGCGAAATGTTCTGAAGAAAAGCTAAAACCAAGAGGGAGGAATTCACTCTATTGTCAAAGAATAATAGTAACTTTTCACCAGTTCCGAGAAAAAAGTCGACGTCGATCTCTGTAAGAGAAATGGCACTAGGAAAGGAAGTAACGCTCGACCTTTGGAGAGTAAATTCTAGTAAATGGAGAGTATGTGACAGAGACAGTTCATTCATCTTCGGTCTTGCATAAGAAGCTGAACTGGACTAATTGTTGCCAAAGTACCTGAAAGATCTAAAGAATAGTCTTGCCTTAATACCATTCTGTAGAGTTTTTTCCATTCCAAAAGATCTACTATTCAGAGAATATTGACGACTGGACCAGTGTATGACTCCATTGGTTAGTGGACCAGAGGAAACAAGCTGGTAAGAACCTATAGATAGAGGCTTTCGATCAAGATGATTGATACCGAGCTTTGTTTGCTTCCGAAGCCACGTCGACTATCGTTGATCATAAATTTCATTTCCTAAAGTATTAGCAAGAGCTAAGAAAGTACGAGATCGATTATCTATGAAATTTGAAAGAAAGATTTGTTGTTCTAAAACCAGCTAGTTCACAGTCTTGTCTAATCAAAAAAGCATCTCTATAGATGACGGCGGATGACACACCGCCCAATTGGGATTATACTTGCTTGGAATCTTCGGGAAGATAGTAAACCATAGTCATATATGCAATATGTTTTTCTCTCTCTTTTTGTGTGGAAGTGAAGATAGAGCTGAAGGGAAAGCAAAGCCGTTTGAGAATCTTTTTTTAATAGACAGTGGGATCTCATGGCTTGAGCCGCATTTCACGAAGTTAGGCTTTGTCACCTACCATTCGACATGTGATATAAACAAAGCACAACTATAGAAAAGCAGAAAATGAAATCTCAAGTGAAATGGCAATGAGAGTTTTGAAAAGGCATAGGTTGGGCTGAGTTCGTCGATCTGTATCCAGGTTTTTATTTATCCCCGTTCATCGACAGTGGTTTTCCCTCTCTGTCTTTCAGCTCTAGAGAGCGTCTTTGAGCTCGGCAACCACTTTTGGGGCGTCAGTCTGCCATGGCCACTTTCCAAAAGAATCATTTCCAGATGTATTCTGGTTCCAACTCTTTTTATGATGAATCATTCTTTGATGAAACAAAACAGAAATCGTCGTTTAGTTGGGAAAACAATTCCGATGGTCTCGCTTTCCTTTAGAGCCGACAAATCTCTATTCTCTGAGGAACCTCATCCTCCAGTCACCTATTCTACAAATAAAAGATCCATTTCAATGATGAGAAGACAAAAATCCTACTTCTTCACAAGCCTTCTCTAGCACACCAACTAAAAAGAAAAATTATTTCTGTAATCTATTGAAGACTTTTTGAAGAAATCTATGAGATTCACTCCATATTTCCGACGCAGGCTTACCTCTCCTCTAGCTTATTCGAGTGTGTAAAATTGGTCCGCTCGTGCAAAATGTTCTGAAGAAAAGCTAAAACCAAGAGGGAGGAGTTCACTCTATGGTCAAAGAATAATAGTAACTCTTCACCAGTTCCGAGAAAAAGGTCGACGTCGATCTCTGTAAGAGAAATGGCACTAGGAAAGGAAGTGAAAACAAACACGCTCTACCTTTGGAGAGTAAATTCTAGTAAATGGAGAGTATGTGGCAGAGACAGTTCATTCATCTTCGGTCTTGCATAAGCAGCTGAACTAGACTAATTGTCGAAAATCTGCCAAAGTACCTGAAAGATCTAAAGAATATTCTTGCCTTAATACCATTCTGTAGAGTTTTTTCCATTCCAAAAGATCTACTATTCAGAGAATATTGAAAGAAAGAAAGGAGCTGGCGATATTTCTGAAGCAAGCGAAGATAGTCAAAATGAAGAATCCTAGGACCTTATCCGGCATCATCAAAATCTTGCACCTCCTGCGTTCCAAACACTAGGAAGTATACCCCCGGAACCTCCTCTCCTATCTTAACTACCTTTTGAAGTGAAGTCGTATAGGTTTTTGAGGAAGATATAGTGAACACTTTGTTGGAAGATCCGTCGGCATATCTTTTGTTTCAAAAGTCGCACGGACATCAGCAGTCCTCCTACCCGAGTCAACGCTTCATCCTTGCCACCGTCGAAAGAAGACCAAGCCGATAACATCAGCTTCGTGGTTGTAGCTGGTAGATCCATCCCGCCGAACGAAGTGAAAAATCTTCCCAGAAGGGTTTTGAAAAGGCATAGCAAGTATGTGGCTAAACTATCAATTATCGTTGATTGACTACACCTGCATCGCCGGAAGATGAAGAAATTTCACAATGGAACGGGGGCATGTTCTCAATGGAAAACTGCATTCGGGGACTATTTACTACCAGAAAAGACTTCCACTTCACTTTTCCTTTCATCCTAAAGAATGTGAAGGGGCCCACCTCACCACTCCCCTTCCCCTGCTCCATTGTTGAAACAAGGCCTGTATCTTCCCATTTTTTCTTCTGTTAAGAAGAGAAAGAAAGAGTACATCTTTGTTTACGATCGAAAGACGAATGAGATCAGAAAGGCCATCATTGGGGCAAACAATGCAATAGCTTCGGTTAGAGCAAATCCCAAAATGGCATAACCAAATAATTGTTTAGCTAATGAGGGATTTCGCGCCACGGAATAAATCAAGGAACTGAAGACGTTTCCAATACCGACAGCTGCTCCCGCTAAAGCAATTGTCGTTGCTCCGGCACCTATTGATTTTGCACCCTCTAACATATTTCTAATATGATCCCATTTGCTCGTCACGCTTTTCCTTCGCTACTCTTTCGTCGGATTCTTCGTTGATTCCTCATAATAGCGCGTGTCGAGACAAGTAATGTGGCAACGCTTCAAAAGATTCGTCAGCACCCTCCCTCACACTCTCAAAGAAACCTTCTATTTGGAATAAAATAAAATAAATAAAATTGGAGACCATTTGCTCGTCACGCTTTTTGCATCATAGGTAAGGCAAAGTGCATTCTTTTAAAGAGGCATCTGGTTCCATTTCTTTCTTCCATTAACCTACCATTTTCTAAGAAGGATTTTAGTAATTCGGGATCTATACTACTTGGAATGGCTCTCTCATATTGAGAAATTTTGTCTAGTGGCATTCGATCATAGAAGACTTTGACAGCTACATAAATCACTACAATTTGTTTTTTAATTTGAAGTGGTGAATATTGTGGTTGTTTGGGCAGTTCTGTAAGCCTTGCACCTCTCTCTGGTAATGCCTGAGTTGCTGCATCAAGGTCTGAGCCAAATTGAGTGAAGGCGGCCACTTCGCGATATTGTGCCAATTCCAGTTTTGAACTACCGCAGACTTGTTTCCTAGCTTTCAACTGAGCGGCTGACTCGACATGACTGATAGATAAGCCAATGCTAATTGCAAGTCTAATTTTGCAATAAAAGAGCTCTGTTTCCGAATAGATTTTTTCATTTGTAATGGGGATCACATTGGTGGGGATATCGGCTGATACGTCTCCAGCTTGTGTTTCAATAACGGGTAACGCAACGCAGTCGAGCTACCTGCACTTATCTGGTCCGATTGTTTAGCAGCTCTTTCTAAAAGACAGGAATGTAATAGAAAACATCCCAGGGGAAAGCCTCACGGCCTGGTGGTCGGCGTAATAATAATGACATTTGTTGATATGCCACCGCCTGTTTACTAAGATCATTATATATTATTAATGCGTGCATTCCATTATTGCGAAAATAGTCCCCCATGGCACACTCAGAATATGGGGCCATAAATTGCAGAGGAGCAGAATCCGAAGCAGTTGCTGCTACAAGAATGGATTATTCCAAAGTATTCGCTTCTTAAAGAATTTGAACTAATTGTGCCACAGTCGATCGTTTCTGTCCAATCGCTACATAGACACAATACAATGTCCCACTCTCAGAGGTTTCCCTTTTGTTCATTTGCTTTCGGTTTAATATAGTATCGATAGCTATAGCTATTTTTTCAGGTTGTCTATCCTCGATTATAAGTTCTCATTGTCCACGGCCTATTGGAACTAGGCTATCTAATGCTTTTAACCCTGTTTGCATGGGTTCATGCACAGATTTTTGTTCAATAATCCCTGGAGCCTTCACTTCGACGCGTCTTCGTTTGTGATTGCTTAGAGCCCCTTTTCCATCAATAGGCACTCCCAACGCGTCGATCACATGGCCTAACATGGCCTTTCCTTCAGGAACATCCACAATAGATCCAGTGCGCTTGACAAGATCTCCTTCTTTAATAGCGGTATCACTACCAAACATAACAATACCTACATTCTCATTCTCAAGATTCAATGTTATTCTTTTCGCATAGCTGGCAAATTCGACCATTTCTCTAACTTGAATCTCGTTCAATCCATAAACACGTTCAATCCCATCTCCAACTGAGACCATTGGCTGATCTCATCCACTTGAAAATTCGTGTAAACGTTGGTCATTCGACTTGCTAATAGAGTCGTGAGTTTTGCAGCTCTGGGAGAGAATTCCATACGTCGAAGAAAGAAATTCAGAGAGTCGATGGGGGAAATCCACTTCATAAAACAAACGGAATAAAAGATCCGACGCAATCAGAACGTCTTTCTTTTAGAATAGAAAGAAAATCGTTAAAGCGACGAAGCTGACAGCTTGAAGAGTCATAAAGCACAGGTCTCTCTACGAAATTTCATAGATGCGAGAGGAGAGCAAGTTGAACCGCTTATGATGTGATGGTAGGGGACCTACCTACACCCTATGGCAGCTGAGACTCCATTCCTGAACTATTGGTTTGCACCTTGGCGAGTTGACAAAGGAAAGCAAAAAGGCAGACTATGAACCATACGGAAACTAGAGACTGCGTACGAAAGCCATCGAGTCACCTTTGATGGGACCATTTGCTTTCATGTAGTCTATTTGTAAAGTTAACAGAATGAGAAAGCTACCATCAGTGCTGTCTTCGAAAGTGACTACGATCATGATTATACTAAGTCCATTCCAGTAGTCGGCCCCTCCATCAATGAAACCGGAGGAAAGAATAAAGTTCAGTGGCTCTCCGCAGTCGATCCGGCGATATCCCGCTCCCCTATTCGACCTCGTAGGGCTTAAGGAAAAAGATTCTAGAGGCTCATTCCCCCCTTTTGACGAATCAGTCAGCTGCATCGTATCAATAATGGTTCGGGTGAGGCGGAAAAGGAAGAGAAGGTCATAACTATTGGGAACTCAAGGCTAGCCCTCCACGTCAGTAGGGCTTATACCTTCTTCATCAGGAAGGCTGCGGTGACGGCATGGAAAAAGCCTGCTGATAAGTGCCATATATTGCGTATTTATACCCTTCATATTACCTATTTTTGTATATAAATAATACTACTAAGGTATTGTTAGTATGTTTTTTAGGAATTTTATTCGTATAATGAGATGGCATGAAATCAAAGTTGGAGTAGGAAATCAAAGTACGAAAAATTTCTAAAGTGGGCAAGACTACGAGACTACGATACTGCAGAGACTCAAAGTCCAATACAATCAGGAAACTCAAACGTACAAGACAAGACTTTCACGAAGAAAACATTTCAAGAATTTATCACAAAATTTAGCCGCCTAATGGCGGTAATTTCAGCCAAATGGCGGCCCAATTATTGGTTCATGCGCTGCGTTTTTGTTGGTGGATTCATCGTAATTTTGTAGTTTTTCAGTTCTGCTATAATTAGGGTTTGATATCCGAAGCGTATATATTGGCCGTATCCTTGTATTCTAGGAGAATCCTGAAGTTTTGTACTCATTTTAAATTAATAAAATTAGGATTTTGCTGAAGGGTGATGGCCATAATACCGTGCTCCAGAGGTAAGTCATTGCTTTTAATTCTTTATTTGCGTTCTAGATAGAGTTAATTGATTTCTAGTTAAGGTTATATTGCTTTCTAGATTAGATTTTATTGTGTTCATGAATAAAAATTCGATTTTGCTTATTAGGAACATGACTAGCTAATTTTCTTTAGCTCTAGGATGTAAATGAAGTTAGTTTAATTGATCTAACATAGATTTATCTCATCTTCTTTCAAAAAAGAAATAAAGTTATGATTTTTCTATAAATAAATAAAAGATAGAGTTCACAAATCATAATTCTTTGAAAGATTATGCTTAATTAATATTTTGATAATCTATGCTTTGATGAAGTTTGGAATTCTTATTCTTTGTTTATTTTTAGAATTATCAATAAAGATTTTCCTATAAATAAATTGAATTGGATAAACTTGTAAATCTAATTTCTTTGATAGGTTATGCTTATGTTCGGTCTTTGATAGCTTATGCTTAGATTAGGGTTTGATGTTTATTTCTTTTCTTTTCTTTATAAGATTTTCTACTTAATATGATTTGTTTTTAAAAAAGGTTTTATTTTTGATGGTCTATACTTGCACATCACTTGATAGGTCATACTTAGAGATACTTGATTAAAATCAAATTAAACACATTTTTAATATGTTACTTAACCGTGCATAATTAAAAAGATAGGAAGAAAGAGATAATTCATTGTTAGGCTATTATTCTAATGAATTCGAAATCCTAGGCTAATTTTTAGAACTTAGAACCAATCTTCCCTCAATTTAGAAACTCTTAGTTAATCCACTAGAACTAAAGAAATAGTAAGAATTGCAAAACACTTGAGATCTCTGTGGGATGACCTGTATAGCGCTACAACCGATACTGTATGCTTGCAGTTAAATTATCACATCAAGTTTTTGGCGCTGTTGCCGGGGATCGATAGTATTTTTCTTACTTTTTTTGACGTTTTACGGGATTAACAGTGTGTGTTGAGTGTGCAGGGAGAAGAGAGTGCAGATATAGGAAAATAAACAGGTTAAGATAAGCATTTGGAGTGCAATGAGAAAAGCAGAGAACGAGAATCCCTGTTTTGGCCGCTAATTAGCGGTATAAACCGCTATTTAGCAGCACTTCAGGTACAAAATCCCACAAAATTTTCCAGGCATCTGTATTTTGTGTCTCTGATTCTATAAAAAAATACAAAAAAAACCAATTTAGCAACAGTAGGTTTGATCATATCTATTCCACCGTTTATCTCTCCATCACACCCCACTTCTTGTATTACTTTAGGAAATTCACGCATACATTCACGGTCACTGGTTCATGCCACATTGGAGCCGTGATCAATTTGGTTGACTTGTGAGATCAGATTTGCTCATGGGAGCCAAGATGGACCAACCGATCCCGATCCTTCAAGATCGATATTACCCGTTGCGTACATCATTGCCATCATGCATCAAACTTTCACACGTAGCGGGTAATCACTATGAGTTGAAGCCACAGTACATTAGTATGCTTCCAAAATTCACTGGTTCTGATTCAGAAGATGCATATCTCTTTATCAATGAATTTCAGGAAGTATACGTAATGATTAAACTGCAACATTTATCGGAGGACACAATTAATCTCCGCTTCATCCCCTTTGCACTTAAGGATAATGCCAAGAAGTGGTTGAACAGTATGCCTACTGATTCAATCACTACTTGGGATGAATTCGTTACGGTGTTTCTTAAGAAGTATTATCCCACGCATAAGACGGCAAGGATGCCCGGATATTCTCATAGAAGGTGCATAACATTTAGGCCACAGTAGCAAGTGTTATGCAAGGAGTTATGGGACGGAGAGAAAATGCTCTTTGCCACGAAGGGTTTTTCCACAATTGAATCAGAAGCGGAAAACCGACGCCGACGAGTTGGTTTGACGCGGATGGGATGCCCCAAGAGAAGGCTTCTGCTTATCGAGCCCATTGACGAGCAAGATGTGGTTTTTAATCAGAATCAGCAAGATCCCTTCATCATTCTTGCTACGTTGTGTCTCTCCCGTCGGTTTGCTAGAATAAATGGGGCATTACCGCTTTTGCTAGGACTAGTAGCAGTAGGAGAATAATTTTATTCTTACCTTTGTACATGAATATGCCTCTCTGACGGGCGTCGGTGCTCCGAGGAGCTTCATAGTGTTCTCGAATGTGCTGTTGCTGCAAGAGAATTTGTAGCTATTGAATCCGGTCTTTTGGAATCGAATGCACATGAATAAGGCTTTCCACCGTCACTTTACTCATGGCAGGATTTCCTATGGCTATTCCGTCCAATGCTATTGAATCAACTCTGAGGGAGGGAATGATTGGACAAATCATGTTTTTTCCCTTTTCCCTTTCCGGGAGATTTCGTTGGTAAAGTGCCTAGCACTCGTCAGCAATTTAATCAATATTCCATATATCCACTCACATAGAATTGTTGGCAGTGAAAATTTCTAAGTTAAAAGGATTTTCCACAACAGAACGCGGAGCTAATTCAATAGTCCCGCGTTTGGTTACATTAACCCTGCGTTTGAATAAAACACGGAGATGTTTAATAGCTCTGCATTGATTTCGCAGTCTGGCTTGCATTAGCCTCGCGTTTGAGTAAAACGCGGAGATGATCAATAGCTCCGCGTTAGCTCCGCGTTTTGGTTATTTAGCGCCGCGTTTTAATACAATTAAAGCTCCGCGTAAGCAGATAACCAGAATCTCAAATTGATTGAGATTATGATTCTGGGCTTATCCAAATACCCGAATCAAGTCTAATCAGAATTCCATCAAAACTAAGATATTTGATTGGAATCCTTGATGAATGCGAGTTCTATTTAGATAGAAACTCTTGCATTAACCTGGGGCTATAAATACTTTCCTGGTGAAACCCTTGGGGGGATCTTTTGGAAGTTTTGGTAAAATTCAAGTACGCGCGAGAGCCTTGAACTAATCAAAACCAGAGATCAGAGTTCTTCTACTTTTCGGCATCGGAAGTCTCCTATCGATCCTTTGGCAATTCAAATACGCGATAGAGCCTTGAAGCCTTTGCTGATCATCTTCTGAGATCTTGGAGAATTCAAGTTACGCACAGAGCCTTGAGTTCGTGAAGATCAGAGAAAACTACCGTCTTCTTTCTGGAGTTCTTGAGAAGTTCGAGTTACGCGAGAGAGCCTTGAACGAATCAAAGCCAGAGAAGATCGTCTATATTCGGCCGATATCTTTAAAAGAGAAGATCCCAACGTACCGATCGTCCAAAGGAACTACTTGACAGATCTCATCGCCACAGATCCCACAATATTGTAAAAGAGAGAGATTGAAATATAAAATCCTCTCGTTTGTTCTTTTTACATCTTGTTCACTTTCATTGTAATTTAAGTTAATTCAATGGGAGGAAGCGAAGAAACTTTTGCGACGAACAAACTGGCGACCACAGTGGGAGCCATCTCTTTCACTGATGAAGAGATTGTGGCGCAATCGGACGTTGACTTGATCGGATCCGAAGTAGACACGCTGGTCGTTGAAATCGACCAGCAGAAGTACGAGGAGTTCCTCTCCTCCAGATCAGGTGACTTGGATGAGACACGGCACTATCGCCGTATGTACTCCAATGCCCGAGTGACGGGTAGAAAGGTATCCACCGAGAGACGGGATCCTTGGAGACTACGGTTATAACGCCGGAGTCCACACAAGAAATCCTAACTGAGGAAGAGCTTCCGATTGCCGAAGAAGACATGGGAACTGGGCTGACCAGGACCCAACTCCGGAACAGGAACCGGAGAGCGAGGCGTAGAGCCCTCAAAACCCGCCTTGGACGTGGAGCTAACTCTAGAGGACGCGAGGCTATGGTCCCTCGCAAATTGGCTCGCGCTACCCGCGAGACCAATCTCTACCGCGTTAAACGCGAAGATACAACTTGCCTTAAAAACAAGGAAAAGCCAGCATGTGATTTTCCACGCGAGGCTGGTAATACTGGCGAGTTACGCAAAATTCCTAACACTCGCGAGTTACGCGAGTATAAAAATTATTCAAAGCCAGCGTGTGATTCTCCACGCGAGGCTATTACTATGCCTAGCGAGAGACGCGAAGCCAGTAAGGATTGCGCTAGTCGCAGAATACCCAACACTCGCGAGTTACGCGAGTATAAAAATTATTCAAAGCCAGCGTGTGATTCTCCACGCGGGGCTATTACTGTGCTTAGCGAGAGACGCGAAGCCAGTGATACTTGCAATAAACGCAAGACTTTTGACACCCACAAGGAATGGGAAGATGATTGGTAGATAGTTGTCAGTCGTAAAAACCGCGCTAAGCGCGAAGCTATGATCTGCGTCAATCACGAAGATAAGCCAGCGTGCAAGAACCTCCCTTCACGCGGGGCTATTATTCCAGAAGCTAAACTTCCAAGGACACACCAAGCCAGCGAGAAATGCGAGGCTAGTATGGATAAGCGCGGAGCTATTCTTCAGGCCCGCAATATGAAACACGAGGCTATTCCTAAGCCACGCGAGGATCGGTTCGACCCCAGAGTCAGGGTTGATCAATCAAAAAAGCTTCAGTGGATTCCTAAACACTCTCAAGAGTTGAATGGACCTCTTGATTTCATGGCTAGAGACACTGACCTCAGGGAGCATCTTTCTAAGAAGAGAGGCATAGACCAACTTCAAGTTGAACATAGTTGCCATTGCCAGCAACTTATGACAACAGTATCAGCCGTGATGAATAACTGTGGCTACAGCAAGAACAGGATATCTGTGTTCGACCAATTAAATGAGTCAAACCAGAATCCTATTAAGAAGACAAGAACCACTCCCCTGAAACAAGGGAGAGCTGTAACTTCCAACATGGTAGGAAAAGGGAAGAAAATTGCAGAGACGGATGATGATTCAGAATCGAGCGATGATGAACCTCATCGTATTACTCGACTAAGATCAGGAGCCGTCCCGCCTCGAAATTATAAAAAGCTCGCAGGGGTTTCTTACGACGAGGACAGCGATAATTCCGCTATAGCCTCGCCTCCATCCTCTACATCATCTTGACTGCAGAAGTCAGCGTCGCACATGGCAGATAAATCTGGTGATATCAATCAGAGATTTGAAGCTCAAGAAAGGATGATTCGAGAGCAACAGAAAACGATTGAAGACCTTAAGATGCTACTTTTAAAAGTTGTTGAAGATAATGCTAAACAGGGCAAGAAGACTCCAAATGAAGAAGAACAGGAGGAGAAAGCCCACTCGATGCATGAGGAAGAAGATAGATTTTCTTTCCATGATCCGAGTGAAGAAAAGCTTGAAAAGTTACAGAATCAACTCGAAGCCTTGATGCGTAAAAAAGAGTTGAAGGAGTCAGGAGTCTCTAGACCATATCCAGCAGAATGGGATGTGGTACCCTATCCTCCAAAGTATAAGCCGCTCAAGTTGGAGCCCTATGACGGGAAGGGATCGCCCAGTCAGCACATCTATTATTTCTTGTCCCAAGTAGGACACTTAATGGGTAATGATCCCATCATGACCAAAGTATTTGCAAGTACTTTGCGAGGGCCTGCCTTTACTTGGTTCATGCAGCTGCCCCCAGGTACTATTAATACCTGGTTAGATGTTGAGAAATCATTTCTCTCACGTTTCTTCGAGGATGACACGGAGATAACGGTTCATTCCCTCCTTGCGACTAGGCAAGGGGAACAAGAAGCGGTTAAAGATTTCATAGAAAGGTTCCGGGAGAAGTCCGTACATTGTAAACACGGAATGATCCAGGAAACTCTAGTCGAGACATGTCGACACAACCTTAAGACCAATGTGCTCCTCAAAATGGGGGCCGTAGAGTCTAAGACGTGGAGGGACCTGCTCAAACAAGGAGAGCAAGCTGAAGACTTGATTCGCCGAGTTGAAGAGTCCCGCGGGCCAAGAAGTGCTGGGGGTAGTAAATCATATACCCAAAACAACAGCAACAAGAATAAAGGAAAAGCAGTAATGTCATCAGAAACTGCTCCTCAGAAAACCAGTCCTCTGCCAGAGCCGAAATCTCAAGGTCAACGAGGGTCAAGGCAAATTAGACCGCAGCAAGAAAGGAATTACACTTTCAAAGCTGAACAGACACCAGTTCTCTTTCACCTGCTCCAAAAGAAGGGAATGCTAAAACTTCCGGAGAATAAGAAGCCAGAAGATGCGGGTAAGACTAAAGACCCAAATTACTGTCTTTATCACCGGAATGTTGGGCACCCTACCAGGGATTGTTTTCCCCTTAAGAACAGAATCCAAGCACTAATAGAGGCTGGAGTTTTGACGCTTAAGGAAGAGCAGAAGAAAGTCACTGCCAATATGGCAACCATAGTGGTTGGAACCCACGAGTTTCCCGCAGGAGTAACCCCAATCCCAAAGGGTGAGGCAGTTACAAAGAATCTTGATCCTTACAACAAAGCTTAAGAAGGACTTGTCCCTATAACAACCCAAAGAGGGGAAGTTATGTGGGTTCACCCTGATTTGCTGGAAGATGAACAATGGACTACTTCAAGAGGTCCAGAGAAGAAGCGGGCTGTCAATGCCATCTCTGCAGATATAAAGGAAGAATATATAGCTTCAGGCGCCTTCACAAGTTCTGAAGAAGAACCCGAAACTATGGCCACCCATCAAGATGGGGCAGGCCCTTCCAGTACTCGATCTGGAAAGACATATCTTAAGGACTACACTAGAGTGGATCCAAAAGATATCTATGCAGAACTTGCAAAGCCTGCGAAGCAGAAAAGACTTCGTTTCCAGAAGAATTCTACCAGAGATGAAGGAGCCAAAGAAACTCCCTTCGAATTTGACATAATCGCGCAGTTGGCTAATATCCCAGCGCGAGTGACGCTTTACGAATTG
The DNA here is from genome assembly GCA_036321105.1 of Dracaena cambodiana. Taxonomy (NCBI): domain Eukaryota; kingdom Viridiplantae; phylum Streptophyta; class Magnoliopsida; order Asparagales; family Asparagaceae; genus Dracaena; species Dracaena cambodiana. The sequence continues at coordinate 9,658,684 of JAYEPQ010000019.1, read as the reverse complement.
TTGAGATTATCAAAATCAACACGTGAAGCTCTAAGAGAGGCCTTGGCAGACTCTGAGTCGTTCCTAGCTCAGATTGTCGAGCCGGCCATCGAAGAGCGGGACTCTTGCCCCCACTGTCATCAAGTGAGGAGGCAGGTCCCACAAATTATCTTCTCTCCAGAAGACATGCAGGTGAGGAATATAAAGCATAATAGGCCTTTATATTTCACTGGCTATGTCGGGTCCACAAAAGTGGACCGAATTCAGATTGATCCAGGTTCTGCACTCAGCGTCGTGCCTAGTAGATTGATGCAGCTGTTGGGGATTTCCCTTCATCGCTTGACACCTACACACACTACCATCTATGGATTCAACGCTAATAATAGCCATCCTCTTGGTAAGATCCGATTGCGGTGTCAAATTGGAGACTTGAAAACGGAGGTTACATGCTACGTAATTGATGCTGATACCTCCTACAATATTTTATTGGGGCGACCTTGGATTCACTCTCATATGATAGTTCCGTCGACTCTTCACCAGTGCATGAAATATTGCGATGAGGAAGGAGAGGTCCGGACACTAATTGCTGACAAGCAGCCATTCAAAGGGTTGGAAAATTACTTCACAGATGCTGCACTCTACAAGCCAGCACATGAAGCCTCCAATGACAGTCTTAGCAAGTCTCCAAAACCCGACGACAGTGGCAATGAAGCCGACACTGAGTACGAGCTCCTTGGAGAAGATTACGGGGGTGATTACGAAATCAACCCTCACCTAGATCTTAGCTTAGGTCTTGATAATATAGTAGATGTAATAGAAAGTGAATGGGTTATTAATGAAAGTGTAAAGTTAGTCTACGAGCATGCAGTAGCTACTGAGTCTGAGCCCTCTTGTACCTCCACCGAAGCGGATGGCCTGACCGAACTTGAAGTTCTGGCGGCGTACCATTTGCCCCTCAGGTCTTCCCTCCTCTCTCAATTAAAAATTACCGAGGATCAAGGGCACTTCTTTGAAGTGCCTACCCGACAGAAGTCCCAAAGGCCGATCATGTTCGGCAAAGTGGCCACGTCGCCTCGACAGAGGCAAAGTAGTGAAAGTGATGAAAAAACATCACCTCAATTTCACTTATATGAGCAAAGGTCCCGACAGATGATGGAGAAAATGGGATATAATTTTAACCAGAAACCGGGATTAAACTTCGGAAAAGGGCGGCGGAATCTCATACCCTCGTTTAGACCGAGAGGAAAGAGCCCCGATTATTATCAGAAGACCCGCAGGGGGTTGGGTTATGTATCTACCCCACCGTCTTCACCATTAAAAGATGAAGAGAGTTCTTTGGCCAAAGAAGAAACATCTTCACCCGCTCATGATTCAGATATAAGTACCGGTGCTTGGTTTCAATCTTTGACAGCCAATATGGTTTCATCCGCGCAAGAAAGCGACGAAGAACCAATTGACGTTCAAGATGATGCTTGGGCTAAGCATATGGACACTCTCTGGGATGTCCGCTTTGAACAGCGTGACCCACCCACAGAAGACAAATTAATACAGGTTAACATGGGAATGGAAGAAAATCCGAAACCCATTTTCATAAGCGACACATTAACTCCTTTAGAAAAGGAGGAACTTATATCTCTTATCAAAGAATATATAGATATTTTCGCATGGAGTTATGAAAATATGCCTGGGCTTGACCCTCAAATTGCTACACACCGGTTAAATATAAAAGAAGATGTCAAACCTGTTAAACAGCAACAGAGGCGTTTTCGACCGGAATTGATGGAGGCAATAGTTGCTGAGGTCAACAAGCTTATACAATCCGGTTTCATCCGTGAAGAACAACACCCAGACTGGGTGGCAAACATAGTGCCAGTTCGCAAAAAGAATGGCAAAATCCGGATATGTATTGACTTTCGAGATCTGAACACTGCATGTCCCAAGGATGAATTTCCACTCCCCATCACCGACGTGATGATCGATAATACTTGCGGTTATGAGAGGATGTCCTTTATGGATGGCTTCTCAGGTTATAACCAAATCAAGATGCACCCGGATGATGAAAAGCATACAGCTTTCAGAACGCCACAGGGGGTATACTGTTATACGGTGATGCCATTCGGATTAAAGAATGCAGGTGCCACTTACCAACGCGCAATGAGCGCCATATTTAAAGAACACCTACGCAGAACAGTAGAGTGCTATGTGGATGACTTAGCAGTTAAAAGCAAAGACAAAGAAGATCATCTTCACGATTTAAGAGTGGTCTTCGATCTTATGAGGAAACATCATTTGAAGATGAATCCCACTAAGTCATTCATGGGGGTATCCAGCGGGAAGTTTCTAGGGTTCGTAATAACTTCAAAAGGAATTTTCCTCGACCCTGAAAAAGTAAAAGCAATTAGCGAAATGCCGCCTCCCCGCAATCTTAAGGAATTAAGGGGATTACAAGGAAAACTCGCTTATATTCGGCGCTTCATATCCAACTTATCTGGACGATGCCAACCATTCTCCAAACTTATGAAGAAGGGAGTGTCTTTCATATGGGATGAGGCATGTCAACAGGCATTTGATGACCTCAAAGAGTACCTTACTAAGCCTCCTGTACTAATGGCACCAGCCCCTGGGCAGCCCTTCCTTATGTATGTAAGGGCCATGGATAATGCTTTAGGAGCATTACTTGCTCAATATAACGAGCACGGCCATGAACATGCCCTCTACTATTTAAGTAGAACAATGATTGGGACCGAACAGCGATATACCCCGATTGAAAAAGAATGTTTAGCCCTAGTGTTTGCTGTTCAGAAAATGCGACACTACCTTTCGGGGCAAACAATTCATGTCATATCACGGGTTAATCCCCTGAAGATTCTGATGACAAAACCGGGATCCTTGAATGGCCGATTGGCGAAATGGGCGCTCTTACTATCGCCCTATGACATACATTTTGTCCCTCAGAAGGCCATGAAGGGACAGGCAATCGCTGATTTCCATGCAGACCATCCAATTTGGTCCAAATTAAAGCAGACATCAGAAGTCAACACAGTTACCGGAGAACAACCTTGGCAAATGTTCTTTGATGGTGCCTCGAGACGATCTGCTGCTGGAGTGGGGGTTGTACTAATATCTCCACATAAACATATATTGCTTAACGGTTACTCATTAACAGAACCGTGCACTAATAATATAGCGGAGTACAACGCGCTCATTATCGGCTTAAAAATAGCTCTGCAACTGGGGGTGAACCATCTAGAGGCATATGGAGATTCTAAGCTCATTGTCAATCAGATGACAGGTGAGTATGAAGTCAGACATGAAGCCCTCATCCCCTATCATCAGCTAGCTATTGAGCTAGTAGGATTTTTTGAACAATTCTACATATATCATGTATCTCGAAACGAGAACATTTATGCAGATGCTCTTGCCGCATTATCCGCAACGCTGGCAATCCCGCCAGGTGAAGCTAAAAGCATCACCATTGGTAGTAGAGAACTCCTCCACCCAGATGTGGTATCTCAAACCGAAGAGGTATGCCAGATTGGCTTAAACTTAGAGCCCCGTGATTGGCGATTTCCGTTTGTGGATTATGCTTTGCATGGGATATTACCAGAAAATCCTAAGGAAGCCACCTCAATAAAGAGGAAGGCCCAAAGATTTTATTATGACCATAAACTTCAGACTTTGTATAGAAAGTCAAGAGATGGTCTATTGCTACGCTGCATATCGAAAGCAGAAGCGGAACAAGTGCTGAAAGAAACACATGATGGAATATGTGGAGCTCATCAGCCCGGTCCCAAACTTGGAGACCGTATAAGAAGGCTGGGGTACTACTGGCCGAGCATGGTTACGGAAGCAATGGCATACGCTAAACGATGTCATGCATGCCAAATACATGCCAATTTTATTCATCAACCCCAAGAATACTTGAACAATACCGTCGCAAGCTGGCCATTTGAAGCCTGGGGAATGGACATTGTAGGGCCAATAACTCCCCCGTCATCCAGAGGACATCGGTTTATTCTTGCAATAACCGATTATTTTTCAAAATGGGCCAAAGCCGTGCCCATGAAAGAGGTGAAGATGACAGATGTGATCAAGTTCGTCAAGCATCATGTCATTTACCGATTTGGCGTCCCCCGACGGATTATTCATGATAATGGTCCACAATTCATCAGTCAGGGATTCTCCAGATTCTGCAATAAATTCAGAATCAAAGATATCGCTTCTACACCATATAACCCTGCGGCTAATGGGTTGGCCGAAGCTTTCAACAAGACGATCATCAAACTCCTTCGGAAGTTCGTCTCCTCCAATAAACGAGATTGGGATGAAAAGTTGGGAGAATGTTTGTGGGCTTATCGCACCACCGTTCGCACCCCGACCAAAGCTACCCCGTTCTCTTTGGTTTATGGAAGTGAGGCTGTTCTGCCTCTTGAAATCCAGATACCATCATTAAGAGTGGCTTTAGCCATAAAGATGACGACAGAAGAGCGCCATCAGCAAAGATTGCAAGAACTAGAGGCGTTAGATGAAAAACTTCTCAGGGCTCAACAACAAATTGAGTTGTATCAAGCCCGAATATCTCAAACATTCAATAAGAACGTTAAACCAAGGACCTTTAAACAAGGAGACTTGGTTCTGGCTGTTAAAAGGCCAATGGTACTAACCCACAAGACTAAGGGTAAGTTTGAACCCAAGTGGGAAGGACCGTTCATTGTGGAGACAGTCTACTCCAGTGGAGCTTATCGCTTAATGAATCAAGACGGCGATAGGATGATGATGCCGATCAATGGCAAATTTCTGAAGAAATACTATGCTTAATATCTCTGGAAGTAAGCCTCCAATTTATCCAAGTTACGCAGATGAGCACTTGGACTTCTTCTATTCTAGTGATTTTAACCCACTAAATCTGGCGTGTCTGGTTCTCAAGTTTGAACCACCTCCAGTCCTTTTTTTCTAGGCATGCGCATTGTGCGCCTCTGACCTAAACCTAGCGTGTCTGGTTCTCAAGTTTGAACCACCTTCAGTCTTTTTCTAGGCATGCGCATTGTGCGCCTCTGACCTAAACCTGGCGTGTCTGGTTCTCAAGTTTGAACCACCTCCAGTCTTTTTCTAGGCATGCGCATTGTGCGCCTCTGACCTAAACCTGGCGTGTTTGGTTCTCAAGTTTGAACCACCTCCAGTCTTTTCCTAGGCATGCGCATTGTGCGCCTCTGACCTAAACCTAGTGTGTTTGGAGTGCCCAGTTCAAGTTACGCGAGAGAGCCTTGAACCGCCTCCAGTTTGGTTCTCAAGTTTGAACCACCATCAGTCTTTTCCTAGGCATGCGCATTGTGCGCCTCTGACCTAAACCTGGTATGTTTGGAGTGCCCAGTTCAAGTTACGCGAGAGAGCCTTGAACCGCCTCCAGTTTGGTTCTCAAGTTTGAACCACCATCAGTCTTTTCCTGGGCATGCGCATTGAGCGCCTCTGACCCAAACCTGGTGTGCTTAGTTCTCAAGTTTGAACAGCCCCCAGTCTTCTTTAGGCATGTGTAATTAAACGCCTCTGACCTAAAAAGTATGAATTGCCCAATGCCAACTAGGCAATGGGAAGAGAACGAGTTTCTCGCCAACCCATCATACTGGGGTAAAAGTATGAATTGCCTAACGCTTCTGTAGCAATGGGAAGAGGAGATTAAATTTCTCGCCAACCCATCATACTGGGGTAAAAGTATGAATTGCCCAATGCCGACTAGGCTATGGGAAGAGAACAAGTTTCTCGCCAACCCATCATACTGGGGTAAAAGTATGAATCGCCCAATACCGATAAAGTAAAGGGAAGAGGAAAAGTTTGGCATTTAAGTCCAAACGTAGTCCTCGACAACTCACCATGTTGAGGGAAATAACATGGCTAGCCCAACTCAAACGGTAGTTGGTAAAGGCTAATCAAATCCGTTAATAGCTGGGGGTTTGCTAAAAATCCCATATTAAACGTTAATTGTTATTTCGGTTCAAGAAATTGAGCATAAAACGGTACCGAGATAAATCATTTTGACGACGGGTTATTTGTTGGGCAAGCAAATCTGTTTTGAAGCCGGCAAATAAAAGAGTCAAGAGAATCATCTTTATTAAGGTGAAGATACAAAAAGAATTTCAAAGAAACATAGTAAAGTTATCTCTCTCCTGTTTACAAAGTTCTTATTACAAAGAAGATAAAAGGGTAAAGAGAGATGAAACTATTGGCCTCCCAGAAGTCTCAATTGGTTTATTGTCTCGTCCAAATTTCTACGATGAGAAGCCTCCACGGTTTGCTGAGCTTGCCTACGCAACTCATCATCACTTATTGAAAATTGTTGCTGACGAGATTCTTCTATGGCATGATTCCTGGCCATCTCTTTCTGCTGAATCTGCTCCTGCTGGACAAGCAACATCTCCCGTTTCTTAACAGATTCTCCTAATCGGAGTTCATTTTCTATCAAAGTGGCCCGAGCTCTCGCAATCGTCTCCTGGGCTTTAGAGATGGCCGCCTGATTTTCCTCAATTCCGAAGTTTACCCTTTGCAGGTCGCCAATAACGGACTCCCGACCGGCCTGGAGCTCTGTCAGCTCCTGAGACCATCTCTCCTCCTGCTGCCTTAAAATATTTCTTCGAGATAAGGATTCTGCTCGAAGCCGCGCCAGCTCTATCTCAGTGATCGCCTCCACATCCGCCTGACGGAGTGTGTGTAGCGTGGTCACCTGCTCTTCTAAAGCTGCAAGGCGGGCCCGGTATGGAGCTGCTCGATCTTGTCCACCGAATTCTTCGATATTTCCTAAATACCGGAGTAACAGTGGACGTGCGAAGTTGAAGGAATCATGGCCAGCAAGAACCATCTCGACACATCTTCTTAACAAATACATAAAATCCTCGACAGTGAAGCCAAAAAGTCTTTCAAGAGGATTTGCAGTGTCGGTAGGCAAAGTAGGCAATGCCAAAAGGGGTGTCGTGAGCAAGGGAGCAGTAGTGGCTGGGATTGGAGAAGAAGAAGCCCGTCCCTGCATTAAATTCATGATCTGAGGGACCAGTAGAGCCAGTGCAGATCTGGAAGAACTGGAGACCCCAGACGAAGTACCGTCGGTACAGATCACTTGGGTACCCCCACCAACAAGAAAAGAAGATGGGACCACTTCGCCTGAAACTCCTTCGGTGGGAGAAGCATCTTCGAATGAGAATTTCAAATTATTCTCCTCCCCTGCTGGAAGGCTTGGAGTCGGAAGAGTTGCAGATATCTCAGCAGCCACGACAACAGACGACGTTAAAATCGCTGACTGAGAAGGCGCTCCAACGACCATGGGAAATGTCTCAGAGGAGCAAACGGGTGTTGGAGATGGCATGCTAGGAGAAGGTGTAGCCTCATTAGCAGCAGCTGCGATAATGACTTCTGTTCTCTCATCGCTCCCCAGTTCGTCAATTGGGAGAATTAAAGAGGAAACAGAGGCAGGAGCCGGTGTGGAATAATCAGCCGTAAACTCACCAGCAAAGCTACCCACACCACCAACAGAGCCAGAATGGTCCATTCTATCGTCAGACTCTACTTGGGTAGTCGAGTGCATTGGCAAAAGAAGTTGATCACCTACATTTCAGAAGACCAGAAAAGCAGTGTTACGTTAAAATAATAACAGGCAAAAGATAAAATGCTAAAGGCCATACCAGGCGATACAAGTCCAGTTGTCGGACTTGAAGGGGGAGCCATTGTCGTTTCCAGCAATGTACCCGTCTCGCTACCCGTAAGTTGCGCCCTAGGTTCTGCTACAGGCTCTACGGCCGAAGGAGCTGAAATCTCAGCAACACTTGGAGCTTTGGCAGGTTCATCCTCCCTTGCCAACGCTGGGGGTACGGCTGAAGCCAACAAGTCGGAAGCAAGTTTGATAACCACTTCTTGGGGGGCTATCAAGGTTTCTTGTGTCAGTTTTTGCTTCTTACCCGGCCTTTTCTTTAAAGTGCCGCGGCGTTTGAGAGTTGGACTCAGGGAACGACTGACAACAGGCTGAGGAACTCCACCAGCACCAGCATCATCATCATCATCATCACCGGCGTCATCGTCTGATTCGCTGATGTCCGAAGGCTCAGCCGCAGCGCCAAGGAATTCTTCCATTCCTTTTATCCTTACCCTAGAAGCACCCTGGCGGCTAATATAGAGGGCTTCAATCTCTTTGCAACAACTGCGATTGAGAGAGAAGCCGGGCACGTCAGCATTCGCAATGTTGAACCAATTGCAGAAGCTGAGGGTCATGGCCAATTCTGGCACCTTCTGGGGCAAGGAGAATTCAGCTTCGGTCTCGCCCGCTGCAAAATGGAACCAGCCATGAGCACCCTCGTATAAATTCCCCTCGTAAGCAAGATCTTTATTTGGATTGCCCACATAAAGTTGAGAATATCCAAACTGGCGAGCAAAGCGACTCGGAGTATATGGCTCAATCTGACACCTGAGATCTTGACGATACACCAAGTGTCCGGGACGGATGTTGAGAAGCCACCAGAACGCTCCTGCAGATAAAGTAGTGAACTTATCTGCTCCCATGGCATCCTTTAGCCTCGTCCCATATCTTCCGCCGGGAAAGTCAGGAAAACAACGGAAGATCTCGTAATTCTGAAAGCTACGAAGAGTCTTCCGAATCTGGGACATATAATTCTGCCTCCATGAAGAACGTTCATACAGTTCTACAAGGAAGCACTTTTCGCCCGAACGACGCTCTGGCACGCTCATTAAAGAGGGACAGTGCAAGACAAGCCACGCCATCAAATAGGTGTAAGGCATCTCCACCCTAGGGTTTGGAGTTTTCGGTTGGGCAGTCTCTTTTGACTTGCCCTTTCCTTTCCCCTTGACCTTAATAGTAGGGAGGAAATCACGACAGAATACCCTCAGTCCATACTGCAAATTGCATACCATAGCGGGAAGGAGTCCAAGGGGTCGGCCGTATGCAAGAAGAACCGCTGGATATACCACGGTCACTGCAATCGCTTCCTTGGGCAATGACGGCACGACGCATCTTTTGAGCCACAGCATCAAAAATCCGGCAATGAGACCTCTGTTGGAGATCGAAAATTGGGCTTGATAGTGATAGCTCTTAAATAAAGTACCAGGACCGTATCCATTCTCATTGGATTCAGTGGTATAATATAATAGATGGCAGCCCTTAGCAATACGGCGATCAATCTCTGAGCCATAGATGGATGGATGACCATGAATAGTGGCCGAGCTATCCTTAGAATTCAAGTTGGCAAAAAGGTATTCGGCCCACTTCTTGTGGCCAATACCATGATTACGTGCACCTGTCAGGTCAGCGCAAATATGATAATGGCACATCATCTCCCAGTATGTGGCATGGATGCGCTCGTCCCTCGCCAATAGCATGTTCAACTCATCGGTGGTGGGGATATACTCCTCGTAAGGGACTTCGCCCATCAAGAGCCCAGAAACTTCAAACATCTCGTGGAGAGCGAACCCTAGCTCACCCACTGGAGTAAAGAAAGTACAGGTTTCAGGGTTATACATCTCCAAGAGGCAGTAAAAGTGATAAGCACTCTGGGGAAACCCGAATTGGACATTCCTGATGGCTTTATACAAGCCAATATCCTTTAAAATGGGCTCGTGGGAATCCAGCATGTACTGAACAAGGCGTGCCCACCACATATTATTAGAAGAATAAACCCAGCTAGGCATCCTAAAATCGCTAGCCGGGTACTGACCATCCTTCGCCAAGAACTCACTTAAGAAAGTTCGGGCACGAGATGGGACTTCTCCCACTGGAAGCTCCTTGCCAAATCGGCCTGGAAGCAAGCCAGTAATGCATCTGGGGGAACCGTCTTGATAAACCCCCTTTGCACCAAATTTGCCGGTTGGGACTCCATCTTGCTCTTGAGTCAGTCCCCATTTTAATTCTCGAGGCATCGCTAGCCTCTGAAGATAGACCAGAGGATAGCTACGATCCATTCTAGGCAGAAACATCAGCATTTCGCCTGAGTTATATAACCAAACATGCTCCTCTTCAGAAAGGATCTTATCTGAGTGGTCCATCTGGTCTCCAAAGAGGAAGGCGGGTTTCTCCATCGCCTTTCTGTTCACATCTTCAAAAGCTGCGTCGGTTATGATTTCTCGCGCAGTAGTAGGGTGGTACTTGATCAGCTTCTCCTTGCGTTCCTTCGGGTCTGGTTTATATGAGGGCAGGATGGTAGTGAAACGGAATTGGCCGGAGGGATCAGAACCCCCAGCAAAGCCGAAGTAGTTCTTGTGGGGAAGAGATTCCATCGAATACCCTACTGCAAAAAGAAAGCAGAGTGAGAGAAGTTTCTATAAGACAGAAAAAATTCTCTAAGTATGGACGCGCGAAGCTAAGAATAGCGCCGCGCGAAGCTAAAAATTAGACCGCGCAGAACTTAAAAGAGCCTCGCGTTTTTTTAGCGCGACTGCTACTTAAAAGAGCCTCGCGTTTTTAGCGCGACTGCTACTTGAAATAGCCTCGCGTTTTCAGCGCGACTGCTACTTAAAAGAGCCTCGCGTTTTTAGCGCGACTGCTACTTAAAATAGCCTCGCGTTTTTAGCGCGACTGCTACTCAAATTAGCCTCGCGTTTTTAGCGCGACTGCTACTCAAATTAGCCTCGCGTTTTTAGCGCGACTGCTACTTAAAAGAGCCTCGCGTTTTCAGCGCGACTGCTACTTAAAAGAGCCTCGCGTTTTCAGCGCGACTGCTACTTAAAATAGTCTCGCGCTTTAAATGCGAGGATGACGCGATAACTTCGCGTAAGAAGGCAGTCAGAGACTTTTCTTCTTCTCCAAGCCTTACGGCAGGAGTACGGCGATCTCGCCGGTAAAAGAGTTGATTGATCAGTTAAAATTAAGCCAAATCACTCTGGAAATGTTCTAGAGAGTCTCGATGGAGAGATTCTTACCCCCGATAGGCGAAATGTGGGCTGGCGCGTCGCTGCCTTGGCCGCCGCCACCACTGCTTGTGCCAGTCGCCGAAGATGGAGCCGCTCGAGAAGTAGCACGAGTTTTGGGAGCCATTGCTGAGAAAAATCAACTGAAAATTTGGACAAACTCGGTCGGAAGAAAATTGGGTCGTCTGAACTCTGATCGCCTGAATCTCTAAGTTTCTGGAAAATTCTCAAATAGAGTGAGAAGGATAAGAAATAGAGATTTCTTTTAAATGGAAGGAACCGCCTCTTGGAATTCGGCGCGAGTTTCGGAGATAGTGACTGGTCAGTTACTCTCTAAAACGCGAAGCTATTAGCCTTGCGCGACTAAGAAAAAGCGAAGTTGATTAACTCCGCGCAACTATACAAAACGCGAGGATAGCCTGTGCCTTAGCTTCACGTTTTCATGGAAAAAAACTTAGATTTTTGACGAGTGCAATTGAGCGCTTCCATCTAAGTTAAAATGATCCTTATCCGATCATTTGGGTATTATCAATCTAAGTCGCGCAGAAGTGCCTTAAACTATTTTACCAAAATTATTAACCATCTGTTTGTTGAGCAAGTAAGTTTATTGAAGCCAGCAGATAGAGAGGAAAATAATTTATCTTTATTCATGAAGTAAGAGATTACAAAGAGGGAGTTATAACTCTCCCAAAAGCTTTTACATGATCAAACTCATCAAATAAGTAAAAAACAATAAGATTTCTCTACGGGGTGTTGAAGCTCAGTTCCCTGGTTCACATGCAAAAGAAATTCAGGATTTCTCTACGGAGTGTTGAAGCTCAGTTCCCTGGTTCACATGCAAAAGATCTCCTATGCAAATGTCAATTCGGATCTGTCATCTGAAATGAAGCACGAGAGGAAAGGAAAGTGTTGCACTGAAGCGCAATTCTGCACTGCAAGTGCTGCAGCTCCTTATTTACAGCCCCTTCAGAAGTTTATCTCTCAGTGCCAGAGCTTGAAACCTGCAACTATGTTGTAAAGCATATGCTTCTGACTTCCTTAGAGTTACTTCTACTGATGAAGATCGATGGACCCGCATATGTTCCTCTTCAGGAAGGACTGGACTTACTGCAAAAGGAACAGAGTTTCCAAAAGAGTGAAAACGCGGAGCTAAGCTAATTCCGCGTACAGTTGAAGAAATAGCCTCGCGCTTTAAACGCAGAGGATGATGCGATAACTTCGCATAAAGGGGGACAAGATTTCTTTCTGCTCTTTCCTTCTCTTTCAAATTCATCGCGACTGCTAATCAAAGATAGCCTCGCGGATTCATAGCGACTGCTAATCAAAGATAGCCTCGCAATTCATAGCGACTGCTAATCAAAGATAGCCTCGCAATTCATAGCGACTGCTAATCAAGGATAGCCTCACAATTCATCGCGACTGCTAATCAAAGATAGCCTCGCGGATTCATTGAGACTACCAGTAAGCCCGCGTTTCAAGCGCGAGGACGACACAATAAAACGGCGATCTCGCCAACAAGACAAAGCAATCGTCCAGGTTAAAATCAAGCCAAAATATCTCAGAATGGTTCTTAGAAAACCAGAAGATGAGGTTTTTACCTTCGGAAGATGCTGCATAGACTGGTTCGCCGTTGCGTTTACCTTCACGGCTGCTGCCATTAACGCCGGCCAACTTGCGAAAAGCCAAACTCCTCTGGAGAAACATCCTAATGATGAAAATCTATGGAGAAGTTGAACGAAGATCAGTTGAAGATCATTCGTGAGTCACTCGAGTTCTCAGAAATTTTTCAGATGAGATGAAGAAGAAGACGAGCCGGGAGCTCTATTTAAACAGAAATTCCGTCGCTTGGTATTCGGCGTGGAAACTCGGGGTAATTAATGACATAATTACTCATTTCACTGAAGACGAAGTGAAGCTGATTAGCTCCGCGTAAGTGAGCGTAACGCGAGATAGACTTGGTATTCTAACTCCGCATTTCAGTTTAAATATCCAAAGTATTTCAAAATCTGCTGAAGTCTAAGCCATTTTGAAAACTTTGGAGGGGGTTCTGTTGGCAGTGAAAATTTCTAAGTTAAAAGGATTTTCCACAACAAAACGCGGAGCTAATTCAATAGCCCCGCGTTTGGTTACATTAACCCTGCGTTTGAATAAAACACGGAGATGTTTAATAGCTCCGCGTTGATTCCGCAGTCTGGCTTGCATTAGCCTTGCGTTTGAGTAAAACGCGGAGATGATCAATAGCTCCGCGTTAGCTCCGCGTTTTGGTTATTTAGCGCCGCGTTTTAATGCAATTAAAGCTCCGCGTAAGCAGATAACCAGAATCTCAAATTGATTGAGATTATGATTCTGAGCTTATCCAAATACCCGAATCAAGTCTAATCAGAATTCCATCAAAACTAAGATATTTGATTGGAATCCTTGATGAATGCGAGTTCTATTTAGATAGAAACTCTTGCATTAACCTGGGGCTATAAATACTTTCCTGGTGAAACCCTTGGGGGGATCTTTTGGAAGTTTTGGTAAAATTCAAGTACGCGCGAGAGCCTTGAACTAATCAAAACCAGAGATCAGAGTTCTTCTTCTTTTCGGCATCGGAAGCCTCCTATCGATCCTTTGGCAATTCAAATACGCGAGAGAGCCTTGAAGTCTTTGCTGATCATCTTCTGAGATCTTGGAGAATTCAAGTTACGCACAGAGCCTTGAGTTCGTGAAGATCAGAGAAAACTACCGTCTTCTTTCTGGAGTTCTTGAGAAGTTCGAGTTACGCGAGAGAGCCTTGAACGAATCAAAGCCAGAAAAGATCGTCTATATTCGGCCGATATCTTTAAAAGAGAAGATCCCAACGTACCGATCTTCCAAAGGAACTACTTGACAGATCCCATCGCCACAGATCCCACAATATTGTAAAAGAGAGAGATTGAAATATAAAATCCTCTCGTTTGTTCTTTTTACATCTTGTTCACTTTCATTGTAATTTAAGTTAATTCAATAGGAGGAAGCGAAGAAACTTTTGCGATGAACAAGAATAAGCTTGTCAGCTGCTTTGGGGAATGAATCGTAGCCCAACTGTCACTTCGTTGCCTCTTTTGTTTTTGTAGCATCTAGGGTTCTGCTTTCGTAGGGTTAGTATCCGGTTTGGATTGCATCCTAATAGTAAACTAGGGCATCAGAAGAGGTTGAATAATATGACGAATCGGACAAGGAACTGACACAACTTTTTTCATTATTATATGAATATGTCGTTCTACGAATAGGTTGTTTTCATCAATAATCTGGCGTCATATGCCCAGAAGGAACTATCCTGGTCCTTTCCATACAAATCAGCATAGGCTTTCTGCCATAATAGGGTAACCACAGATAGAGAACAAGCTGGGGAAGGTGACGGTTTAGAATCCATATGGGGGAGAAGGAAGGCAAGGAGTAGGAGAAGGCCATGGAGCTGCTCTCGAATCCACTGTGCCGATCCACTCTTTGGTTGTTGTGCGTACGAAACGTCGCCTTCGACGCGTCAAAAATGCCCATCCATCTTGGCTTTAAACATAGGATTTGCGGCGTATGACTATTACTCTTCGAGACAAGAGCAGGAAGAGCAATGGCTAGTGACGGAAGACGATTTGTCCCTCTCTCTTTGGACTAAGTGAAGACAGTCACTTTCGACGCACTCCGTCCCAATCCAAAGCAGAAGATGCGACTTAGCCAGCTGAATCGTCTGTTGTAAGAAGAAGGTTTTTCCTTTGCGTTAACTCCTGGCCTGGCTTCTGCTTATCGAGCCCATTGACGAGCAAGATGTGGTTTTTAATCAGAATCGGCACGATTCCTTCATCGTTCTTGCTACGTTGTGTCTCTCACGTCGGTTTGCTAGAATAGATGGGGCATTACCGCTTTTGCTAGGACTAGTAGCAGTAAGAGAATACTTTTATTCTTACATTTGTACATGAATATGCCTCTCTGACGGGCGTCGGTGCTCCGAGGCGCATCATAGTGTTCTCGAATGTGCTGTTGCTGCGAGAGAATTTGTAGCTATTGAATCCGGTCTTTTGGAATCGAATGCACATGAATAAGGCTTTCCACCGTCACTTTACTCATGGCAGGATTTCCTATGGCTATTCCGTCCAATGCTATTGAATCAACTCTGAGGGAGGGAATGATTGGACAAATCATGTTTTTTCCCTTTTCCCTTTCCGGGAGATTTCGTTGGTAAGGTGCCCAGCACTCGTCAGCAATTTAATCAATATTCCATATATCCACTCACATAGAATAAGTTTGTCAGCTGCTTTAGGGAATGAATCGTAGCCCAACTGTCACTTCGTTGCCTCTTTTGTTTTTGTAGCATCTAGGGTTCTGCTTTCGTAGGGTTAGTATCCGGTTTGGATTGCATCCTAATAGTAAACTAGGGCATCAGGAGAGGTTGAATAATATGACGAATCGGACAAGGAACTGACACAACTTTTTTCATTATTATATGAATATGTCGTTCTACGAATAGGTTGTTTTCATCAATAGTCTGGCGTCATATGCCCAGAAGGAACTATCCTGGTCCTTTCCATACAAATCAGCATAGGCTTTCTGCCATAATAGGGTAACCACAGATAGAGAACAAGCTGGGGAAGGTGACGGTTTAGAATCCATATGGGGGAGAAGGAAGGCAAGGAGTAGGAGAAGGCCATGGAGCTGCTCTCGAATCCACTGTGCCGATCCACTCTTTGGCTCTTGTGCGTACGAAACGTCGCCTTCGACGCGTCAAAAATGCCCATCCATCTTGGCTTTAAACATAGGATTTGCAGCGTATGACTATTACTCTTCGAGACAGGAGCAGGAAGAGCAATGGCTAGTGACGGAAGACGATTTGTCCCTCTCTCTTTGGACTAAGTGAAGACAGTCACTTTCGACGCACTCCGTCCCAATCTAAAGCAGAAGATGCGACTTAGCCAGGTGCACTCTTTGATCGAATCGTCTGTTATAAGAAGAAGGTTTTTCCTTTGCGTTAACTCCTGGCCTGGCTTCTGCTTATCGAGCCCATTGATGAGCAAGATGTGGTTTTTAATCAGAATCGGCAAGATCCCTTCATCGTTCTTGCT
The DNA here is from genome assembly GCA_036321105.1 of Dracaena cambodiana. NCBI lineage: Eukaryota > Viridiplantae > Streptophyta > Magnoliopsida > Asparagales > Asparagaceae > Dracaena > Dracaena cambodiana. The sequence continues at coordinate 9,642,731 of JAYEPQ010000019.1, read as the reverse complement.
ACGTTGTGTCTCTCACGTCGGTTTGCTAGAATAGATGGGGCATTACCGCTTTTGCTAGGACTAGTAGCAGTAGGAGAATACTTTTATTCTTACCTTTGTACATGAATATGCCTCTCTGACGGGCGTCGGTGCTCCGAGGCGCATCATAGTGTTCTCGAATGTGCTGTTGCTGCAAGAGAATTTGTTGCTATTGAATCCGGTCTTTTGGAATCGAATGCACATGAATAAGGCTTTCCACCGTCACTTTACTCATGGCAGGATTTCCTATGGCTATTCCGTCCAATGCTATTGAATCAACTCTGAGGGAGGGAATGATTGGACAAATCATGTTTTTTCCCTTTTCCCTTTCCGGGAGATTTCGTTGGTAAGGTGCCAGCACTCGTCAGCAATTTAATCAATATTCCATATATCCACTCACATAGAATAAGTTTGTCAGCTGCTTTAGGGAATGAATCGTAGCCCAACTGTCACTTCGTTGCCTCTTTTGTTTTTGTAGCATCTAGGGTTCTGCTTTCGTAGGGTTAGTATCCGGTTTGGATTGCATCCTAATAGTAAACTAGGGCATCAGGAGAGGTTGAATAATATGACGAATCGGACAAGGAACTGACACAACTTTTTTCATTATTATATGAATATGTCGTTCTACGAATAGGTTGTTTTCATCAATAGTCTGGCGTCATATGCCCAGAAGGAACTATCCTGGTCCTTTCCATACAAATCAGCATAGGCTTTCTGCCATAATAGGGTAACCACAGATAGAGAACAAGCTGGGGAAGGTGACGGTTTAGAATCCATATGGGGGAGAAGGAAGGCAAGGAGTAGGAGAAGGCCATGGAGCTGCTCTCGAATCCACTGTGCCGATCCACTCTTTGGCTCTTGTGCGTACGAAACGTCGCCTTCGACGCGTCAAAAATGCCCATCCATCTTGGCTTTAAACATAGGATTTGCAGCGTATGACTATTACTCTTTGAGACAAGAGCAGGAAGAGCAATGGCTAGTGACGGAAGACGATTTGTCCCTCTCTCTTTGGACTAAGTGAAGACAGTCACTTTCGACGCACTCCGTCCCAATCTAAAGCAGAAGATGCGACTTAGCCAGGTGCACTCTTTGATCGAATCGTCTGTTATAAGAAGAAGGTTTTTCCTTTGCGTTAACTCCTGGCCTGGCTTCTGCTTATCGAGCCCATTGATGAGCAAGATGTGGTTTTTAATCAGAATCGGCAAGATCCCTTCATCGTTCTTGCTACGTTGTGTCTCTCACGTCGGTTTGCTAGAATAGATGGGGCATTACCGCTTTTGCTAGGACTAGTAGCAGTAGGAGAATACTTTTATTCTTACCTTTGTACATGAATATGCCTCTCTGACGGGCGTCGGTGCTCCGAGGCGCATCATAGTGTTCTCGAATGTGCTGTTGCTGCAAGAGAATTTGTTGCTATTGAATCCGGTCTTTTGGAATCGAATGCACATGAATAAGGCTTTCCACCGTCACTTTACTCATGGCAGGATTTCCTATGGCTATTCCGTCCAATGCTATTGAATCAACTCTGAGGGAGGGAATGATTGGACAAATCATATTTTTTCCCTTTTTCCTTTCCGGGAGATTTCGTTGGTAAGGTGCCTAGCACTCGTCAGCAATTTAATCAATATTCCATCTATCCACTCACATAGAATAAGCTTGTCAGCTGCTTTAGGGAATGAATCGTAGCCCAACTGTCACTTCGTTGCCTCTTTTGTTTTTGTAGCATCTAGGGTTCTGCTTTCATAGGGTTAGTATCCGGTTTGAATTGCATCCTAACAGTAAACTAGGGCATCAAGAGAGGTTGAATAATATGACGAATCGGACAAGTAACTGACACAACTTTTTTCATTATTATATTAATATGTCGTTCTACGAATAGGTTGTTTTCATCAATAGTCTGGCGTCATATGCCCAGAAGGAACTATCCTGGTCCTTTCCATACAAATCAGCATAGGCTTTCTGCCATAATAGGGTAACCACAGATAGAGAACAAGCTGGGGAAGGTGACGGTTTAGAATCCATATGGGGGAGAAGGAAGGCAAGGAGTAGGAGAAGGCCATGGAGCTGCTCTCGAATCCACTGTGCCGATCCACTCTTTGGCTGTTGTGCGTACGAAACGTCGCCTTCGACGCGTCAAAAATGCCCATCCATCTTGGCTTTAAACATAGGATTTGCGGCGTATGACTATTACTCTTCGAGACAAGAGCAGGAAGAGCAATGGCTAGTGACGGAAGACGATTTGTCCCTCTCTCTTTGGACTAAGTGAAGACAGTCACTTTCGACGCACTCCGTCCCAATCCAAAGCAGAAGATGCGACTTAGCCAGCTGAATCGTCTGTTGTAAGAAGAAGGTTTTTCCTTTGCGTTAACTCCTGGCCTGGCTTCTGCTTATCGAGCCCATTGACGAGCAAGATGTGGTTTTTAATCAGAATCGGCACGATTCCTTCATCGTTCTTGCTACGTTTTGTCTCTCACGTCGGTTTGCTAGAATAGATGGGGCATTACCGCTTTTGCTAGGACTAGTAGCAGTAAGAGAATACTTTTATTCTTACCTTTGTACATGAATATGCCTCTCTGACGGGCGTCGGTGCTCCGAGGCGCATCATAGTGTTCTCGAATGTGCTGTTGCTGCAAGAGAATTTGTAGCTATTGAATCCGGTCTTTTGGAATCGAATGCACATGAATAAGGCTTTCCACCGTCACTTTACTCATGGCAGGATTTCCTATGGCTATTCCGTCCAATGCTATTGAATCAACTCTGAGGGAGGGAATGATTGGACAAATCATGTTTTTTCCCTTTTCCCTTTCCGGGAGATTTCGTTGGTAAGGTGCCTAGCACTCGTCAGCAATTTAATCAATATTCCATATATCCACTCACATAGAATAAGCTTGTCAGCTGCTTTAGGGAATGAATCGTAGCCCAACTGTCACTTCGTTGCCTCTTTTGTTTTTGTAGCATCTAGGGTTCTGCTTTCGTAGGGTTAGTATCCGGTTTGGATTGCATCCTAATAGTAAACTAGGGCATCAGGAGAGGTTGAATAATATGACGAATCGGACAAGGAACTGACACAACTTTTTTCATTATTATATGAATATGTCGTTCTACGAATAGGTTGTTTTCATCAATAGTCTGGCGTCATATGCCCAGAAGGAACTATCCTGGTCCTTTCCATACAAATCAGCATAGGCTTTCTGCCATAATAGGGTAACCACAGATAGAGAACAAGCTGGGGAAGGTGACGGTTTAGAATCCATATGGGGGAGAAGGAAGGCAAGGAGTAGGAGAAGGCCATGGAGCTGCTCTCGAATCCACTGTGCCGATCCACTCTTTGGCTCTTGTGCGTACGAAACGTCGCCTTCGACGCGTCAAAAATGCCCATCCATCTTGGCTTTAAACATAGGATTTGCAGCGTATGACTATTACTCTTCGAGACAAGAGCAGGAAGAGCAATGGCTAGTGACGGAAGACGATTTGTCCCTCTCTCTTTGGACTAAGTGAAGACAGTCACTTTCGACGCACTCCGTCCCAATCTAAAGCAGAAGATGCGACTTAGCCAGCTGCACTCTTTGATCGAATCGTCTGTTATAAGAAGAAGGTTTTTCCTTTGCGTTAACTCCTGGCCTGGCTTCTGCTTATCGAGCCCATTGATGAGCAAGATGTGGTTTTTAATCAGAATCGGCAAGATCCCTTCATCGTTCTTGCTACGTTGTGTCTCTCACGTCGGTTTGCTAGAATAGATGGGGCATTACCGCTTTTGCTAGGACTAGTAGCAGTAGGAGAATACATTTATTCTTACCTTTGTACATGAATATGCCTCTCTGACGGGCGTCGGTGCTCCGAGGCGCATCATAGTGTTCTCGAATGTGCTGTTGCTGCAAGAGAATTTGTTGCTATTGAATCCGGTCTTTTGGAATCGAATGCACATGAATAAGGCTTTCCACCGTCACTTTACTCATGGCAGGATTTCCTATGGCTATTCCGTCCAATGCTATTGAATCAACTCTGAGGGAGGGAATGATTGGACAAATCATGTTTTTTCCCTTTTTCCTTTCCGGGAGATTTCGTTGGTAAGGTGCCTAGCACTCGTCAGCAATTTAATCAATATTCCATCTATCCACTCACATAGAATAAGCTTGTCAGCTGCTTTAGGGAATGAATCGTAGCCCAACTGTCACTTCGTTGCCTCTTTTGTTTTTGTAGCATCTAGGGTTCTGCTTTCTTAGGGTTAGTATCCGATTTGGATTGCATCCTAATAGTAAACTAGGGCATCAGGAGAGGTTGAATAATATGACGAATCGGACAAGTAACTGACACAACTTTTTTCATTATTATATTAATATGTCGTTCTACGAATATGTTGTTTTCATCAATAGTCTGGCGTCATATGCCCAGAAGGAACTATCCTGGTCCTTTCCATACAAATCAGCATAGGCTTTCTGCCATAATAGGGTAACCACAGATAGAGAACAAGCTGGGGAAGGTGACGGCTTAGAATCCATATGGGGGAGAAGGAAGGCAAGGAGTAGGAGAAGGCCATGGAGCTGCTCTCGAATCCACTGTGCCGATCCACTCTTTGGCTCTTGTGCGTACGAAACGTCGCCTTCGACGCGTCAAAAATGCCCATCCATCTTGGCTTTAAACATAGGATTTGCAGCGTATGACTATTACTCTTCGAGACAAGAGCAGGAAGAGCAATGGCTAGTGACGGAAGACGATTTGTCCCTCTCTCTTTGGACTAAGTGAAGACAGTCACTTTCGACGCACTCCGTCCCAATCCAAAGCAGAAGATGGGACTTAGCCAGCTGCACTCTTTGATCGAATCGTCTGTTATAAGAAGATGGTTTTTCCTTTGCGTTAACTCCTGGCCTGGCTTCTGCTTATCGAGCCCATTGATGAGCAAGATGTGGTTTTTAATCAGAATCGGCAAGATCCCTTCATCGTTCTTGCTACGTTGTGTCTCTCACGTCGGTTTGCTAGAATAGATGGGGCATTACCGCTTTTGCTAGGACTAGTAGCAGTAGGAGAATACTTTTATTCTTACCTTTGTACATGAATATGCCTCTCTGACGGGCGTCGGTGCTCCGAGGCGCGTCATAGTGTTCTCGAATGTGCTGTTGCTGCAAGAGAATTTGTAGCTATTGAATCCGGTCTTTTGGAATCGAATGCACATGAATAAGGCTTTCCACCGTCACTTTACTCATGGCAGGATTTCCTATGGCTATTCCGTCCAATGCTATTGAATCAACTCTGAGGGAGGGAATGATTGGACAAATCATGTTTTTTCCCTTTTCCCTTTCCGGGAGATTTCGTTGGTAAGGTGCCTAGCACTCGTCAGCAATTTAATCAATATTCCATATATCCACTCACATAGAATAAGCTTGTCAGCTGCTTTAGGGAATGAATCGTAGCCCAACTGTCACTTCGTTGCCTCTTTTGTTTTTGTAGCATCTAGGGTTCTGCTTTCGTAGGGTTAGTATCCGGTTTGGATTGCATCCTAATAGTAAACTAGGGCATCAGGAGAGGTTGAATAATATGACGAATCGGACAAGGAACTGACACAACTTTTTTCATTATTATATGAATATGTCGTTCTACGAATAGGTTGTTTTCATCAATAATCTGGCGTCATATGCCCAGAAGGAACTATCCTGGTCCTTTCCATACAAATCAGCATAGGCTTTCTGCCATAATAGGGTAACCACAGATAGAGAACAAGCTGGGGAAGGTGACGGTTTAGAATCCATATGGGGGAGAAGGAAGGCAAGGAGTAGGAGAAGGCCATGGAGCTGCTCTCGAATCCACTGTGCCGATCCACTCTTTGGCTCTTGTGCGTACGAAACGTCGCCTTCGACGCGTCAAAAATGCCCATCCATCTTGGCTTTAAACATAGGATTTGCAGCGTATGACTATTACTCTTCGAGACAAGAGCAGGAAGAGCAATGGCTAGTGACGGAAGACGATTTGTCCCTCTCTCTTTGGACTAAGTGAAGACAGTCACTTTCGACGCACTCCGTCCCAATCTAAAGCAGAAGATGCGACTTAGCCAGCTGCACTCTTTGATCGAATCGTCTGTTATAAGAAGAAGGTTTTTCCTTTGCGTTAACTCCTGGCCTGGCTTCTGCTTATCGAGCCCATTGATGAGCAAGATGTGGTTTTCAATCAGAATCGGCAAGATCCCTTCATCGTTCTTGCTACGTTGTGTCTCTCACGTCGGTTTGCTAGAATAGATGGGGCATTACCGCTTTTGCTAGGACTAGTAGCAGTAGGAGAATACTTTTATTCTTACCTTTGTACATGAATATGCCTCTCTGACGGGCGTCGGTGCTCCGAGGCGCATCATAGTGTTCTCGAATGTGCTGTTGCTGCAAGAGAATTTGTTGCTATTGAATCCGGTCTTTTGGAATCGAATGCACATGAGTAAGGCTTTCCACCGTCACTTTACTCATGGCAGGATTTCCTATGGCTATTCCGTCCAATGCTATTGAATCAACTCTGAGGGAGGGAATGATTGGACAAATCATGTTTTTTCCTTTTTTCCTTTCCGGGAGATTTCGTTGGTAAGGTGCCTAGCACTCGTCAGCAATTTAATCAATATTCCATCTATCCACTCACATAGAATAAGCTTGTCAGCTGCTTTAGGGAATGAATCGTAGCCCAACTGTCACTTCGTTGCCTCTTTTGTTTTTGTAGCATCTAGGGTTCTGCTTTCATAGGGTTAGTATCCGGTTTGGATTGCATCCTAATAGTAAACTAGGGCATCAGGAGAGGTTGAATAATATGACGAATCGGACAAGTAACTGACACAACTTTTTTCATTATTATATTAATATGTCGTTCTACGAATAGGTTGTTTTCATCAATAGTCTGGCGTCATATGCCCAGAAGGAACTATCCTGGTCCTTTCCATACAAATCAGCATAGGCTTTCTGCCATAATAGGGTAACCACAGATAGAGAACAAGCTGGGGAAGGTGACGACTTAGAATCCATATGGGGTAGAAGGAAGGCAAGGAGTAGGAGAAGGCCATGGAGCTGCTCTCGAATCCACTGTGCCGATCCACTCTTTGGCTCTTGTGCGTACGAAACGTCGCCTTCGACACGTCAAAAATGCCCATCCATCTTGGTTTTAAACATAGGATTTGCAGCGTATGACTATTACTCTTCGAGACAAGAGCAGGAAGAGCAATGGCTAGTGACGGAAGACGATTTGTCCCTCTCTCTTTGGACTAAGTGAAGACAGTCACTTTCGACGCACTCCGTCCCAATCCAAAGCAGAAGATGCGACTTAGCCAGCTGCACTCTTTGATCGAATCGTCTGTTATAAGAAGAAGGTTTTTCCTTTGCGTTAACTCCTGGCCTGGCTTCTGCTTATCGAGCCCATTGATGAGCAAGATGTGGTTTTTAATCAGAATCGGCAAGATCCCTTCATCGTTCTTGCTACGTTGTGTCTCTCACGTCGGTTTGCTAGAATAGATGGGGCATTACCGCTTTTGCTAGGACTAGTAGCAGTAGGAGAATACTTTTATTCTTACCTTTGTACATGAATATGCCTCTCTGACGGGCGTCGGTGCTCCGAGGCGCGTCATAGTGTTCTCGAATGTGCTGTTGCTGCAAGAGAATTTGTAGCTATTGAATCCGGTCTTTTGGAATCGAATGCACATGAATAAGGCTTTCCACCGTCACTTTACTCATGGCAGGATTTCCTATGGCTATTCCGTCCAATGCTATTGAATCAACTCTGAGGGAGGGAATGATTGGACAAATCATGTTTTTTCCCTTTTCCCTTTCCGGGAGATTTCGTTGGTAAGGTGCCTAGCACTCGTCAGCAATTTAATCAATATTTTATATATCCACTCACATAGAATAAGCTTGTCAGCTGCTTTAGGGAATGAATCGTAGCCCAACTGTCACTTCGTTGCTTCTTTTGTTTTTGTAGCATCTAGGGTTCTGCTTTCGTAGGGTTAGTATCCGGTTTGGATTGCATCCTAATAGTAAACTAGGGCATCAGGAGAGGTTGAATAATATGACGAATCGGACAAGGAACTGACACAACTTTTTTCATTATTATATGAATATGTCGTTCTACGAATAGGTTGTTTTCATCAATAGTCTGGCGTCATATGCCCAGAAGGAACTATCCTGGTCCTTTCCATACAAATCAGCATAGGCTTTCTGCCATAATAGGGTAACCACAGATAGAGAACAAGCTGGGGAAGGTGACGGTTTAGAATCCATATGGGGGAGAAGGAAGGCAAGGAGTAGGAGAAGGCCATGGAGCTGCTCTCGAATCCACTGTGCCGATCCACTCTTTGGCTCTTGTGCGTACGAAACGTCGCCTTCGACGCGTCAAAAATGCCCATCCATCTTGGCTTTAAACATAGGATTTGCAGCGTATGACTATTACTCTTCGAGACAAGAGCAGGAAGAGCAATGGCTAGTGACGGAAGACGATTTGTCCCTCTCTCTTTGGACTAAGTGAAGACAGTCACTTTCGACGCACTCCGTCCCAATCCAAAGCAGAAGATGCGACTTAGCCAGCTGCACTCTTTGATCGAATCGTCTGTTATAAGAAGAAGGTTTTTCCTTTGCGTTAACTCCTGGCCTGGCTTCTGCTTATCGAGCCCATTGATGAGCAAGATGTGGTTTTTAATCAGAATCGGCAAGATCCCTTCATCGTGCTTGCTACGTTGTGTCTCTCACGTCGGTTTGCTAGAATAGATGGGGCATTACCGCTTTTGCTAGGACTAGTAGCAGTAGGAGAATACTTTTATTCTTACCTTTGTACATGAATATGCCTCTCTGACGGGCGTCGGTGCTCCGAGGCGCGTCATAGTGTTCTCGAATGTGCTGTTGCTGCAAGAGAATTTGTAGCTATTGAATTCGGTCTTTTGGAATCGAATGCACATGAATAAGGCTTTCCACCGTCACTTTACTCATGGCAGGATTTCCTATGGCTATTCCGTCCAATGCTATTGAATCAACTCTGAGGGAGGGAATGATTGGACAAATCATGTTTTTTCCCTTTTCCCTTTCCGGGAGATTTCGTTGGTAAGGTGCCTAGCACTCGTCAGCAATTTAATCAATATTCCATATATCCACTCACATAGAATAAGCTTGTCAGCTGCTTTAGGGAATGAATCGTAGCCCAACTGTCACTTCGTTGCCTCTTTTGTTTTTGTAGCATCTAGGGTTCTGCTTTCGTAGGGTTAGTATCCGGTTTGGATTGCATCCTAATAGTAAACTAGGGCATCAGGAGAGGTTGAATAATATGACGAATCGGACAAGGAACTGACACAACTTTTTTCATTATTATATGAATATGTCGTTCTACGAATAGGTTGTTTTCATCAATAGTCTGGCATCATATGCCCAGAAGGAACTATCCTGGTCCTTTCCATACAAATCAGCATAGGCTTTCTGCCATAATAGGGTAACCACAGATAGAGAACAAGCTGGGGAAGGTGACGGTTTAGAATCCATATGGCGGAGAAGGAAGGCAAGGAGTAGGAGAAGGCCATGGAGCTGCTCTCGAATCCACTGTGCCGATCCACTCTTTGGCTGTTGTGCGTACGAAACGTCGCCTTCGACGCGTCAAAAATGCCCATCCATCTTGGCTTTAAACATAGGATTTGCGGCGTATGACTATTACTCTTCGAGACAAGAGCAGGAAGAGCAATGGCTAGTGACGGAAGACGATTTGTCCCTCTCTCTTTGGACTAAGTGAAGACAGTCACTTTCGACGCACTCCGTCCCAATCCAAAGCAGAAGATGCGACTTAGCCAGCTGCACTCTTTGATCGAATCGTCTGTTATAAGAAGAAGGTTTTTCCTTTGCGTTAACTCCTGGCCTGGCTTCTGCTTATCGAGCCCATTGATGAGCAAGATGTGGTTTTTAATCAGAATCGGCAAGATCCCTTCATCGTTCTTGCTACGTTGTGTCTCTCACGTCGGTTTGCTAGAATAGATGGGGCATTACCGCTTTTGCTAGGACTAGTAGCAGTAGGAGAATACTTTTATTCTTACCTTTGTACATGAATATGCCTCTCTGACGGGCGTCGGTGCTCCGAGGCGCGTCATAGTGTTCTCGAATGTGCTGTTGCTGCAAGAGAATTTGTAGCTATTGAATCCGGTCTTTTGGAATCGAATGCACATGAATAAGGCTTTCCACCGTCACTTTACTCATGGCAGGATTTCCTATGGCTATTCCGTCCAATGCTATTGAATCAACTCTGAGGGAGGGAATGATTGGACAAATCATGTTTTTTCCCTTTTCCCTTTCCGGGAGATTTCGTTGGTAAGGTGCCTAGCACTCGTCAGCAATTTAATCAATATTCTATATATCCACTCACATAGAATAAGCTTGTCAGCTGCTTTAGGGAATAAATCGTAGCCCAACTGTCACTTCGTTGCCTCTTTTGTTTTTGTAGCATCTAGGGTTCTGCTTTCGTAGGGTTAGTATCCGGTTTGGATTGCATCCTAATAGTAAACTAGGGCATCAGGAGAGGTTGAATAATATGACGAATCGGACAAGGAACTGACACAACTTTTTTCATTATTATATGAATATGTCGTTCTACGAATAGGTTGTTTTCATCAATAGTCTGGCGTCATATGCCCAGAAGGAACTATCCTGGTCCTTTCCATACAAATCAGCATAGGCTTTCTGCCATAATAGGGTAACCACAGATAGAGAACAAGCTGGGGAAGGTGACGGTTTAGAATCCATATGGGGGAGAAGGAAGGCAAGGAGTAGGAGAAGGCCATGGAGCTGCTCTCGAATCCACTGTGCCGATCCACTCTTTGGCTCTTGTGCGTACGAAACGTCGCCTTCGACGCGTCAAAAATGCCCATCCATCTTGGCTTTAAACATAGGATTTGCAGCGTATGACTATTACTCTTCGAGACAAGAGCAGGAAGAGCAATGGCTAGTGACGGAAGACGATTTGTCCCTCTCTCTTTGGACTAAGTGAAGACAGTCACTTTCGACGCACTCCGTCCCAATCTAAAGCAGAAGATGCGACTTAGCCAGCTGCACTCTTTGATCGAATCGTCTGTTATAAGAAGAAGGTTTTTCCTTTGCGTTAACTCCTGGCCTGGCTTCTGCTTATCGAGCCCATTGATGAGCAAGATGTGGTTTTCAATCAGAATCGGCAAGATCCCTTCATCGTTCTTGCTACGTTGTGTCTCTCACGTCGGTTTGCTAGAATAGATGGGGCATTACCGCTTTTGCTAGGACTAGTAGCAGTAGGAGAATACTTTTATTCTTACCTATGTACATGAATATGCCTCTCTGACGGGCGTCGGTGCTCCGAGGCGCATCATAGTGTTCTCGAATGTGCTGTTGCTGCAAGAGAATTTGTCGCTATTGAATCCGGTCTTTTGGAATCGAATGCACATGAGTAAGGCTTTCCACCGTCACTTTACTCATGGCAGGATTTCCTATGGCTATTCCGTCCAATGCTATTGAATCAACTCTGAGGGAGGGAATGATTGGACAAATCATGTTTTTTCCTTTTTTCCTTTCCGGGAGATTTCGTTGGTAAGGTGCCTAGCACTCGTCAGCAATTTAATCAATATTCCATCTATCCACTCACATAGAATAAGCTTGTCAGCTGCTTTAGGGAATGAATCGTAGCCCAACTGTCACTTCGTTGCCTCTTTTGTTTTTGTAGCATCTAGGGTTCTGCTTTCATAGGGTTAGTATCCGGTTTGGATTGCATCCTAATAGTAAACTAGGGCATCAGGAGAGGTTGAATAATATGACGAATCGGACAAGTAACTGACACAACTTTTTTCATTATTATATTAATATGTCGTTCTACGAATAGGTTGTTTTCATCAATAGTCTGGCGTCATATGCCCAGAAGGAACTATCCTGGTCCTTTCCATACAAATCAGCATAGGCTTTCTGCCATAATAGGGTAACCACAGATAGAGAACAAGCTGGGGAAGGTGACGGCTTAGAATCCATATGGGGTAGAAGGAAGGCAAGGAGTAGGAGAAGGCCATGGAGCTGCTCTCGAATCCACTGTGCCGATCCACTCTTTGGCTCTTGTGCGTACGAAACGTCGCCTTCGACACGTCAAAAATGCCCATCCATCTTGGTTTTAAACATAGGATTTGCAGCGTATGACTATTACTCTTCGAGACAAGAGCAGGAAGAGCAATGGCTAGTGACGGAAGACGATTTGTCCCTCTCTCTTTGGACTAAGTGAAGACAGTCACTTTCGACGCACTCCGTCCCAATCCAAAGCAGAAGATGCGACTTAGCCAGCTGCACTCTTTGATCGAATCGTCTGTTATAAGAAGAAGGTTTTTCCTTTGCGTTAACTCCTGGCCTGGCTTCTGCTTATCGAGCCCATTGATGAGCAAGATGTGGTTTTTAATCAGAATCGGCAAGATCCCTTCATCGTTCTTGCTACGTTGTGTCTCTCACGTCGGTTTGCTAGAATAGGTGGGGCATTACCGCTTTTGCTAGGACTAGTAGCAGTAGGAGAATACTTTTATTCTTACCTTTGTACATGAATATGCCTCTCTGACGGGCGTCGGTGCTCCGAGGCGCGTCATAGTGTTCTCGAATGTGCTGTTGCTGCAAGAGAATTTGTAGCTATTGAATCCGGTCTTTTGGAATCGAATGCACATGAATAAGGCTTTCCACCGTCACTTTACTCATGGCAGGATTTCCTATGGCTATTCCGTCCAATGCTATTGAATCAACTCTGAGGGAGGGAATGATTGGACAAATCATGTTTTTTCCCTTTTCCCTTTCCGGGAGATTTCGTTGGTAAGGTGCCTAGCACTCGTCAGCAATTTAATCAATATTTTATATATCCACTCACATAGAATAAGCTTGTCAGCTGCTTTAGGGAATGAATCGTAGCCCAACTGTCACTTCGTTGCCTCTTTTGTTTTTGTAGCATCTAGGGTTCTGCTTTCGTAGGGTTAGTATCCGGTTTGGATTGCATCCTAATAGTAAACTAGGGCATCAGGAGAGGTTGAATAATATGACGAATCGGACAAGGAACTGACACAACTTTTTTCATTATTATATGAATATGTCGTTCTACGAATAGGTTGTTTTCATCAATAGTCTGGCGTCATATGCCTAGAAGGAACTATCCTGGTCCTTTCCATACAAATCAGCATAGGCTTTCTGCCATAATAGGGTAACCACAGATAGAGAACAAGCTGGGGAAGGTGACGGTTTAGAATCCATATGGGGGAGAAGGAAGGCAAGGAGTAGGAGAAGGCCATGGAGCTGCTCTCGAATCCACTGTGCCGATCCACTCTTTGGCTCTTGTGCGTACGAAACGTCGCCTTCGACGCGTCAAAAATGCCCATCCATCTTGGCTTTAAACATAGGATTTGCAGCGTATGACTATTACTCTTCGAGACAAGAGCAGGAAGAGCAATGGCTAGTGACGGAAGACGATTTGTCCCTCTCTCTTTGGACTAAGTGAAGACAGTCACTTTCGACGCACTCCGTCCCAATCCAAAGCAGAAGATGCGACTTAGCCAGCTGCACTCTTTGATCGAATCGTCTGTTATAAGAAGAAGGTTTTTCCTTTGCGTTAACTCCTGGCCTGGCTTCTGCTTATCGAGCCCATTGATGAGGAAGATGTGGTTTTTAATCAGAATCGGCAAGATCCCTTCATCGTGCTTGCTACGTTGTGTCTCTCACGTCGGTTTGCTAGAATAGATGGGGCATTACCGCTTTTGCTAGGACTAGTAGCAGTAGGAGAATACTTTTATTCTTACCTTTGTACATGAATATGCCTCTCTGACGGGCGTCGGTGCTCCGAGGCGCGTCATAGTGTTCTCGAATGTGCTGTTGCTGCAAGAGAATTTGTAGCTATTGAATTCGGTCTTTTGGAATCGAATGCACATGAATAAGGCTTTCCACCGTCACTTTACTCATGGCAGGATTTCCTATGGCTATTCCGTCCAATGCTATTGAATCAACTCTGAGGGAGGGAATGATTGGACAAATCATGTTTTTTCCCTTTTCCCTTTCCGGGAGATTTCGTTGGTAAGGTGCCTAGCACTCGTCAGCAATTTAATCAATATTCCATATATCCACTCACATAGAATAAGCTTGTCAGCTGCTTTAGGGAATGAATCGTAGCCCAACTGTCACTTCGTTGCCTCTTTTGTTTTTGTAGCATCTAGGGTTCTGCTTTCGTAGGGTTAGTATCCGGTTTGGATTGCATCCTAATAGTAAACTAGGGCATCAGGAGAGGTTGAATAATATGACGAATCGGACAAGGAACTGACACAACTTTTTTCATTATTATATGAATATGTCGTTCTACGAATAGGTTGTTTTCATCAATAGTCTGGCATCATATGCCCAGAAGGAACTATCCTGGTCCTTTCCATACAAATCAGCATAGGCTTTCTGCCATAATAGGGTAACCACAGATAGAGAACAAGCTGGGGAAGGTGACGGTTTAGAATCCATATGGCGGAGAAGGAAGGCAAGGAGTAGGAGAAGGCCATGGAGCTGCTCTCGAATCCACTGTGCCGATCCACTCTTTGGCTGTTGTGCGTACGAAACGTCGCCTTCGACGCGTCAAAAATGCCCATCCATCTTGGCTTTAAACATAGGATTTGCGGCGTATGACTATTACTCTTCGAGACAAGAGCAGGAAGAGCAATGGCTAGTGACGGAAGACGATTTGTCCCTCTCTCTTTGGACTAAGTGAAGACAGTCACTTTCGACGCACTCCGTCCCAATCCAAAGCAGAAGATGCGACTTAGCCAGCTGCACTCTTTGATCGAATCGTCTGTTATAAGAAGAAGGTTTTTCCTTTGCGTTAACTCCTGGCCTGGCTTCTGCTTATCGAGCCCATTGATGAGCAAGATGTGGTTTTTAATCAGAATCGGCAAGATCCCTTCATCGTTCTTGCTACGTTGTGTCTCTCACGTCGGTTTGCTAGAATAGATGGGGCATTACCGCTTTTGCTAGGACTAGTAGCAGTAGGAGAATACTTTTATTCTTACCTTTGTACATGAATATGCCTCTCTGACGGGCGTCGGTGCTCCGAGGCGCGTCATAGTGTTCTCGAATGTGCTGTTGCTGCAAGAGAATTTGTAGCTATTGAATCCGGTCTTTTGGAATCGAATGCACATGAATAAGGCTTTCCACCGTCACTTTACTCATGGCAGGATTTCCTATGGCTATTCCGTCCAATGCTATTGAATCAACTCTGAGGGAGGGAATGATTGGACAAATCATGTTTTTTCCCTTTTCCCTTTCCGGGAGATTTCGTTGGTAAGGTGCCTAGCACTCGTCAGCAATTTAATCAATATTCTATATATCCACTCACATAGAATAAGCTTGTCAGCTGCTTTAGGGAATAAATCGTAGCCCAACTGTCACTTCGTTGCCTCTTTTGTTTTTGTAGCATCTAGGGTTCTGCTTTCGTAGGGTTAGTATCCGGTTTGGATTGCATCCTAATAGTAAACTAGGGCATCAGGAGAGGTTGAATAATATGACGAATCGGACAAGGAACTGACACAACTTTTTTCATTATTATATGAATATGTCGTTCTACGAATAGGTTGTTTTCATCAATAGTCTGGCGTCATATGCCCAGAAGGAACTATCCTGGTCCTTTCCATACAAATCAGCATAGGCTTTCTGCCATAATAGGGTAACCACAGATAGAGAACAAGCTGGGGAAGGTGACGGTTTAGAATCCATATGGGGGAGAAGGAAGGCAAGGAGTAGGAGAAGGCCATGGAGCTGCTCTCGAATCCACTGTGCCGATCCACTCTTTGGCTCTTGTGCGTACGAAACGTCGCCTTCGACGCGTCAAAAATGCCCATCCATCTTGGCTTTAAACATAGGATTTGCAGCGTATGACTATTACTCTTCGAGACAAGAGCAGGAAGAGCAATGGCTAGTGACGGAAGACGATTTGTCCCTCTCTCTTTGGACTAAGTGAAGACAGTCACTTTCGACGCACTCCGTCCCAATCCAAAGCAGAAGATGCGACTTAGCCAGCTGCACTCTTTGATCGAATCGTCTGTTATAAGAAGAAGGTTTTTCCTTTGCGTTAACTCCTGGCCTGGCTTCTGCTTATCGAGCCCATTGATGAGCAGGATGTGGTTTTTAATCAGAATCGGCAAGATCCCTTCATCGTGCTTGCTACGTTGTGTCTCTCACGTCGGTTTGCTAGAATAGATGGGGCATTACCGCTTTTGCTAGGACTAGTAGCAGTAGGAGAATACTTTTATTCTTACCTTTGTACATGAATATGCCTCTCTGACGGGCGTCGGTGCTCCGAGGCGCGTCATAGTGTTCTTGAATGTGCTGTTGCTGCAAGAGAATTTGTAGCTATTGAATCTGGTCTTTTGGAATCGAATGCACATGAATAAGGCTTTCCACCGTCACTTTACTCATGGCAGGATTTCCTATGGCTATTCCGTCCAATGCTATTGAATCAACTCTGAGGGAGGGAATGATTGGACAAATCATGTTTTTTCCCTTTTCCCTTTCCGGGAGATTTCGTTGGTAAGGTGCCTAGCACTCGTCAGCAATTTAATCAATATTCCATATATCCACTCACATAGAATAAGCTTGTCAGCTGCTTTAGGGAATGAATCGTAGCCCAACTGTCACTTCGTTGCCTCTTTTGTTTTTGTAGCATCTAGGGTTCTGCTTTCGTAGGGTTAGTATCCGGTTTGGATTGCATCCTAATAGTAAACTAGGGCATCAGGAGAGGTTGAATAATATGACGAATCGGACAAGGAACTGACACAACTTTTTTCATTATTATATGAATATGTCGTTCTACGAATAGGTTGTTTTCATCAATAGTCTGGCATCATATGCCCAGAAGGAACTATCCTGGTCCTTTCCATACAAATCAGCATAGGCTTTCTGCCATAATAGGGTAACCACAGATAGAGAACAAGCTGGGGAAGGTGACGGTTTAGAATCCATATGGCGGAGAAGGAAGGCAAGGAGTAGGAGAAGGCCATGGAGCTGCTCTCGAATCCACTGTGCCGATCCACTCTTTGGCTGTTGTGCGTACGAAACGTCGCCTTCGACGCGTCAAAAATGCCCATCCATCTTGGCTTTAAACATAGGATTTGCGGCGTATGACTATTACTCTTCGAGACAAGAGCAGGAAGAGCAATGGCTAGTGACGGAAGACGATTTGTCCCTCTCTCTTTGGACTAAGTGAAGACAGTCACTTTCGACGCACTCCGTCCCAATCCAAAGCAGAAGATGCGACTTAGCCAGCTGCACTCTTTGATCGAATCGTCTGTTATAAGAAGAAGGTTTTTCCTTTGCGTTAACTCCTGGCCTGGCTTCTGCTTATCGAGCCCATTGATGAGCAAGATGTGGTTTTTAATCAGAATCGGCAAGATCCCTTCATCGTTCTTGCTACGTTGTGTCTCTCACGTCGGTTTGCTAGAATAGATGGGGCATTACCGCTTTTGCTAGGACTAGTAGCAGTAGGAGAATACTTTTATTCTTACCTTTGTACATGAATATGCCTCTCTGACGGGCGTCGGTGCTCCGAGGCGCGTCATAGTGTTCTCGAATGTGCTGTTGCTGCAAGAGAATTTGTAGCTATTGAATCCGGTCTTTTGGAATCGAATGCACATGAATAAGGCTTTCCACCGTCACTTTACTCATGGCAGGATTTCCTATGGCTATTCCGTCCAATGCTATTGAATCAACTCTGAGGGAGGGAATGATTGGACAAATCATGTTTTTTCCCTTTTCCCTTTCCGGGAGATTTCGTTGGTAAGGTGCCTAGCACTCGTCAGCAATTTAATCAATATTCTATATATCCACTCACATAGAATAAGCTTGTCAGCTGCTTTAGGGAATAAATCGTAGCCCAACTGTCACTTCGTTGCCTCTTTTGTTTTTGTAGCATCTAGGGTTCTGCTTTCGTAGGGTTAGTATCCGGTTTGGATTGCATCCTAATAGTAAACTAGGGCATCAGGAGAGGTTGAATAATATGACGAATCGGACAAGGAACTGACACAACTTTTTTCATTATTATATGAATATGTCGTTCTACGAATAGGTTGTTTTCATCAATAGTCTGGCGTCATATGCCCAGAAGGAACTATCCTGGTCCTTTCCATACAAATCAGCATAGGCTTTCTGCCATAATAGGGTAACCACAGATAGAGAACAAGCTGGGGAAGGTGACGGTTTAGAATCCATATGGGGGAGAAGGAAGGCAAGGAGTAGGAGAAGGCCATGGAGCTGCTCTCGAATCCACTGTGCCGATCCACTCTTTGGCTCTTGTGCGTACGAAACGTCGCCTTCGACGCGTCAAAAATGCCCATCCATCTTGGCTTTAAACATAGGATTTGCAGCGTATGACTATTACTCTTCGAGACAAGAGCAGGAAGAGCAATGGCTAGTGACGGAAGACGATTTGTCCCTCTCTCTTTGGACTAAGTGAAGACAGTCACTTTCGACGCACTCCGTCCCAATCCAAAGCAGAAGATGCGACTTAGCCAGCTGCACTCTTTGATCGAATCGTCTGTTATAAGAAGAAGGTTTTTCCTTTGCGTTAACTCCTGGCCTGGCTTCTGCTTATCGAGCCCATTGATGAGCAGGATGTGGTTTTTAATCAGAATCGGCAAGATCCCTTCATCGTGCTTGCTACGTTGTGTCTCTCACGTCGGTTTGCTAGAATAGATGGGGCATTACCGCTTTTGCTAGGACTAGTAGCAGTAGGAGAATACTTTTATTCTTACCTTTGTACATGAATATGCCTCTCTGACGGGCGTCGGTGCTCCGAGGCGCGTCATAGTGTTCTTGAATGTGCTGTTGCTGCAAGAGAATTTGTAGCTATTGAATCTGGTCTTTTGGAATCGAATGCACATGAATAAGGCTTTCCACCGTCACTTTACTCATGGCAGGATTTCCTATGGCTATTCCGTCCAATGCTATTGAATCAACTCTGAGGGAGGGAATGATTGGACAAATCATGTTTTTTCCCTTTTCCCTTTCCGGGAGATTTCGTTGGTAAGGTGCCTAGCACTCGTCAGCAATTTAATCAATATTCCATATATCCACTCACATAGAATAAGCTTGTCAGCTGCTTTAGGGAATGAATCGTAGCCCAACTGTCACTTCGTTGCCTCTTTTGTTTTTGTAGCATCTAGGGTTCTGCTTTCGTAGGGTTAGTATCCGGTTTGGATTGCATCCTAATAGTAAACTAGGGCATCAGGAGAGGTTGAATAATATGACGAATCGGACAAGGAACTGACACAACTTTTTTCATTATTATATGAATATGTCGTTCTACGAATAGGTTGTTTTCATCAATAGTCTGGCATCATATGCCCAGAAGGAACTATCCTGGTCCTTTCCATACAAATCAGCATAGGCTTTCTGCCATAATAGGGTAACCACAGATAGAGAACAAGCTGGGGAAGGTGACGGTTTAGAATCCATATGGCGGAGAAGGAAGGCAAGGAGTAGGAGAAGGCCATGGAGCTGCTCTCGAATCCACTGTGCCGATCCACTCTTTGGCTGTTGTGCGTACGAAACGTCGCCTTCGACGCGTCAAAAATGCCCATCCATCTTGGCTTTAAACATAGGATTTGCGGCGTATGACTATTACTCTTCGAGACAAGAGCAGGAAGAGCAATGGCTAGTGACGGAAGACGATTTGTCCCTCTCTCTTTGGACTAAGTGAAGACAGTCACTTTCGACGCACTCCGTCCCAATCCAAAGCAGAAGATGCGACTTAGCCAGCTGAATCGTCTGTTGTAAGAAGAAGGTTTTTCCTTTGCGTTAACTCCTGGCCTGGCTTCTGCTTATCGAGCCCATTGACGAGCAAGATGTGGTTTTTAATCAGAATCGGCACGATTCCTTCATCGTTCTTGCTACGTTGTGTCTCTCACGTCGGTTTGCTAGAATAGATGGGGCATTACCGCTTTTGCTAGGACTAGTAGCAGTAAGAGAATACTTTTATTCTTACCTTTGTACATGAATATGCCTCTCTGACGGGCGTCGGTGCTCCGAGGCACGTCATAATGTTCTCGAATGTGCTGTTGCTGCAAGAGAATTTGTAGCTATTGAATCCGGTCTTTTGGAATCGAATGCACATGCGTTAACTCCTGGCCTGGCAAAAGAAATAATCCCAAAGTGATTTTGCTCTGCTCCCTTTTCAGGAAGACCAGGATTTGGCAAATTCCCCCTATCTCTTTCCCACTGTATCCTCATGACTAGGCCTGATGACTTTCGACAGAAGAAGGTACATATGCCGGCGATTGTTGGGGAGAAATGGTATACCGAATGCGACGAATGGGTTTCTAGGAAGCGAGATGGGGGATGTCGAGGAATGGAAGAAGCTATTTGTGCCTTTTTGCTTTTCAGAGGGACTAATTGCTGCGTTACTATTCGTCGAAGGAGGTTTATAGAGTCGGGCATGTCTCCGATATCTCGATCATAACCAATAAATTGTTCACGTCAGCCTATGTTACAATCTCTCTTTAACGAAGAAAGCCAGGGCCTTTCCACCCGAGAGAAGGTTTTACTGTCACAGTTATGTCCAAGCGCAGGATCGACGGAGCTCATTGCATCTCGCAGGTCGACAAAGCGGGCGATGGGATTATTTTTGCTCATTCATCTGTGTTCCACTAGTGATTCGATGCCAATATAGATGAGTCACATGTGACAAATTCGTCCAGTAAAAATCCATTTGGTGATGGTGCATTCCCAGCTTAGACTCGCTTCGGTCAGCCCCAGTGCATACCTACAATGGCCAAACGCAAGCGATCGGGCTACATTGGCACTGAAAAGGTTTTTTAGGATTTTTGTTGGGAGTGATGACAAGAGGTGGACAAGGTAAGCATTTATACTTCCTAGTACTTCCCAATTGGTCCGTCGGAACGGAAACCTCCGCATCACACGTCCCAGTGATAGGTAGAGACTGACGATTTTACCACCATCCTGAAGGTTATAGTACCGTCGCCAGGCCTATGGTTCATCTCCATCTCTCCACGACATCTTCTAAGCTATCCTAGTTGATATCTAAATGTTGATGTTTCGTTTAGGGCTAAGTAGTGTTCCCACTGAATACCCAGAACTTTAGATCCAGGAAGAATTTCTATAATTTTGAGATTTATAGATAATGTACAAGCCTTCTCTATATTATTATCATTTAAACTGATACAAAAATCAGGATGTATATTTACTCCAAATATTCTGTTTGCTAAATTAGATTTTGCTCCTCCCAATATACTATTTAGAGGGTTATTGATAATTCTTTCATCACAGCATATTATCATAATTGGTGTATCTATTCCTGATCTAAATAGACCAGTAATTTTTATCTGAATTAATCCGATATGTAAATATTTCTTTTTTGGATATTTTTGTTTTAGTTTTTCAATCTGAGGAAGATTTAGTATTTTTATAGAAGTAAAATCTTCACCTCCTTTTAACTTTATATTTCCTTGCATTCTTTCAAAAATATATGTATTTTTATTTGACCATAAGGATTTGAATTTAGATTTTTTTAACCTACGCTATTTTAGGTTTGACCCCGAGATATACAACCTAATTAAAAATAAGAGCGGAATGACCCCAGATGATGAGTACAGGACAGAATCAAAAGATAATGACAGATCTAACAAAAGGACGATATGTGTTAAAGAAGGGTTTAGAGCACCAAGTAATAGTTTACAAATAAAGAAGAATATAAGGAATAATAAAATTATACCACGAAATAAAGACTATTTAAAACTACCTAACAAATACCTTAGAGTTTGAGGATTATATACCTCATTTTGTTTAGCATGTGGTATGGAAAGTTTTATCGTTGGGGAGAAATGGTATACCGAATGCGACGAATGGGTTTCTAGGAAGCGAGATGGGGGATGTCGAGGAATGGAAGAAGCCATTTGTGCCTTTTTGCTTTTCAGAGGGACTAATTGCTGCGTTACTGTTCGTCGAAGGAGGTTGATAGAGTCGGGCATGTCTCAGATATCTCGATCATAACCAATAAATTATTCACGTCAGCCTATGCTACAATCTCTCTTTGACGAAGAAAGCCAGGGCCTTTCCACCCGAGAGAAGGTTTTACTGTCACAGTTATGTCCAAGCGCAGGATCGACGGAGCTCATTGCATCTCGCAGGTCGTCAAAGCGGGCGATGGGATTATTTTTGCTCATTCATTTGTGTTCCACTAGTGATTCGATGCCAATATAGATGAGTCACATGTGACAAATTCGTCCAGTAAAAATCCGTTTGGTGATGGTGCATTCCCAGCTTAGACTCGCTTCGGTCAGCCCCAGTGCATACCTACAATGGCCAAACGCAAGCGATCGGGCTAAATTGGCAGTGAAAAGGTTTTTTAGGATTTTTGTTGGGAGTGATGACAAGAGGTGGACAAGGTAAGCATTTAGACTTCCTAGTACTTCCCAATTGGTCCATCGGAACGGAAACCTCCGCATCACACGTCCCAGTGATAGGTAGAGACTGACGATTTTACCACCATCCTGAAGGTTATAGTACCATCGCCAGGCCTATGGTTCATCTCCATCTCTCCACGACATCTTCTAAGCTATCCTAGTTGATAGCAAAAGTCATGGCGTGGCGGCCTGATGTGAGCCATATTTGTTCATACAACACTGTTGTTCCTACCGGCTCCTTCCACCTCGATACCCTAGTTCTCACTTCGCGCAGCTCCGTTCGCTGTTGGTGAATAGTCTTTCATTTTCCTATTCTCTGGGTCGAATCGAAACCCTTTCTGTCAAAATAATATATTCATGTAGAATGAATGAATTATTCCTCTTTACTCAATGAAAGTGAATAAAAGTTTTCTTTCTTCTCAATGTGCAGAAGAAGGCTTCTCCACCAAAGGGTGACCTTCCCACTCGCTCTCTTATCGTTGACCCACTTCCGGCAGGTAGAATTCATTTTCGTGCTTTTTCAGGATATTGCTATTGCTACTGCATCCCTTTTGCACTCTACCCTTCATCGCATTTGTTTTCTTTCATAGGTCAAATACTTGAAGAAAACTCCCCGACTAACTGCTCCCGTTGAATCTCATCCTCTGCTCGATGCTGAAGCTACTCTGCCTTTCGGAACCCCAAACAAATCGTCGAGCAGAAGGGCTCATCGGTAAGCTATGCAAAACCTGAATAGGCAGGATATGCTTTCCATTTGTCGAGCAAAAGAGAAAGTGATCGCCCATCCAACCACTATCTCCCTGATGGGCAAGTAGCATTGACATTGGTTCAAATCCAATTCGTGAGATGATAGTGATCTTTTGCTGGTCATGGCCATAATGTGCTCTTTTCTTCGGATTCATTGGAACTCTTTTTTTCAGCGTCCCAGAAAAGGTCATGTTTATATAGTTCCAAGGTAGCTCGACGATGACGATAGGGCTCTATTTATTAAAAAGTGGTAGCTGTCTGTATGGATACTTTCCTGTCTTGAATACGTCTTGTTGTTCTGCCATGCCATAATCGATTACGAGAGACCAATGACGCGACTTCCTGGATCCACCAGCTGTGTGCTAAAACCCTGAGCGAAAAGACCAGCTATGACTCGTCGATGGGGCTTTCTCAGGACAAGTTGAATCTCGGAAGTAGGGCAGTGAATAGTGACAAAACACCTGAGGATATTATTTGCGTTGACAGTGAAGTTTGTCTCAAATCCATGAGTTGGAGTTGGAAGCAATCCGTGTATCCATGGTTCTCTACTTTCGAAACAACCTTCGAAAGAGTTCCTTTCGACAAGTACAGTACCAGAATCTCGGCAAAGTCTCGTTGGTCCAACAACTTCTGATGGGTACGGCCACATTGGTTGGCGTCAGGGGATTCCATAATCGCGACGGGTTCCATAGTTGTTGCTCTGACTTTTTTTCACTCCCATGTCTAGTTGGAAATCTGGTCTGGTCTGTCTAAGCCAGTACATAGCCTTTTGAAAATGTTCCAACCGAACCAAAAGAGCGAAAGGAGTCAACGGTCTCAGTCCTCTTAGTCTAGTCAATCAATTAATCGACGAGACGCAAGTAAAGTCGACGGATCCATTCTCAACTTTTGTAGGCTACTTCCAGTCCTCTCATTGGTAGTGGGAGTGCGGGGGCGACATTTTTGGGTGAACGACTAGGATGGTTAGATAGTTTCTGCCTTTCGACGGCATTTGTCGATGCCCGGGATGGAGAAGAGCCGACGCTGCTTTCCGAAAGAAAAAGAAGAGGAATGATGATTGGTCAGCGTGCTAATCAATTGGTGGGACACCACA
The DNA here is from genome assembly GCA_036321105.1 of Dracaena cambodiana. Classification (NCBI taxonomy): domain Eukaryota; kingdom Viridiplantae; phylum Streptophyta; class Magnoliopsida; order Asparagales; family Asparagaceae; genus Dracaena; species Dracaena cambodiana. The sequence goes on along the minus strand of JAYEPQ010000019.1, from coordinate 9,618,468 downwards.
TCGGACAGTAAGTCACAAGGGAGTCTTCGCCCTATGGAAGAGCATCAAAGAAGTGGGTCGCCGAGTTCACTCGGGACTCGGAGTATCGAATGAAAATCACTTTATAAAAGAAAAGAGGTTCCTCTGTCGAATCCATCGTTGGTGAAGGCTCCTCGGATCACTAGGGCAGAGCATCTTTCTATGGTCTATGTGTCCTTATCGTCTGATCGGTTCTCTACTAGGAGTAATGGCAAGCGAGCAGTGCATGTCGGCTTATGATGGAACATCGTCAGATTCACCCTTTTGTCTACTTCACCCGAATAGGAAGAGCTTGAGAAAGCGTCAAAATGCAGTTGGATTTTCAAACCTTGCCCTACCAAAAGAAAGTGCTAGAACAAACCAAAATTCCATACAAATCATCTATGCGTGAGAGAATGTCATCTGCGCCATCCACGTTCGACGTGGAAAAGGCGTCATCTTGACAGTTCGAATCATTAGATTCTCGAGATCGGACAAAAGCATAAACAAAAGGAGAAAGCGCTTCGTCACCTCGCGTAGAATGCCCTGCTCACTATTCCCATCGACAAATCTACCCTGGCCTGTAAACAGTAAACTCACCATTTGACTTGCTCTTCGTTCGAGTCTAGTCGTTTTTGTGTTCACCCAACTCGGAATTGATCTACATCAATATCAATTAAGAATAAATGGAAATAAAGCAGAACTATAGAAGTCTAAAAATATGATCGAGCGTGTCTCTTTCTCCTTTCCAGATCGACGAAGTCGATGGAGCCAGTGAGCCCAACTGTATCGTATAGGTCGACGGTAGCGCATACATCATGCTTGACCTGTAGGCCAAGCATTCCACCACTTTCTGTCCTTTAACGTCGGGGTGGTATGTTTGGCTCATTCTGGATCAACGAGGTAGTCAATAGTACACGAGAAATACCCTTTTCGCCGTCAGAGGGAAGCGCCCGAAAGTACTGAAAAATAAAATGTGAGTGATTCGTCACCTAAAAATAGAAAAAGCCATCAAAATGACAAAGACTGACGGTTCCGAGGCAATCATTGATGTCGGAGGTGCGGGTTCGTTCCCAACTCATGCATCTTTTCTTCGGGATTCAATATTCCAGTTCAATCTACCTACATAGAGTCAACGTCGTCAATGGCGATAATTCTCTTTTCTTCCTTACTTTGGTTTGAACACGTAAGCAAGTGTCGCCTTTACTCGGGAAAGTATGTTTTGCTGCTCTTCTCTGACTTCCGAGAGGGACGTCAGACCCTCTGGGCTGGCCATTCCCGTTCGCTCGCTGCGGGGGAGCAAGTCAAAATAGAAAAACTCACATTGGATTTAGAGATGAGAAGGCTTGAACTGATGACTTCCACCACGTTGACGGTGACACTCTACTGCTGAGTTATATCCCGTCACTGGCCCCATCGAGAAATAGAACTGACAGAGAGTGATGGCAAAGGATCGAGAAACTCAATGCCACTATAACTATTCCTGATCTTGAACAACTGGACGTCGGAGCCGGGCCTTCTTTTCGGTCATCACATGGTGCTAGCGTAGATTCAAATCCTGTGGAAGCCGGAATGGAATAGCAGATGATTTGGATGATCGTCGTGGGCAAAGTTGTTCCAGTTCTTGCCATTTGCTATCGATACAGAGGCAGACCCGACGTTCCCTATGCGGGATGACAATCTGACATATGGACGACGCATTGGCTGAACTGTCGAAATGAATTCATACGTCCATAGACAGCGGGATATTTTCCAAAACGTCATATCAGAGATAGCTGGCAAAATAGTCAAAATTGCTCGATTTCGGATCCAAGTATATGGGAGAAAACGTCGGATCATCACCCAAACCGATGCTCCTTTGCAGATGCAGCAGATCCTATTGTTGATGCAGTTGATCCTTGCTTTCCAATGAACTATAAGCAAACCGACGGCTATTCCACCTGTATCTCTCACTCAATTCAAGCTGACGCACAAAAGAAAACATGGGCTTCGGGAACTCTCTCCCACGGCTTGACTCGTCACTGCTATGGTTGAACTACCTGAGACTCATCGCGTCAGCTTCGCTTTATGATACCAATCCATTGGCCTAGCGACGGGGATAGGAGCCTGGCTGCCTTCCTCTCCTCCTTGCTACCTTCATACTCCCCTTGAGGAAAGTAGATCTTGCAGAACCTTCTCTTTTCCGGAATTGGAATCTGCATGACGAAATCATAACCGTCACTGCTGTTGGTACTTGTCAGTCAGCTGGCTACTAGGCAACTACTCCTTGGGTTACCATTTCCCTATGGTCACTCTCCCCTCGCTCTACTAGTGGTGAGTATGCTCCAGAACAAGAAAGCAACCGAAGGGTGCAAAGTAGGAAAGAGAAAAGCAAGCCAATCAAGTAAGCAAGCACAAGTAGCCGTTCCATCAAGAAAGGGAGTCCCAATGTCTCTTCTCTTGAAGAAGTTGTGCCTAAGGAGGAAAGGCGGTGACGTGACGATCGAAGGGTGAAAAATCAAAAAAAGTCATATTTGTCCGGGCTGGGTGGGAATAATAGACGCAATTTTTTGTGGGGATAGGAAGTTCAGGATTCCTCCCTGGGCGAGAGTAATAAAGATGCTACTTGCTATCTTAGCAACTAGACCTGAGACTGCACCAACAACTGATGTACTTTCGACTTCTGTGACTCTCTATGCTACTCCCACTATCTCTACCCCTATCGTTGCAACCTTCGCTCCAGTTATTGAAGTCAGTGCTGCCTCCTTTGCTTTTGTGATATATAAAAGAGGTACCTGAACCTCTCTCTCGATTTCAAAAAGCATCAGGCTCGTTCTTTAGAGGGATCGAAAGGAAATGGGAGACTTGGTATAACGACCACTTTTCTTTTATTGCATTTAAATTAATTCTAATAATAATAATAATAATAAATAAAATTAAAATCTGGAAAATAAATAAATAAATATATAAAGAAAAAAAAAGATGGGGGTTTGTTTTTCTATTATGATGAGGATCTAGAAGTGGTTAAGATCAAAACAAATTCATAGATTACCCTTATCTAAAAATTTGTTACTTAAATCTTCAACAAACAAGATTATATCTCAACCTTCAAACCTCCTAAAATTTAAATAAGAATAAAATAAAGTCCCTTTCCCTCCTCTGGAACGCAGAAAACTTCAGAACGTACGGGAAGGAGAGAGAAAGGAAGTAAGGAAGGAAAAAGGAGGAAAGAAGAGATTCAGCTTAGGTGAGTTCTTTTAACTAACATAAACATGCTATGTATATTTTTATACTTCCGGTTTTTATTTAATTAAAGTTATGCATTTTGAATAGAAACCCAAATAGAGTTGAATTTACCTGGCCATTAACTACTGTCTTTTTGTGAGAAATACAAGTAAAATATAATGATTGCCATGATGATTGCTATTAAGGATTTAGCAGTAGACTATACACATGAAAAATGCTAAGAAATTCATCAAGTATTCCCTTACTTGCAAATAGATATGTAAGGATTTCATAAGTTGTTGAATTAGCCATCCGCAAATTAGGAGCAACCTTCTTTATCTTCATCGATAAAATTAGTTGAAAAGGTAACTAAGTACGGAGGAAAATGAAGGTTGCAGCATGTAGCTATTTCGTGTTCGAATCCTCCGGTAGCATATCTCTCCATCTCTCATCCTAACTCTTTTTGTGCCCTTCCTAATTTTAGATAATTTGCGCTGAACTTCCTTTTGATTAAATTCTTATATCTTGATGTTATGAAATTATTTGTCGGGTGGAATCTATGAAACTTAGTTGAATCCTGTAATTAAATAATTTTTCTACTTCCATTCTTTGGCTTAGCAACTAGTTGCTGATAGGTTTTCTCAGGATTCCTTTGCTTGTTCTTTAGTTTAGATTCGTGTAACTTTGATATTCATGTAGCTAATTTGGGTGCTAGTATTCAGTTGTTGGAATCATTTGAAAACCTTAGCCTAATTCAAAGAAAATCTAAACTAAGCCTAGAGGTAATTTTGTTGGTAATCCTCTTAGGATTGTGATGTTATTTTAGTTGGGAACATTGCACATTACGTGTTTGTTTAGTTGTCCCAATGAAACTTCAGTTTTTAATCATTCTAATAACTGACTGCAGCCTTTAATACCTCGCAACAATCTAGGATTAGAGCAATTTAACATCATAAATCTCAAATACATCACTGTCTGTGAAGTTTGAAAACTCTTGACATAAGTAGAGCACTTTCTTTACACAGAACTGTATATATGAGTAAACAACAGATTGTATCAAGTCAAAATAGAAAAGGAAACCTATATGACTGTTTAAATTATCTTGGCTCCATCGATCTCTCTGCTGCTACCCTCGTCGGTCGAGGTTTCGGGTTAGGGTCGGCGAGACGATCCGGCCAAGACCAACACCAGTGGCCGTCAACGATCTCGGCTCCATCGATCTCTGCTGCTACCCTCGTCGGTCGAGGTTTCTGGTTAGGGTTGGCGAGGTGATCCGGCCGAGGCCAACGCCAATGGCCGTCGACGATATCGACTCTATCGATCTCTGCCACTACCTCGTCGGATTGAAGAGTTTTCCTCTTTTTATTTTTTGGATGGTTGATTTCTTCTTCTTCTTCTCGCTTCTCTTTCCTATAGTGATCACGGTGGTGGAGAGATAACTTTAGGAAAATTTTAAATGCGCACATATTTTACTAGTGAGCACCATTTCCCCTATGTTGTAAATCACTTTACTATATAGAATGTGGTGCGCATTTAGAATTGCCCGCAACTTTGGAGGATAACTTTGGGAAAATTCTAAATGCGCACATATTTTACTAGTGAGCAATATTTCCCCTATGTTGTAAATCACTTTACTATATAGTATGTAGTGCGCAGTTAGAATTACCCACAACTTGGAGGCCTATGATGCCTGGTTTGGGGGAAATTCTATTTGCGCATGGCAATGTACGCTTGAGGCGCACGTTTGAAACTTTGCTAAGTGAGCCCCTTTTGGAATGGAATAATCTTTTTAAGCTACCTAAAACTCGGGTCTCTCTGACTGAATCCTTATGCCCGAACTAGACCCTATTCTTAGTAAGCAGCCGTTGCACTCATTCACAAGCATTTGAACAAATTCTACATTTGAAAATAATTAGGGGTGGTTTTAAAATTTTTATTTTTCATAATATCCTACTTTTAAAGTGAATGTTTCATGCTCTAACAAAAGAAAGAGGAAAATGAATATTGGAAATAAAATCTAAAAAGACACTGAAAATTATGGGATTGGTGATAGATCATTAATTATTACATTATATATTATTCTTTATTGTTACTGTTGTTGCCACAGAATATTGAAATTTAATGATGACTACCAATTCTTTAAACTAAACTGAATAACTTGCACTGGAATCGTCATACATTGGGATTTGGAAAAAATAAGGTTCATATAAATTAGATGGCTGGACGTAACTGTGCCACTGTTTCCCATTTTGGGAGGATCGGGATAGACTCTGATCATTACTGCACCACTGTTTCCCATTTTGGGAGGATCCGGAAAGGCTCCGATCAAAATTACTGTTCCGTTTTCCTGGGGGTAGACGGGGATGCATTTAGACCAGCTATATTCATATTTTTCCTGAATTTTCAAATACCATAATTAAAAGACATCAGCTAAAAGTAATAATAATAATAACTTCTACCTTCTATTTGCATGACTGCCCATGATATAAGTTTTTATTGTTATTTTTTTGTATTTTACTATTTAATATTAGATCTCTTTACTGACGATCCTGGTTATGCATGACCAGATGAAGACATTTATCAAGAAGTAGATCCACCAGAAACAGAACAAGATATGACATACTTTAAGGAATAGCCAAATCTACAGGAGTGATGAAATTTTTAGTTAATTACTTTCATTTTAGGAACCTGTAATAAGTGCATATGACACTTCATTTAGTTTTATGTGAGACAGTTCTTTTATTCAGAAATAATTTATTTGTAGTGACATTTTGTTGATTTTAGTTAGAGGAAGTTTGTTATCACTTTGATTTTTAAAAAAATTATTATTTATTTCTGTATGTTTTTCATATTAAATTGTGTTGCAATTGCAATGTTTTGCTTTGAGGCTCATCGAGTTATCATTCGACGCCGAACGTTTCATCTTTCCACACTACAGAAAGTGGGGCGTTACGCCCGGCTTCGGAGATGTACCTATTATTCTTATAACGGGACACCAATATCCTACCCTATTGGATAGAAGTAAGAACACCACTGGATATAGAACTATTGCTGGTGGAACTAGAACAGCCCAAAGATTCGATCCTGCTGTCAGTATATAGATAGGGATTGCCTGTAGATGTGCATCCCGTGATGGCGATAGATTGTCTCTCCACTTGATTTTAATCTGAAATTCGTTATGCTATGAGAGGATCTAAACCTATAACTAGAAACCGTTCGAGGTGTGTAAGTGCTTAGGCAATGAAAAAGAAATTGGAAGAAGGCATAGTTAGTGAACCAATGAAAAAAACATCAATCCCTATCTCTCTTTGATACTGAGGGCTCGTCGATCTGGCTCATATGTAAGGAATTCAACATATGCGCTATATCTCGGACCATTGTCTTTCGCGGGGGGGGGGGGGGGTTCCCATCGAGATGGACGTCTTGACGGGCATATGCCTTTTTGTGAACTCCAAAATGGTTGGGAAGGGTCTTCGGCCCGCAGCAGCGGTTCTTATTTCTCTGGATAGGCGACATTCTGGAAACTAGCCCCAATGTAACTGACGTGTAAAGCGGATGAAGTTCTTTAGTGGAGCTTACACCAAGATCAGCTGTAGTTTTTCCACTAGAAATGACGGCGAGAGATGTTGCGCTAGATCAACTTGAGCATTGGGTGGGCTATGGGCGTATTCCCCAAAGTTCAATCAGATGGGACTCTTTGTTGAGGGGAATAAGACGTTTGCAACTAAAAAACCAGCAGATGCAAAGCAAAAGCCAATAAACCATCCCCTCTCTTCCTTCAACTAACTAACTAACAACTTTACTGAAATAGGAACCATAATGTCATCTCTGGTCATAGCACTAGGTGGTGTCGATCGGCAACTCTTCTACTTGAAAGCACTTTTGGCTTCTGAAAGCCTTCCAAAAAAAAAGTGAGTAACCAAAATAAAACTACGAAAAGTTTTTTAAATCCCCTTGTAGCAGAAGTCGTGGGGATAGAGTAAGAGAAGAGGCCAGTCGGACACTACTATAATCTAGTCGGGCACTACGGAGATAGATTCAGGTGCTCGTGGTCGAGATAGGGGTGCGAAGACTTCACTCGTCAATGGCATTGATTGATCATTTGTTTTCACTTTCGAAGAGGGATGGGCTTACCAGAGAGTTTCCTTCCATCCACCATCAGTCACTGTGGTTAGTGCTCCCATCGCCTGTCTCTAATTAGCAGCTCGTGAGTCAATCTCCTCTCTCTCCAGTATATGCCTCTGTATGTCATTCTTCCTACGTTTTGTCAAGACGAGATAGCCCGCCGGCGCTGATAAGGTGAAGTGAAAGAAAGGAAGGAAGCCATTGTTTTAGTTTTGTCTACAATGTCCTTCGATGGCCATTTGCCAAATCCGCTGGAGTGGAGAAAGACCGACCGAAAGCCCAATCTAATTATCATAGTTTAAGCTCTTTTTCTGGGTCTTCAAAAAGAGTTTCTTTCGTTCTTCCTGTCCTCTCCGTTTCATCAGTGGTTAACCGCATTACATTCCTCTTCCCTTTTAGGGATCAGCCTCATTTCCAGTGCGGTAACATTGGTAGTGAGTTAAGCTGACTCCCGTCTTTCAGTTTTTTTCTGTCTGTCTAGTTTGCGCCACATTCCTTTCATCGATTGGGATGGGAAGAAGGGAGACTAAGTGACGAGGTGAAGGTACCTATTCTATTCTAATGCCACGAAGAAGGAAAGTTAGTCTTTCTTCGAAGATCAGATTGACTATCTGGTGCTTCAGAACTGGAAAAATGAAGCCTGGAGTCTGGGGTTCGTTCCTACCTGACGTTGTAAAACGACGAAGAGGACTAGCAAAAGCCATAGAAAAACCCAAAATAGAAACTCCAGACTCACACCTGAGACTAAGGGAAAGCGTGTAGCTTACTCGACTGGTAGGAGAGGAAAGCGACGTAAAAGGCTTCGTCAAGTAAAGGAGTTATAGGTTACGCTCATCCGATAAAGCGACGAAAGGGTCTTTCGACGAGAATCGTGGAACAAGTTACGGCGTATATAGACAAAAGATTCTTCTTTAGTCATGTGCTTCTTCATAATGTCGTAGCGCCACTCCAGTCTTTCTCTCTTCAATCGGTACGTCGAAGCCAGACCAAATAAAATTCCAATGTTACGAGAAAGAACCGTAGATTGATAAGAAGCCCAGACAGACCTAGGTTCCAGACGCGTCAAAAGAAGAGGCCATTGCATTCAAACCGAAGCATTAGAGGACCACGAAAGATGACTCTCCAAAAGATAGTAAAGGAAAGGGAAGAGGCAACGACCCTCTGTCTGTGAGATAATTCGACATCATAGAAGCTCGACCATGATGCCAAGCGACGGGAAAAGGCCAATCTCGACGCCTGTCAGTAGCGAGGAAAAGTTGATCTCGTCAAGCGGTCTCATATTTCGACTCCGACGAAAGGAGTTTACCGAGAAAAGTGTAATAAAATCCTACTCTCTGGTAGGATCAGATTGGACTCGGGCTCATCGACATCATGAGAAAGTTCATTTAGAAAAGCAGAGGATACCATGCGGAATGAGAAAGGGGTGGAAAGTTTTCGTTTCCTTCGTGTAACTTACTCTCAAAAAGAGGTATTAGTTTCACATCTGACAATAGATCTCCTTCGAGAAAAAAGAGGTACTCGTTTCGAGATTCGATAGGAAAAGCAAGAGAACATCGGTCGTCGCTTCAACGAATTCAACTGAAAGTGGTATATCGGTTTGAGGAACCGACAGGAGTTTACTCAACAAACTCTTGGCGGCAAGAAATCGGGGAGCCTTTTCGTTAGGTTAGACATCCGACGTCGATAGCTTGACTTTTTTTCTCCGAAGAATCAGATTTGCAGATGTCGCTTTGCAGCGGAATCAGTCTTCCGCCAGTATGGTACTATGAATATGACGGCTTTGGCAGGAAATCCAAGGGAAAAGGCACAACACGAAAAAGAAGTCGACGAAGCAACGAAAAAATTTCGCGAATGACATGACAATGGAGGCTTTGACGTGTTGACTAAAGAACAAGCAAAAGATTGACATGTCAAAAGTGGGAATCGTGTTATTTTCTAGTGCAACGTGCCAGTTTGACGCTCTACAGTGATGTCTCGACGTGCCTTCCTGTTCGAATTCCTTCTTTACTTCACTACTTCCCTCAGTAAGTTCCCCGACTTTGACTCGCCTTTCTTTATGATATGTTTTCAGCTCTGGTAACAACCACAAATGGGACCTAAAAAAAGAACAGTTCCCTTACCGAGGCTCCTATTCCTTCCGGATACTCCCTATTCTTTGATTTCAGTTCCTCTCTCACCCAAACCCCTCAACTGCCCTTTCTTGCAAAATGATTCTCCCCTGCTGAATATGAGGATTCCTCCCCTTTCCTTTCATCGAGACTTTCTTTTGGGGGACCCGGACCATTATATTTTGAAAGAGTCATCTACTCCCTTCTCTGAAAGATAAACATGCTAAATCATTCCACTGAGGGCGTCGAGGTAGTCTTCTAAAAGAAAATGAGGGTACCACTTTTGATTTCAAAAACAGAATTTCTATGTGAATAGAGACTGAACCATGTTCGTCGGAAGATCAGACAGAGCATCGAGCCTGACAATAAGCTTGACTTTAGACGGCTGGAGAAGAAATTTCTCTATGATATGCTTTCTAGGAACTAGAAGTCCTAGAATCATTTTTTTACCATGGCAGAAGAAAGACAAATCCTTGTACATTCTCCTCATCAAACTCATCGTACTGACGAGTCCCAACCTGTCATATGAAGCATGTCCGAGTATAACCAACCAGTTCTAGCAGTATCATAATAAAAGGAATGTCGATATCACAGACGCGAGTCAACCTCCTTTTATTGCTTCCCCTTCTAGTAGTCACGTGACGCGCCTTGCCTAGAACAATATTCCATGAAGCGACGCATCATTTACAAGCAGCACAATCTACTCGATAATTCCCGGTTATCCACGACAAGCACTGTTAGGCCCACCTTCGTCAGCTACCGTCAGCCCAGTTCGTCTATCCTTACAGTGGAACTCCAGAAGGTTGATCCGGCAATGGAATCAGTAGAGCTGTTCTTTCTCCCTCCTACTACCAGAAAGTGCTGTGACGACCTTCATAAGCTTCTCTTTTAAGAGAAGTCTTTGCCGTCAGAGTCTCGATATGAGAAAGGAAAGGAAGAATCGACAAAAAGGGGATGATCCCCTCCGGCCTGCCCTGTCCAGTTGATTCAATTGAAAAAGCCTTTCATTTGCAAGATGAAGCGCCAGACCTATATATAACTGCTTTTAGGCCCCATGCAAAAGTCATTAATCTCCTGAGACAGAGGAAAAAACCCACAGAAGAATAAGAAGAATCTCTTGCATTGGATGAAGTGAATACTGATGGGTGCACTGACATTGGAAAATATCTGTCAACCATTTGGACGTCAACGAAGGCTTTGTTCCTCCCCTTTACTTCCTTCTCTTTAAAAGAAAGACAGGTAAGGGAATTTGAATGATTTCAAGTGACAGTCATGTTCGATAGTTTAGAGAAGAGGGTCTCCACCGCCTTTGAAAGACTGAAAAGTTGAACTTATCTCATGAACTACAGAACAAGAAAAGAGGATTGCTTCCGTATAATGAGGAAAGCTGCGGAAAATCAATTTTGATTAACTCAATCAACAAGCAGTGGTCGAATTTTTTAGTGGTAGAAGAAATCGAGAAAGATAGTATTGATTAATCGGGAAGGAGGTTCACTTCAAAATGATATGATTTTATGGATTTTGCTCATGCTATCAGTCATCAGTAAAACCTAAATGTTTTTTCTTGCACTGAAGGAGGGAGAAATTCCACCGATTAGCTTTCACCAGTTTGTCATGAGAGTTCGAACATATGCCTACCATGACAAGAGTAAGTCAAAAACACTTATGGGTCTAGAAGTTGAAGCAAAGTCCTGTCCTATTGAAAAACACACTACTACAACATTTGTCTAAAGAATTTCCACTACCTTCTTGTCTGGAATATGCAAGTGTTTTTTAAAACTTTGAAATCAAAAACACAACTTCCTATAGAAACTTTTATTGCTTCCGGAAATACTATTTCTACTACAATAATAAATCCCAGTATTCCACGAAGTCTTAGTACTTCTGAATACAGAAATACAAATTTACATTTAGAACCAAACAGACCTAGTACGTCTATTTTAGACAATCTCAAAAATACTCCTCTAGAAGGACGAACTCAACGAATTATAGATCAACAACAGCGGGTACAAGACTAACATATTATACGATTACCAACTAGTTCCTTTGGTCTATCTAATATTGGATCTTGAAACAAAACCCCAATTGCATATATATATTCCCATGACATTATTGTTTCCTAACAATACATGTCTTACTTTACGTACTCTACTTGATCTGTCAGCCATTTGGACGTCAACGAAGGCTTTGTTCCGCCCCTTTACTTCCTTCTCTTTAAAAGAAAGACAGGTAAGGGAATTTGAATGATTTCAAGTGACAGTCATGTTCGATAGTTTAGAGAAGAGGGTCTCCGCCGCCTTTGAAAGACTGAAAAGTTGAACTAATCTCATGAACTACAGAACAAGAAAAGAGGATTGCTTCCGTATAATGAGGAAAGCTGCGGAAAGTCAATTTCGATTAACTCAATCAACAAGCAGTGGTCGTATTTTTTAGTGGTAGAAGAAATCGAGAAAGATAGTGTTGATTAATCGGGAAGGGGGTTCACTTCAAAATGATATGATTTTATGGATTTTGCTCATGCTATCTCAGTCATCAGTAAAACCTAAATGTTTTTTCTTGCACTGAAGGAGGGAGGAATTCCACCGATTGGCTTTCACCAGTTTGTCATGAGAGTTCGAACATATGCCTACCATGACAAGAGTAAGTCAAAAACACTTATGAGTCTAAAAGTTGAAGCAAAGTCCTGTCCTATTGAAAAACACACTACTACAACATTTGTCTAAAGAATCTCCACTACCTTCCTGTCTGGAATGATTAAAGAACTGCATCTCCTTCACCCGCACGTGATAGCTTGACTTTTTTTTAGCAGAGAACGTTTGGCGGATTCGGAGGCTATCGAACCCAGGAGGCCCGTCAACACCCCACCACCTACTAGCTTCGGTTGAAAGGAATGCAAAGCTTTTGTCGACGACCAAAGAGTCGGGTGGAAAAGAGAGAGAGCTCTCCGTTCCTGGTTCTCCTATATAGATGGATTCTCCAGAACCACAAGACGACGAATCTGTCAGAATGAATGAATGGGATTCCAACTCAGCACCTTTTGAGATTTTGAGAAGAGTTGCTCTTTGGAGAGCACAGTACGATAAAAGTTGTAAGCTGTGTTGGGGGGGAGTTATTGTCTATCGTCGATCTCTATGATAGAATCAGCCGGAGAGGCCTGAGAGGCACTAGTTTACCCTGCGGCAGATGTCAGCGGTTCTAGTCCGCTTATCTCGAGCCTGTGAATGTCAGCTGATACTATGATAACACCCAATTTTTTCAATTCGACAGTTCGATATGTGGTTTCTCGTTCATGGAAGTTGAGGAGCATCCTTCCATATAGCAGCACCGTCAGGATGGCATAGCCTGGAAATAGAGGGCGAGGTTCAAATGAGGAAAGGCATCACGATGGATACCTAGGCACCCATAGACGAAGAAGGGCGTAGCATGCGACAATATGCTTCGGAGAGTTGAAAATAAGCATAGATTTGGAGATTCCCGAGTAGGTCAACCTTTCGAACTGCTACTGAATCCATAGGCAGGCAAGAGATAACCTGGCGAACTGAAACATCTGAGTAGCCAGAGGAAAAGAAAGCAAAAGCAATTTCCATGAGCTCCCGACGTAGTGGCGAAAATGAAATCATGAGCTCCTGACGCAGTGGGAGGAGAATGTGATCTCTGACCACGTACCTATTGAAGAATAAACCGGTGACTCATAGGCAGTGGCGTCAGTTAAGGGAACGCATGGGAGCCGTAGCGAAAGTGAGTCTTCATAGGGCGATTGTCACTGCTTATGGACCCGAACCTGGGTGATCTATCCTTGACCAGGATGAAGCATCGGGTGAAACTGATATGGAGGTCCGAACCGACTGATGTTAAAGAATCAGCGGATGAGTTGTGGTTAGGGGTGAAATGCCACTCGAACCCAGATCCTGCTGGTTCTCCCTGAAATGCGTTGAGGCCAACAGTTGACTGGACATCTAGGGTAAACCACTGTTTCAGTGCGGGCAGTGAGAGTAGTACCAAATCGAGGCAAACTCTAAATCCTCGATATGACTCCAAAATTACAAGGGCCGACGGTCGGCTAGTGAGACGATGGGGGATAAGCTTCATCGTCGAGAGGGAAATAGCCCGGATCACCAGCTGACGGCCCCTAAATGACCGCTCAGTGATAGACGGAGGTAGGGGTGCAGAGACAGCCAGGAGGTTTGTCTTAAAGCAGCCACCCGTCGAAAGAGTCTGTAATAGTTCACTGATCGAGCGCTCTTGCGTTGAAGATGAACGGGTCTAAACGATCTGCCGAAGTTGTGGGATGTCAAAATGCATCGGTAGGGGAGCAACCGCGCAAGTAGGTGTGGACGAAGCAGAAGCGAGAACGTCGGCTTGAGTAACGCAAACATTAGTGAGAATACAATGCCCCGAAAACCTGATGGGTTCCTCGGCGACGGTTTGTCCACAGAGGGTGAGTCAGGGCCTGAGTCAGGGCCTAACGATCAGACCGAAAGACGTAGTCGATGGACAACAGGTGAATATTCCTGTACTACCCCTTGTTGATCCCGAGGGACGGAGGAGGCTAGGTTAGCCAAAAGATGGTTATCGGTTCAAAGACGTAAGGTGACCTAGTTTTTTCAGGGTAAGAAGGGGTAGAGGAAATGCCTCGAGCCAATGTACGAGTACGAGGCGCTACGATGTTGAAGTAATCCATACCGTACGCCAAGGAAAAGCTCAAACAACCTTCAACAAACGGATACCTGTACCTGATGTGATAAACTGCAAGCGCACAGTATAGTTGTAGAGCTGTACAGGTCGTCCCACATGGATCTAGGGTGCTTTTGCGATTATTACTTTTTCCTCAGTCTAACGGACTAACCAAAGATTTTAGTTTGAAGTCGGATTAATCTAAATAACCTAGGATCTAGAATCCACTAGTTTCCAACCATGTTCTTACTTCTATTATTTTCTTCTATCATAAAAATTTGATCTTTTTAGTTTAATCTTTATTTAAAGTACTTTAAGTATGAGATATCAAGTGGTGTGCAAGCATAACTCATCAAAGATACTACTTTTCATAAAAACAAACTAAATCTTTAGATAATTCAATGAAAAATATAAAATCAACAGCCCCAAACCCTAACTAAGCATAGGCTATCAAGAAACCAAATTCAAGTATAACCTATCAAAGTTCTAATCTTCGAGTTCTTTTATTTTAATCTTTTTTATAGAAAAATCCTGTCTTTATTATTTTATTTAAGAAGAAAATACTAGAGAGCAATTACATGGTGGATCCTAGCTTCATCTACATCCTAGAGCTAAACTAATTAGTTACACATGATCTAGAAAGCAACAAAATCTAATCTAAAAAGCAAATAAATCTATACTAGAAAGCAATTAAATCTATCTAAAAAGCAAATAAAGAATTAAAAGCAATGGCTTACCTCTGGAGTACGGTATTGTGGCCGCCACCTCTTCAGCAAAACCCTAATTTTATTAATTTTAAAACGAGTATAAAATTTCAGAATCCGCTTTAGAATACAAGGATAGGCCAATATATAGGCTTCCGAAATCAAACTCTAATTATAACAGAACTGCAAAACTAAAAAATTGCAATAAAGTCCTCAAAGAAATCTCCTCTGGAACGGCCAATGTTTGGCCGCTATTTGGAGGTTAAAACCACCAATTGGCGGCTAAATAGTGGAAACATGGTATGGATTTTCTTCTACAGGAGTCTCTTGTCTTGTAATCTTTATTTGCTTGACTGTATTTGATTTTTACCCTCTGCAGTAATTTAATCTTCTAGTCTCGCCCATTTTAGCAACTTTTCGGACTTTGATTTCCTACTGCAACTCTGATTTCCTACTCCAACTCTGATTTCATGCTATCTCCTTATATAAATCAGATTTCCTGAAAAACACACTAAAAATACCTAAGTAGCATTATTTATATACAAAAATAGGTAATATGAAGGCTACAAATATGCAATATATGGCACTCATCACACCCCCACACCTATGTTTTGCTAGTCCTCAAGCAAAATCTAAACCTAAAAATAGAAAAGAAAAATCCTAACTCAATTTCGCAGGAATCGCGATTGCACTTAGCACGTGCAACAAGCCTTTAAACCCCTAGGTTACCCTAGTGGACGAGTGTTGTCTCGTGAGGGTTTGCAGTGAATATACCCACAAAATTCAAGAAGAAAATATATTAAGGAATAAAGAAAAGAAAAATAAGGATAACCAAAAATCAAGAAAAATAAAAATTTTATACAAAAGAAAAGAAAATCTGTTTTTTAATGATATTTTCATCAATTAATCTCACTAATATACAAACTCAAGAACGCATTTAGATTATCAATTTTCAAATCGAGCGTCATATCAAATACACTTATCATTTTAATCAAAAATTTAAATCTTATCTTTCAATACCCAATAATAGATAATCCATTGGCTCCTATACATCTACATGCACGTGTGATAGTTTATTTCGGCCTTGGACTCAAACTCTAACTCATGATTCATCTCCTCTCTCATAACAAATTTTTTTTTCTTTTTTTTTTCTTTTTTTTTAAGAATATTTCACCTTTCATGCGAATATTCACGCTTGCTTAGGCGCAACATACCCGATTACTCGGTTCATACTCTTTTCTTTTTCTTTTTCTTTTTTTTTTAAGAATATTTCACCTTTCATGCGAATATTCACGCTTACTTAGATGCAAAGTACCCGATTACTCAGATCATACTCTATTTTTTTCACTCTTGAGGCTATTGCCTTAAAACCAGGCACGTCCCATTATTTTATCACTCTTGAGACTATTGCCTTAATACCAGGCTCATCCCATTATTTTATTCTCACCTTTTTTTTCCTTTTTTCTAATTTTTTTCTCTTTTTTTTTGTTTAGAGGGAAGACTCACTCAATCGTTATTATCTTTGTTCTTAACCTAATAAACTATTGTGAAGTAAAAAAATAGATGTATACTTGCCTCAAAACTACTGTAAGCGGTATTTATTTTTCGGATTTTAATCTTTTTTTTTTAAAATTCAAAGTGTATCATCCAATCTACTCTCCTATCCAATTTCAAATCTAAATTTGTTCCTTTATCTGTAATTATTTTGATCTATTGACAAAAATATATAAATTTGTTGTTAAATTTATTTTTTATTAATTTTTTTTCAGTTTTTTTTTCAGTTTTTTTTTTCAGTTAGTTACCCTAAAATACCCTAAAAACTACCCAAAGTGTAAAATAAAGAAACCCAAAAATCTAAAAAAAAATCCTATAAATAAAAAAATAAAATCCGAAAAATCTCCTAAAAACTGCTCCCCCACACCTAAACTTGTGTATGCCCTCATACACAAACCAAGTGTGGTAAAATAAATATGAAAACTATTATACAAATACTATACAAATAATGAGTCGTAAAAGTTACGATCTCAATATCATCATCCTATTAACGCATGGAAAGCGGTTACGACCTCTCGATCGCTTCCCACTTTCAAAGTGTGTGCGTTTTAAACATGAAGTTGGTGCATTATTATATCTCATCAATCTCTTACAAGTCACGAAATTACCTGTCTGCTTCTTATGTCGTCCTCGCTTTTTCTTTGTCCACATGTAAGCATTAACAATTGGGTTAAAGAATTCTTTATTATAAACCTGCCAATCATCGTTAGTAACAAGCATACACGTAGAAATATCATGAGGTGAGAAAAGTGTAATATGATCAAGTGAACATGGTGGTGGCTCTTCTAACTCATGAAGTAATGCGAGCTCCTCTGCAAACAAATCCTCAAAAGTTTGCTCATAATTCAATGGCACGCTTGCACAAGTATCATCATATATAAAATCAGTATGTGTCAATTCTTTTAATAGTATGAGCTCATCATTGAATATTTGCTCAAATGAGGGTTTATTACCAGTGCAAGAGGTCGAATGAGAGTGCAAACCGTGAATCATGTTGACCTCAATGAGGGAGCTCGTTGCGTGCTCATCCATATTAAATATGTTCAATGCCACAGTCATATTCCCAAACGATAACTTCATGAGGCCACTCCTACAATCAATTAATGCATTTGATGTTGCAATGAATGGTCTACCCAAGATAACGGGAATTTGATTCCGTGGATTGGAGATCGGCTCAGTTTCTAAGACAATGAAGTCTACAGGAAAGATAAACTCGCTGACCTTAATGAGCACATTTTCAACCATACCAAGTGGTCTCTTGATCGAACGATCAGCTAGCTGTAATGTGACCTTGTTAGGTTGAAGTTTTCCTAATTCCAGTTGCTGATAAACAATGTAAGGAAGCAAGTTGACACTTGCCCTTAAATCAAGCAATGCCCTATCAAATATAGTGTTCCCAATGGTGCATGAGATTGTAGGGGAACCTGGATCTTTGTACTTGATAGGCAAGGAGTTAGAGAGGATATGTGATATATTTGCAGCAAGAAAAACTTTCTCAGGAACGTTTCTTGCTCGTTTCTTAGTACACAAATCCTTGAAGAACTTAGCATAAGTAGGAACCTGTTGTATAATGTCAAGGAGTGGAATATTAACCTTCACCTTCTGAAATGTTTCAAGAATCTTTTCTACTTGCGGTGAAGGCTTCCTAAGCCGATTTGGATATGGTGCTTTCAGCTCAGGAACAGGTTCTTCCAAATGAGTATGTGACGGTGATGGAGGTGATGGAGATGATTGTGGAGAAAGTGGTGGAAGAGATGAGGTAGCCTGCAAGATAGTAGTAGTGGGATCAGGGGGCATGGCTACATTATTGTCCACTTGCTTGCCAGATCTAAGCGTGTGAATGGCATTGCATTGGTGGACATGCAACTGATTGGAGTTTGAGGAACTGGCATTGGGGTTCGTTATGGGTTGACTTGGAAAGGTACCCTGGCCACGTTCACTCATTTGACTCTCTAATTGTCCAACCTGCTGCTCTACATTCTTAATAGATTGAGAGTTCACGAGCAGTTGCTGACCTGTATTTTGAGTAAAATCAGCTGACACTTTTATAAGATTTTGCATGTGTGTGTCAAGGTTGGACATATGCGTGTCAAACTTGGAATGAGACTTGAGAAGATTTTCAACGTTCTTCTCAAGTGACTGGAGTCGCTTTTCTTGATCAATATTAGACCCCTGTTGTGGATGAGAGTGATTTTGTGCAGGTGGTCTATTCAGATTGTTCCCATAATTTGAAGCATTTGGGTGTTGGTAGGCACCCACATTTGGTCTTGGGAACTGACCAGTGGCTAGAGACTGCATGTTAGGGTTAGGGGCCCCCTGATATTGCCCTTGACCCCATGATAGATTTGGATGGTTCTTCCAGTCAGGATTGTATGTAGGAGCGTAAGGATTGTTCATGGGTTGTTGATACAAGGCGTTAGCCTGCTCAAGTGTGGGACCCGTGGAATTCAATAATAATGGACACTCCTCCATAACATGATTCGGAGTTTCGCAATTAAAGCATGTGGGAACTTGAATTTGATTTATCTGACCCACCGGTGGAGCACTAGGAGTCTCCAATGCCTCAATTCTTCTCATAACGGCTGCAATCTCATAAGAGCTGTCTCCAATTTGAATTCGCTATAGAGCTGTCGATGCTATGGATCCCACCCTTATGCGCAGAAGTTGATGCACTGGGCTTCTCAGTGGGACTCTCCCACTGCATAGTCTTCCACGATAGGTCCTCAAGAAAGTCTCATGCTTCATCCTCATTCTTTCTCATGAACTCCCCCTGACATATGGACTCAAGAAGAGTTTTGGATGTGTAATCGAGTCCTTCGTACACGATTTGATACAACCGTCACTTTTCTATCGCATGATGGGGGCACTGAGTTAATAAGTCTTTGAACCGTTCCAAATATTTCCAGAAGGGTTCTTCCGGCACTTGACGGAATTGATTAATTTGATTTCGTATCCTTGCCGTCTTATGCGTGGGATAATACTTCTTAAGAAACACCGTAACGAATTCATCCCAAGTAGTGATTGAATCAGTAGGCATACTATACAACCACTTCTTGGCATTATCCTTAAGTACAAAGGGGATGAAGTGGAGCATAATTGCGTCCTCCGATAAGTGCTGCAGTTTTATCATTACACATACTTTTTGAAATTCACTGATAAAGAGATATGCATCTTCTGAATCAGAACCAGTGAATTTAGGAAGCATACTAATGTACTGCAACTTCAACTCATAGTGATTACCCGCTGCGTGTGGAAGTTTTATGCATGATGGAAGAGATGTGCGTAATGGGTAACATCGATCCATAAGGATCAGGATCGGTTGGTCCATCTTGGCTCCCATGAATAAATCTGATCTCACAAGTCGACCAAATTGATCACGGGTCCAATGTGGCATGAACCAACGACCGTGAGTATATGCATGAATTTTCTAAACTAATGCAAGAAGTGAGGTATGGTGGAGAGATAAAATGGTGGAATAGATATGATCAAATAAAAATGTGATTTCTACTGTTCCTAATAATTTTTTTTTTGTATTTTTTACAAAGCCAGAGAACCAAAATACAGAACTGGAGAAATTTTAGCACTCAAAATGTACCTCTTTGGCCGCTAAACAGTGGTTTGAACAGAATAGCAGCCACACTAGAGCTTCTGGCTCTCTGGTTTCTGCGACGCAGTTCTGAGGCTACTCCGATCGTTTTTGTCTTCCTGTATCTGCACTTTATATTCCCTGCACACTCAACACACACTGTTAACCGGTAAAACGTCAGAAAAAGTAAGAAAAACACCGTCGATCCCCGGCAATGGTGCCAAAAACTTGATGTGATAAACTGCAAGCGCACAGTATCGTTGTAGCACTGTACAGGTCGTCCCACAGGGATTTAGGGTGCTTTTACGATTCTTACTTTTTCCTCAGTCTAACGGACTAACCAAATATTTTAGTTTGAAGTCGGATTAATCTAAATAGCCTAGGATCTAGAATCCACTAGTTTTCAACCATGTTCTTACTTCTATTATTTTCTTCTATCATAAAAATTTGATCTTTATAGTTTAATCTTTATTTAAAGTGCTCTAATTATGAGCTATCAAGTGGTGTGCAAGCATAACTCATCAAAAATACTACTTTTCATAAAAACAAACTAAATCTTTAGATAATTCAGAAAAAATATAAAATCAACACCCCCAAACGCTAACTAAGTATAGGCTATCAAGAAACCTAATTCAAGTATAACCTATCAAAGTCCTAATCTTCGAGTTTTGTATTTTAATCTTTTTTATAGAAAAATTCTGTCTTTGTTATTTTATTTAAGAAGAAAATACTAGAGAGCAATTACATGGTGGATCCTAGTTTCATCTACATCCTAGAGCTAAACTAATTAGCTACACATGATTCTAGAAAGCAATAAAATCTAATCTAGAAAGCAAATAAATCTATACTAGAAAGCAATTAAATCTATCTAAAAAGCAAATAAAGAATTAAAAGCAATGGTTTACCTCTGGAGCACGGTATTGTGGCCGCCACCCCTTTAGCAAAACCCTAATTTTATTAATTTTAAAACGAGTACAAAAGTTCAGAATCCTCTTTAGAATACAAGGATAGGCCAATATATAGGCTTCCGAAATCATACTCTAATTATAACAGAACTGCAAAACTAAAAAATTACAATAAAGTCCTCAAAGAAATCTCCTCTGGAACGGCCAATGTTTGGTCGCTATTTTGCGGTTAAAACCACCAATTGGCTGCTAAATAGTGAAAACATGGTCTGGATTTTCTTCTACAGGAGTCTTTTATCTTGTAATCTTTATTTGCTTGACTGTATTTGTCTTTTACCCTCTGCAGTAATTTAATCTTGTAGTCTCGCCCATTTTAGCAACTTTTCGGACTTTGATTTCCTACTCCAGCTCTGATTTCATGCCATCTCCTTGTATAAATCAGATTTATAGAAAAACACACTAAAAATACCCAAGTAGCATTGTTTATATATAAAAATAGGTAATATGAAGGCTACAAATATGTAATATATGGCACTCATCAGTACCCAAAACTGACATAGGTGGGTAGGTAGAGAATACCAAGGGGCGCGAGACAACTCTCTCTAATAAAACTCTGCAAAATAGCCCTGTAATTTCGGAGAAGGGGTGCCTCTTCACAGACGGGGGTCGCAGTGATTAGGCCCAGGCAACTATTTACCAAAAACACAGGTCTCCGCAAAGTCGTAAGACCATGTATGGGGGCTGATGCTTGCCCAGTATCGGAAGGTCAATGGAAGTTAGTGACCTGATGACAGAGGAACAAGCGACTGAAGCCCCCAATGAACAGAGACCGTAACTATAACGGTCCTAAAGTAACGAAATTCCTTGTCAGGTAAGTTCCGACCCGTACAAAAGGCGTAATGATCTGGGCACTGTCTCAGAGAGAGGCTCGGTGAAATAGACATATATGTGGAGATGCGGACTATCGGCCCTGGACAGAAAGACCCTATGAATCTTCACTGTTCCCTGAGATTGGCTTTGGGCCTTTCCTACGCAGCTTAGGTGGAAGGTGGAGAAGGCCTCCTTACGGGGGAGCCCGAGCCATCAGTCAGATACCACTCTGGAAGAGCTAGAATTCTAATATTGTGTCAGGACCTACGGGCCAAGGGACAGTCTCACATAGATAGTTTCTATGGGGTGTAGGCTTCCCAAAAGGTAACGGAGGCGTGCAAAGGACGAGCCGGACGGAGATTGGCTCTCGAGTGCAAAGGCATAAGGGAGCTTGACTGCATGACCCACCGGTCGAGCAGGGACGAAAGTCGGCCTTAGTAATCTGATGGTGCCGAGTGGAAGGCCGTCGCTCAATAGATAAAAGTTACTCTAGGGATAACAGGCAAATCTTCCCCAAGAGTTCACATCGGCAGGAAGGTTTGGCACCTCGATGTCGGCTCTTCACCACCTGGGATTGTAGCATGTTCCAAGGGTTGGGCTGTTCGCCCATTAAAGTAGTACATGAGCTAGGTTCAGAACGTCGTGAGACAATTTGGTCCATATCTAGTGCGGGCGTTAGAGCATTGAGAGAACATTTCCCTAGTATGAGAGGACCAGGAAGAAAGTACCTCTGGTATACTAGTTTTCGTGCCCACGGTAAATGCTGGGTAGCCAAGTGCGGAGCGGATAACTGCTGAAAGCATCTAAGTAGTAAGCCCACCCCAAGATGAGTGCTCTTCTATTCTGACTTTCCCACAGCCTCTGGTAGCACAGATGAGACAACGATGGGTTCTCTGCCCCCCTGCGGGGATGGAGCGATAGAAGTATTGAGAATTCAAGACAAGATCACAGCGAGACGAGCCATTTATCATTACTATAGGTGTCAAGTGGAAGTGTAGTGATGTATGCAGCTGAGGCATCCTAACAGACCCAGAGATTTGAACCTTTTTCCTACATGACCTGATCAATTCGATTAGGCACTGGCCATCTATTTTCATTGTTCAACCGTTGGACAACATGAAAAAACCAAAAGCTCTACCCTTTCCTATCTATCCGACGGGAGGGAAGGGTAGAGGCCTTTGGTGTCCCTTCCAGTCAAGAATTGGGGCCTCACAATCACTAGCCAATATGCTTTTCTCTCATACCTTTCTTCGTTCATGGTTCGATATTCTGGTATCCAAGGTGTAGAGGAACCACACCAATCCATCCCAAACTTGGTGGTTAAACTCTACTATGGTGACGATACTATAGGGGAGGTCCTGCAGAAAAATAACTCGAGGCCAGAATGATAAAAAAGTTAACACCTCTTGTTTTACTTTTAAAATATAAAAAAGAGAAATAAAAAATGCAGAGGTCGTCTTATTTAAAACCCTAATTAGAATTATAACATATTTTCTCTCACCCCTCACACCTTGGAATGCACTGTTCTTATAGAAAGAAACGCTCTTTCACATCTTATTAAGCCGAAACGAAATAAAATGGCTGAGGAGAGGTTCTTTTTTTGGGTAATCACAGGAACAGATCCAGTGGAGATGGGGTGGGGCCTTCAGTTTAGAGGATTAGAGCACGTGGCTACGAACCACGGGGTCGGGGGTTCGAAACCATCCTCACCCACAACCGGCCCAAAAAGGAGGAACCGTCAATTACTCCACCAAACGGAGTCGTTGAAGAAGCGAAGTGCGCCGCTCCCGCTCGCGTACTCTTTTTCTTTAGTACATGGATATCGTAGCAGAGGCGAAGGAGTGCTATGTTTTACTAGCGAAGGAGGTCTCGAGGAGGCCTTTGAATACTCAAAAAAGGGGGGTAGACAAAGTTGCTAGATTAATTTTGACGATTGTTATGACTGCTCCATTCCCAACATCGATTACAACCAGTGAGGAAGGTTGTACATCAACATTTTTTCAGGAGCGTGCGGGTGACGGCCGCCGGATGTATCCGGTGGAGCCCCCTAGATGAAAAAATGGAGATGAGATTCGTAAACAAGTATGACTGTTTACAAGATGACGGGTCATATATGATGCCCTTGCTCTACTCCAGCAGTTTTCACACCAAAGAAGGATGGGAGCGGCTGCAGTAAGAGTAGAGTGTTGCACTATATTGATCTGACTCTATGCTCGACCTTCTGAGTGGGTGTAGGCGCACATTCTAAGACGGTGGATTTGATAAGTGGATACAACTATGGCATTTTTCAGGTGGGGAGACGAATGGAAGACGCCATTTAGCACAGACGGAGGGCCTGTATGAGTGGCTCGTGATGCCGTTCGGTCTCGACCATGCACGCACCGAGTACCGTCTATGCGACTGATGAATGAGCATCCTATCTAATGATGCAATTACAATAGCATCTAAGGAAGAAAGAAGCAAGGCAAGGCTTCATGGCACTACTTTTGAGACAGCTCATGTTCCACTACCAATTATTAGATCTTCGTTTTGATTGGTTAATAAGAATAATTACCCCTACTTCTCTCAAAAGAGTAGATCACATCCACTTTCCTGTGAAAGAAGCCGCCCCACTCACCAATCCTTTCACAAAAATTTCCAGAAAGAATGCTTTGGATGGCAGCTTCACTCCAGAAAGTGCCATTGGACAGTAATCTAAATGGATAACCTTCGCACTTGGTATTCCACATTAGTAGTGTCGCTCTTGCTTTGAAGCTGACCAATTGGGAGTAGGTTCTGGCTGCTCTTTTTTTGATGTTATTTTGACCTCACAAAGATATTAGGACTTTCGCACTGATATTGAGACAGAAAACATTGGATCAGTTTCCCAGTGCTATGATCACCTTCAAAAACAGGATTCGAGGCCTTTGTCCCCATTACTTGTTAGTTAAGTAGGGAGAGAGAACGCCCCATCTCTTGATTACGAAGATCACTTTCACAGCATGCACGAATGCGCGAGAAGCTGGAATATTATGTAAATGGAAACGATCTCCCCGGGAAAGCATTATGCCTGACTTGCCCCTGCTTTAGACAAATTGTAGACAAAAAAGCAATGAAATGAATATGATAAATGTGGCTTACCTATAGAAGGAATCTTTTGTTACTAGAACCCCTTTCCTACTGACTGTATAAAAAATGCATTTAGTGAATTACTGGTTCTATCAAACTAGACACTTCATCCCTGGGGATACTGAGTTTAATATTTTTGATGTATAGCTCTGTTATCTCTATCTAAACGAATAAGTCTTCCAGTGGTTTGTCTACCACCCAAAACCCTTCCTTCCAGCGTTAGCGCACAAGAAGGAGCTTTTGGCAGTGAGTCAAAAGTGTTAGTGAGTAGCCCTCTCCTATTTAAGACTATTTCCACTCTTCTCTGAGTCCCTTCAACAGTGCTTAGGTAGCGCTCACAGCGAGATAGGCAGCTCAGCTTACTAGTATTCCAACCCTAATGTATCAAGAATAGAGTAGGTAGCACAGGACATCAAGCAAGCATAGCTAGATCTAAGGTATCTGAATCAGAAGGTATATCCTACCCCAACCCACCACCCTTTCATCGATTGACCAGTTCATCTACTATGCTCTTTCTGCTTGATCACAGCTCGCCCTTCTTTCGTGCAGTGCACTTTTTTGATGATTGCAGGCATACTCACTGAACATTCCCTTCATGGACCACAAACAAGATCTATAAGCAAATAGATGAATTCAAGCGATAGCAATGAGGCATTCAAGCTCTTCTTTGCAAACCGATCACAATGTGGATTTACTATGATGTAATCCACGTTAAACAACTCGCCTGCAATCTCACTTTCAGTCATCTTGTTGTCATTCAAAATTTTGACTAGCCGTGTGTGTGCAGTGGAGAAAGAAACCAATACTGGATATGTGCACAAGAGCCTTATTTACACTTTATTGCATGCTCAGTAGTCAGACTCCTCCAGAAATTCCGGCAAGCTCCGGCTCAGGAGCCAAGGGGGAGGTTGAGATCGAAAAGCGGTCGTTACGAAGGGTCGAGACCACTGGAGATGGGAAAGTTGTGCTCTATCCATCATGGTAGAAAGGAGAAAATCAAGAAACTCAACAAATGGAGCAAAGAAAATGGCTCCCCAAGTCAAGTCCCAGTCCCAAAGTGCGCTAGTCAATAAGATGACAAAAATATTGATTAAGAATTTCATAAAGAAAAGCCTGAGTTTTGACATTTGATCACAGAATCCATTGAAGAAAGAGATTCTTTCTCCTTAGTCTTTACTTGAAAATTTCTTTTGCATTCCTGACTGCGGATAGGCCACTGGGCTCTGCACTTCGACCCTTCACATCAAGGTGACAGGATTCGTACCTATGGCCCTCTGTACCCAAAACAGATGCGCTAACCAGACTGCGCTACACCTCATCTCACCCCCCGGAGCATATAGATCCACCCTATCCATGAATACTTGCACCGAACTCACCCATCCTTTTTGGGCACAGGGACGCGAGAACCAATCCGAGTAATCGACCGCTTTTTTTAGAAAATCTGCCTCCAGCTTCATAGGGCGATGCCAAAAAAGCCGTATAGTGCAGGAGCGCTCACTTGGGCTTCCTCTTTCACTTGAATTTCAAAATCAGGCTCGACCCCAGCTACCTATCCTTTGGACTAAAAGCCCGCTTAGAAGTGGATTTGAACCACTGACACAAGGATTTTCAGTCCTTTGCTCTAACCAGCTGAGCTACCTGAACCACTTTCCTAAAGTCTATTTTCTGCATCGAATAGCACCCTACCTTACCACTTGACTAGTAAGGGAAAAGCCTCAAACAAAGAAAAGAGTTAGGGATCTTTTTTGCTTGTTCGTCAAGCTTTCGAGTAGCTCTTTCAACTACCTCCTAATCTTCCAACATACTCCAGAATCGAGAGCCGCTTAGGGTCTGGACGGCTGGAGAGAGCTTGCAACTAGAAAGAAAATAGGTCGGTCAAACAAAAACAAGGCGTAACAGGCTTTCCACTCAATTTCACTGACGTAGTGCTATTCTGTCCTTCGGGAATGGAACCAAGAGGTTCTTTCTCTCACATAATTTCGACCGCCCGTTCCACTGGAGTGCCAGAGGAAGTGGGATTCGAACCCATGATACAATCTTCATCGTATGTCAAGTTAGCAAACCAATGCCTTAAGCCACTCAGCCATACCTCCTTTTTGTTGATATCCATTTGATGTATCGGGTTTGGTTGGTTGCACGAAGGGTTATCTGATCCGATCAACTGCGTAAGCCATAGCGCGTGTTAGCGCGTACTCTTCCTCTGTCTATGAGGGAGACTCTATCTAGATCTATGTATCTCCCTAGCATCAAAGCGAGACTCCATCCAAATCCGCCATTCGTTGGACGACGCCTTCTTTTCTATGAACACCCCACCACTGAATGATGAACTTTGCCAGTCTTCACCTCCAACTTGGCCAGGAGAGAACACAGGGTCAAGCCAAACCCTTACCCACCTGAATGGAATTCTTATCTCCTTTGTCTGGTCGAGAAGGGGAAAGCCTGAGGAACTGGACTGTGACTCAACTATTACTTACATTACATGGAATAGAAGTCCATTCTTGTCATGATCGATCCACATCCTACCTACGTGCCCGGGGAACGAGGCTTGCTTAGTTTACAAAGCTAGCTTACTAAGGTGAAGGAATTTCTCGTTGATTGCACGAGTTAGATAGTACGTCCAGCCATTTTCTTGCTTAGTGTGTTAGTACTAAACTGACCTGCCGAGCGTACGAAAAGGAGAATCTTTTTCTGAATCGCCCGCTACACTCCCCTCGCTCCTATTCCATGGCAGAACAAGGCCAAAGTCGCCACAACTGACTTTCATCATAACACCACTACTTCTAACGTAAATAACTCCCCCAATGCCAGACTGAGAGAGAAACCCCAATCATCACTGCTAAAGCCATAGTTCTATTTGGCGGCTTGAGAGAAAGGATCAAAGACCTCAGGTTCGGTAAACGTTTCTATTTATTACTTGGTTGTGTATTCCATAATAGAGACATTGAAAACCATTCGACCTTATCAAGCACTCTCTTCCTAAAGTGCACTCACTCATCAGTTGTAACACTAACGCACTACTTAGAATATGAATGAGGCCCTGGAGAGCAGTCCACCCAACTCCATTGACTCTCATAACCTTGGTTCCATTCTTTGAATCTCAAATTCTAAACTGGGGGCCCCCTCCTGTCTTATCTTGCATCATAGATCATAGTTAAGACAATTCTCTTTGTTTACCCAAACAATTGGGACCAACCAAGATGTATGTCGTCCATTCCCTCCCTTCATTCCTTTTTACAACATTAGGACTTCTAGATTGGCATACAAATTCAGAAGCCGAGAGCAGCAAAGATGGCAATTCCAGCAAAGGAAGAAGCGATTGAGTTGTCGAATTCAAACCAGTCTACTAATGCCCTATTGAAATAAGCAAGAGAAAGCTCAATCGATGGAATGGATGAGACAGCTACTACAGCTTGGAACGCTTCTTTGGATAGGAGGGGTAAGAGAGGAAGGGGCTAGGTTTCTTTGAAAATCTTCGAGACCATTTTGACAGGCCTTCACTCATGGAAGAACTGGGCCGTAATAGTGAAGCGAACTCTTTACATAAGATAAAGTGAGTCAACTTGCTCAATGTAGGCTTGCTCCTCTTGGCAGCCTTCTTCAAGTAGAATTCTTTCTTCGCTAATGCTTGGGAATTCCTAGAGAGTGAACAACTAAGTTGAGTTCTATTTCTAGCTTTTTTGATAGCTATATATTTCGCAACTGGGGTTCCCATTTTTTTAGTTTAAAGTGAGCATGAACGCACTTCATAAATCATGGTTGCCTGTTGCTGTTTCAGCCTATTCCCCATGACGATGAAATCCATATCCCGAGCCTTGCTTATACAATTGAATTACCCCCGACCTTGATACGAGCGCATTGAGTTTTTCAGTACATTCCGAAAGCAGCCACAAACTGACTCGATAGGGGTGAAAAAAGAGCTTTTAACGTGCGTTTAGCAAGCTTTTCACACAGGACACAAAGACAAAAGCTCGTTAAGAGAAAGAAGTTCCTAATTAATGACAATTGATATGTTGAAGGAGGGTGGTGGGCGGGACAGGAAGGAGCCTCTGAACAACCTGATGAACTGCGTTAAGTGTGCTTTTCCGGCATCTTTGAGTTTATGTTATGAGCCAACCTTTTCTGATCCTAGTTCATAGTAGGGCAAAGAGCCCCATGCCCTCTATTATGATGATATGGATTCGACTTGTCAGGTGATATGGAAAAGAAAGTTATCCCTCTTCGGAGTCAAATTCTGGTTTGGATGCAGATGATACTAAGATAAAGCCTGATGCCAAGGGTTAAAGATACTTTGTTTCAAGAGAACCTGGATACTTTGGTTCGGGAAAAGCTACTTCACACTCTTGCCTCCTGTTTCTTCGCAAGCTTGCTTTGCTCTAATTAAGTTTACCTCCTACCTTAAAAAGTATATTGTCATAACCTCTCCCGCTGGTCGAGCAATTTCATTTCCTCACCTAATTTGTAAAGTCCAGAAATGAGAACGCAAGAGGAGGCCTTTCTTTTTTATTACTACACATCTTGGAAATAAAAGAGGAGAAAGGATAATGCTTTAAATAAAGGGCGAGGTCCGAAGGAGCTCGACCAACGGCAGAGGGGACGAAGGAGTGATCTCAAAGGAACGATTCATTTGTGAACACCAAATTGACTTAGTTCCTGGGGGTTGTTATGGTTAAGACACGACCTCGGCAATGAATCCAAAGCCAGCAAAGTCCAGGAAGAAAGAAAGAGCAGCTGGGGGTCTTTTCGAAGTCAATAACAGTAGTGACTGGCCCAATCGTGATCGCACAAAAAAAGCCTGGAAGAAAGAACACCACTTGAATAATTGGCACACACCAGGAAGTCATCCACCGAATTCTTATTCCATCATTACAATGAAAGCAATACAGGTTGATGGTAATCAAATCATATTCTTCTACTCTCAGTTCTACCAATCCCGATACAGAAAAGAGCCCCTGCAAATGGAGAAACTCCAGCTTAAACTTTGACAGCCTCCATAGACGTTCTCAGGCTAGGAAGAAGACCACCGCCTCTTTACCTGTCTACGTTACAGTCGAAAGGAGCACCCGTCATGAATGAATGAAATCTAGTTCTGCTCGGAACCCAAGTTGGTACCTTCTTTTTAAAAGCCTTATTCGGCTGAATCAGCAGATTGGAAAGGCGAGGATCCAGCTGTTGTATCGGACAAGGATCGAAAAAAGCTGGCTGGCTTGGATTTTCTTGGGCTTTCCAGAATGATATAATTCAAGAGGCGGAGCAGAGACTTTACATTATTTTGTTTACGAACGTGGTTTGCCAGGATGATCCCCTATTTTATTTGCAGGGGGAGTTGAACAAAAGATGGGAGGATTGAGGAGGACCCACCATCGTCGACGGGCGGCTGGGAGCGGATTCCTATACCTCGAGAGTTGGTAAATACACTGAAGCGAAGGGGAGCGATGGTAACCCGGCAGCACCGCGAGAGGAATTACTCCTGTGAAGCCTGTCGGTCGGATTGTCACAGCCAGCGGGGAGGGGTGGCAGTACGGGTTCTTTACGCATCCGCCCAGGTTCTGTTCTTTCTATGGAATCGATGTGACCCACCATATGGACTGCTTCTTTTAGTACAATCGACGGTTTTCTGCTCTATATACCCCATCTCTACAATATTGCGATGGGATAAGATATGTTATTTGCAGTGCACCTAAAAAGAAAGAGACTGAATAGTCAGAGCACCAGCATTTTTAGCATTAGCAGTCTTTTACACTTTCCCTAACAAGTCTTTTACCGATGTCCTCATGGAAAATGAACCGGCTAGAATCCTCAACAATCTCCAAAAAAATCAAAAATTGTCATAGGTAAACTTTTCCGATGCCTTCCTTCCCTCCCCAATGAAAAGTCATTAGGGCGAACCATCTGTCGAAAGCCTCCTGCGGAGGGGACCCATCACATCACTACATTTGTAGGTTGAGTTCCAGTCCCACCAGCTTGATAGCTATATATTTCGCAACCGAACTGAAATGAACTGCCAGATCGACCAAGTGAAGTGATAAAACACGTCAAAAAGCACTTGTGCCCCTGAGGTGTCATAACGGCAAGGCACGCTGGGCGAGAGACTTTGATCCCGAGATTTTTCAGGCAGGGCAATCGACCAAGTGAAATGATAAAACACGTAAAAAAGCACTTGTGCCCCTGAGGTGTCGTAACGGCAAGGCACGCTGGGAGAGAGACTTTGATCCCGAGATTTTTCAGGCAGGGCAATTAGCAAGCCCTTTTTTTACCGACCTACTGGAACCTCAAAATCAAAGGCGGTGAAACCCCTAATTGAAACTAGACCCTCCATAGCTCGTTAGGAAATCCCCAGAGATTCCCTCTGACAAAGTCTGAGTTTGGTCGTTCCATCAATATTCCGTCCTCGCAGGCATAAACATTTTATCACCCATCTCTATACGGGCATCGGGTGGGGCACAAGGCAGCAAAAGAAGTGGCTCAGCCAGTGCGGCTCTAGCATCTTCAACACAGCGAAGGAAGAAAAGAATGGCATAACTCTACCAACGATGGATATGATATGGCACAGCACGGCACGCACAAAAGACAAGGCTCGCACAACAGGGTGCTATCGAAGTAGTGCTATTGCATGTTCCAGAAGGCACTTCTTCGATTAGGTGTCTCGTGGCGGGGCTGTGCCGTCGGGATTTCAACTCAGACGGGATTTCCCGACGTGCATAATGACGTACCGCAGCCCCCAGTAGAGATATGTCGATATTGGTTTGATAGACAGAGCCTAAGTCGCCGATACCCGACCCCCCTGAAAGAGAGAGAGAGAGAGAGAGAGAGAGAGTATGGATCCTATATCTCGACAAAAGTGTCTTGCGGAGCAAATGAGACGTAGGGGGCTGTTTGTCATGCCGCTCTCCATAGATCAAACGCTTGTCATTTCTCTTATTTTTTGGAGTATATATTTTCTTAGTCGAGTCAGCAGATCTGCACCGCAGGCTAATCTCTCCATTTTTGGAGCATCGACTTCCGACTTGTTGCCCTATATGCTTCGACACTTATGGATACTTCAACGCTTGTACTTTCAGCATCATCACCGTTCTGGTTTGATCAACGTCGTATGCTATAATTTCACTTAGGTTCTGTGACTCGAGTCATAGGAGCTCGAAGAGTGGGCACAAAAGAATGGCATCTCTCTATTGGATTGCCTTATCCCTTTGGTATCCCATTGGCTTACCCTGATTTCAGTCTCGGTCTCTCGTTCTGATAGACTTGCCTGCGCATCTGTTTTGGGTTGATACACATCATGGAAAAGTGGCAGGATCAACGTTTTTTATTGGCTTCTCTTTCCCTATTCATTATCTCCTTTTTTCTGTCTCTGTCTTTTTCAAATAGACGACCTCTTTTTGTCTTCTCGGGCAGTGGATTTGCCAACTCTATGACTTATTATATTGGTCTGAATTCCTATTTCTCTTCCTTTTCACTTTTTGCTTGTGGATTCTATTTCCCCTGTGCTTCCACTTCCCGTTGCCTCGAGATCTTGCCTTTTGTCACTCGATAAGTCCTACTTGTTGAACGCATGACATCTGAAAGACTCTTTCGAGACCGCTTCTATATCGAGATGAGAGATTCACTATCTCTTTGCTGGCGTGCCATCTCTGTCTGAGGATTCCCCAACTCAATCGCGACGCCCTTTCCCCTATGTGTCGGCTCTCTGTCCTCTGTTCTGGGCTCTCGACGCTCCGTCCAAAAACTAATATGTATTTATGTCTTTCTTCTCAGGCACAGTTCTTAAGCCAAGCACAGTGGAATAGGCAACGTTCTCAGGCATAGTGGATTTGGCAAATAGATATCTATCGTCGGAGAGCCGACCGATGATCTCCGTGTCTCAGAGCTAGGTCCTTTTCTTTGGCTTAGTCCTCGAGGTGGGGATCATGTTCTCGTTCAAGCTCGATGTAGCTCAAGGAAAGCGTATCGGAACACAGAGTCAAAGCCTCTCGCCCCACGAAACGTCAAACAGAGTCCCAGTACTCACGGAAGGAATGACGAACGATTATGTGATCCGCCTGCATCGAATGGTAAACGCAAAAGTACACATTATACGACGAGATGCTTACTAGATGCTTGCAGACTGAAAGCCGGGAACGAGTACTTACCAAGACGAGTGCGGGAGAAAATGAAAAAAAGCCTACTTTCTTTCAAAACCGTCGACTTCCTACTTACGAACTGTACATGTCATTTGCACTTCTTGCGCCTAGAAGTAAAACGGAAAGACAAAACGAGAAGAGAATGCCATTAAACGGAGTCTTCCTATAATACCAAAATACCTATGTTATAGTGCGCGTCGACGCTTCGCTAGAAGTGACGCAACGATGAGGAAGCGAAGCTTTGTAGACAACGGCTCGTTCCATGCTTGACTTACTAGCTCATGTAGTGACGGCGCTTTCCGGAAAAACCCTACTTCAATGACGGCGGTGTTGCTACGCCCTCCACTCGTTGTCTACTAAACGAGCTTCCGAGCGAATTAAGTGAGCGAAGCCTTCCGTCGAGTTTCCCCCTTCCCTCACCCATTTTCCCATTTTATTTCTGCTTCAGCTTCCCCAGTTTAGGTGGTTTGGAGGATTAATTGATTGGATACCCGAGAACCATAATCTTCAAAGGACAACTTCTATGACGATAGATAGGGGTCAGGTTTGGCGTTTATGCCCCTGCCCTCCAAACAGTATGAGAGCCTTTCAGCTCGTACTGCTCACACTCCTAGATCTTCACGGCAGCACCTCCGCCACCATAGTCTGAGCTGGAGCAGTTCCGAAAATCCTGGCCTACTTAAAAATGTGCGTCGAAAGTCAACGTCAACAACAACAATACGAAAAAGTACACGTTGGTTGCCCAATGTCTGATCATAGTTCCGAGACAATCCCTTCGCCTCACCATGCCTCCGATCTATAATGAGTGGCGAGTCGGAACATGTACATAACAATACTTCGCACTGGGCCGGGAATCACAAGAATGTTAGAAGTCCCTTATGAAAGAGTGGGAAAGTCACGACTCGAGGCCGGATTAGCAGGATGGAGGGTGGTCCCACCCTGAAACAGACGGTGTACATACATAAAAAGAGGCTAGTTATGTTGGCCCCTCCCATCTATATTGACCGGGAAGATGGGGGAGGCTCTTGCGGAAGCCCTACCTGCCTTTCTCTATTTTGAGGGATCCCTCATATTGATGTTTCCAGGCTTCCTGGACTCGTAACAGACGGCTAGGAACGACGAAGAGGATGACGGGGGATCTGCCACTGCAGGTCCTTCTCCTTCCGCTGAGACGACCCTCTTTTTTTGTTCATTCACCGCGGCACGAAAAGAAAAATTGAATATGCTGGAATAAGTCAGAAAGAGAGTGGCACTGGGACTAAGAGAGCATCTGCTGTCTTTTTAAAATAACTGTACGATCGTCGGACTGGCCCCCTTCGCATGACCTAGAATGAAAAAGAAGTCTGTGCTACTATAAGGCCTCTAAACTCCTCCCTCAGGACACTGTTGTGTTGCCATGGGGACGAGGTAGCCCCGACTTCTATAGGTCTGTCGGTTCGACCTCCTAATGAGAATTGAGGTCCTTGCGCGGGCGTCTCATCCCTGATGATGTCGCTTGCTTTATTATTCTGGTATCAGAATCCGGACGTTCTTTTCTTGGGCGATAGGGGTCTGCAATCTGTACAAAAAGTCTTCGGTGTGATGGCTACTATTCCGGTATATGCTGTTTGTTTTAAAGTATTATAAAGTAGATTACACTTTCTTTCATGTGTTAGCTACTATTCCGTATGTACTGTTTGTTTTAAACTATTATAAAGTAGATTGCACTTGTTTCGTGTGTTAGGTAAGCTCTATGTTTATTTATTTTGTGTAAATTTATTTCTACAAAATTCTTAAAAAATCATAGAAATTCGAAAAAATTTCCCAAAAATAAAAAAGTTATAGAAATGTCGTCACTGTAGCAACACTGTAGCAAAAAACAAAAAACAAATCAAGTAAAAATCAGAAAAAGTTGGGAAAGTTTGGAGAATTGGTTTTAGGCACCGTAGGCTACTCAAAACTAGTTACCCACCGACATGTTAGATGGCTACCGACGTAGTGTGCAATTGCGAGATATATAGAGCGGATTGTAGTAAATATGACATTATGTATAATGATATATATGATATGTTGAACACTCCAAGATATTCCCAAAAAAAATTTGATGAGGTAGTTCTCCAAATAGAAAGATTAAAAGAATAAGGTAAAAATCCCGACATGACTTTAGAATCCAAAGAAAATTTAATTCAACAACTTGAAAAGGTCTATAAAAAATTTAAGAGTCGACTAAGTTATTTTGGATATAAGTCGAACCAAAAAGAGGTCGAACCTAATATCATAAAAACTAAAGAGGATGAAAAGACAATTAAAGAAAATAATCTCCTAGTAGAAGAGGAAAATGAATGTAATAGTAACAATCTATCACAAACCAGTGACCAAGAAAATAATAATGAGGCAATTGAAAAGGATAATAATAACCTAAGTGGTCCCTCACAAACTGAATATCAAACGAGGAATAGTTACCAAGGAAGTAGATATGAGGTAGAGAGTTCAAATGAAGAATTCATCTTAAATTCTGAAGAGTCTTTTGACAGAGAAGGAGAGTATACGATAGGATATGATGAAATAACTCCTATTCCAGAACAAGAGATAAAGGAGGTAGTAGGAAAGTTAGATCACATTGACAGATTAGCAACTAGTTTAAAACAAAAGAGATCAAGTCAACAAATTAATATGGTGCAAGTTGAGAAAATATACTCCAAACAAGAGTTTGACTCAATAGTTGAACTGATTAATTGCTGGAAAGAGTTGTATAGGGATCAAAATAGCACCATTCAAGAGAAAGATGGATGAAGATAAAAAAATGAGAGCATCACGAATTCAGGGAATAAAAACTGTGAGGAGACTACACATGATGAGTACAAGATAGAATCTGAAAAAAATAGCAAATCTGACAATGAATTGATAAATATTAGTGAAGGTAACAAGACTTCATCAGATTTGAATGATTTGCGAATGGGAAAAAATTTGAGGGTTAATGATTTAATAAATTGGAATACATCACAAGAAAAAAATTATCCGGATCTATGTTATATACACATTATGGATAAACAAAAGGTCATAGATGACTTGGCACAACCTCTAACAATATTACTAACAAACCATGAAGAAGCATGGGATGAAAAAAGGATTGTCAGTTACATCACGGGAACTTTATAAGAAGATGTGTTGCAATGGATAAATTTAAAAGAAATAAACGATAAGCAAAAAGAGTGGGTTGAAGATAACAAAATCACTAGGCTTGAAGATATCCTTATGAAAGAAAATTTATATGGATTCATAAATATCAAAGCCCAAGAGAGAGAAATACTTCATGCATTATTCAAAAATGAATTATGGAGAATATGTGAGCTTGAAGAATTTTACAAAATATTTTCAGAAAATTTTTACAAATTAGATAAGACACAAAACTGGTTTGATCCGTTCTTTCACAAGCTCCCAAGTCCATGGGATACTAAAACACAAAACGAGAAAGAGGACAATCTAAGACACTATATTCACTATGCTCTTAATATAGAATCTTATAAAGAAATGAAAAACACAATCAGTAGCTCTGCTAAAGTGAGGAAATGCTGTGAAAGGATAAATGGTGAGAAATAGAAAAAAAAAAAGCAAGAAAAGACCAAAATCATTTGAAAAAGAAATAAAGAATAAGAGACAACAGCAGAGCTTATTAGAACTGCTGAACGTTAGAAATAATTTTCTAAAGAAATTGATTAAGCAAGAAATACCATTATTGAAAAAACTAGATAAAAATAGCGGTTTCATCTGGATGGACGAAGATAAAAGAATTTTAAATAGCAAGCTGAAAATGCCCTAGAAGTTTACCTACCTAAATCAGTGTCTATAAAACTTTCTCAATGGAGGCCATGGAGAAAAAAAAGGGGATTTATCAAGAGTAACAAATATATCAAGAAGTGTGATGAATCCTCTACACAAATGGGTAAAAAGAAATGCAAGTATTTTGAATGTGACAAAAAAGGACACTATACTAGAAATGGAAAATACCTCAGAAAATATTAAAGCAAAATTTAGAAGCCTACATTTGAAAAGAAATCTCCCCTCTTGATATAGTGTTGTGCTGACTTGATGACAAGAGCAATTCGGAGTTTGAGATAATCCCTATAATGAACAACGAGTCAGATATTATCACACTCCTAACGCCAAGATTAGACAACATAACGTTAGGAAATGCAGTTGGGAGAAAAACAGCCTTTAGTCCAGGATACGTCAAAAAACAAATAAAAAATAATAGTAAATTCTTAATAAAGAAAAATGCTAGTGATATATCAATTAAGATTTTGAAGATGAGAAACATGGTAAGGAAAAAACTATAGCAAATAGTATTCCTATTTCAGCAACATTTGTTGTATACGTAGGATACCAAGCAAGTATCTACACAATACGGGATAAATATTATAAACAGATAATCAATGAATCACTTTAGAATCCATGCATGACAGAAGGAACAAAAGCAATAAGCCGAGAAATTTCAGAGCTCAAAGGAGTCTGGGAATTACACCAAAGAATAAATCCTAAGATTGGAAATCATTGCTCTTTTCAAGCGGCATATAAGGTAAGGATCAAGAAGAAGCTGCTCATCCTCACTGAATCCTGCAAAAATCTTGGATTGCAGTTCAGGATCTTAGCAAAAGAAGATTTGCTGGTGTTCAGCATCTCCAGAGATGAGATGGTCATAGAAGTAGAAGTCGACAAGAATATCGATCTTCGTAGTATTAAGAACACTACCCAACAACAATAAAAATGAGTGTTCAAATGTAAGACATGCAGCAAATAATTCGTTTCGTTCCAAGCACTCAATGGCTACCAGACAAGCCACAAGAGGTCGAGACCAGAAAAGCTACATGATATAGAAAGGAAGCCTAAAGTGCACAAGTGTTCCATCTGTGGAGTCAAGTTTATGAACGGAAAGGCACTTGGGGGCACATGAGGACGCATGGGACTAGAGATAGTCAATAAAATCCTAGCGGCAAGAATGGTTTGTATCTGGATCTGAGCTTGGGACCCTCTAGCTATGCCAACAAGATAAGACGACCTTGCATCTCCAAGTTTGGCTAAAATTTCAGCCTCTGGTAATTTTTACAACTTTTGTAAGTATACTCATATAGAAATCTCATATAGCCTATTAAAAAAAAAGAGCAATGTAAAGAGGAATAGTTTGACATTTAAGCCCAAACGAAATTCTTGACAACTCATCATCCTGAGGGGAATAACATGGCTAGCCCAACTCAAACGGTAGTTAGTAAAGACAAGACAAATCCGTTGATAGCTGGAAATTTCCTAAAAGTCCCATATCATTTGACAATTCCCGATGAAGTCTCTGGTCTCAACCATAGGCGACAAGTTTATCTATGAAAGAAAAAAGCTTGTGAAAAGAAAACAGACAAAAGCAGCCTGATATGATAAAAGTAGCGTAACATGACAAAATTAGAAAAGCAACTTCGTGATTAAAGAAGCGGGCCCCATCAAAAGTAATCTAAAGCTTCACAAAGAAGGAACCTAAATGCTTCACTAGAAAGGAATCCAAAGGTTCGTCAAGAAGGAGCCCTTATTCAACAAAACCTCTCTTACATCCACAGCCCAAATCAACCGCAAAGATTCCTGACAATAGTATCAACAGTAGAGATTCCTGACATTAACAAGCAAATCAACAAGACATCAATAGTAGGGATTCCTGACGGCGACATCAACAGTGAAGATTCCTGACAGCAACAAGACATCAACAGTAAAGATTCCTGACAACGACAAGACATCAACAGTGTATGTCCTTTCCTTATCCCAAGCGAGAGTGATAAACTCTGTACCTGAGTAGATATAAGATGAGAGAGTCAGTTGAGGGGCGTTCGCTAGACGAGGTCTCCCCGAATAGTTGTCCTGTCATTGTAGATTTGAGTTGGTGGAAAAGAGGCAGATTGAGGCAAAGACAAAACTTTTCAGAAAAACGAGTTAGTCTAGTGCCCCTCCACCGTCTTAAACTTCCTCGAAAGAAGCCATCGATGTGGGTAGGTTGTTATAGGTGCAGGGGAGGGATTGGACACAGCAAAGCTGGCAGTCATTCTGTGACGTTATTAAGTGAAGAAGGGAATTGGAAGATAAAAGAGTTGACCCCATCCACCCCTTTCGAAACTCTCTGTAAAGTGCGATCGCTCGTCGAGAAAGGGCCTAAAAAAGAAATAAGAAAAGAGAACGAAATATTCCCACTTCGTATTTCATCACTATCATAAAGTCAACAGAACACTTCCCGCGCAGGGACAGCAACCTAGAAATCGCCTCAACAATCGAGCTCGGTATTTGAAGTTCCGAGCACAGTGACTCTTTCGAAAAGAGGAACTTTTATTTTGAGCTTGACCAAACACACTGTCGGGAGCATCGAATGGCTATCATCAACATCGGAATAGACATATTGGCTTATGATGAATCTCCTTGTTAAGAAGTTCTAAAGCTCGTACTCGTCTCTCTTTCATCTCGTATTTGAAATAGGCATGACGCGCACAGGTCGCGATGGGAACGGTCAATCAACATTTTCACTTTGAATAGGGGTGGTCGTCCCGTTCACCACAACTATCTGGTCTTTGATTTGTTCCAATCAGTAATTGAAAAACCAAAGCTACGGTCTGTGAAGTCAATGAGGGTCAGCAGGTCAATTCGTTGGTCTAGATATAGGGTGGCAAGCAGTTAATCGATATCGTTGAATGAGTTTCCCTTCGTCATGAGTGGTCTTCCGTCAATGGGTCTCATGGGTCAGAGTACGTCAAGCCTGGAAAAAGGATCTCAAAGGCACTTTCTTCTAGTAAGCCTCTTCGTAGCTCGTACCGCTCCTATAGTTTGACGTAGTTGTTGAGTTGTTGTTAAGAAAGGAAGCTCCTCCATCCTAGTCTGGAGAGTCAGACAAAGCAACAGACAGGCAAGGAAATAAGCTCAAACATGCTCTCCGTCTGACGAGAGCAAGTAATAAGAGCAGGTAAAACCAAGATTAAGAGGAAGAGGTCTTTATCAAAAAGAAGCCGAAAGTATGCACGACAGGAAAGCAGAGATTTGCCAGTAGTGCCCTGCCCTATACATGAGTAATGAAAATCCCATCCCACTCATGAATACCAAAAGCAGAAAGCCAAGCAAGTAAGATTGACCGACGCTATTAAGGGAAAGCAGACTAGGAATTCAAGCTACGCCTAGTCTAGTGACGGTCAAAGATGCCAGTCTCGACTAACAAAAGAAAAGGATCTATAAGATCCCTTCGCGTAAGAAGTGGTATTTCTCTCTCACTTGAGAATATCTTGACGGCATGAAGATGTTCCTCCCCTGACTCCTGGAGATTATGCCTCGTTCCTGACATTTTTTCGAAGTTCCAACCACGTAGGGATGCCAGGGCAATTGATGCCGGCCTAGAAATTGATGCTCCCTCTTGTTCGTGCTCCGGGAACCAATCCATCTGCATGTGCCCGCTACGAGCCCTGCCACAGGTTACTTCACGAGCCCTTCCTGCCACTGCAAAAGCCGTGTTCATGTAGCCTGACGCTTTCAGGCTACTTTCCAAGGTAACTTCCCAGTGAGTGAAATGGTAAGCGACCTGTAGTCGATCAGACGCGAGTCCCGTATGCGTTTTGCAACTTTCCAGGTTGGTACCAACTCCCTTCCAATAGTGCCCGCCTTTCGTGCGCGATATAAGTGATAGACGAAGGCAAATTACAAACTGTTCATGCATGAGGCCGACGAGCGGGAAGGGGAAGCCGCTGTATAAGCATGAAGATGGCTAATCAGTCCTTTTCTTTCCTTTCAGTTGAAGTTTTATTAAACTATTCTAGTCCCTAAGGGAACCGCCCAACCCGTCGACGCGTCGAGTGATGGTTGGAATAGTATGATACTCTTTTAGCCCCTAATGGGAACCCGACGAAGTGGTTTTCCTTCCTTTAGTAGACCTAGTTCTTTAGTCTTGCTAATCGTGCTCTCTTAGAGTAGAGCTTTGTACAGCTTCAATGTCTCTGGGTAAGCGCTCAGCCTCAAAACCCCAGTGTGAGTCTTCTGTCTCCCCTTGCTATGAGGATCGTATCTTGCTACATAGACAGGTTCGTTTATCAACTTTCATAGGTCGTCTGGGGAAGCGAAAGTGAAGTTTGGTTAAGACGTTGAGTGTGACGTATTTCTACTAGTCTAAGCGAATAAGTGAATCATAAAAGGATTCTTCCTATTCTGTTTTGCGAGGGCGGTGGGCAAAGGCATCGGGCTACATCAAGTGTTGCGTTGAGCGAGGGAGGGTTAAAAAAATTATAGTTATAAAGTTCAAAGATAACCAGATAGCGGTGGGCAAGGAAGTAAACCGTGAATGGGAGCTATTACGACTATAGGCTCCCTTCACGGGAGGCGAGCGGAGTAAGGAAACGGTAGTTAACCCACTATTCCTATTGGGTGTGATGGCTTTGTCTATTCCCTGTACATCTAAAGAATGAGTTTCCATCGGTGACGTTCTGATTCATAGTCATAGCCCTAAAAGACATGGGTTGCACTTTTCATTCCGCACGGTGTAGCCAACACTTTGATGAGCACAGCGCAGTTCACGTCACAACGACTTTGTGGTCTGCCACTCACTATAGTACGATAGTACTCGAATTGACGAACCCATTTATGCCCGGGGAATTTCTTTGTTGTTACTCTACTAAAAGGAAAAGACTAGACGGCCGTCGGAATTTATGCCCTTCTCCTAGTCTTCCTGTAGGTCGTCGAGCAGGGATAGATTTGAATACCACTCTCTTTTCCATTATGACTCTGGTTCCTTCTTTCGTTCCGTTTGATAGCTTCTTATCGCTCGTACTCCCGACAACAAAACTCCCCTTGCGGGTACCATCAGTACGACTACTCAAAATCATGTCAGGTGAGACTCATTGTGAGAGTTTCCCTATTGTGATAGTCTGACTACAGAGAGTAAGTAGTGACGCATTCCTCCTCCTACCATTTCATAGAGAGAGAATAAAAGACGTCGACAGTTCTTTTTTAGTGGTAGCGCCTTATGATGTTCATCACTTATCCCTGTGACGTGAAGTGGCTCTTGTTCGACAAACTCCTCTTTGGTTCTGAGGATGCCAACGAAGATAGTGTTGCCAAGTTCACTACTTTTTTCCTGCCCAAATGAATATGGAGGGGATGTAATAGCTCTCCCGTTGGAATGAGAAGGTCGGTCCACCAAACGAAACAGTTGCCCGGCCCATGTACTAGTCAGTGGGAGATACCTACTGCAAGTTTGCTATACATAGCTTGCTGACAAGACATTGCTAACTCAGCTCTCTCCGAGACCCTTTCCTTTAGGCTACGGGGAATCTCATTCGCCGCTTTCCCCCTTTCTGCTCCTAAATACCTACGGCTACATGGTTTTCCTTGAGCACGAATCAAATGACTTGTTGAACGGTTGTTCTACTGTACAGTGGGTGGGTTCCTAGAAGACCCCTCCAATGACCCGTCTTTCCGACAAAGGAGGTCTTTAAAGAATTGGTTGAAATTATGCTCGCTTGTGAGCGGTGAGATAATTCCCCCGCTTCTTCGCTACTAAAATAGTGAATAGCCCTACTGGAGGAAATGAATGAAATTCTATCTACTTTAGTAGTATTGAACTTGCATTCATTTCTGGAAGTCGATTTCGTTGCTTGTTTTTACTCAACCACATTTTCCTCATTTTATTTGCCTTACGACAAAAGGGAGGTTTGTGTTTGATTGTGAGTGATCTAGCAGGATAGGTCTGTCTTACATACTGAACGGACACTCTAGATCTGATGCTGAGTCCCAGGGCTGGTTCAGTTCGGCCACCATGTGACTTGGCTTGCTAAGAGAGTGCAGCCATAACAGTGGAGAGAAAAGGAGCAAAAACAGAGAATTGAGAAAGCAGCCCTATAGTTGTGTAGATCTGCAGAGCAGAATTCTCAAATCAGAGATCGAAGAGAGATGATGAAAGACAAGACTCTGATGCAGATCGTCCAATGACGCGACGTCTTTTGGACAGAAAAGAGCTTGAAGAGATGAAGTTGATCGAAGAAGAGAAGAAGTCAGAAAGGAGGATAGGGAAGTGAGGGTGAGAAGAAGAGATGGTGACGACCATGTTTACGGTGACGGGGATTGAGGGGGCTCCAGATATGCCTTCCTTCTGTCAAGGGGTACTGCCATATGGGAGGAGGGTGTTAAAAATGCAACAACTCTTCAATGTCAGAGGAATAATACAATTGGTTAGGGATCAACTCGTCAGGAGGGTGACAGTGCTGCAGGTATCGACGGGTGACGGTGTGGTTCGGACTGACGAAAATGTATTTGAGGTGGAGACAAGATAAGGTTAACCTCAGCTCGCCGGAGATGGTCTTCCACCACTACAAAAGTCGCTTCTAGAAAAAAGCATAATGCGTTTTATAAGCCTTGTAGAAACCATTGGAAGAACTCTGAGTCAGAACCTAATGTAATGAGGTTTTGCAAGATCTCTTGCAATGAAGATAAGATTTTTCTCCTCTTCATTGAAGAGAGAGAGGCGTTTGATTTCCAATAGAGTAACCCAATGCGGGTCCGGCAAAATCAAAGGGCGTATCAAAATGAGATGTGAGATTACCATATAGATCTGGCAACACAGTTTCACATATAATCTCACAGTTCATGGGTATCGACGATATAAATCTGGACTGCCAAAATTTCTGACATCCGGTAAGGCGTGAAAGTCAGGAGCCCCCTCTAGGGAAGCGACCTATTCATAGAGTGATCTATGATCGAGATATAGTA
Organism: Dracaena cambodiana; assembly: GCA_036321105.1. Lineage (NCBI taxonomy): Eukaryota > Viridiplantae > Streptophyta > Magnoliopsida > Asparagales > Asparagaceae > Dracaena > Dracaena cambodiana. The sequence continues at coordinate 9,574,773 of JAYEPQ010000019.1, read as the reverse complement.
TCTCGAATCTGTCTTATCATAAAGAAAAAAATCGAAAAAATATTGATTTTCGATTTCTTTTTCTTTCTAAGGGTAACTCAATCAATTGGGGGTGGGACCCACTGGCATTAGCATGCTGGAATGTGGAAATTTGAGGTCTCATGAACGACTTCTTTTTTACAAACTTTCCGGTCAGGCCTATGGATGGATCCTTTTAGATCTACGGGTTGGCTGTGATGTACGAGCTGGCCATTCATATGAGCATAGGGAATCTATATTCGAGCGTTCGACGTCGGTCCCTGATAGGATAGGTGAGGAATCACTCGTCGATCTGATCTATTGGGGCCTACAACTTCACCAACGTCGGTCCCTGATAGGATAGGTGAGGAATCACTCGTCGATCTGATCTATTGGGGCCTACAACTTCGCCGAGCCGACAGGAATCCCTTTTCACTTTGCATTTTTCAAAAAAAGAGGATGACCGTTATTTAGAATTGAATTCGCTTTCCGTGGTGAACTAGTCGTCCCATACCTTATGCCTATCTCATGTGTGTGGAACTAGGTCTTTTTCGGTTCCAGCGGGAATGAAGTAGGTAGGGCTGGGTGAGAAAGGGGTCCCCTGTTGCCTCTCTGTGACGCGGGCCTTCGATTCCACCGTGGTCTAACGATCTCTGAGGGGGGGGGGAGAACTACCGAAATAGACGAAGAAGGGGGATTTTGATATTTAGAGAGTAGGCGTGGAGAGCCTTTTGCGAGAAAACGCAAGTCCAGTTTGGGGGGAGGCGGGCGTTGACCCAACCTTATGAGTATTCAGACTATAACAATTCCAATGAACAGTCACTCACTTTTGACAGTTATACGTTTCCAGATAATGATGCAGAAATGGGTCAATTACGTTCATTACAAGTGGACAATAGAGTGGTTGTACCAGCCAAAACTCATTTACGTATGATTGTAACACCTGCTGATGTACCTCATAGTTGGGCTGTATCTTTTCAGGTGTCAAATGTGATGCTGTACCTAGTCGTTTAAATCAGACCTCCATTTCGGTACAACGAGGAGTTTACTAAGGTTAGTGCAGTGAGATTCGTGGAACTAATCATGCCTTTATGCGTGCGCCCGGATATATAGGCCGACTATTGAGCCCACTCTAGCTCAGCTGCACCACCCCACCCCAGGTCGGGGTGTGAGCCACCTGACGAAGCAAGCTATTACAGCGAGCGGCTGGAGCAGTTGGGAGCCGACGGAGCTAGGCAGTTGATAAGATAGAAGAAGAGGCCAGGCTCCCGATAGAGCAGAGGAGACGGTTAGGGTAATGAACTTGAAACACGGAGCCCGAGCGGCCGGGGAGTGAGTGGTTATTGGCAAATAACACCCTAGTTGATGGCATTCCTCTCTGCGGCTGGCACTCGAGGAACCACGAGGCACTCTATACAGAACAAACGACGTAGTCAGGAATGAGACGCCCGTGCAAGGACCTCAATTCTTATTAGGAGGTCGAACCGGCGGACCTATAGAAGTCGGGGCTACTCCGTCCCCGTGGCAATACAACAATGTCCTGGGGGAGGAGTTGAGAGGCCTTATAGTAACACGGACCTCTTTTCATTCTAGGTCATGCGAAGGGGCCAGTCCAACGATCGTACAATTACTTTAAAAAGACAACAGATGCTCTCTTAGTCCTGGCGCCACTCTATTTCAGACTTATTCTAACTTATTCTAGCTCGTCCTTCCATAAGGGACTTCTGACATTCTTGCGATTCCCAGTCCAGTGCGAAGCGTGGTTATGTACATATTCTGACTCGCCGGTCATTATAGATTGAGAGGCATGGCGAGGCGAAGGGATTGGATTGGAACTATGATAAGATCAATGGGCAACTAAGGTGTACCTTTTCATGTTGTTGTTGTTGACGTTGACTTTTGACGCTCATTTTTTAGTAGGCCAGGATTTTCGGAGCTGCTCCCAGCTCACACTATGGTGGCGGAGGTGCCGCTGTGAAGATCTAAGAGTGTGAGCAGTACGAGCTAAAAGGATCTCATACTGTTTGGAGGGCAGGGGCATAGATGCCAAATCTGACCCCTATCTATCGTCGTAGAAGCTGTTCCTTTGAAAGATTATGGTTTTCAGGTATCCAATCAATTAATCCTCCAAACCAACTAAACCGAGGAAGCTGAAGCGGAAATGAAATGGGAAATTGGGTGAGGAAAGTGGGAAGCTCGACGGAAGGCTTTGCTCGCTCAATTCGCTCGGAAGCTCGTTTAGTAGACAGCGAGTGGAGGGCGTAGCAATAGCGTCGTCATTGAAGTAGGGTTTTCTAGAAAGCGTTGTCACTATACGAGCTCGTAAGTCAAGCACGGAATGAGCCTTGTCTACGAAGCTTCGCTTCCTCGTCGTCGCTTGCTTCTGGCGAAGCTTGACGCGCATAGGCATTCTGGTATGGTAGGAAGACTCCTTTTGACGGCCATAGGAGTGATAGCAAAGCCAACGCCATCAAATCAAAAGGCGAGCAGTCCTTATAGCAATAGCAAACTAAATGGCGAACTTATAACCCTCTTTTTTCTTATTCTGTTTAGTCGCTACTGAACTACTGAAGTCCCAAAGTCGACCGTTCCATGAGACGTCCTTCACCCCAACCTGTGGCCTTCTCTTCCCGTTTTGTCTTTTCGTTTTACATCTAAGCGCAAGAAGTGCAAATAAGCGTACAGTTCGTAAGTAGGAAGTCGACGGTTCTGAAAGAAAGTAGGCTTATTTTCATTTTCTCCCACACTCGTCTAGGTAAGCACTCGTTCCCAGCTTTCAGTCTGCAAGCATCTAGTAAGCGTCTTGTAGTATAATGTGTACTTTTGCGTTTATCATTCGACGTAGGCGGATCACATAATCATTCGTCATTCCGTTAGTGAGTACCGAGACTATGTTTAACGTTTCAAGGGCCGGGAGGTTTTGATTATGTGATCCGATACGCTTTTCCTGAGCTGCGTCGAGCTTGAACGAGAACATGATCCCCACCTCGAGGACCAAGCCAAAGAAAGAGACCTATCTCTTAGACACGGTGTTCGTCGATCGGCTATTAAAGATAGATATCTATTTGCCGAATCCACTGTACTTGAGAACATCGCTTATTCCACCGTGCCTGGCTTACGGACTATGCCTGAGAAGTAAGACATAAATAGATATTGGTTTTTAGACGGAGCGTCGAGATCCAAGAACAAAGGACAGAGAGCCAACACATAGGGGAAAGGGGCGTCGCGATTGAGTTGGGGAATCCACAGACAGAGATGGCAGGCCAGCAAAGAGATAGTGAATCTCTCCTCTTGATATAGAAACGATCTTGGAAGAGTATTTTAGATGAAATGTGTCTGACGAGTAGGACTTTTCGAGTGACAAAAGGCACGATCGCGAGGCAAGGGGAAGTGGATGTACAGGGGAAATAGAATCCACAATAAAAAGTGAAAAGGCGATATGACAAGCCATTGAGTTGGCAAATTCACTACCCGAGAAGACAAAAATAGGTTTTTATTTGAAAAAGGCAGAGACAGAAAAGAGGAGATATTGAATAGGGAAAGAGAAGCCAATAAAAGACATTAATCCTACCACTTTTCCATAAGTGTGTCAACCCAAAACAGATGCGCGGGCAAGTCTATCAGAACGAGAGACCGAGACTGAAATTGGGGTAAGCCAATGGGATACCAAAGGGATAAGGCAACCTGATAGAGAGATGCCGTTCTTTTGTGCCCGCTCTTCGAGCTCCTGTGACTCGAGGCACAGAACTTGAGTGAAATTACAGCATACAAGTCGATCAAACCTAAAGACGACGATGTTGACGGTACGAGCGTCGAAGTATCCATAAGCATCGAAGCATATAGGGCAGTGAGTCGGAAGCTCCAAAAAACAAGAGATTAGTCTGCAGTGTGGATCTTCTAACTTGACTAAGAAAAAATATACTCTGAAAAATAAGAGAAATGACGAGCGTTTGATCTACAGAGAGTGGCATAAGAACAACCCCCCTACTTTCATTTGCTCCGCAAGATGCATTTTTGAGATATAGTGATCCATACTCTCTCTTTCGGGGGGGGGGGGGCGTCGGGCGTCGGTGACCTAGACTCTGTCTGCCAAACCAATATCGATATATTTCTGTTAGGAGCTGCGGTACGTCGTTATGCACGTCGGGAAATCCCATCTGAGTTGAAATCCCGGCTACACAGCCCCATCGCTTGCCACGTAAGTCAAGACAGTTTGAAAGGTCAGAAACAGCAAGCTCTCGACGTAGCAACCTGAGAGGCTTTTTCACAATCGTCGGAGGGAATGAAGGACTGGTTTATCTTCAATCCTTCCCGGGATCAACCAAACCTGTCGGTGTACCGAGTTCCCCAATATTGTTGCCTCACCTTTTTCCGACAATGTCTATCTAACAATTCCCACTATGGTTTAGGTCTTCCTCACTTCGGAAAGAGAAAGATCATCCGAGTATACAAAATTTACCCCTGTATGGTCTCAGTACCTCATTCATCAGTCTCATAGATGGTACTAGGTGCGTGCATGGGTGAGACTGAACGCATCACGAGCCACTCATACAGATCCTCTGTCTGTGCTGAACAGCGTCTTCCATTTGTCTCCCCACCTGAAAAATACCATGGTTGTATCCACTTATCAAATCCACCATCTGAGAACGTGCGCCTACACCCACTCAGAACGTCGAGCATAGGGTCAAATCAATATAGTTCAACGCTCTACTCTTATTGCAGCAGCTCCCATCCTTCTTTGGTGTGAAAACTGCTGGAGCAGAGCAAGGGCATCATATATGACCCGTGATCTCGTAAACCGTCATACTTGTTTACGAATCTCATCTCCACTTTTTCATCTAGGGGGCTCCACCAGATACATCTGGCGGCCATCACACGCACGCTCCTGAAAAAAAAATGTTGATGTACAACCTTCCTCACTGGTTGTAATCGACGTTGGGAATGGAGCAGGCATCACAATCGTCGGAATTAATCCAGCAACTTTGTCTACCCCCCTTTTTTTAGAGTATTCAAATGCCTCCTCGAGACCTCCTTCGCTACTAAAACATAGCACTCCTTCGCCTCTACTACGATATCCATGAACTAAAGAAAATGAGTACGCGTGCGAGAGCGGCGCACTTCGCTTCTTCGACGCCTCCGTTTTATAGAGTAATTGACGGTCCTTCCCCTTTGGGCCGATTGTGGGCAAGGAGGGATTCGAACCCCCGACACCGTGGTTCATAGCCACGTGCTCTAATCCTCTAAGCTACAGGGCCCACCCCGTCTCCACTGGATCTATTCCCGGGAGTACCCTAAAAAAGGAACCTCTCCTCAGCCATTTTGTTTCGTTTCAGATTAATAAGATGTGAAAGCGCGTCTCTCTCAATAAGACCAGTGCATTCCAAGTTGTGAGGGGTGAGAGAAGATATGTTATAATTCTAATTGGGGTTTTGAATAAGACGACCTTTGCATTTTTTATTTCTCTTTTTTATATTTTAAAAGTAAACTAAGTGGTGTTAAGTTTTTTATCATTCTGGCGTCGAGCTATTTTTTTGCAGGACCTTCCTACAGTATCGTCACCGTAGTAGAGTTTAACCACCAAGTTTGGGATGGAATGGTGTAGTTCCTCTATGCCTAGGACACCAGAATATCGAACCATGAACGAAGAAAGGCATAAGAAAAAAGCATATTGGCTAGCGATTGTGAGGCCCCAATTCTTGACTAGAAGGGACACCAAAGGCCTCCACCTTCCCTCCCGTCGGATAGATGGCGAAGGGCAGAGCTTTTGGTTTTTTTATGTTGTCAAACGGCTGAACAATGAAAATAGATGGCCAGTGCTTGATCGAATTGATTAGGTCGTGTAGGAACAAGTTTCAAATCTCTCGGTCTGTTAGGATGCCTCAGCTGCATGCATCACTGCACTTCCACTTGACACCTATCGTAATGATAAACGGCTCGTCTCGCCGTGACCTTATCTTGAATTGTCAATACTTCTATCGCTCCATCCCCGCAGGGGGCAGGGAACCCATCATTGTCTCGGCTGTGCTACCGGAGGCTTTGGGAAAGTCGGAATAGAAGAGCACTCATCTTGGGGTGGGCTTACTACTTAGATACTTTCAGCAGTTATCCGCTCCGCACTTGGCTACCCAGCGTTTACCGTGGGCACAATAACTGGTACACCAGAGGTGCGTCCTTCCCGGTCCTCTCGTACTAGGGAAAGGTCCTCTCAATGCTCTAATGCCCACACCGGATATGGACCAAACTGTCTCACGACGTTCTGAACCCAGCTCATCTACCGCTTTAATAGGCGAACAGCCTAACCCTTGGAACATGCTACAACCCCAGGTGGTGAAGAGCCGAAATCGAGGTGCCAAACCTTCCCGTCGATGTGAACTCTTGGGTAGATTAGCCTATTATCCCTAGAGTAACTTTTATCCACTGAGCGATGACCCTTCCACTCAGCACCATTAGATTACTAAGGCCAACTTTCGTTCCTGCTCGATGGGTGGGTCATGCAGTCAAGCTCCCTTATGCCTTTGCATTCAAAAGCCAATCTCCGTCTGGCTCGAGAAAACCTTTGCACGCCTCCGTTACCTTTTGGGGGGCCTACGCCCCATAGAAACTATCTACCTGAGATGTCCCTTGGCCCGTAGGTCCTGACTGATGGCTCGGGCTCCTCTATAAGGAGGCCTTCTCAGCCTTCCACCTAAGCGCGTAGGAAAGGCCCAAAGCCAATCTCAGGAAATAGTGATGCTTCAAAGGTCTTTCTGTCCAGGTGCAGATAGTTTGCATCTTCACATACATGTCTATTTCCTTAAGCCTCTCTCTAAGATAGTGCCCAGATCGTTACGCCTTTCGTACAGGTCGGAACTTACCCGACAAGAAAGTTTGCTACTTTAGGACCGTTATAGTTACGGCCTCCGTTCAATTGGGGCTTCGGTCGCTTATTCCTCTATCATCAGGTCACCAACTTCCATCGACCTTCCAATACTGGACAAGCATCAGCCCCCATACATTGTCTTACGACTTTGTGGAGACCTGTGTTCTTGGTAAACAGTTGCCCGGGCCTAATCACTGCGACTCCCTGTCTGTAAGGAGGCACCCCTTCTTCCAAAGTTACGGGGCTATTTTGCCGAGTTTTATCAGAGAGAGTTGTCTCGTGCCCCCTTGGTATTCTCTACCTACCCACCTATGTCGGTTTCGGGTACAGGTACCCTTTTGTTGAAGGTCGTTCAAGCTTTTCCTTAGAGTATGATATGGATTACTTCAGCGTCGTAGCGCCTCGTACTCGGACATTGGCTCAAGGAATTTTCTCTACCCCTTCTTACCCTAAAAAAACAAGGTAACCTTGCGTCTTTGAACCGATAACCATCTTTCGGCTAACCTAGCCTCCTCCGTACCTCGAGATCAACAAGGGGTAGTACAGGAATATTCACCTGTTGTCCATTGACTACTCCTTTCGGCCTAATCGTCAGGCCCTGACTCACCCTCCGTGGACAAACAGTCGTCGAGGAACCCGTCAGGTTTTCGGGGCATTGGATTCTCACCAATGTTTGCATTACTCAAGCCGACATTCTTACTTCCGCTTCGTCCACACCTACTTATGCGGGTGCTCCCCTATCGATGCATTTTGACATCCCACAGTTTCGGCAGATCGCTTAGCCCATTCATCTTCAGCGCAAGAGCACTCGATTAGTGAGCTATTACACACTCTTTCGATGGGTGGCTGCTTTAAGACAAATCTCCTGGCTGTCTCTGCACCCCTACCTCCGTCTATCACTAAGCGGTCATTTAGGGGCCGTCAGTTGGTGATCCGGGCTATTTCCCTCTCGACAATGAAGCTTATCCCCCATCATCTAACTAGCAGACCGTCGGCCCTTGTAATTTTGGAGTCATATCGGGGATTTAGAGTTTGCCTCGATTTGGTACCGCTCTCGCGGCCTACACCGAAATAGTGGTTACCCCTAGATGTCCAGTCAAGTGTTGCGCCTCAACGGATTTTGGAGAGAACTAGCGGGGTCTGGGTTTGAGTGGCATTTCACCCCTAACCACAACTCTTCCGCTGATTCTTCAACATCATTCAGTTCGGACCTTCACGTCAGTTTCACCCGACGCTTCATCCTGGTCATGGATAGATCACCCAGGTTCGGGTCCATAAGCAGTGACAATCGCCCTATGAAGACTTGCTTTCGCTACGGCTCCGGTGGGTTCCCTTAACTGACGCCACTGCCTATGAGTCACCGGCTCATTCTTCAACAGAGGCATGCAACGCATGGAATTTCACGCCCAAACGGCTGCATCCCATAGCTCGCAGAAGTCTCTACAAATTCTGAAAAAATCTACGGTCTATTTTGCGAACTTCCAGACGAAGCATCGCGGACTAAAATTCCGGAACCCGGGTCGCGGGTTAGATATGGATTGTGTAAATCTGCGAACCCCTAAAATTCACGTGACTTAAGAAAGTCGCGTAACAAATATACAGATACCAGAGTTTTACGATAGTTCTAAACTTCAGACAAAAGATGGCGAGTTCGTTGCAAATCTCTGAAGAATAACTGCAGAATCATACCTCGGAAGGCCAAAATGAGGTTCTCCATAAACAACAAGGGAACTATTATAAAAAAAAGAGGGAATCTAAAACAGTGTATACAAGAGTTTTACAATTCAATGGTTCAAGAGGGCCTTTATTTTCTCCTCTGCATCATCAATGTCTTTCTGAAGGATCTCATAAGCTTGAACAGTAGCTTGGCGACGCAGTTCCTCGTCACTAGCAATAACATTCTGCGCTCCAGCAGCCTCCAGCGAATCCAACTCAGCTTGCATCGCTTGGAGATCCCTGGATATATTGTCCCTCTGACGCAACAAATCGGCGAGATTCCTCATTGATTCATCACGTTCCTTGGTGATCTTGGCTAGGAAGGCTTGGGCTTTGGCAGTGGTCTCTTGAGTCCTAGTAATAGCTTGATCATGGCCCTTTACAATTGAAGCAGCGGCTTCCACTTGAAGAACCAGAGACTCGTGGTCTGATTGACTCTTTTCTAAAGAGGCCTTGCAAACATTTGCCCTCCCCTGAGTCTCCTTCTGGAACTTAAGCTATTCCTCTCTCAGCTTCTGGAAAATGATTTCCACTGTCTCAGATCTATCAGTACTTCTGGCTTTCGACAGGAATTCAGCATGCCTTTGAAGCTGAGTTATCATAAGCTTAAAAGGAGCAGCTCTATCCTCTCCACCAATGCTAACAATACCAGTTAGATAAATGTTGAGAACATTGGCGATCGAAGCAAAAGGAACCCCCTTTAGTATTTTATCGATACAGCGGTCCAGAAAGTGAAGGAAAGTCTCCACTGTGTCTTTCAACAAATCACTCTCTTGCATGTCAATCTCTGCATAAGAAGGAGTGATACTGGATGAGGCAGAAACGGGTTGATCCGCAACAGGAGGAATGGCACCTCTAGAGATTTTCGTGGAGCTACCAATCACAGTCTCCTGAACTACAGCATCAGTTGGAGCAGTCGTGACCAAGGTCGTAGTCATAGCAGCCTCGGGAGTCACCACTTCTGAAGTATCAACCGCAAAAGTAGTGACTTTGGCCGTCTTACCCGTTTCAGCTCCCGCGATGGTATTGTCTGGGAAAGCCACCTTCGCGCCCATGCACTCTAAGTCCGGAGTCAAAACTGGAGCTAGCAAAAAAAAAGAGAAGAAGAAAATTGACAGTTAAGTGTTACAATTCATTGATAAAATAGCATAATTGCTGAAGAAAAAAGATGAAGACCTGAAGGTTGGACACTGGATTCTCCAAGTCCGTACAGTTCAGGACCAAACACTTCCGGCCCGTATACTTCGGTTCGAACCTCCTCGCTCAAAAAGACATATTTTTCATGATCTGAAGGAGGAGTAGAAGAGCGAAAACTGTCACTACTGGCGTCATCATCATCGCCCCATTCATCTTGATCTTCAGAGAGGGGTGCTGCCTTTGGAGAGTCCGGTGCTCGGGTCTCCCCAATGATTTGCACTTCATCATCTGTAGTGCTCTGAGCAACAGGAGCCATAGAGTTCTCTTGTAAAGCCGAAGGAGCACTAACTTCAACGTCAGCCTGGCCAATAGGAGGAATAGAACCCTCTTGAGTAACAGGAGTATGATCACTGCAGAGAACAGGTCCTTGACTCCGACGCCTCTTAAGGGAACGGAAAATTAAAGATGAGTCATCTTCCTCCTCCTCGGGTTCCTCAGTGAGGGACTCAGCAACTGGAGTGGGTGTTGCAGTTCCTATCCCAGACAAGATGCTCTGCGAATCAATTCCCTGCGGAATGGTAGGCAAGTCGCTAAGACGCCTTAGCCTCTTTCGCTTATGTAAAGACTTCTCGGGAGAAGACTGCGGTGGAGGAGAAGTCTTCCTCGACGTCGGATCAGGAGAAGCATCAAGGGAGGCAGCCTGAACCGGTGCATCAGTGTCCTCTTCCCTTTGTTCTGATTCATTAGCTGTGCTGTCCCCCCTGAAGTCCTCCATCCCTGCCACTTTCGTGTTGTCGGCCTTCTTTTTCTGGGCATACCAGGATCTGATCTCCCGCAGACTGGTATGGTGTATGTTGAAATTCTGAGGAGCAGAGTTAGCATCCGCAAACCATTTACAGAAGCAGAAGTTCATACTTGAGTTCGGGGTCTTGAGCGGAAGATCAAATTTGGCGTGAGTTCCACCTGCGATGAAGTGAAACCAAGCTCGAGCTCCCTCAAGAACATTCCCAACAAAGCTTAACTCTCTATTGGGATTATCAACGTAAAGCTGATCATACCCAAATTGTCGGGCAAAGTGACTCGGGTAGTAAGGTTCTATATGGCAGAGGTTCCCCAAACGAAGGACCAGATGCGCTGGGCGGAAGTTTATCAACCACCAGAAACATCCCGAGGATAGGGTGGTAAATTTATCAACACCAGCGGCATCCGCGAATTCTTCCCCGTATCCAGCATTCGGGAAGTATGGGAAACATCTAAACAACTCAAAAGTTGAGAAATGACGAAGGGTTTTGCGGATCGCGGCCATGTAGCCTCTTTTCCATTGCGACCGCTCATAGTGTTGCACTTTGGGAGCACTTAAGTCAATCTGCGAGTCTGCAGGACTCATCAAAGTAGGGCAATGAAGAACCAGCCAAGCCATCAAATAAGTATAAGGAAGTTCTACAAGCGGATTAGGAGTTTTGATGATAGGGTCTCCTTTCTTCCTCTGCTCCTTATTCACATTGCAGAATTTATCAGATATTCTTCTCAATCCGCTTTGGATACTGCATACCATAGTGGGCAACAAACTGAGTCACCTACCCAATGCCAGTAGAACGGCTGGGTATACGGCTCTAATGGGTATGTTTTCCTACGAAAGAATAACACACTTTTTCAGCCAAACCAGCAAATAACCCGCCAAGAAGGCAGGATCGGACAAAGGCTGGAGGGCCTGATAGTGAAAACTTTCAAAAAACGTTCCAGCCTTGAAGACGTTCTCGTCAGATTCAGCGACATAAGCATCTGTCCCAAAACTGGTGATTCTTCTCTCAACTTCCTTTTCAGAAACTGGAGGAAGGCGAGTAAAGTTAAGATTACCCTTAGAAAAATTGGGTAGAAGATACTGCAACCACTTCTTTGGTTTCAAACTATGGGTGCCCGATGTATGGTTGCATATATGATAATGGCAGAGTAATTCCCAGTAAATATCATAAGCTAAAGGGTCGTGGGTCTTCAGCAGATGAAGTTCTTCTCCAGTAGGGACGTACTCTTCATACGAGACGTCTCCCATAGGCAAGCCCGAGACCTCATGCATCTCATGGAGGGCGAAACCCAACTCGCCTCGAGGGCAAAAGATTGTACAAGTATCAGGATTGTACAATTCCAATAAAGCAAAGAAATGGAATCTGCTAGCGAGAATGCCGTGCTTAACAGCCCTGATGGCGCGATACAGCCCCGCATGATGAAGCTGATCTCTAAATGAGAGCAGAAAGAAGTCAGTCAAGATCGCCCACTCTCCTTTTGAATAGTGAACCCATCCAGGGGGACGAAAATCCTGAACAGGAAACTCTCCTTGTGCATTGGTAAAACGGTGCAGGAAAGTCTGCGCGATTATAGGAACTTAGCCTCTGGGGAGATCGTGTTTAAGCAATCTCGGCAGCAATCCGCAAAAACTCTTCCCAGTACCACGAGGAAAAGCACCTTGAGCATTGAAACCCCCAACAAGATACCGTCTTGTGGCCTGTTTATGTGCCAGTCCATCCGCCTGGGCACAGAAAGGGACTGAAAGAATAAGAATGGATAAGACCTCTCCATATTGAGGAGAAACAAATGGCGATCTTTAACTTGGCGAAGCCACTTGTAATCGTCATCTTCCAAACCACTGTCGGGCATTGAAATATGGTCCCCAAACAAAAAGACAGGTTTAAGTAACGGAGACCGATTATCTCCTTCGAAGGATACATTGGTTATCAGCTATCGCAATGTTGAGCGAGAAGGGTGGAGAATCTTGTCTTCTCTCTCTTGGTTATCTGAGGTTGTACAATGGGTAAAGACATGACCAAATCTGAACTCTTTCTTCCCATCATAGCCGTCAGAATATCCGAAATAATGATCCTTTAGCTAAGGATTCAAGGCGTAATCAACTGCAAAAGACATTCAGATTCAGAGATAAGAAGGAAAAATGAGAAAAGGGATTGCCTTCCGAATTTTTTTTTACCTCCGATCAAGGGTTCCTGCCGAACCACTATCGAACTAGAAGTTGCTCGAGAATCTTGATGACCACTGGCAGTAGCATCAGAGGAAGAAGGTTTCTTCGGCATCCTTTACAGATAGAGAAAATCCTTCGCACGGAAAATCGAAAGCTATAGGAGATTGAGGACGAGGAGTCTAAGGAGTCCAAACGAAGAACTCAGATTTCAAATTTCCCGAGATAAGGGCAACCTCTCATAAAGTGGAGGTTATATAGCCGGTGATTTGACGGCCAGCATCTGAACAGACGTGATATCCGGCTGGAATCGCGTGGATACCTTTTCATTTAATGCGGCTCAGAAAAACGCCTCGAATCTGACATCATGGAAGAGCAACAGCCTGCAAGCCTTCCCGCAAAAGTTCGCGACCCTAACACAGAGTCTGTTTCTCCTCAAAAAGTGAAGTTTGCGACCCTAATACAGAACCGCTTTCTTCTAAAAAAGATAAAGGCTTGCGTCCCTAATACAGAGACGTGTTCCCTCCGAAGCAAGAGTTCGCGACCCTAATACAGAGTCGTCTTCTACTCCAAAAAAATGAAGGCTCGCGTCCCTAATACAGAGGCGTGTCCCTTCCGAAGATAATTCGCGACCCTAATACAGAGTCGTCTTCTATTCAAAGATGGAAAGCTCGCGCCCCTAATACAGAGACGTGTTCCTTCCAAAACGAGAGTTCGCGACCCTAATACAGAGTCGTCTTCTACTCAAAGATGAAGAAGTCACGCCCCTAATACAGAGACGTGTCCCTTCAAGAGCAAGAAGCAGTAGTGGCACTAATACAGAGTCACAGACTTCAAACAAACGCAACGGGAGTTTTAATACAGAAGATTATATCCAAAGTATTCCGAAACTCCTCAAACAATCATGAGAGTTTTGGAAACTTTGGAGTGGGTTTTGTCGGCGAAAAATTTTAGAAAAGCAAAGCAGATCCACGAATTCAGAGACAGAAGCCCGCAACTCATCGAATCCGCGAATCTAAGAAACTGAGGTCCGCGAATCTAAGAAACTGAAGTCCGCGAATATAAGAAACTGAGGTCCGCGAATCTAAGAAATTGAGGTCCACGATCCAGACGACGGAACAGGTTCGCGAATCTAAAGCTGAGATTCGTGACACTACCCATAGCTTTCGGGTGGGGGTTTAATACAAAATCACCCGACCCGAACAGAAGAATTGCCACCTCGGATCGTGGGAATAACTGCCAAACCAATGCAGCAGCGTTACTTCGATCGTGGGAATAACCACCCAACGAATATGGCGGCACTTCTCGAGTAGTGGGAGCTAACGGTCGAGCAAAATATAGCGGGACGTTACTCCAAGCCCCCTATAAAAGGCGGGGAGCGAAAGAGACACAGACAGAGACGGACGTCTTCTCCCAGAAATTACCCCTTTGTGATCAAGAGTAAAGAGCTTTCTTTTTCTTTCCTTTAGCCAACTGAGAGAAATTGTACGGAGTGTCTACGGAGAGCAGGATCATCCTCCATAGCTACCTAGAAACCCATCTTTAAACAAAGAGGGAGAGCTATCTTCCTCATATTCTGTAAACAGGAAACCGTTCGATTGTAACCTTTTATTGAAAAGACTTCGATATAAAGAGCGTGCAACTTTCATGGCGAACAATGGTGTACTGAATGCTGTTAGTGGTTTCGATTCCTCTGTCATTTTTAGTTGCCAGAAACTAGACTTACAGTCGAACTTACTGAATACTCTAGACCCTTTTGTTAGGCTTATTAGGACTTCTTTTCTAGGGATAAAATAACCATCGAATTTTAAAGGTCTGCTCGGATTATATAACAACCCTCAATGAGGGAACTATTAGGGGAGCAACCCCTAAACAAACTGAAGCCTTAGAAAACATGGGTAAACTTTAGAAGAAGAGTTACCCAGCCTCGCTACATCAAACAAATCAGAGGAGGCACTATAGTTCGAGAATATAGCACCAGAAGGATCGCAAATATGCAACAACACACAGCAAGCTGAAGAAGAGATGGAAACGGAGGTCGAGGCCGAAGTGGAAATCGACATAACCGAAGAAGCCCTCAGCAGGGGAGTCTCTGTACAGAGGCTTCTAAAACAACTATACGAAGAAGGCAACCCGGCAGTTGGGTTACTTGGAGAAGTATCTGGGAAGTTTGAATACTATGTTCTATACGGAAAACCGAAAATGAAAAAATTAGTCCCAAGATCACAACTGAATCAACAAGAAACACCAGAGCCGACGATTGCACCAACAAGATGGGACGACCCTAACCTATCCACAAATGGATGGATGGATCTTGCATCCCCAGAAACTTCAATATCCAACAATTTTATTAACTTCTTGTAAAAAAAAAAAAAAAAAAAAGGGGACTCTCTCAAAAGTCCGAAACATCGGATCCTCCAAGGCTTCACAAAAAAGACAGCATTTGACGACAAACATCAAAGATTCGTGACAAGACTTCTACAGTAAAGATTCCTGACAACAACAGTACGATTCCTGACATCAACAGTGAAGACACTAACAGTGAAAATTCCTGACAGAGACAAGACGTCAACAGTGAAAAACAGTGCGATTCTGACATCAACAGTGCAGATTCGAGACAAGACACCAACAGTAAAGATTCCTAACAGAGACAAGACGTCAACAGTGAAGACTCATGACGAGACTTCTACAGCAAGATTCTCAAGAGACTTCTCATGCAAGGAAGGTACTACTACTGTCACTTGGAATATCTTTGTTCACACTACTACTACTGTCACAAAGCTGAAGCAGAAGAAGAAGAAAATACAAAGGGAAATACACTCAGGCACACTTAATTATACATATAGGTGGTGGAGAACTACAAGTGGTTGGTGGTCTGATCGGCAGGCATAAAGCAGGCAAAACGGATGGGAGAGGATGAGAGGGTGAGAGAGGATGGTGATGAAGAAGGAGGCGTTGAGGAGCTTAAAGGTGTTGGAGAAACTTACTGATGTTTTTGCCGAATTACCGATGTTCTTCTCATCCTTCGGAAGCCCCCTTTTATAGACGACCTTTTTTGCATGAGAAGCCTCTTGAGAATCTTGCTGTAGAAGTCTTATCATGAGTCTTCACTGTTGACGTCTTGTTTCTGTCAGGAATCTTCACTGTTGGTGTCTTATCTCGAATCTGCACTGTTGATGTTAGGAATCTTTACTGTAGAAATCTTTGTCTCGAATCTGCACTGTTGATGTCAGGAACCAGATGCTTTTGTTGAACAAGGGCTTCCTTTTGATGAAGCCTTTTGATGGGGCCCGTAAATCTAATATTTCCCTTTTTCTTTTGGATATATTAGGCTCTCCTTGTCTTTATGTTGTAGAGAATCTATGATGTCTTTTGATTCCTTTCTTGTGAAGCCTTATCTTGGAGGATCCGATGCTTAGATTAATGAGAGTTTTTTTTTTTGAAAAAGTCTCTTGAGTCCTGACTAGTCGCCCATGTTGTCGAGATTTTGTATGCCTTCATCTCCCATGTGTCTTAGTAGATCTGATGGTGTGTATTCTTCTGCCTATTCTGCCATGTCTTGCTGAAGTATTCTGTCTTCTACCATTTTCTTCTGTCTATAATATTGAATTAATTCCTCATGGGCTGACCTGATAAATTTTGGGACTTTACAATTAATTTCTTTGTCTACATAGACTCTGTAAATTTCAGTTTCTGTGGCTAATCTGAATCTATTTCCACTGTATTTTTGCCAGTTGAATTCATACGCTATGGTTTTTGCTCTCCAGTGCCTGATTTGTCTTGGAATCTCTCTGTCACAAATTACCCCTCTTTCTTCTCTATCTGGATGTAGGGGATGGGCTAGTCTGTGTGTAATCCATGCACTGTGCTTTGTAGGATACCATACTCCTTTTATGTATTCTGCTATTATGGAATCGAATTCTATCTTGAGCTGTGGCCTTTTTCCTATGAAAGCTTCTGAAACTGGAAATATTAAAGAATCTAGGAGTAATTCTGCATGATCTGGATGGCTAATGATTATTTGTGAAACAAATCCCATATCTAAGAAGTCTTTCCAACTATAATCTGTTCCATGGAGTTTTTCCGTCTTTATTTGGCCTAATTGAACATTTAGTCTGTAGAAGCTATAGGCTAACTCACATTGGCATTTTGGTTGTGAGAGGTTCATGATGTTGCAGATATTTTTGTTGATGCATTTATCGGTGCTGGCATAATGTATCACCTGGTCTACAGTTACTCATCTGCATCTTCTCTCCCTTTTTTGGATTTCTTTGAGTATCCGTTGCATGTCTTTGGCTTTTCAATAGGAATTGTTCTGAACTTTCTGATGAATCTTCTATCTGATATCTTCTGGAAGAAAAGATAATTCATCATTTGTTTTAAAAAATCAGTCTGGTTTGCATGGCTTCCGTATCTCTCATATTTTGGAGGCTCTCTTTTCTATTTTTTACACTTAATTTTGTTTCACTCTTATTTGAGAGGCACTCCTTTCTTTCTTTTTCTCTCGTATTTTTGAGGCACTCTTTTTCTTTCTGCAAACTCACAGTTAACTGTGTTTGTTGACAGAGATCTTCAACCAATCTTTCCTTTTGTATTTTTAGATTTTTAAAGTGCTTCATAATAACTTGACAATCTCTACACTCTATTGATAATTCTAGCTTACTTGTACTCTGTTGACTCTCTTGTAGCATAAATTCTTTAAGGCTTTCGTCGAAAAGCCAGGAGGTTGGAATATTATTTTTTGCATATTCTATAGCTTCTTTAACATTATAAAAACCTCTAAACACTGGATTATCAAATTTTGAGACTAATTTTCTAACTGTATTCCAATTTTTGTAAATTCCTACTTGATGACCTCTAAGTATGACGTAGCATATAAAACTCCGTGACTGGGGTGTCTGGATAATACCTTTAAAATAATAAGCTAATGTTTGATTACTTTAACCTTCTCTTTTTGCTGATCTAGTCTTAGATTCCACAAATTATCTAATAGACATTGTTGCACTAAATCTACCTGAAATTCAGTGATTCTGAATGACTCTTTACTCTGAGTGGCATACTGCTTGAGAATATATCTCCAAATCTCATGAACTCTCTGGAATTCATCTGCAAATTTAAACACCAAAGAATTAGTCTAGATAATTTTTTTGTAATTACATGCTCAAATTTTGGTCCGTATTTAGGTCCTATAAACTTTGTCCATTCACATAATTTCTTTTTCTTTAATTTGAATACTAATTTATTAATTGCTATACAGTATAGTCGATATGCATTGGTTATTCGATCGAATTTTCTGTTTGCACACCTAGTTGTTCTTTTTATCTTTATTCTTTCTTTGTTGGGAAGCTCTATTCTATGACCTAAGGACTCCGTACCATTTTTGTTTGATCCTATTATTCTCTTTTCTATTAATCTTCTTAATATTTGATGGAAAAAATATTCATTATGTGTCTTTGTGTATAAATTTTCTTTTATGATTTGTTTAAGGTGAAAAATATCTTTAGTCCTTTGTAGTATATTTCCTTGAAGGGTTCCTGTTATGTGATTTGCAAATCTTTTCTCATCCTGTATTTCTTTATTTTTTGTGAGTATTATGACCTTTTGCCCAATCTTAAAGTATTTATTAGATATTTTTAGATGGACTTTATTTTGTGGTATACTCTTTGAATCATTATTCCTTGTATTTCTCTTTATTTGTAAACTATTTGAGTTACTTGGTGTTTTAAACATTTTCCTATCATATATCAACGTTTTGTTAGATCTGACATTCTCTTTTGATTCTGTCCTGTACTCATCACCTGTAGTCATTCTACTCTTGTTTTGATTTTCAATTAAGTTATATATCCCAGGGTCAAACCTAAAATAGTGTAACAAACCTTTATGTTGGAGGTATGTCTCTTGTATCTTATTGGCCAGATAGTCTTTTTCTTGAGTAGTGCTATTTTGATCCCTATACAACTCTTTCCAGCAATTAATTATATCAAGTATCGAGTTGTATTCTTGTCTGGTGTATATTTTCTTGGTTTGCATCGTGTCAATTGGTTGTTTTGGACCTTTTTGTTTTAAACTAGTTCCTAGTCTGCCAATATGATCTATCCTTCCTACTGCTTCTTTTGTCTCTCGAACTACTTCTTTGTTTCCTATCGTACACTTCTTTTTTCCGTTAGGGGGTTCTTCGAAGTTTAAGATAATCTCTTCAACTGTTCTTTCTATATCATCAATATCATTTTGGCAATTATCATCTATTTGATACCATATAAGTGCTATATGTGCTATAAATCCTTCCCCAATTTTTTCCTAATTTTTCTGATTTTTACTTGATTTTTTCGGATTTTGCTACAGTGACATTTTCTAATTTTCGGAGGATTTTTGCTACAGTAATTTTTTGATTTTTTTTTCCCGGATTTTTTTATGATTTTTTCTACGAATTCTCTACAATATAAAACAAACATAGAGATTTATCTAACATACAGAAACAAAATACAGATAGCTTTTAAAAAATTTCAGAAACAAATAGTACATACCGGAACAGTAGCCATCACACCGGAGACTCTTTGTACAGACTGCAGATCCCTACCGCCCAAAAAGGAACTTCCCCCCTGGGCTCTGATACCAGATTTGGTATCTATCTGGTATCAGAGCCACTTTTTGGGCGGACGCATGTATTACTATTATAAACCTCTCAAGTAGACCGAGAGGCTATCATAGCAATGGAGATGGGCAGCATGAAGTACACGCAACTACGCATGTGCACTCGAATAGCCTTTCAGCATTCTTTTCATCTGCCCTAGGCAACTTTCTTTCTTATCTTAAGATATTCTATATTGAGTTACCTTCGCATCAATAGGAAGCACCAGTTACGAGAGCTTTATAAGTAAGAGCATTTGATTAAACAAAAGTCATTCTTGAACAACGGGTATAGCACAAGCTTCCCCCTAATATGACTAATCTTTCTCATTTTTCCCGGATTATTAGATGTGGATTACCGATCCGTGGGATAATAGCCCGTCACTTACCTGAAAGCCAATAGTGGGACATGCCCAGAATCTGTTGTGCTAGAATCTCCTCTTCCATTTGCAATTGAAGAAGAAGAAACTCTGGGTGGAAGGTTCAAGACAGAAGAAAATGAAGTAGAATAGGATAAGACGCCATAGAATGGGATGGATAGACATCTGAGATTCATTTTCCAATGAATGCCTGATTTAACTCCAAAGGAACGGAACTTATACCTAGTATGCTATTCACTAGCTGAGGCACTTGAGATTTTGTTTTCCTGTTTTAAGAGAGGCGCCCTGGCATGGATTCCTAAAGGCTGACGAGCCTAGTCTCTTTATTCCCTTACCTAGCTACCTTTTCTATTCCGAAAGGCTAAAGACCAATTGTCGGACTTACGACTATTTAGGGAATTCCATATCAATTAGGATTTGGCTACGCCCTGTGAGTGGTATCAACTAACTATTGATTCTTCCTCCTACTCCTCTAAGAGAAACTATGTCATGGTATTCCCACATTGGTTTATAAATTCCTTTTTCATAAGAGGCGGTAGTGTAATCAAGTAATCCCCAAAAGGAAATAAAAGAAAGTAAAGAAGGTAATCCAGTGACAAAAGGCAAAGCAAAAAAGGACAATCAGGTCCTTCCCTAGCCCTAACGAGGACAGGACTAGCACTTCTCTAAGGTGCAAACTTTTTTGTCCATATGCATCTTAGAGCCTATCCCATCATGGGGAAGAAGGACCTATTTACTTCGAAAAGAACCTATTCGGGGCATGAATGTCCACCCTCTTATTCTAGTTGTGCAATTCCTCCTTTCGAATGCCAAATTCCACAGGATCTGATCCAATATCCATGTTAGGAAAGGATATTTAGTCCGCTCTTAGGGGAATAAGCGCTGTGAACGAATCCGCAGTAAGGATATCCCCGAATAGGACAAATGCTATCGAATAGGCTGTGAATGCCCTCTTTGGACAAATAGGAAAATAATCCCCTTAAAAAGGTATTAGACTTCACCTATCTCTTGTTTTTGCTTAGTAACATTAGCCTGTCAAAGGATTACACTGTATTATGCATAACTCTCCCTCACAGCACTTTCACTTGCAAAACCTATTCTTGCGGCATTAAGATAGTTTCCTTCTCTCAAAACAAAGCCTGACCCAAACCCTTAGGATAAATTAGTTTGATGCACAGAACTTAACACTCGACGCTCTCTTATGAATTATCGTTTTAAAAAAAAATGAATATGAAAACCCTATCTCTTACCTTACCAAAACGGGAAAGGGCTCTCTTGCTTTGCTTGTTTGCTTTGTTCCTTATAGCACTGTGTCAAGTTCTCCTTTCATTGGTCTCGGGTGAAGTATCTGTTATAAGCGAATCTTTCCTTCCGTCGGCGGATGTTGGCATACTCCCTTCTGGCCTATCCAAGTGCAACTTCTCATTCTAAAAAAAGAGAAAGGGCGATAGCTTTCAATAATCCTTCTCTCATTCGGAGGGGCTTTCTCTCCTCAAAGGCTCCCCTTAGAGTGGAAATTTCCTTGGCTAGCACCTGCAGAGTGTAAGTATAGAGTTGGATTCTCATTCCAGTGATTTTCATCTCCTTCTTGCGGGGACAAGAGAACACGAAGATTGAAAGCATCGGCTAGGCCTTTCTTTCTCTGATTAATTTCCTGTTCAAAAACTGAACTAAGAATGGATCGGAGAAGGTTACCAAGTTGAGTAGAGGGATGTGTTGAAGGGAGCAAAGGTTACCAAGTTTAGTTTTCTGAGCCCCCTTATTGTGTGTGATAGGGTAACAAAGTTGATGGTCGTAACCATGGAATCTTCTCCAATGTGTATCAAAACACTTGGAAGTATGATACCACGTCCTACTTTAGGTTGTGTCAAACCCAGAGCAGACACCAATCAATCTGTACCATTGATACCACCCAATACATAACCTCACAAGTATAAGCAAGAGAGGAATGTCCCTGCTAGTATTGGTTTGTTTGACTTTATCAGACATAGAATTGTGGAAAGCAAGAGAAACTCAAGTTAGTGTAAGGGTGCAGCATGAAGGCCCCCTCGAATTGCACCTGAAGCTGTAGGGGGAGAGCCATCTATACTCCATTGAGGAGAGGCTAAGATGCTCTTTTGAATCCCTTTGTTCATAAGGAGGGTCTTAGAGGGAAAGAGATTCTGCATGCCCCTTATCCCGAACTGATCAATAGAATCCATTCTAATAGAGCCTAGCTTATTAGAAACCTCATCTCAGTATTCCATTCAAGAACCAAGCCTTGTTTGTCACATCTAGCTACTCAGATACGAAAGAAACAGCAGATCGGATGGTAGCATCGGGTGTAAACTCCTATCTATCAGTTCCATCCTTAGGAACTACCAACTTAATAGGAAAGAAGAGAGCAAAGAAAGAACAGAACTAATTAGATCTAGCTATGGTAGCTAGTCGAATGTAGATTATAAGAAACCTTTAGGACCACTTACTTACTAAACTAGTATAGATAGAGGTTGGAAGGGAGCGAGTGAAGTATACGTAACGAGCTAGGAAAGGGCTTCGAGAGATCAAAGAAAGAATGACTTCCTCACAAAGCATAAAGAAAAGTAAGGTATACAGCCAGTAAAAAGAGAGACGGATAGTTGAGGAGCCGTGTTCTCGCAGAAGCCAACCCACTTTCTCCTCTCTGAGAGTCCAACCTTACTTATGGAATTCCCTCCCTCTATATTAGGGCACTCGAGCTTCTTTCAATCCCTCTCTCGAATCTTTGCCTACCCTCTGCCCATACAGAGATGTGGTCACACAATGAAAGATTTCCATAGTCACCAGGAAGAAATCGTCTATTTGACATGTCAATATTGGAATAATAGCATTCTCACAGAGTATCAGGGATTAAACTTACACACTACTACTGTCACACCAGGGTATAAACCTCTACAGTAAAGCCAACCACTTGTATGGGCAAACTACGGCTTCATTGCTCTGATACCAGGGTTAAACTTACACACTACTACTACTGTCACACAGCTGAAGCAGAAGAAGAAGAAAATACAAAGGGAAATACACTCAGGCACACTTAATTATACATATAGGTGGTGGAGAACTACAAGTGGTTGGCGGGTTGATTGGCAAGCATAAAGCAGGCAAGACGGATGGAAGAGGATGAGAGGGTGAGAGAGAGGAGAAGCTTGCGGATGTTTTTGTTGGATTGCTGATGTTCTTTCTTCGATTGCTCCCCTGCCGATGTCTTTCTCATCCCTCGGAAGCCTCTTTTATAGACGAGCTTCCTTGCAGGAGAAGCCTCTTGAGAATCTTGCTGTAGAAGCCTTGTCATGAGTCTTCACTGTTGACGTCTTGTCTCTGTCAGGGATCTCCACTGTTGATGTCAGGAATATTTACTGTAGAAGTCTTGTCATGAATCTGCATTGTTGATGTCAGAAATCTTCACTGTTGACGTCTCGCTAAGGGCTTCTTCTTGATGAAACTTTTGATGAGGGCCGTACTTTTGGATATATTAGGCTCCCCTTGTCTTGTTGTTGTACAGATGTCTTTCATGTGAAGCCTTGGAGGATCTGATGCTTAGATTGAGAGAGTTTATGTAGAAGTCTCTTCGCTGTCTTGCCTTTGTCAGTAATCTTCTCTGTTGATATCTCGCCAGAATATTTGCAATGGTTTCTTTTTGATGAAGCTTGCCTCTTTTAGATTTCGTTTGTATCAGGCATTCTTCTGTCTCTATCAGGCTTCCTTTGTCAATATTGTTTGTAGAGATTCCATGATGAAAATTGCCATGTTAGACTTCTTTTGTCATATTAGGCTATTTTTGTCATATCAGGCTTTGTTTGTCTGTTTTTTTTTTTTTTTGTAGATAATTTTGTCACCATTGTTTGAAACTAGAGACTTCACCGGGAATTATCAAATGATATGGGATTTTTTAGCAAATTCCCAGCTATCAACGGATTTGATTTGCCTTTACCAACTACCGTTTGAGTTGGGCTAGCCATGCTATTCCCCTCAGCATGAGATATGGGATTTTTAGCAAACCCCCAGCTATCAACGGATTTGATTTATTTTTACCAATTACCGTTTGAGTTGGGCTAGCCATGCTATTCCCCTCAGCATGATGAGTTGTTAAGGACTTCATTTGGACTTACATGCCAAACTAATCCTTTTAACAGTTTTTAGTTTTTATAGAATCTATTTTTTTTTTAAATATGCTATATCTATATAATGTTTTTATATGAGTATACTTACAGATAATTATATAAATTACCAGATGCTGAGATTTTTGCCATACCTGGAAATGCAAGGTCGTCTTACCTTCTTGACATAGCTGGAAGATCCCAAGCTCAGATCTAGACAAAGTCCATTCTTGGCACTAGGAACTTCTTGATTTTCTCTAGCTCTATGAGTCCTCCTGTGCCCTCCAAGTGCATTCCCATTCATAAATTCGATTCCACAGATGGAACACTTGTGCATTTTAGGTTTCCTTTCATTTTCATGTAGCTTTTCTGACCTCGACCTTCTGTGGCTCGCCCGGTGGCCTCCGAGTGCTTGGAACGAAGTGAACTGATTGTTGCATGTTTTACATTTGAATACTTGTTTATATTGTTGTTGGATAGTGTTCTTACCGTTACGGCGGTCGATACTTCTGTCGACTTCTACTTCTTTGACCATCCTATCTCTGGGAGTGTTGCGCACCTACAAATATTCTTTTGCGAAGATCCTGAACTGCAATCTTGATTTAGTGAGGATGAGTAGCTTCCTTGTGATCCTTGCCTTATATACTGCTTGATGATTTTTAGCCGTATGATTTATTCTTTGGTGTAATTTTCAGACTTCTTTTTTACTCTAGGAATCTTTGTCTTACTTTTGTTTCTTCTGTCTGAAGTGATATAACATTCTTACAGGAGTAATGATATCTGTTGAATACCCGTTTATAACTTTTATCCCGTATTGTGTATATACCTGGTTGGTATTCCACGTAAATAAGAAATGCTGCTGAAATACTATTGGTTATAGTTCTCACCATGTTTCTCTTCTTCAAAATCTTGATTGATATATCATTACTGCTTTCCGTTATTAAGAATTTATTATTATTTATTTTGATGTATCCTGAACTAGAGGCCGTTTTTTTTCCGTCTGCATCTCTTAACGTTAAGTTACTTAATCTTAGGAGTGTTATTATATCCGACTCGTTGTTTATTATAGGGATTATCTCAAACTCTGAATTATTCTTATGTCTGCAGAGCACTATATCAGAAAGGATGATTTCTTTTCCAATGTAGACTCCTAAATTATACTTTATCATTTTTTGAGCATCTTCTCCTATTTTAGGACAGTATCCCTTTTCCTTATATTTAAAATACTTGTATTCTCTCTTACCCATTGGTGTAGAGGATTCATCACACTTCTAGATATATTTCTTGATAAATCCTTTTTTGTCTCTCCATGGTTTTCTAGATACTAGTCTTGGTGGGTAAACATTTTGGGTATTTTCAGCTTGTTGTTTTAAAATTCTTTTATCTTCATCCGTCCAGATAAAACCTCGATTTTTATTTATCTTTTTTAATAGTGGCTTTTCTTGCTTGGACAGCTTCTTTTGAAAATTTTCCCCACAATTTAGCAGTTCTAGTAGGCTCTCTTGTTGCTTTTTATCCTTTTCCTTTTTTGGTCTTTTCTTTCTTCCTTTTTTCCATTTTTCGTTATTACAGTATTTCCTCTTTTTAGGAGAGTTACTTGTTGCATTTTTCACTTCCTTATAAGATTCTGTATTTTGAATATAGTATCTTAGATTGTTTTCTTTCTCTATTTGTTTTAGGTTTTCTAGATATCTGTTTTGTGTTTTTGTATCCCATAGACTTGGAAATGTGTGAAGGAACGGATCAATCCAGTTTTGTGTCTTATTGTATTCTAAGTATTTTGAGAACGTTTTGCAGTATTCTTTGAATTCGCATATATCACATAGTTCAATTTTAGATATTGCATAAAGCATTATTTTGTCATAAGCCTTGTCATCTATTGACCTACATAAATTTTCTTTAATGGGGATATCCTCAGATCCAATTGGTTTATTGTTTTCATCCCACTCCTTTTGCGAATTCTTCCATTGTCTCATCCTTAGCAAATCATCTCCTCGTAATATTCTCGTGATGTCCCATAATTCTTTATGATTTGTGATTATGATGGTTAGGGACCGCGCCCAGTCGTTTATATCCTTGAAATGTATTTTGGACAAATCTAGATCACTAATTCTTAGCTCACTTTCCATTGAATCAATCAGCTTATTGTCATATTCGATATTTTCTTTAGATTCTGTCCTGTACTTATCATCTGTAATCATTCCATAGTCTTCATTCTCTAGATTCGTGGTGCTCTCATTTTCTAGGTCTTCGTTTAAGTTGTATATCCCAGGGTCAAACTTGAAATGGTGTAATAGATTTTTATGTTGGAGGTACGTTTCTTTTATCCTATTCACTAGATAATCTTTCTCTTGAATAGTGCTATTTTGATCCCTATACAACTCTTTCCAGCAATTAATTATCTCAAGTATTGAGTTGTATTCTTATCTGGAGTATGTTTTCTCGGCTTGCATCATATCAATTGGTTGACTTGGTTTATCTTGTTTTGAACTAGTTCATAATCTGTCAATTTGATCTAACTTTCCTACTTCTTCCTCTGTCTCTGGAACTACTTCATCGTTCCCTATCGCACACTTCCTTTTCCCGTTAGGGGGTTCTTCGGAATTTAAAATAACCTCTTAACTGTTCTATCTACATCATCAATATCATTTTGGTAACCATTCTCTATTGGTTTAGTTTGCAAAAGATCTTCCTTCACCTTTTGTTTATCCTTAGTTGTACTGTTTACTGCTTTTGTTGTTTCATTTTCACTACCTTCTTCCTTTCTTACTTGAATATTATCATTACTTTCTTTTTCGTCCTCTTTAGTTTTGTTTATGATATTGGGTTCGACCTTTTCTTGATTAGGCTTATATCCAAAATGACTTAATAGACTTTTAAATTTTTTATAGATTTCTTTGAGTTGTTGGGTCAGATCTTCTTTGACATCTAGAGTTAGGTTGAGACTTTTATCCTGTTCTTTTAATCTTTCTATTCGCAGAACTACCTCATAAAATTTTTTTTTGGAATATCTTGGGGTGTTCTTCATATCATATATATCATTATACATGGTGTCGTTTTTACTGCAGTTTGCTCTACATATCTTGCAATTGCACAACATGCCGGTAGCCATCTAAGATGTCAGTGAATAACTAGCCCTGAGTAGCTTATGGTGCCTAAAACCGTCTCGTAACGTTCACCCTACAAACGCCTAACCGCGGCAACAAAGGGATTATTTTAGGAATCTGGGCTTTTAGAATACTCAATTCTAGTAAGGGACACTTAGAGTGTAATTAGGACAGTATTGATACAGGTTGTGAGAAAATATAAATCAAAGTTATAGTCTATTTGATACCATATAAGTGTTATATGTGCTATAAATCTTTTCCCAATTTTTTCCTAATTTTTCTGATTTATACTTGATTTCTTCGGATTTTGCTACAGTAACATTTTCTAATTTTCGGAGGATTTTTGCTACAATAATTTTTTTGATTTTTTCAGAATTTTTTATAATTTTTTCTACGAATTCTCTACAATATAAAACAAACATAGAGACTTATCTAACACACAGAAACAAATACAGATAGCTTTAAAAAAAAATTTAGAAACAAACAGTACATACCGGAACAGTAACCATCACACCGGAGACTTTTTGTACAGACTGCAGACCCCTACCGTCCAAAAGAGGAACGTCCCCCCCGAGCTCTGATACCAGGGCTAACTTAAATACAGATAGCTGTCAATTTGAACTAGAGAATATTGGTGCCAACCAAAGGATTATTCTGTCTCTACAGTCTATATATGCCGAAAAGATGAACGTCTATTAACTTCCTGACATTAAAGTTAACCCTGGTATCAGAGCCCGGGGGGGACGTTCCTCTTTTGGGCGGTAGGGGTCTGCAGTATGTACAAAGAGTCTCCGGTATGATGGCTACTGTTCCGGTATGTACTGTTAGTTTCTAAAATTTTTTAAAGCTATCTGTATTTGTTTCTGTGTGTTAGATAAGTCTCTATGTTTGTTTTATATTGTAGAGAATTCGTAGAAAAAATTATAAAAAATTTCGAAAATTAGAAAATGTTACTGTAGCAAAATCATAAGAAATCAAGTTAAAATCAGAAAAATTAGGAAAAATTGGGGAAGGATTTATAGCACATATAGCACTTATATGGTATCAAATAGATTATAACTTTGATCTATATTTTCTCACAACTTGTATCAATACTATCTTAATTACACTCTAAGTGTCCCTTACTAGAATTGAGTATTCTAAAAGCCCAGATTCCTAAAGTAATCCCTTTGTTGCAGCGGTTAGGCGTTTGTAGAGTGAACATTAGGAGACGGTTTTAGACACCATAGGCTACTCAGAGCTAGTTATTCACTGACATCTTAGATGGCTACCGGCACATTGTGCAATTGCGAGATATGTAGAGCAAAGTGTATTAAATACGACACCATGTATAATGATATATATGATATGATGAACACCCTAAGATATTCCAAAAAAAAATTTGATGAGCTAGTTCTGCAAATAGAAAGATTAAAAGAACAGGATAAAAGTCCCAACCTAACTCTTGATGTCAAAGAAGATCTGACCCAACAACTCAAAGAAATCTATAAAAAATTTAAAGGTCTATTAAGTCATTTTGGATATAAGCCTAATCAAGAAAAGGTTGAACCCAATATCATAAACAAAACTAAAGAGGACGAAAAAGAAAGTAATGATAATACTCCAGTAAAAAAGGAAGAAGGTAGTAAAAATGAAACAGCAAAAGCAGTAAACAGTACAACTAAGGATAAACAAAAAGCGAAGGAAGATCTTTTGCAAACTAAACCAATAGAGAATAGTTAACAAAATGATATTTATAATGTAGATAGAACAATTGAAGAGGTTATTTAAATTCCGAAGAACCCCCTAACGGGAAAAAGAAGTGTACGATAGGAAACGATGAAGTAGTTCCAGAGACAGAGGAAGCAGTAGGAAAGTTAGATCAAATTGAAAGATTAAAACAAGATAAACCAAGTCAACCAATTGATATGATGCAAGCCGAGAAAACATACTCCAGACAAGAATACAACTCAATACTTGAGATAATTAATTGCTGGAAAGAGTTGTATAGGGATCAAAATAGCACTATTCAAGAGAAAGATTATCTAGTGAATAGGATAAAAGAAACGTACCTCCAATATAAAAATCTATTACACCATTTCAAGTTTGACCCTGGGATATACAACTTAAACGAAGACCTAGAAAATGAGAGCACCACGAATCCAGAGAATGAAGACTATGGAATGATTACAGATGATGAGTACAGGACAGAATCTAAAGAAAATACCGAATCTGACAATAAGCTGATTGATTCAATGGAAAGTGAGCTAAGAATTAGTGATCTAGATTTGTCCAAAATACATTTCAAGGATATAAACGACTGGGCGCGGTCCCTAACCATCATAATCACAAATCATAAAGAATTATGGGACATCACGAGAATATTACAAGGAGATGATTTGCTAAGAATGAAACAATGGAAGAATTTGCAAAAGGAGTGGGATGAAAACAATAAACCAATTGGATCTGAGGATATCCCCATTAAAGAAAATTTATGTAGGTCAATAGATGACAAGGCTTATGACAAAATAATCCTTTATGCAATATCTAAAATTGAACTATGTGATATATCCGAATTCAAAGAATACTGTAAAACGTTCTCAAAATACTTAGAATACAATAAGACACAAAATTGGATTGATCCGTTCCTTCACACATTTCCAAGTCTATGGGATACAAAAACACAAAACAGATATCTAGAATACCTAGAACAAATAGAGAAAGAAAACAATCTAAAATACTATATTCAAAATACAGAATCTTATAAGGAAGTGAAAAATACAACAAGTAACTCTCCTAAAAAGAGGAAATACTGTAATAACGAAAAATGGAAAAAAGGAAGAAAGAAAAGACCAAAAAAGGAAAAGGATAAAAAGCAACAAGAGAGCCTACTAGAACTGCTAAATTGTGGGGAAAATTTTCAAAAGAAACTGTCCAAGCAAGAAAAGCCACTATTAAAAAAGATAAATAAAAATCGAGGTTTTATCTGGACGGATGAAAGAATTTTAAAACAGCAAGCTGAAAATACCCAAAAGGTTTACCCACCAGGACTAGTATCTAGAAAACCATGGAGCGACGAAAAAGGATTTATCAAGAAGTATAATGAATCCTCTACACAAATGGGTAAGAGAGAATACAAGTATTTTAAATATAACGAAAAGGGATACTGTCCTAAAATAGGAGAAGATGCTCAAAAGATGATAAAGAATAATTTAGGAGTCTACATTGGAAAAGAAATCATCATTTCTGATATAGTGCTCTGCAGACATAAGAATAATTCAGAGTTTGAGATAATCCCTATAATAAACAACGAGTCAGATATAATCACACTCCTAAGATTAAGTAACTTAACGTTAAGAGATGCTGACGGAAGAAAAACGGCCTCTAGTCCAGGATACATCAAAATAAATAATAATAAATTCTTAATAACGGAAAACAATAATGATATATCAATCAAGATTTTGAAGAAGAGAAACATGGTGAGAACTATAACAAATAGTATTTCAGCAGCATTTCTTATATACGTGGAATACCAACCAGGTATATACACAATACGGGATAAATGTTATAAACGGGTATTCAACAGACATCATTACTCCTGTAAGAATGCTATATCACTTCAGACAGAAGAAACAAATGTGATAAGGCAAAGATTCCTAGAGTTAAAAGAAGCCTGGAAATTACACCAAAGAATAAATCATACGGCTAAAAATCATCAAGCAGTATATAAGGGAAGGATCACAAAGAAGCTACTCATCCTCACTAAATCAAGATTGCAGTTCAGGGTCTTCGCAAAAGAATATTTGTAGGTGCGCAACACTCCCAGAGATAGGATGGTCAAAGAAGTAGAAGTCGACAGAAGTATCGACCGCCGTAACGGTAAGAACACTATCCAACAACAATATAAACAAGTATTCAAATGTAAAACATGCAGCAAACAGTTCACTTCGTTCCAAGCACTCGGAGGCCACCGGGCAAGCCACAGAAGGTCGAGGTCAGAAAAGCTACATGAAAAAGAAAGGAAACCTAAAATGCACAAGTGTTCCATCGGTGGAATCGAGTTTACGAATGGGAATGCACTTGGAGGGCACATGAGGACACATAGAGCTAGAGATAATCAAGAAGATCCTAGTGCCAAGAATAGTCTGTGTCTAGATCTGAGCTTAGAATCTTCCAGCTATGTCAACAAGGTAAGACGACCTTGCATTTCCAGGTATGGCAAAAATCTCAGCCTCTGGTAATTATCTGTAAGTATACTCGTATAAAAACATTATATAGATATAGCATATTCAAAAAAAAAAAAGGGGATTCTGTAAAAACCAAAAAACTGCTAAAATGATTATTTTGGCATATAAGTCCAACTGAAGTCCTTAACAACTCATCATGCTGAGGGGAATAGTATGGCTAGCCCACTCAAACGGTAGTTGGTAAAGGCAAATCAAATCCGTTGATAGCTGGGGGTTTGCTAAAAATCCCATATCATCAACTGAAGTCCTTAACAACTCATCATGCTGAGGGAAATAGCATGGCTAGCCCAATTCAAACAGTAGTTGGTAAAGGCAAATCAAATCCGTTGATTGCTGGGGTTTGCTAAAAATCCCATATCATTTGACAATTCCTGGTGAAGTCTAGTTTCAAATAATGGTGACAAAATTATCTACAAAAGAAAACAGACAAACAAAGCCTGATATGACAAAAATAGCCTAATATGACAAAAGAAGTCTAACATGGCAATTTCATCATAGAATCTCTACAAACAATATTGACAAAGGAAGCCTGATAGAGACAGAAGAATGCCTGATACAGAAGAAATCCAAAAGGGGCAAGCTTCATAAAAAAGAAACCATTGCAAATATTCTGACGAGATATCAACAGAGAAGATTACTGACAAAGGCAAGACAGCGAAGAGACTTCTACAGAAACTCTCTCAATCTAAGCATCAGATCCTCCAAGGCTTCACATGAAAGACATCTGTACAACAACAAGACAAGGGGAGCCTAATATATCCAAAAGTACGGGCCCCATCAAAAATTTCATCAAGAAGAAGCCCTTGTTCAAAGCAAGACGTCAACAGTGAAGATTTCTGACATCAACAGTGCAGATTCGCGACAAGACTTCTACAGTAAAGATTCCTGACATCAACAGTGGAGATCCCTGACAGAGACAAGACGTCAACAGTGAAGACTCATGACAAGGCTTCTACAGCAAGATTCTCAAGAGGCTTCTCCTACAAGGAAGCTCGTCTATAAAAAGAGGCTTCGGAGAGCAATCGAAAAAAGAACATCAACAATCCAACAAAAACATCTGCAAGCTTCTCCTCTCTTTCACCCTCTCATCCTCTTCCATCCGTCTTGCCTGCTTTATGCCTGCCAATCAACCCGCCAACTACTTGTAGTTCTCCACCACCTATATGTATAATTAAGTGTGCCTGAGTGTATTTCCCTTTGTATTTTCTTCTTCTTCTGCTTCAGCCGTGTGACAGTAGTAGTGTGTAAGTTAACCCTGGTATCAGAGCAATGAAGCTAGCCAGGGGTCTGCAGGGGATACCATGGTAAGACAAATTGTTTCTACTTGATTTTCTTGTCACGAATCTGCACTGTTGATGTCAAAAATCTTCACTGTTGACGTCTCGCTAAGGGCTTCTTCTTGATGAAACTTTTGATGGGGCCCGTACTTTTGGATTCTACAGTAAAGATTCCTGACATCAACCGTGGAGATCTCTGACAGAGACAAGACGTCAACAGTGAAGACTCATGATAAGGCTTCTACAGCAAGATTCTCAAGAGGCTTCTCCTGCAAGAAAGCTCGTCTATAAAAAGAGGCTTCCGAGGGATGAGAAAGACATCGGCAGGTGCTCATCATATCATATATATCATTATACATGATGTCGTATTTACTACACTTTGCTCTACATATCTCGCAATTGCACAACATGCCAGTAGCCATCTAAGATGTCAGTGAATAACTAGCCCTGAGTAGCTTATACAATGGATACCAGACAAGAATACAACTCAATACTTGAGATAATTAATTGCTGGAAAGAGTTGTATAGGAATCAAAATAGCACTATTCAAGAGAAAATTAGAAAATATTGCTGTAGCAAAATCCGAAAAAATTATAAAAATCAGAAAAATTAGGAAAAATTTGGGGAAGGATTTATAGCATCTATAGCACTTATATGGTATCAAATTGACTATAACTCTGACCTATATTTTCTCACAACCTGTATCAATACTGTCCTAGTTACATTCTAAGTGTCTCTTACTAGAATTGTGTAACAACCTAATTTCATCATAAGTTACATTCTTGATATCAGATTAATCCCAAAATAAATGCGTTGTGTTTGACTCATTTTTCTATATTTTTATGATTTTCTTAAAATTTTTAAGATAGTCACTTAAAATAATATTATTTTAATCACCGGTGGGTCCTACACATATTTTTACTAGTCTCTCTTCTTTGATTTGTAAAGATTAAGTTTGACTTTTTTTTGGGTTAGTTTAATTTAAAATTATAATATTAAATAACTCTAATAACCTATTATTAGTATTCATTTGTCCTATGCCTATTTTGTTTTATTCACCCATACCTTACTTTACCATGCTTGTCCTTTGGACAAGCATGACAACCATCATCTAATCCCTCATATCCCTCATTTATTATATTTTTTTCTTCCCTTTCATTTGTTTTCTCCCTTTCATTTGTTTTCTCCCTTTCATTTTTTATTCACCTCCTTTTTATTTTTTTACTCCAACTCAAGAGAAGAAGAAAAGAGAAGAAGAATAAGAAAAGAGAAGAAAAAGAAAAGAAGAAGAAGTTCCCTAGCCTCAAGATAGGCTTACCTTCTCTAACCAATCAAGGCAAGTAAAATCACATCCCCTCTCATGTTTTATTTCTAATTCTAATTGTTTATGGTTAACTTAGAATCTTGATTTGTTTAATTTTAGAAATGTGATATTTTTATATAAAATTCTCTATGATTATTTTAAATATAAAAATATGATTCTTACACTCTACTTTATGTTTATGTATTAAATTTGTGATTTTATTTAAGGTCTCCTATGCTTAAACTATAAGTTACAACTTAAACTATGTTTTATTTTGAAATTACAAAGAAACTACCTTTATGAATGTTCATCATATTGGATATACATTTGAATTTTTCCATATAAGTTCTTCATGTATAATGTAATGATTTTAAAATCATTTTCCACTTGCCGTTAGAAAATATGTATATATATATACATTTATTTATTTATTCATTATCATGTTTTAAAGAAAGAGTTTCATATAAGTATTACATTAAATTTACTAAAATATTTCTTTTATGCAAGCTATTATATTAGGTCATAATTCCTTTATGCTAATTCATGTTTACTTGAAATATATATACATTAGTAAGGTTTAATAAATTTTGCTACTTTCCATACCATGAAATCATTATAGAATTTGGAAAATTCATTCATTCTAACATTTTATACTCCATCATACTTGCATTGACACATGCATACTAGTTACTTGTAACAACATATACGAAATTATGCCGGACTTTCCTTATTAGTACATACACGTCTTGATAGTGCCATGGATCTTGACTTGCCTGTTAACTTGATTTTGACATTCCATCATATTTACTTCGACGTATACATACTAATTACTTGTACAAGATACATGAAAATATTCCGGATTTTCCTTGTTAGTATATACACATGTCTTGATGGTGCCATTGATCCTAACTTGCCTGTTAACTTGATTTTGACATGGACCACATCTTGCTTGTTACTAGACATGTATATGTATTAATCTTGATATGATTAGTTTATCATATTCCGGATTGATTTGCATGTAAAATAACTTGAAATCTTGCGTTATGGGAGAACTAAAGGGTGGACAAATATTGTATCGTGAAAGGTTTAGGATATGTTGCGCAACCGAAATAGGGGCCCATCCGCGGGGGCGCCTGGGTGGTACTGAGCCATCATCTCTTGTTTAGTCCATGTTGATGGGACGACCGATTACTCAGTAATCGGTATCTGCTTGAGTGCTTAGCGGCACGGCTGGTTCAGCGCCAGCATCTTGGCCGGGTCCCGGGTATGCACGGGTACTTTCACGATACGAGTCATTTCTTCACCAGTTAGTTCAAATATAAGATAAAATATGATATTAACCTAGACTTGATATGTATTAGTCTCCGTACTTGATATCGATCACATACGATAGATCTATTTCTTCACCAATTAGTTCACCATGCATGTGCATATGCTTTTTACATCAATTAATATTTTACTTGTTAATACATATTGCATGCTCTCTACCATACAAATCTATTTATTCACCATTAGTCTCCATACTTGATAGCATGTACATTCTTTCTTGATATCATTACTTGATCATTTAATATTTTCCACACATGCGCATAGTTTCATATCCACACCCATATCTTACATACTTGTTTATATTACACGCTCCGTACTTCTTATTATTTTACTTGCCGGGTTTGACCCTGAGCTCCCCCACACGCTCAGGTACTGAAGATGTGAGCGAGGATCTGCCACTGCATGATTCGTACTTTCTAGAGCAGACCGAGCAGCAATAGATTTATATGCCTCCGGTTTTGTATTTTTGTTTTGGTATGTATCACTCCTTTGGGACTTTATTTCTAACTTTTGTATCAGTATTGTACTTGTTGCTGCTTATCTTAGACATGTATATCTTCTCTTTTATATGGCAGTAGACTAACTTCCAAGATCCTGGTTGATTACTAGTATTCAATTCCATTCATTTCTTCTTTTACATATTTATAGGCCTCGTGCACGTCGACTTACACGTGCCCGCCGGTAACGCACTCCGTTTTCGTATCTCTCCGGAAAATGGGGCGTTACAGAGTGGTATCAGAGCTCTAGGTTAATTTAGGATGTCTTTAGGACTACTGCCATATATAAATATGTCCAAATTTTTGATCTGAAACCTTATCTTGGTCCTATTATTAGTTGATTTTCTATCTTGCCTTGTTCTTTTATCCATACTATATATATCTTTTGATTTTCTATGTACCTAGTCTTGTACTTCTGTTGTTCGAGTCCTATTGAGTTGACGTGGTAATTATTGAGGTTTATTCTCAGTCGACAACAATTACAGTCATTCATTAGAACTATAGCAAGCGGGTTTATGAGATACTCCATAATTGATTTTCGACTAAAATCATATGCTTTCGCTATAATGAGTCTTATCTATTGGCGTGGCAATAATTGATTTGCAGGCAATTATTGCAGCTATTCGCAAGGATCTAAAAAAAGTGAGACTTATGATATTTTTTTTCCATCATATATCTTTGATTATTTATCCCACTAGTTTAAATAGTATGACAAGTTAGTTTTCAATTATATTCTGATTGGAACTATTTTCTCAATAATCAAATTCTTATCAATTGATTGATATCTTACTACTCCAATCAGTAAAAAAAAAAAATTAAATTTCGAGGACGAAATTTTTTTGTAAGAAGGGTAGGATGTAACAACCTAATTTCATCATAAGTTACATTCTTGATATCAGATTAATCCCAAAATAAATGCGTTGTGTTTGACTCATTTTTCTATATTTTTATGATTTTCTTAAAATTTTTAAGATAGTCACTTAAAATAATATTATTTTAATCACCGGTGGGTCCTACACATATTTTTACTAGTCTCTCTTCTTTGATTTGTAAAGATTAAGTTTGACTTTTTTTTGGGTTAGTTTAATTTGAAATTATAATATTAAATAACTCTAATAACCTATTATTAGTATTCATTTGTCCTATACCTATTTTGTTTTATTCACCCATACCTTACTTTACCATGCTTGTCCTTTGGACAAGCATGACAACCATCATCTAATCCCTCATATCCCTCATTTATTATATTTTTTTCTTCCCTTTCATTTGTTTTCTCCCTTTCATTTTTTATTCACCTCCTTTTTATTTTTTTACTCCAACTCAAGAGAAGAAGAAAAGAGAAGAAGAATAAGAAAAGAGAAGAAAAAGAAAAGAAGAAGAAGTTCCCTAGCCTCAAGATAGGCTTACCTTATCTAACCAATCAAGGCAAGTAAAATCACATCCCCTCTCATGTTTTATTTCTAATTCTAATTGTTTATGGTTAACTTAGAATCTTGATTTGTTTAATTTTAGAAATGTGATATTTTTATACAAAATTCTCTATGATTATTTTAAATATAAAAATATGATTCTTACACTCTACTCTATGTTTATGTATTAAATTTGTGATTTTATTTAAGGTCTCCTATGCTTAAACTATAAGTTACAACTTAAACTATGTTTTATTTTGAAATTACAAAGAAACTACCTTTATGAATGTTCATCATATTGGATATACATTTGAATTTTTCCATATAAGTTCTTCATGTATAATGTAATGATTTTAAAATCATTTTCACTTGCCGTTAGAAAATATGTATATATATACATTTATTTATTTATTCATTATCATGTTTTAAAGAGAGAGTTTCATATAAGTATTACATTAAATTTACTAAAATATTTCTTTTATGCAAGCTATTATATTAGGTCATAATTCCTTTATGCTAATTCATGTTTACTTGAAATATATATACATTAGTAAGGTTTAATAAATTTTGCTACTTTCCATACCATGAAATCATTATAGAATTTGGAAAATTCATTCATTCTAACATTTTATACTCCATCATACTTGCATTGACACATGCATACTAGTTACTTGTACAACATATACGAAATTATGCCGGACTTTCCTTATTAGTACATACACGTCTTGATAGTGCCATGGATCTTGACTTGCCTGTTAACTTGATTTTGACATTCCATCATATTTACTTCGACGTATACATACTAATTACTTGTACAAGATACATGAAAATATTCCGGATTTTCCTTGTTAGTATATACACATGTCTTGATGGTGCCATGGATCCTAACTTGCCTGTTAACTTGATT
The DNA here is from genome assembly GCA_036321105.1 of Dracaena cambodiana. NCBI lineage: Eukaryota > Viridiplantae > Streptophyta > Magnoliopsida > Asparagales > Asparagaceae > Dracaena > Dracaena cambodiana. The sequence goes on along the minus strand of JAYEPQ010000019.1, from coordinate 9,536,922 downwards.
TTGACATGGACCACATCTTGCTTGTTACTAGACATGTATATGTATTAATCTTGATATGATTAGTTTATCATATTCCGGATTGATTTGCATGTAAAATAACTTGAAATCTTGGGTTATGGGAGAACTAAAGGGTGGGCAAATATTGTATCGTGAAAGGTTTAGGATATGTTGCGCAACCGAAATAAGGGCCCATCCGCGGGGGCGCCCGGGTGGTACTGAGCCATCATCTCTTGTTTAGTCCATGTTGATGGGACGACCGATTACTCAGTAATCGGTATCTGCTTGAGTGCTTAGCGGCACGGCTGGTTCAGCGCCAGCATCTTGGCCGGGTCCCGGGTATGCACGGGTACTTTCACGATACGAGTCATTTCTTCACCAGTTAGTTCAAATATAAGATAAAATATGATATTAACCTAGACTTGATATGTATTAGTCTCCGTACTTGATATCGATTACATACGATACAGATCTATTTCTTCACCAATTAGTTCACCATGCATGTGCATATGCTTTTTACATCAATTCATATTTTACTTGTTAATACATATTGCATGCTCTCTACCATACAAATCTATTTATTCACCATTAGTCTCCATACTTGATAGCATGTACATTCTTTCTTGATATCATTACTTGATCATTTAATATTTTCCACACATGCGCATAGTTTCATATCCACACCCATATCTTACATACTTGTTTATATTACACGCTCCGTACTTCTTATTATTTTACTTGCCGGGTTTGACCCTGAGCTCCCCCACACGCTCAGGTACTGAAGATGTGAGCGAGGATCTGCCACTGCATGATTCGTACTTTCTAGAGCAGACCGAGCAGCAATAGATTTATATGCCTCCGGTTTTGTATTTTTGGTTTGGTATGTATCACTCCTTTGGGACTTTATTTCTAACTTTTGTATCAGTATTGTACTTGTTGCTGCTTATCTTAGACATGTATATCTTCTCTTTTATATGGCAGTAGACTAACTTCCAAGATCCTGGTTGATTACTAGTATTCAATTCCATTCATTTCTTCTTTTACATATTTATAGGCCTCGTGCACGTCGACTTACACGTGCCCGCCGGTAACGCACTCTGTTTTCGTATCTCTCCGGAAAATGGGGCGTTACAAATTGAGTATCCTAAAAACCCAGATTCCTAAAGTAATCGCTTTGTTGCCGCGGTTAGGCGTTTGTAGGGTGAACGTTAGGAGACGGTTTTAGGCACCATAAGCTACTCAGGGCTAGTTATTCACTGACATCTTAGATGGCTACCGGCATGTTGTACAATTGCAAGATATGTAGAGCAAAGTGTAGTAAATACGACATCATGTATAATGATATATATGATATGATGAGCACCCCAAAGCACACCAAACAATACAACTAAGGATAAAGAAAGAGTGAAGGAAGATCTTTTGCAAATTAAACCAATAGAGAATAGTTACTAAAGTGATAATGTAGAAAGAACAGTTGAAGAAGTCATCTTAAAATCCGAAGAACCCCTTCACAGAGAAAAGGATAATAATCTAAATAGTCCCTCACAAACTAAACATCTAACGAAGAATAGCTACTTAGGATGTAGATGTAAGGTAGAAAGACCAAATGCAGAATTCATCTTAGATTATAAAGAAGAGTGTACAATAGGATACGAAGAAACATTAGGAAAAACAGATCATGTTGATATACTAGGAACTAGTTCAATACAAAAAAGTCCAAGACAACTACCTAACACAATGAAAGCCGAGAAAACATACTCCAGGCAAGAATACAACTCGATACTTGAGATAATCAATTGTTGGAAAGAGTTGTATAAGGATCAAAATAGCACTACTCAAGAGAAAAACTATCTGGTGAATAGGATACATGAGACATACCTCCAATATAAAGATTTGTTACGGTATTTTAATTTTGACCCTGGAATAAACAACTTAGTTGAAAATCAAAATAAAATAAGAATCACAAATTCATCCGTCAGAAATTATAGAATGACTACAGGTGATGAGTACAAAACAGAATCTAAAGAGAATACCAGATCTATTAAAAAGTTGATACATATTAGGAAAATATTTAAAACATTAAGTAATTCAAATGGTTTACAAATAAAGACAAATACGTGGAATAATGCTTCAAACTGCATACCACAAAATAAAGTTTATCTAAAACTATTTAATAAATACTTTAAGATAGGGCAAAAGATCGTAGTACTCACAAAACACAAAAAGACACAGGATGAAAAAAGATTTGTAAATTACATGAGAGGAATTCTTCAAGGAAATATACTACGAAGGACAAAAGATATTTTTTACCTTAGAAGAATCGTAAAAGGAAATTTATATACAAAGGCAGAATATGAACACTTTTTCCATCAAAAGCTAAGAGGATTAATAGACGAAAGAATAATAATATCAAACAAAAACGGTACGGAATTATTAGGTCATAGAATAGAGCCTTCCAACAAAGGGAGAATAAAAAGAATAAATAGATATGCAAGCGAAAGATTCGATCGTAAAATTTCAAAAATAACCTATGCATATCGACTATACTGTATAGCAATATTTAAGTTAGAAAGAAGGAAATTATATAGACAGACAAAATTTATAGGACATAAATACAAATCAAAGTTTGAGCATAAAATTACAAAGAAATTATCTAGACTAATTCTTTGGTGTTTAAATTTGCAGATGATTTCCAGAGAGTTCATGAGATTTGGAGATATATATCTCAAGCAGTATGCCACTCAGAGTAAAGAGTCATTCAGAATCACTGAATTTCAGGTAGATTTAGTACAACAATACCTATTAGATAATTTATGGAACCTAAGGCTAGATCAGCCAAAAGAGAAGTTTAAAGTAATAAAAGCATTAGCTTATTATTTCAAAAGAATTATCCAGACACCTCAATCACGAAGTTTTATATGCTACGTCATACTTAGAGGTCATCAAGTAGGAATTTACAAAAATTGGAATACAGTTAGGAGACTAGTTTCAAATTTTAATAACCCAGTGTTTAGAGGTTTTTATAATGTTAAAGAAGCCATAGAATGTGCAAGAAATAATATTCCAACCCCCTGACATTTCGACGAAAGCCTTAAAGAATTTATGCCACAAGAAAGCCAACAGAGTATAAGTAATATAGAATTGTCAACAGAGTGTAGAGATTGTCAAGTTATTATGAAGCACTTTAAAAATCTAAAAATACAGAAGGAAAGATTAGTTGAAGAACTCTATGAACAAACACAGTTAACAGTGAGCTTGCAGAAAGAAAATGAGGGTCTCAAAAATATGAGAGAAAAAGAAAGAAAGGAGAGCTCCCAAGAAACGAGAGATACGGAACCCATGCACGCCAGACTATTCTTTAAAACAAATGATAAATTATCTTTTCTTCCAGAAGATATCAGGCAAAACATTCACCAGAAAGTTCGAGACAGTTTCTATAAGAAAGCCGAAGACATGCAACAGATACTCAAAGAAATCCAAAAAGGAGAAAGAAGATGTAGAGGAGTAACTGTAGAGCAAGTGATACATTATGCCAACACCGATAGGTGCGTCAACAACAATACAAACTGCAGTATCATGGACCCCTCACAACCAAAATGCCAATGTGAGTTAGCTTATGGCATCTACAGACTAAATATTCAATTAGGCCAAGTAAAGACAGAAAAACTCCATGAAACCAGTTATAGTTGGAAAGACTTCTTAGATATGGGATTTGTTTCACAAATAATCATTAGTCATCCAAATCATGTAGAATTGCTCCCTGATTCATTAACATTTCCAGCCTCAGAAGCTTTTATAGGAATAGAACCACAGCTCAAGATAGAATTCGACTCCATAATAGCAGAATATATAAAAAGAGTATGGTATCCCACAAAGCACAGTGCATGGATTACACACAGATTAGCCCATCCCCTACATCCAGATAGAGAGGAAAGAGAGGTAGTTTGTGATAGAGAGATCCCAAGACAAATCAGGCACTGGAGAGCAAAAACCATAGCATATGAATTCAACTGGCAAAAATACAGTGGAAACAGATTCAGACTAGCCACAGGAACTGAAATTTACAAAGTCTATGTAGACAAAGAAATTATTTGTAAGGTCCCAAGGTTTATCAGGTCAGCCCATGAGGAATTTATTCAGTACTATAGACAAAAGAAAAGGGGAGAAGACAGACTACTTCAGCAAGACATGGCAGAATGGGCAGAAAAATAAACACCATCAGATCTACTAAGAAACATGGGAGATGAAGGCATACAAAACCTCGACAACATGAGTGACTAGTCAGATCAAAAAATAAAAAATAAAAAATAAAAAAAAATGTATGTATATATATATATATATAAGAATTAGTTTGGCATATAAGTCCAAATGAAGTTCATGACAACTCATCATGCCGAGGGGAATGGCATGGCTAGCCCAACTCAAACAGTAGTTGGTAAAGGCAAGTCAAATCCGTTGATAGCTGGGGATTTGCTAAAAATCCCAATAACTCCTGACAGAGACAAAAGAAATCCAAAAGAAGGAGACATGCTTCAATAAGAAGATTTTCTTTTATGATTTCATCTCTATAACAACAACAAAGGAAGCCTGATAAAGACAATACAGACAAATTCCAAAGGGCTACAGAGAAGATTCCTGACCCTCCCTCATCGGATCTTAAGCTTCACATGAAAGAGATATCTCTACAAAATGACAAAGAGGGCCTAATAAACCAATAGATTAAATGTACAGGGTCCAAACAAAAATTTTCAAGAGAAAGCCAATTGCATCCGGCTCCAAGTGAGGATTCCTGACAAGACATCAACAGTAAAGATTTCTGACAGAGACAAGACATCAACAGTGACAACAGTAAAGATTCCTGACAGAAACAAAACATCAACAGTATTCCTGACAGAGACAAGACATCAACAGTAAATATTCCTGACAGAGACAGGACGTCAACAGTAAAAGCTCGTGACAACACTTCCACAGTAAGATTCTTCAATGGCTTCTCGTGCAAGGGAGTCATCTATAAATGGAGCCTCCGGAGGAGAAAAAGGGGGGAGCAATCGAACAAAGAACATCTGCAAGCTTCTCCTCTCTCTCACCCTCTCAACCTCTTCCATCCGTCTTTCCTGCTTTATGCCTGCCAATCAACCCGCCAACCACTTGTAGTTCTCCACCACCATATGTATAATTAAGTGTGCCTGAGTGTATTTTTCTTTGTATTTCTTCTTCTTCTGCTTCAGCTGTGTGACAGTAGTAGTAGTTTGTAAGTTAATTCTGGTATCAGTAGTTTGTAAGTTAACCCTGGAAGAGGAACCTAACTCTGATACCAGGGATTAACTTACACACTACTACTACTGTCACACAGCTGAAGCAGAAGAAGAAGAAAATACAAAGGGAAATACACTCGGGCAAACTTAATTATACATATAGGTGGTGGAGAACTACAAGTGGTTGGCGGGTTGATTGGCAGGCATAAAGCAGGCAAGACGGATGGAAGAGGATGAGAGGGTGAGAGAGAGGAGAAGCTTGCAGATGTTTTTGTTGGATTGCTGATGTTCTTTTTTCGATTGCTCCTCCTTTTCTCTCCTCCGGAGGCTCCATTTATAGATGACTCCCTTGCACGAGAAGCCATTGAAGAATCTTGCTATGGAAGCCTTGTCACGAGCCTTTACTGTTGACGTCCTGTCTCTGTCAGGAATCTTTACTGTTGATGTCTTGTCTCTGTCCGGAATCTTTACTGTTGTCACTGTTGATGTCTTGTCTCTGTCAGGAATCTTTTACTATTAATGTCTTGTCGTCTTGTCTCTGTCAGGAGTTATTGGGATTTTTAGCAAACCCCCAGCTATCAACGGATTTGACTTGCCTTTACCAACTATCGTTTGAGTTGGGCTAGCCATGCCATTCCCCTCGGCATGATGAGTTGTCGAGAATTTCATTTGGACTTATATGCCAAACTAATTCTTTTAGAATTTTTTTTTTATATACTATTTTTATATATCCATTTGAACTCCGTTGGGATGTCTAAATTCTTCTGGTTGAAAGCTATATCTTGTAACAGCTTCATTGCTCTGTGATTCTGTCCTTTCGGAATGCTAAACTTTGCATGGTAGTCATTCGTGGCGACTATTCTTCTTCCATCTGTCATAATTGAGTAGCTGCTAATATTTTTTATAAGTTTTCTTGCTTTGTCGACTAGCTCAATAAAACTGTTGTACCAGAAATAATTATAATTGATTCCTTCGATGTTGTGTTCGGGGTCGAATTTCTGCCATTGGTCAGGGTAGCCGAATATCCATATCTGATATGGTTGGAAAAATTTTGTCTCTTCCCTCCATCCAAGCATGCTGAATATTTGGAAGGTGAACAAATGATTAAATTAATGCTTGTTGCTAGCTTGCGGCTAAAAAATCTTAACATCGCTGGTAGTTTGCGCCATTCTTGTCCCCCCCGTAGTCTGAAGCACAGTTGTCTTACAAGCCCCCATTCTACTCCTTGGATATCCCACATTTCCTCTTTCATGAATTTAAATAGCTTTGGGCAGTTGTTTCTGGTTAGGATAATATATGTTCTATTTTTTGACAAAATTCTTCTTATATTTTCTCTGTGATCGAGCATCATTGTTTTGATACTCGAAAAGATTTCTTTGGGAAATGCCTGTCTAGCTTCCTCCAGAATTTGTATTCTTTTTGTCTTTTCTGACACAATCACTTCTTTTCCTTTCTTCAATTTTTCCTGTAAGATGGTTAGTACACAATTATTTACTTATATAAAAATTAATAACTGAACTCAACAGCTCCTTCGACGGCCTCTTGCCGAGACGTTGACCCTGGCATGAGTGGTATACTGAGCTTTTGGCTTATTTCTTAATATTTGGGCTTAATTTTTGATCTTCTCCTAGTAATCGTGTCAGCACTGGCTCTCTTATTTCTTCCCTAGTAATAGATCTCCTAGCCACTTCTCTAGTCTTTCTTTCACTATTACTTCTTGTTAGTAAAGGTTATTTTGAATTATTTTTAATATATAAGCTGTTCCCGGAACTTTGTATTTCTACCCCTCCAAAGTGTTTTGGTTCTTCGGTTTGAATTAAATCTTCAAGGAACCATTGTCTAGGTACCGTGAGATCCTTTATATTCATTAGTCGAGGTTTGATTTCTTCTTTAAAAGGTTTTGGTTCAAATATTTCGATTATTTCCCGTTGATTTGAAACTGTTCTTACTTCCGTGGTCTGAGTTAATTCATGAATCGTCGTATATTCTATAGATCGTGTGAGTTAGTTTTTATGTTCATTCCTTGGGTCTTAATTTTTAGGCATACAATATCTATTATGTTTGGGTCAGATATAGAGATAAAATAGTTAGGTCGGATGTTGAACCATACGGCTTGATTTACTAGATTGGATTGGAAGTCCCCCATTAGGGCCTGGTGGCAATTGTTGAATCGATTGTCCATTACGAGTATTATTATAGGGATATCTATGCCAGCTCTAAATAGTGCGTTAATTTTAATTTGAATTAGGCCAACGTAGATATAACGAATTTCTGGGTATTTCTTTTTCCATCTTCGTACCTTTTCACGACTAAAGATTGGAATGTCTACTCTTCCTCTGGCTGATAGATTTGCTGTTGTGTTTCCGTTAAAATTTTCGATTATTCTTCTAGAAAAGAAATTGAACCGTGAAATTTTGTAGATTTCTGTTTTCTTTATCAGTTGATGCTTTTTCATTCTATCGATGTCCTCTAGACTAAAAATTGTTTCTCTTCCGACTACGTCTCCTAATGTTATACTGTCTAGTTCTGATACCGGGGGTGTAATTGGATCTAAATCTTCATTCATCATGAAAACTAATTCGGCGTCTAAATCATCCTCAATCTCAAGCTCATAAAGTATTATATCTGTTGGTGAGATTTCTTCATCCAAACATACTTCAAGTTCTTGTTCTTCCATATATTTTATCATTTTTTGAGCATTTTTTCCTCTCTTAGGACAGTCTCTAGCAAAATGTCCCTTTTCATCGCATACAAAGCATCTGCAACTTTTTTTGTCCTTTTGTGCAGGGGATCCTCTTTTTGTAGATGACTCGTCTTTCTTTCTAACATATTTATTATTTCTGACAAACCCTCTACTCCTTGTCCATGGTTTCCATCGAAATCTTTTTCTAAATGTTAGTTTCGGTTTTTTCTCACTTCCTATTTTTTATTTTTTGCCAATTATTTTTTCACAGCACCTTTTTCCTTTAAGAGAGTTATTTATTGTGTTCTTCATTTTTTTGTAGGATTTTATATTGAGACAGTCGTCCTATATAATTTTAAATGCATAGTATATACGGTGCCCCAAATTATCCTTCTTTTCAATTCGCTTTAAGTAGTCTAGGTATCCGCTTCTTGTTTTGGTATCCCATGGACTAGGAAGTTTGTGGAAGACTGGATCAAGCCAATTCTGTGCCTTATCGTATTCTAATTTGTAAAAGTATTTTGAGAATGTTTTGCAGTATTCTTCGAATTCACATATCTCGTATAATTCAATTTTGGACAACGCATACAAAATCTCTTCTTCTTGAGATTTCTCATCTATATACCCACATAAATTCTCTTTGATGATCTTTATGAAATCATTGAGGATTTTTTCAAAACTTGTGAACCTATTGCTTTCTCCCCACTCCTTCCGTTTATTTTTTCCTTCTTCTGAGTTTATCCATTGTTTCATCCATTGTAAGACATCTCCTTGTAAAGTTCCCGTAATGTAATCGACAAATCTTTCATTGTCCCATGATCTTTCGTGATTTGTGATTACGAAGGTTAGAGATTGGGCCCAGTCATCTATAACCTTTTGTTTATCCTTGAAATGTACGTTAGATAGATCTAAATAGGTTCCTCCTTGGGATACACTTATTTTTATTAAATCGTCGATCCTCATACTCCCTCCTATCTGTGGGTTGTTTAAATCTATTGCAGTTTTGCTATCTTCTCCTACATGTATCACCTCACTGTCAGACTCAGTTCCTTTCTCATATTCAGACTCGTATTCATCATGTATAGTCATCCCGTAATCTTCGTTATCTGAATCTATGATGCTTTCTGGTTCTTCTTCACTTTCCAGGTTATATATTTCAGGATCAAAATTAAAATGATGTAGCAACTCTTTATTTTGCAGGTAGGTCTCTTGCATTCTACTTACTAGATGGTCTCTTTCCTGAACAGTATTGCATGGATCTTTATATAGCTCTTTCCAATAGTTAATTAGCTCCACAATCGAGTCATACTCTTTTCTGCAGTATTTTCTATCTTCTTGTATCATGTTTATCTGTTCACTTGGTTTCTTTTGTCTTAAGCTTGTTCCTAAACCGTCAATTCTATCTAATCTTCCGAATATTTCTCTTACTTCCTTGTCGAATTTTGTTATTTCTTTGTCGAATTGCTCTGTGGGATTGTCTCGAACGGTTTTACAAAGCTTAGTAATATATATTTCATTTTGTTCTATTACCTTATCTAGTCTTTTTTCCACCCTACTAAACCTACAAACTGCATAATCGAGAAGGGTGTTGAGAAAACTTGCAATATTTGTTAGGTTTTTATCTGTTGCTATTGAAAAATGTTCTAAGTGACTATAATCTCTTCTACCGCTCTCAAATATGCATGGTATATCACTAGCCATCTAGGATATCGTTTGGTAGCTAGCTTTGAGTAGCCTATGGCGCCTAAAACCATCTCCTGAGGGTCACCCTACAAACGCCTATCCGTGGCAACAAAGGGAGCACTTTAGGAATCTGAGTTTTAAGGTTACTCAAATCTAGCAGGGGATACTTAGAATGAAACTAGGACAGTAATCACGCAAGTTGTGAGATAATATAGATCGGTATTATAGTCAATCTTTTTGCTAAAAAATCCTTCAATTTTTTCCTAATTTTTCTGATTTTTACTTGATTTTTCGGATTTTGTTACAGTAACATTTTCTAATTTTCGGAGGATTTTTGCTAAAGTAAATTTTTTTTTTTTGAAATAAATACAGATAGCTTTAAAAAAAATTCAGAAACATGCAGTACATACCGGAATATTAGCCATCACACCGGAGACTCTTTGTACAGACTGTAGACCCCTACCGCCCAAAAGAGGAACGTCCCCCCCGGGCTCTGATACCAGGGATTAATGGTGATAAATTCCTAGTGAAAGAGTCTCCGGTGTGATGGCTAATGTTCCGGTATGTACTGTTTGTTTGTAAAATTTTTTAAAGCTATCAATATTTGTTTCTGTGTGTTAGATAAGTCTCTATGTTTGTTTTATATTATAGAGAATTCGTAGAAAAAATTATAAAAAATTCCAAAAAAATCAAAAAAAAATACTGTAGCAAAAATTCTCCTAAAATTAGAAAATGTTACTGTAGTAAAATCCAAAGAAATCAAGTAAAAATCAGAAAAATTAGGAAAAAATTGGGGAAGGATTTATAGCACATATAGCACTTATATGGTATCAAATAGAATATAACTTTGATCTATATTTTCTCACAATCTGTATCAATACTGTCCTAGTTACACTCTAAGTGTCCCTTATTAGAATTGAGTATCCTAAAAACCCAGATTCCTAAAGTAATCCCTTTGTTGCCGCGGTTAGGCGTTTGTAGGGTGAACGTTAAGAGACGGTTTTAGGCACCATAGGCTACTCAGGGCTAGTTATTCACTGACATCTTAGATGCCTACCGGCATGTTGTGCAATTGCGAGATATGTAGAGTAAAGTGTAGTAAATACGACACCATATATAATGATATATATGATATGATGAACACCCCAAGATATTCCAAAAAAAAATTAATGAGGTAGTTCTGCGAATAGAAAGATTAAAAGAACAGGATAAAAGTCCCAACCTAACTCTAGATGTCAAAGAAGATCTAAACTAACAATTCAAAGAAATCTATAAAAAATTTAAAGGTCTATTAAGTCATTTTGGATATAAGCCTAATCAAGAAAAGGTTGAACCCAATATCATAAACAAAACTAAAGAAGACGAAAAAGAAAGTAATAATAATATTCCAGTAAGAAAGGAAGAAGGTAGTGAAAATGAAACAACAAAAGCAGTAAACAGTACAACTAAGGAAAAACAAAAAGTGAAGGAAGATCTTTTGCAAACTAAACCAATCGAGAATAGTTACCAAAATGATATTGATAATGTAGATAGAACAGTTGAAGAGGTTATTTTAAATTCCGAAGAACCTCCTAACGGGAAAAGGAAGTGTACGATAGGAAACGATGAAGTAGTTCCAGAGACAGACGAAGCAGTCGGAAAGTTAGATCAAATTGACAGATTAGGAACTAGTTCAAAACAAGATAAACCAAGTCAACCAATTGATATGATGCAAGCCGAGAAAACATACTCCAGACAAGAATACAACTCAATACTTGAGATAATTAATTGCTGGAAAGAGTTGTATAGGGATCAAAATAGCACTATTCAAGAGAAAAATTATCTAGTGAATAGGATAAAAGAAACGTACCTCCAACATAAAAAATCTATTACACCATTTCAAATTTGACCCTGGGATATACAACTTAAACGAGAGCACCACGAATCCAGAGAATGAAGACTATGGAATGATTACAGTTGGTGAGTACAGGACAGAATCTAAAGAAAATATCGAATCTGACAATAAGCTGATTGATTCATTGGAAAGTGAGCTAAGAATTAGTGATCTAGATTTGTCAAAAATACATTTTAAGGATATAAACGACTGGGCGCGGTCCCTAACCATCATAATCACAAATCATAAAGAATCATGGGATATCACGAGAATATTACAAGGAGATGATTTACTAAGGATGAGACAATGGAAGAATTCGCAAAAGGAGTGGGATGAAAACAATAAACCAATTGGATCTGAGGATATCCCCATTAAAGAAAATTTATGTAGGTCAATAGATGACAAGGCTTATGACAAAATAATCCTTTATGCAATATCTAAAATTGAACTATGTGATATATGCGAATTCAAAGAATACTGCAAAACGTTCTCAAAATATTTAGAATACAATAAGACACAAAACTAGATTGATCCATTCCTTCACACATTTCCAAGTCTATGGGATACAAAAACACAAAACAGATATCTAGAAAACCTAAAACAAATAGAGAAAGAAAACAATCTAAGATACTATATTCAAAATACAGAATCTTATAAGGAAGTGAAAAATGCAACAAGTAACTCTCCTAAAAAGAGGAAATACTGTAATAACGAAAAATGGAAAAAAGGAAGAAAGAAAAGACCAAAAAAGGAAAAGGATAAAAAGCAACAAGAGAGCCTACTAGAACTGCTAAATTGTCGGGAAAATTTTCAAAAGAAACTGTCTAAGCAAGAAAAGCCACTATTAAAAAAGATAAATAAAAATCGAGGTTTTATCTGGACGGATGAAGATAAAAGAATTTTAAAACAGCAAGCTGAAAATACCCAAAAGGTTTACCCACCAGAACTAGTATCTAGAAAACCATGGAGAGACAAATAAGGATTTATCAAGAAGTATATTCAGAAGTGTGATAAATCCTCTACACAAATGGGTAAGAGAGAATACAACTATTTTAAATATAATGAAAAGGGATACTGTCCTAAAATAGGAGAAGATGCTCAAAAGATGACAAAGTATAATTTAGGAGTCTACATTGGAAAAGAAATCATCCTTTCTGATATAGTGCTCTGCAGACATAAGAATAATTTAGAGTTTGAGATAATCCCAATAATAAACAACGAGTCAGACAGAATCACACTCCTAAGATTAAGTAACTTAACGTTAAGAGATGCAGACGGAAGAAAAACGGCCTCTAGTCCAGGATACATCAAAATAAATAATAATAAATTCTTAATAACGGAAAACAATAATGATATATCAATCAAGATTTTGAAGAAGAAAAACATGGTGAGAACTATAACAAATAGTATTTCAGCAGCATTTCTTATATACGTGAAATACCAACCAGGTATATACACAATACGGGATAAATGTTATAAACGGGTATTCAACAGACATCATTACTCCTGTAAGAATGTTATATCACTTCAGATAGAAGAAACAAAAGTGATAAGACATAGATTCCTAGAGTTAAAAGAAGCCTGAAAATTATACCAAAGAATAAATCATACGGCTAAAAATCATCAAGCAGTATATAAGGCAAGGATCACAAGGAAGCTACTCATCCTCACTAAATCAAGATTGCAGTTCAGGATCTTCGCAAAAGAATATTTGCAGGTGCGCAACACTCCCAGAGATAGGATGGTCAAAGAAGTAGAAGTCGACAGAAGTATCGACCGCCGTAACGGTAAGAACACTATCCAACAACAATATAAACAAGTATTCAAATGTAAAACATGCAGCAAACAGTTCACTTCGTTCCAAGCACTCGGAGGCCACCGGGCGAGCCACAGAAGGTCGAGGTCAGAAAAGCTACATGAAAAAGAAAGGAAACCTAAAATGCACAAGTGTTCCATATGTGGAATCGAGTTTATGAATGGGAATGCACTTGGAGGGCACATGAGGACACATAGAGCTAGAAAAAATCAATAAGGAAAGAATGGTCTGTGTCTAGATCTGAGTTTGGGATCTTCCAGCTATGTCAACAAGGTAAGACGACCTTGCATTTCCAGGTATGGCAAAAATCTCAGCCTCTGGTAATTTATATAATTATCTGTAAGTATATTCGAATAATAATTTATATAATTATCTGTAAGTATAAAAACATTATATAGATATAGCATATTTAAAAAAAAAAAAGATTCTGTAAAAACTAAAAACTGTTAAAAGGATTAGTTTGGCATATAAGTCCAAATGAAGTCCTTAACAACTCATCATGCTGAGGGGAATGGCATGGCTAGCCCAACTCAAACTGTAATTGGTAAAAACAAATCAAATCCGTTGATAGCTGGGGGTTTGCTAAAAATCCTATATCTCATGCTGAGGGGAATAGCATGGCTAGCCCAACTCAAACGATAGTTGGTAAAGGCAAATCAAATCTATTGATAGTTGGGGATTTGCTAAAAATCCTATACCATTTGACAATTCCTGGTGAAGTCTCTAGTTTCAAACAATGGTGACAAAATTATCTACAAAAGAAAACAGACAAACAAAGCCTGATATGACTAAAATAGCCTAATATGACAAAAGAAGACTAACATGGCAATTTCATCATGGAATCTCTACAAACAATATTGACAAAGGAAGCCTGATAGAGACAGAAGAATGCCTGATACAGACGAAATCTATAAGAGGCAAGCTTCATCAAAAAGAAACCATTGCAAATATTCTTACGAGATATCAACAGAGAAGATTATTGACAAAGGCAAGACAGCGAAGAGACTTCTACAGAAACTCTCTCAATCTAAGCATCAGATCCTCCAAGGCTTCACATGAAAGACATCTGTACAACATCAAGACAAGGGGAGCCTAATATATCTAAAAGTACGGGCCCCATCAAAAGTTTCATCAAGAAGAAGCCCTTGTCCAAAGCCAGACGTTAACAGTGAAGATTTCTGACATCAACAGTGCAGATTCGTGACAAGATTTCTACAGTAAAGATTCCTGACATCAACAGTGGAGATCCCTGACAGAGACAAGACGTCAACAGTGAAGACTCATAACAAGATTTCTACAGCAAGATTCTCAGGAGGCTTCTCGTGCAAGGCTTCTCATCTATAAAAGGAGGCTTCCGAAGGATGAGAAAGAACATCAGCAATTCGGCAAAAATATCAGCAAACTTCTCCAACACCTTTTAAGTCCCTCAACGCCTTCTTCTTCATCACCATCCTCTCTCACCCTCTCATCCTCTCCCATCTGTCTTGCCTGGTTCATGCCTGCCGATCAGACCACCAACAACTTGTAATTCTCCACCACCTATATGTATAATTAAGTGTGACTGAGTGTATTTTCGTTTGTGTTTTCTTCTTCTTCTGCTTCAGCTGTGTGACAGTAGTATTAGTGTGTAAGTTAACCCTGGTATCAGAGTTAACCCTGGTATCAGAGCAAACCCTGGTATCAGAGCTATTATTCTGACGATATCCGTGGTATGTATATAATGGTGTTGACGAATGCCCATACACCCGGGTGGGGTGTATAAGCCTGCTGTCACACAGCTAAGGATCAGAGCAGACCCCTACCGCCTTATTCTGTCAGATACCAGGGTTCTGCAGTACGAGGGATATACAGAAACATTCCTCTTTTGGGCGGGGGGGACGTTCCTCTTTTGGGCGTAGGGGTCTGCAGTCTATACAAAGAGTATCCGGTGTGATGGCTACTGTTCCGCTATGTACTGTATATTTCTGAATTTTTTTTAAAACTATCTGTATTTGTTTCTGTGTGTTAGATAAGTCTCTATGTTTGTTTTATATTGTAGAGAATTCGGAGAAAAAATTATAAAAAATTTCGAAAAAAATCAAAAAAATTACTGTAGGAAAAATCCTCCGAAAATAAAAAAATGTTACTGTAGCAAAATCCGAAGAAATCAAGTAAAAATCAGAAAAATTAGGAAAAAATTGGGGAAGGATTTATAGCACATATAACACTTATATGATATCAAATAGACTATAATTTTGATCTATATTTTCTCACAACCTGTATCA
This sequence comes from Dracaena cambodiana, assembly GCA_036321105.1. Classification (NCBI taxonomy): domain Eukaryota; kingdom Viridiplantae; phylum Streptophyta; class Magnoliopsida; order Asparagales; family Asparagaceae; genus Dracaena; species Dracaena cambodiana. The sequence continues at coordinate 9,521,351 of JAYEPQ010000019.1, read as the reverse complement.
ATACTGTCCTACTTACACTCTAAGTGTCCCTTACTAGAATTGAGTATCCTAAAAGCCCAGATTCCTAAAATAATCCCTTTATTGCCGCGGTTAGGCGTTTGTAGGGTGAATGTTAGGAGACAGTTTTAGGCACCATAAGCTACTCAGGGCTAGTTATTCACTGACATCTTAGATGGCTACCGGCATGTTGTGCAATTGCGAGATATGTAGAGCAAAGTGTAGTAAATACGACACAATGTATAATGATATATATGATATGATGAACACCCCAAGATATTCCAAAAAAAAATTTGATGAGGTAGTTCTGCGAATAAAAAGATTAAAAGAACAGGATAAAAGTCCCAACCTAACTCTAGATGTCAAAGAAGATCTGACCCAACAACTCAAAGAAATCTATAAAAAATTTAAAGGTCTATTAAGTCATTTTGGATATAAGCCTAATCAAGAAAAGGTCGAACCCAAATCATAAACAAAACTAAAGAGGACGAAAAAGAAAGTAATGATAATATTCCAGTAAGAAAGGAAGAAGGTAGTGAAAATGAAACAACAAAAGCAGTAAACAGTACAACTAAGGATAAACAAAAGGTGAAGGAAGATCTTTTGCAAACTAAACCAATAGAGAATAGTTACCAAAATGATATTGATGATGTAGATAGAACAGTTGAAGAGGTTATTTTAAATTCCGAAGAACCCCCTAACGTGAAAAGGAAGTGTGCGATAGGGGTCTGCAGTCTATAAAAGATCTCTTGCCGAGGTTATTTTGAACTAGTGGTGATTATAAACATACTCCACTGTTGGATTGACAAAGGGGTCTACATCCGGAGACTCTTTGTACAATATAAAGCCATTTATATATCCATCAGGCATTATTCTGTCTCTATCAGGCTTCCTTTGTCAATATTGTTGTAGAGATTCCATGATGAAATTGCCATGTTAGACTTCTTTTGTCATATTAGGCTATCTTTGTCGTATCAGGCTTTTGTAGATAATTTTGTAACTAGGACAGTATTGATACAGGTTGTGAGAAAATATAGGTCAGAGTTGTAGTCAATCTGATACCATGTAAGTGCTATGGATGCTATAAATCCTTCCCCAAATTTTTACTAATTTTTCTGATTTTTATGATTTTTTCGGATTTTGCTACAGTAACATTTTCTAATTTTCGGAGGATTTTTGCTACAGCCCTGGTATCAGAGCCCGGGGGGACGTTCCTCTTTTGGGCGGTAGGGGTCTGCAGTCTGTACAAAAAGTCTCCGGTGTGATGGCTACTGTTCCGATCTGTACTGTATGTTTCTGAATTTTTTTTTAAAGCTATCCGTATTTGTTTCTGTGTGTAAGATAAGTCTCTATGTTTGTTTTATATTGTAGAGAATTCGTAGAAAAAATTATAAAAAATTCCGAAAAAATAAAAAAAAAGTTTCTGTAGCAAAATTACTGTAGCAAAAATCCTACGAAAATTAGAAAATGTCACTGTAGCAAAATCCGAAAAAATCAAGTAAAAATCAGAAAAATTAGGAAAAAATTGTGGAAGGATTTATAGCATCTATAGTACTTACATGGTATCAAATTGATTATAACTCTGGCCTATATTTTCTCACAACCTATATCAATACTGTCCTAGTTACACTCTAAGTGTCCCTTACTAGAATTGAGTATCCTAAAAGCCCAGATTCCTAAAGTAATCCATTTGTTGCCGCAGTTAGGCATTTGTAGGGTGAACGTTAGGAGACGGTTTTAGGCACCATAGGCTACTCAGGGCTAGTTATTCACTGATATCTTAGATGGCTAATTGCGAGATATGTAGAGCAAGTTGTAGTAAATACGACACTATGTATAATGATATATATGATATGATGAACACCCCAAGATATTCCAAAAAAAAATTTTATGAGCTAGTTCTCCGAATAGAAAGATTAAAAGAACAGGATAAAAGTCCCAACCTAACTCTAGAAGTCAAAGAAGATCTGACCCAACAACTCAAAGAAATCTATAAAAAATTTAAAGGTCTATTAAGTTATTTTGGATATAAGCTTAATCAAGAAAAGGTCGAACCCAAATCATAAACAAAACTAAAGAGGACGAAAAAGAAAGTAATGATAATATTCCAGTAAGAAAGGAAGAAGGTAGTGAAAATGAAACAAAAAAAGCAATAAACAGTACAATTAAGGATAAAGAAAGAGTGAAGGAAGATCATTTGCAAACTAAACCAATAGAGAATAGTTACCAAAATAATATTGATAATGTAGATAGAACAGTTGAAGAGGTTATTTTAAATTCCGAAGAACCCCCTAACGGGAAAAGGAAGTGTACGATAGGGAACGATGAAGTAGTTCTAGAGACAGAGGAAGCAGTAGGAAAGTTAGATCAAATTGACAGATTAGGAACTAGTTCAAAACAAGATAAACCAAGTCAACCAATTGATATGATGCAAGCCGAGAAAACATACTCCAGACAAGAATACAACTCAATACTTGAGATAATTAATTGCTGGAAAGAGTTGTATAGGGATCAAAATAGTACTATTCAAGAGAAAGATTATCTAGTGAATAGGATAAAAGAAACGTACCTCCAACATAAAAATCTATTACACCATTTCAAGTTTGACTCTGGGATATACAATTTAAACGAAGACCTAGAAAATGAGAGCACCACTAATCCAGAGAATGAAGACTATGGAATGATTACAGATGATGAGTATAGGACGAATCTAAAGAAAATATCGAATCTGACAATAAGCTGATTGATTCAATAGAAAGTGAGCTAAGAATTAGTGATCTAGATTTGTCCAAAATACATTTCAAGGATATAAACGACTGGGCGTGGTCCCTAACCATCATAATCACAAATCATAAAGAATCATGGGACATCATGAGAATATTATAAGGAGATGATTTGCTAAGGATGAGACAATGGAAGAATTCGCAAAAGGAGTGGGATGAAAACAATAAACCAATTGGATCTGAGGATATCCCCATTAAAGAAAATTTATGTAGGTCAATAGATGACAAGGCTTATGACAAAATAATCCTTAATGCAATATCTAAAATTGAACTATGTGATATATGCGAAATCAAAGAATACTGCAAAACGTTCTCAAAATACTTAGAATACAATAAGACACAAAACTGGATTGATCTGTTCCTTCACACATTTCCAAGTCTATGGGATACAAAAACACAAAACAGATATCTAGAATACCTAAAACAAATAGAGAAAGAAAATAATCTAAAATACTATATTCAAAATACAGAATCTTATAAGGAAGTAAAAAATGCAACAAGTAACTCTCCTAAAAAGAGGAAATACTGTAATAACAAAAAATGGAAAAAAGGAAGAAAGAAAAGTCCAAAAAAGGAAAAGGATAAAAAGCAACAAGAGAGCCTACTAGAACTGCTAAATTGTGGGAAAAATATTCAAAAGAAACTGTCCAAGCAAGAAAAGCCACTATTAAAAAAGATAAATAAAAATCGAGGTTTTATCTGGACGGATGAAGATAAAAGAATTTTAAAACAGCAAGCGAAAAATACCCAAAAGGTTTACCCACCAGGACTAGTATCTAGAAAACCATGGAGAGACGAAAAAAGATTTATCAAGAAGTATATCCAGAAGTGTGATGAATCCTCTACACAAATGGGTAAGAGAGAATACAAGTATTTTAAATATAACGAAAAGGGATACTGTCCTAAAATAGGAGAAGATGCTCAAAAGATGATAAAGTATAATTTAGGAGTCTACATTGGAAAAGAAATCATCCTTTCTGATATAGTGCTCTGCAGACATAAGAATAATTCAGAGTTTGAGATAATCCCAATAATAAACAACGAGTCAGATATAATCACACTTCTAAGATTAAGTAACTTAACGTTAAGAGATGCAGACGGAAGAAAAATGGCCTCTAGTCCAGGATACATCAAAATAAATAATAATAAATTCTTAATAACGGAAAACAATAATGATATATCAATCAAGATTTTGAAGAAAAGAAACATGGTGAGAACTATAACAAATAGTATTTCAGCAGCATTTCTTATATACGTGGAATACCAACCAGGTATATACAGAATACGGGATAAATGTTATAAACGGGTATTCAACAGACATCATTACTCCTGTAAGAATGTTATATCACTTCAGACAGAAGAAACAAAAGTGATAAGACAAACATTTCTAGAGTTAAATGAAGCCTGGAAATTACACCAAAGAATAAATCATACGGCTAAAAATCATCAAGCAGTATATAAGGCAAGAATCACAAGGAAGCTACTCATCCTCACTAAATCAAGATTGCAGTTCAGGATCTTCGCAAAAGAATATTTGCAGGTGCGCAACACTCCCAGAGATAGGATGGTCAAAGAAGTAGAAGTCGACAGAAGTATCGACCGCCATAACGGTAAGAACACTATCCAACAACAATATAAATAAGTATTCAAATGTAAAACATGCAGCAAACAGTTCACTTCGTTCCAAGCACTCAGAGGCCACCGGGCGAGCCACAGAAGGTCGAGGTCAGAAAAGCTACATGAAAAAGAAAGGAAACCTAAAATGCACAAGTGTTCCATCTGTGGAATCGAGTTTATGAATGGGAATGCACTTGGAGGGCACATGAGGACGCATAGAGCTAGAGAAAATCAAGATGTTCCTAGTGCCAAGAATGGTCTGTGTCTAGATCTGAGCTTGGGATCTTCCAGCTATGTCAATAAGGTAAGACGACCTTGCATTTCTAAGTATGGCAAAAATCTCAGCCTCTGGTAATTTATATAATTATCTGTAAGTATACTCGTATAATAATTTATATAATTATCTGTAAGTATACTCGTATAAAAACATTATATTGATATAGCATATTAAAAAAAAAAAAAAAGGGATTCTGTAAAAACTAAAAACTGTTAAAAGGATTAGTTTGGCATATAAGTCCAAATGAAGTCCTTAACAACTCATCATGCTGAGGGGAATAGTATGGCTAGCACAACTCAAACGGTAGTTGTTAAAGGCAAATCAAATTCGTTGATAGCTGGGGGTTTGCTAAAAATCTCATATCTCATGCTGAGGGGAATAGCATGGCTAGCCCAACTCAAACGGTAGTTGGTAAAGGCAAATCAAATCCGTTGATAGTTGGGGATTTGCTAAAAATCCCATATCATTTGACAATTCCCGGTGAAGTCTCTAGTTTCAAACAATGGTGACAAAATTATCTACAAAAGTAAACAGACAAACAAAGCCTGATATGACAAAAATAGCCTAATATGACAAAAGAAGTCTAACATGGCAATTTCATCATGGAATCTCTACAAACAATATTAACAAAGGAAGCCTGATAGAGACAGAAAAATGCCTGATACAGACGAAATCCATAAGAGGCAAGCTTCATAAAAAAGAAACCATTGCAAATATTCTGACGAGATATCAACAGAGAAGATTACTGACAAAAGCAAAACAACGATGAGACTTCTACAGAAACTCTCTCAATCTAAGCATCAGATCCTCCAAGGCTTCACATGAAAGACATCTGTACAACAACAAGGCAAGGGGAGCCTAATATATCCAAAAGTACGGGCCCCATCAAAAGTTTCATCAAGAAGAAGCCCTTGTTCAAAGCGAGACGTCAACAGTGAAGATTTCTGACATCAACAGTGCAGATTCGTGACAAGATTTCTACAGTAAAGATTCCTGACATCAACAGTGGAGATCCCTGACAGAGACAAGACGTCAACAGTGAAGACTCATGACAAGGCTTCTACAGCAAGATTCTCAAGAGGCTTCTCCTGCAAGGAAGCTCGTCTATAAAAAGAGGCTTCCGAGGGATGAGAAAGGAGGAACAATCGAACAAAGAACATCAGCAATCCAACAAAAACATCTGCAAGCTTCTCCTCTCTCTCACTTTCTCATCCTCTTCCATCCGTCTTGCCTGCTTTATGCCTGCCAATCAACCCGCCAACCACTTGTAGTTCTCCACCACCTATATGTATAATTAAGTGTGGCTGAGTGTATTTCCCTTTGTATTTTCTTCTTCTTCTGCTTCAGCTATGTGACAGTAGTAGTTTGTAAGTTTAACCCTGGTATCAGAGCCTGCTTAGACAAGAGGGCTATAAACTGTCGGAAACGTGATTCAAGGTTCTCACAGAGTGATCTGTGGCGAAACTTTGGCTCTTACCTGAACACGTCCTTCCTGGCTAGCCACCGGGAAGGTTGGCACTGATCGCGAGGGCCGTGCGTAAAAGATGCTTCTGAGGTTACCGTTATAGCCACGGGGTGTATGGGCATTCGGAACGATATAACTGGTATCGGAGCCCTGGTATCAGAGCCTGGTATCAGAGCCCTGGTATCAGAGCTCTGATACCAGTAAGCATGGGTTAAATATCAGTCCCCGATATTCAACTTACCGGGTTAAATAGCTAAGGATCATATTCAAGTACACACTACTACTATAGGTGGTGAAGCAGAATTCTATCAGAGTTGTAGATAGAATTCTTAAAATAGCACTATTCATTTATCTGATTATTCTAAACCTAAAAAAGGGTTTTTAGGTTTCCTTTCTTTTTCATGTAAGTTTAATCCCTGGTATCAGAGCCCGGGGGGACGTTCCTCTTTTGGGCGGTAGGGGTCTGCAGTCTGTACAAAGAGTCTCCGGTGTGATGGCTACTATTCTGGTATGTACTGTTTGTTTCTAAAATTTTTTTTAAAACTATCCTTATTTGTTTCTGTGTGTTAGATAAGTCTCTATATTTGTTTTATATTGTAGAGAATTCGTAGAAAAAATTATAAAAAATTCCGAAAAAATCAAAAAAATTACTGTAGCAAAAATCGTCCGAAAATTGAAAATGTTACTGTAGCAAATCCGAAGAAATCAAGTAAAAATCAGAAAAATTAGGAAAAAATTGGGGAAGGATTTATAGCACATATAACACTTATATGGTATCAAATAGACTATAACTTTGATCTATATTTTCTCACAACCTGTATCAATACTGTCCTAGTTACACTCTAAGTGTCCCTTACTAGAATTGAGTATTCTAAAAGCCCAGATTTCTAAAATAATCTCTTTGTTGCCGCGGTTAGGCGTTTGTAGGGTGAACGTTAGGAGACGGTTTTAGGCACCATAGGCTACTCAGGGCTAGTTATTCACTGACATCTTAGATGGTTACTGGCATATTGTGCAATTGCGAGATATGTAGAGTAAAGTGTAGTAAATACGACACCATGAATAATGATATATATGATATGATGAACACCCCAAGATGTTTCAAAAAAAAATTTGATGAGATAGTTCTGCGAATAGAAAGATTAAAAGAATAGGATAAAAGTCCCAACCTAACTCTAGATGTCAAAGAAGATCAGACCCAACAACTCAAAGAAATCTATAAAAAATTTAAAGGTCTATTAAGTTATTTTGGATATAAGCCTAATCAAGAAAAGGTCGAACCCAATATCATAAACAAAACTAAAGAGGACGAAAAAGAAAGTAATGATAATATTCCAGTAAAAAAGGAAGAAGGTAGTGAAATGAAACAACAAAAGCAGTAAACAATACAACTAAGGATAAACAAATGGTGAAGGAAGATCTTTTGCAAACTAAAACAATAGAGAATAGTTACCAAAATGATATTGATAATGTAGATAGAACAGTTGAAGAGGTTATTTTAAATTTCGAAGAACCCCCTAACGGGAAAAGGAAGTGTACGATAGGGAACGATGAAGTAGTTCCAGAGACAGAGGAAGCAGTAGGAAAGTTAGATCAAATTGACAGATTAGGAACTAGTTCAAAACAAGATAAACCAAGTCAACCAATTGATATGATGCAAGCCGAGAAAACATACTCCAGACAAGAATACAACTCAATACTTGAGATAATTAATTACTGGAAAGAGTTGTATAGGGATCAAAATAGCACTATTCAAGAGAAAGATTATCTAGTGAATAGGATAAAAGAAACGTATCTCCAACATAAAAATCTATTACACCATTTCAAGTTTGACCCTGGGATATACAACTTAAACGAAGACCTAGAAAATGAGAGCACCACGAATCCAGAGAATGAAGACTATGGAATGATTACAGATGATGAGTATAGGACAGAATCTAAAGAAAATATCGAATCTGACAATAAGCTGATTGATTCAATGGAAAGTGAGCTAAGAATTAGTGATCTAGATTTGTCCAAAATACATTTCAAGGATATAAACGACTGGGCGCGGTCCCTAGCCATCATAATCACAAATCATAAAGAATCATGGGACATCACGAGAATATTACAAGGAGATGATTCGCTAAGGATGAGACAATGGAAGAATTCGCAAAAGGAGTGGGATGAAAACAATAAACCAATTGGATATGAGGATATCCCCATTAAAGAAAATTTATGTTGGTCAATAGATGACAAAATAATCCTTTATGCAATATCTAAAATTGAACTATGTGATATATGCGAAATCAAAGAATACTGCAAAACGTTCTCAAAATACTTAGAATACAATAAGACACAAAACTGGATTGATCTGTTCCTTCACACATTTCCAAGTCTATGGGATACAAAAACACAAAACAGATATCTAGAATACCTAAAACAAATAGAGAAAGAAAATAATCTAAAATACTATATTCAAAATACAGAATCTTATAAGGAAGTAAAAAATGCAACAAGTAACTCTCCTAAAAAGAGGAAATACTGTAATAACAAAAAATGGAAAAAAGGAAGAAAGAAAAGTCCAAAAAAGGAAAAGGATAAAAAGCAACAAGAGAGCCTACTAGAACTGCTAAATTGTGGGAAAAATATTCAAAAGAAACTGTCCAAGCAAGAAAAGCCACTATTAAAAAAGATAAATAAAAATCGAGGTTTTATCTGGACGGATGAAGATAAAGGAATTTTAAAACAGCAAGCTGAAAATACCCAAAAGGTTTACCCACAGGACTAGTATCTAGAAAACCATGGAGAGACAAAAAAGGATTTATCAAGAAGTATATCTAGAAATGTGATAAATTCTCTACACAAATGGGTAAGAGAAAATACAAGTATTTTAAATATAACAAAAAGGGATACTGTCCTAAAATAGGAGAAGATGCTCAAAAAATGATAAAGTATAATTTAGGAGTCTACATTGGAAAAGAAATCATCCTTTCTGATATAGTACTCTGCAGACATAAGAATAATTTAGAGTTTGAGATAATCCCTATAATAAACAACGAGTCAGATATAATCACACTCCTAAGATTAAGTAATTTAACGTTAAGAGATGCAGACGGAAGAAAAACGGCCTCTAGTCCATGATACATCAAAATAAATAATAATAAATTCTTAATAACGGAAAACAATAATGATATATCAATCAAGATTTTGAAGAAGAGAAACATGGTGAGAACTATAACCAATAGTATTTCAGCAGCATTTCTTATATACATGGAATACCAACCAGGTACATACAGAATACGGGATAAATGTTATAAACGGGTATTCAACAGACATCATTACTCCTGTAAGACTGTTATATCACTTCAGGCAGAAGAAACAAAAGTGATAAGACAAAGATTCCTAGAGTTAAAAAGAAGTCTGGAAATTACACCAAAGAATAAATCATACGGCTAAAAATCATCAAGCAGTATATAAGGCAAGGATCACAAGGAAGCTACTCATCCTCACTTAATCAAGATTGCAGTTCAGGATCTTCGCAAAAGAATATTTGCAGGTGCGCAACACTCCCAGAGATAGGATGGTCAAAGAAGTAGAAGTCGACAGAAGTATCGACCGCCGTAACGGTAAGAACACTATCCAACAACAATATAAACAAGTATTCAAATGTAAAATATGCAGCAAACAGTTCACTTCGTTCCAAGCACTCGGAGGCCACCGGGCGAGCCACAGAAGGTCGAGGTCAGAAAAGCTACATGAAAAAGAAAGGAAACCTAAAATGCACAAGTGTTCCATCTGTGGAATCGAGTTTATGAATGGGAATGCACTTGGACGGCACATGAGGATGCATAGAGCTAGAGAAAATCAAGAAGTTCCTAGTGCCAAGAATGGTCTGTGTCTAGATCTGAGCTTGAGATCTTCCAGCTATGTCAACAAGGTAAGACGATTTTGCATTTCCAGGTATGGCAAAAATCTCAGCCTCTGGTAATTTATATAGTTATCTGTAAGTATACTCGTATAAAAACATTATATAGATATAGCATATTTAAAAAAAAATATTCTGTAAAAACCAAAAACTGTTAAAAGGATTAGTTTGGCATATAAGTCCAAATGAAGTCCTTAACAACTCATCATGCTGAGGGGAATAGCATGGCTAGCCCAACTCAAACGGCAGTTGGTAAAAGGCAAATCAAATCCGTTGATAGCTGGGGGTTTGCTAAAAATCTCATATCACCTTAACACCTCATCATGCTGAGGGGAATAGCTTGGCTAGCCCAACTCAAACGGTAGTTGGTAAAGGCAAATCAAATCCGTTGATAGCTGGGGGTTTGCTAAAAATCCCATATCATTTGACAATTCCTGGTGAAGTCTCTAGTCTCAAACAATGGTGACAAAATTATCTACAAAAGAAAACAGACAAACAAAGCCTGATACGACAAAGATAGCCTAATATGACAAAAGAAGTCTAACATGGCAATTTCATCATGGAATCTCTACAACAATATTGACAAAGAAAGCCTGATAGAGACAAAATAATGCCTGATACAGACAAAATCCAAAAGAAAAAGAGGCAAGCTTCATCAAAATGAAACCATTGCAAATATTCTGATGAGATATCAACAGAGAAGATTCCTGACAAAGACAAGACAGTGAAGAGACTTCTACAGAAACTCTCTCAATCTAAGCATCAGATCCTCCAAGGCTTGACAAAGAAGATAGCACTAGACGACAAGCATCAGAGATTCGTGACAAGGCTTCTACAGTAAAGATTCCTGACATCAACAGTGCAGATTTGAGACAAGACAGCAACAATGAAGATCCCTGACAGGGACAAGACTTCGACAGTAAAGACCCATGACAAGGCTTCTACAACAAGATTCTCAAGAGGCTTCTCGTGCAAGAAAGGTCGTCTATAAAAGGAGGCTTCCAAAGGATGAGAGGGGGAGCAATCGAACAAAGAACATCAGCAATCCAACAAAAACATCTGCAAGCTTCTCCTCTCTCTCACCCTTTCATTCTCTTCCATCCGTCTTGCCTGGTTTATGCCTGCCAATCAACTCGCCAACCACTTGTAGTTCTCCACCACCTATATATATAATTAAGTCTGCCTGAGTGTATTTCCCTTTGTATTTTCTTCTTCTTCTGCTTCAGCTGTGTGACAGTAGTAGTGTGTAAGTTATCCCTGGTATCAGAGCATGCTTAGACAAGAGGGCTATAAACCGTCAGAAACGTGATTCAAGGTTCTCACAGAGTGATCTGTGGTGAATCTTTGGCTCTTACCTGAACACGTCCTTCTTGGCTAGCCACCGGGAAGGTTGGCACTGGTCGCGAGGGCCGTGCGTAAAAAATGCTTCTGAGGTTACCGTTATAGCCACCCGGGTGTATGGGCATTCGAAACGATATAACTGGTATCAGAACTAGCCGCCTCCAGAAGGGGATTCTTTCTAAGTCATCTGATATTGGGAATTCACCTTCAAAGGAGCAACCTATGATCCATTGTGTGTCACGACGTCTTTAGTTGATAAATCAAACCTGGAATGTTCGCTTCGGATAGGATTCTTGTGCCCGATCAGTCAATGATGAGAATGCTTTTGCCGACCCCAAAGTTGTTGATGACACAATAGATCTTTTAGTACGAGATTGTTGGCTTCGTTCCCGAGCTATTGAGTTATGTGATCAAACCATAAATGAGTAGGAAGATCTAGGAAATGACATCGTAACTGCACTAAATGAGTGAAGCAACAAGCGGGAAGGGGATGCATACGTATCGTCAATTGGAATGTCAGATGCTTTTATATGTTTGTTATGCTTTCTTAAGCACTCGACAATCGAATGATGAGAAGAAAGATCGTAGCGAATTGAAGGATTATAGCTATGATTTCGTATGTGATCTACTTGCAGCTATTATTATTCATCGAAATTTGCTTGGGAGAAAGCTTCCACTCATACATAATGTTGCCTGCTTGTGCTTTCTAACTGGCTTGCCTTATTTCTTCTTTCTTCCAGTGGACAGACTCTCTTACTCTGTTCCCTTTCTCTCTTTTGTGGAGTCTGCTTTATTCCTTATTCTGAAGGCTTTTTTTTATTAACTTGCTTAATGCATAGTGGATCAAGAGAAAACTATTGAAGTGCTTGCATGCTTCCTTTAAGCTTGCTTTGGTACCGGACTACTTTAATTCATTAATAAGACTTTTGAAACACAACTATAGCTTGGTGCTGACCTACAGGACTACTAGTAGCTTTCTTAACACCCTTTCTTTTATGTTTGAGGTTCTTCTTAAAGAGCCATACCAAAATCTTACAGTATTCTTAATACTATTTTTAATAAACTAAACAACTATAAGTACTTCCTTGCTTTGGTAAGGTATGCGAGCTGAAGATTCTTCTTTTCTTGAAGGAATCCCAGAAAATCACAACTAGACAAGAGAATCAGTGCTAGCCTTACCTCCTTTGGACCCCTCACTTACCTGACAACTATCAATTATGAATTAGCTGGACGGACTGCCTTTGAAGCTGGTATTGTTTATATACATGAGACTTTCTAATAATAACTCGCTATCTGTGTTTTCTTTCTATCACTACTCAAATTCTTAACTCCCTCCCTTGCTAGCTTGCTTCGGGCTGTGCTTCTATTCATGATTACAGGAGAAGAACTTCTTTGCTTCGGGTTTTGTTTATGAACTTTATTACATAAGAATCACAAAACGCTTTCTGCTGGATTGGATGGAATAAAGGAGATTACTTGGTTTCTTACCTACGAGCATTAAGACTATATATAAATAAGGTTAGACTTCTAGCTGATTGAAGACTCGATTGAAGGTTAGCATTATGGATTGCTTGAAAAAGCGAGCATTCTGTATCCTGTCTTTCTTTTCTTCTTGGCTTTGCTACTTTAACTGGTAAACTACTAGAACATAAGCAGCAACGCATCAGGTTGTTGATAGGTGCTTATAAACTACTTAAAAGTAAGCAGCAAGTCATGGATCAAGTGTAGTCTTGGCCAACAGGGATAGGGATTCGAAGAAAGACTTAAAAAAGAGGAAGTTGAGCTAAGAGTCAGGCTCGACCAACCCACCAAGCAACTACACTGACGGAACATAATGAAACTTAAGAAGAGGGTATGAAATAGATTTTATATCCTGTTGCACCCAGCTGGTCATAGGTCCATTACCTACGGGGGGAGACCCCACCCACACTTCTCCGATCCAATGCAGCCCAGCAGCCTTATTTTAGAGTAATGACGTGGCTCAGTCTATGGAGATACAGAGGGGGATATCTCCGGGGCCATGTATTTTAGTGGGGCATGGCTCTTTCGACTTTTCATGGTAGTAGTGTGGTGCTTGCCCCTTCTCCTACAAAGAAACTTGGAAGGCCAACTCCATTTGTAATTCAATCAATTAGTCGCCTATCAAAAAATGAGTTAGATCGGCTAATCCTCTTATATTCCTAGTTAAGGATGTTGCATAAAGAGCGTCTGACTTCGGGGCCTTCAAAGTAGGCTTTTATCTGCTCAATATATGCAAATTGATCAAAAATGTGTTGTCCAATCACATCGGAGGGTGTACGGTTAGGCATCTACCTAGCCTTGGTACAGGGTTGAATAGAACATTAGTTTGGGCATACTTAGCGCTTAGATCGTCGGCTTCATCATAGCATTGCTTATCCCCTACTCAATCGAGATTGAAAACTTCGATTCGAGCGGCTTGAAATGTCGAATTTTGGTTCAGCCTTTGAAGCATCAGTATATTTCGCCTTCTTTAAGATCTCACTTCGCGATATAGCTTTGTCGTCGCTTTGCTTGCTGGCTCTGACGCCAACCTAACTTAGCTATATTGAGCTTCAGAATCATCCCATTCCTTCCAAGTAAGTTCGCCCACCGCCCTCGGTGACCGTCTTTCAATGCTTTCTTGCTTAGCTTGCTAGCTGGCTCTAAACCCACTGTACTTGGCTACTAGAAAAAGCCTTCATTTTCTTCTGTTTTGCTTTCTTTCTTCCTCTACCCTTCGCCTAGTGACTAAGCTTTTTGCCCCTTCTTATCCGAATTCGTCCATTAAGCCAACAGTAAAATGGTTTCATTGAACTAGTATCCACTATTGTATAGAGAAGTGGCTTTTGTATTTCCAACTCTTTCTCCTCGTCGGTGAAGTGGCATTCTCTTTCTCTTCAATTATAGGAAGTGAGGCTGCCCCAGTTCGACACGTATCTTTTGAATCTGAGCTGGTATGTTGAGCTTGCCTCTGATTGCCTTCTGTTGAACTGTGATTCAATGGACTGACTATATGTGTACGGTTCATATGTGGATACAGAGGCATGGCAGGGCCGATGATGACTCATCTAATTCCGTACTGTGCTTTTTAAAATCCTGCTCAATTACGTAAATAAAGATCAGATAATTAGTCTTCCTTGCCGGCTGGGGACACACCCAATTTATCTGACATCAAATACACTGATAGCGATCAATTAATGAATGGCGGGTGAACTCGTTCTTCGATGAGAGTTTTCTGTTTTCAAGCCAGTCAGACCTACGATGTTCACTTGCTGGATTGGTTGGGATATAGGTGGGTGTCATGGGAAGAAGGTGAATCAATCATAGAACAATGGCTTCTTTCCCTCTTGTCGATTGGTTTAGTTGAACTCAACCAGGTGTGTCTTTCACAAAGTAAAGTGATTGTATAATAGAAATAGAAGATCAAGCTCGGGTGAACGCTCATAAATTCAATGAGATTAGGTGCCATTACACTCTCTCCCAATGTCATATGGAGTGGCTGGTGCATCTTCGACATTCAGAGACGATGAGAGATATAAGACCGGGTTAGAACGAAAGCGGGATTCAGAGTGGGTGCTTCTTTCTGGCTGCTTGGTTTATGTAAGAATAGAGTGCAGCTAGAAGCGGAGATTCTTCATCCTTTTTCACTCCTTGACAATCCTACAAGCTTTTAGTTGGCCTGCGTAAAGGTTGTTTTGGTACAGCCAAATCTGCTTTGAGTGCCGTGGGATAGAGAGAGGTGTTCGGTTCAGCAGATTCGAACTCATCTAAGATGGTTTAAGAATTTCTCTCTTCCATTGCTGTCTCTCCCCAAAACCAACGATCAATTAGTCCCTTGCTTCGGTTCTCTCGGCATCAGGTTAAGAAGTGATCCCGACTGAATCACTCAATTGGGTCATTGATGATGGCATGGCGAGGAACTCATCTTCTTCACAATCAGAAATCTATCTTGAACATCGAAATCTATCTTGAACATCATAGGATCTTATAGTCTGAATCGTAGCTTGCTTCTTTCATTCCCTTATCTTCTGAAGAAGGGTTCCCTCCTCCCGCTCTTGGGTAAGCAGTCTCACTCCTCTCCTGACAGTCGAGCAATTTCACTCGTTACCTCAGCCCTCTCTTAGTTGCAAGGTGAAATTCAGATTCTCAGTTTGCATCGGCAGGTTCAAGGCAAAACTACTGACGATGATGAATCAAAGGCAAAGGGTTAATTCACATCGAGGGATGAGCCTCAGGACAACTCTGACATCTAACACTGCGAAAGGAGCGTCAAGTGACTCGAGCATAGTGGGAGGAGCCACTTATAGATGTAGACTATAGTGAGAAGAGGAAACTAGCCCATCATTATCCCTCGTTTCCCATCCCAAGTGAGAACATTAGATCATGGATTAGAGCAAGTAGTAGAACGAGCATCTTTTACGCATGGCTATAAACCAAACTTACACACTACTGTTCTGATACCAGGGTTAACTTACACTACTACTACTGTCACACAGCTGAAGCAGAAGAAGAAGAAAATACAAAGGGAAATACACTCAGGCACACTTAATTATACATATAGGTGGTGGAGAACTACAAGTGGTTGGCGGGTTGATCGGCAGGCATAAAGCAGGCAAGACGGATGGAAGAGGATGAGAGGGTTGGATTGGCGATGTTCTTTGTTCGATTGCTCCCCCCTTTTTCTCCTTCGGAGGCTCCATTTATAGATGACTCCCTTGCACGAGAAGCCATTGAAGAATCTTGCTGTGGAAGCCTTGTCACGAGCCTTTACTGTTGACGTCCTGTCTCTGTCAAGAATCTTTACTGTTGATGTCTTGTCTCTGTCAGGAATACTGTTGATGTCTTGTCTCTGTCAGGAATCTTTACTGTTGTCACTGTTGATATCTTGTAAGGAATCCTCACTTGGAGCCGGATGCAATAGGCTTTCTCTTGAAAATTTCTGTTTGGGCTCTGTACATTTAATCTCTTGGTTTATTAGGCCCTCTTTGTCATTTTGTAGAGATATCTTTTACATGTGAAGCTTAAGATCCGATGGGTCAGGAATCTTCTCTGTAGCCCTTTGAATTTTGTCTGTATTGTCTTTATCAGGCTTCCTTTGTTGTTGTTGTAGAGATGAAATCATAAAAGAAAATCTTCTTATTGAAGCATGCCTCCTTCTTTTGGATTTCTTTTGTCTCTGTCAGGAGTTATTGGGATTTTTAGCAAATCCCCAGCTATCAACGGATTTGACTTGCCGTTACCAACTACTGTTTTAGTTGGGCTAGCCATGCCATGCCCCTCGGCATGATGAGTTGTCAAGAACTTCATTTGGACTATATGCCAAACTAATTCATATATATATATATATACATACATTTTTTTTTTTTGATCTGACTAGTCACTCATGTTGTCGAGGTTTTGTATGCCTTCATCTCCCATGTTTCTTAGTAGATCTGATGGTGTATATTCTTCTGCCCATTCTACCATGTCTTGCTGAAGTAGTCTGTCATCTCCCATTTTCTTTTGTCTATAGTACTGAATTAATTCCTCATGGGCTGACCTGATAAACCTTGGGACCTTACAAATAATTTCTTTGTCTACATAGACTCTGTAAATTTCAGTTCCTATGGCTAGTCTAAATCTGTTTCCACTGTATTTTTGCCAGTTGAATTCATATGCTATGGTTTTTGCTCTCCAGTGCCTGATTTGTCTTGGGATCTCTCTGTCACAAACTACCTCTCTTTCCTCTCTATCTGGATGTAGGGGATGGGCTAATCTGTGTGTAATCCATGCACTGTGCTTTGTGAGATACCATACTCCTTTTATGTATTCTGCTATTATGGAGTCGAATTCTATCTTGAGCTGTGGTTCTTTTCCTATAAAAGCTTCTGAGGCTGGAAATGCTAATGAATCAGGGAGCAATTCTACATGATTTGGATGACTAATGATTATTTGTGAAACAAATCCCATATCTAAGAAGTCTTTCCAACTATAACTGGTTCCATGGACTTTTTCTGTCATTACTTGGCCTAATTAAATATTTAGTCTGTAGATGCCATAAGCTAACTCACATTGGCATTTTGGTTGTGAGGGGTCCATGATGCTGCAGTTTGTATTGTTGTTGACGCACCTATCGGTATTGACATAATGTATCACTTGCTCTACAGTTACTCCTCTACATCTTCTTTCTCCTTTTTGGATTTTTTTGACTATCTGTTGCATGTCTTCGGCTTTCTTATAGAAACTGTCTTGAACTTTCTGGTGAATGTTTTGCCTAATATCTTCTGGAAGAAAAGATAATTCATCATTTGTTTTAAAGAATAGTCTGGCGTGCATGGGTTCCGTATCTCTCGTTTCTTGGGAGCTCTCCTTTCTTTCTTTTTCTCTAGTATTTTTGAGACCCACATTTTCTTTCTGCAAGCTCACTGTTAACTGTGTTTGTTCACAGAGTTCTTCAACTAATCTTTCCCTCTGTATTTTTAGATTTTTAAAGTGCTTCATAATAACTTGACAATCTCTACACTCTGTTGACAATTCTATATTACTTATACTCTGTTGACTTTCTTGTGGCATAAATTCTTTAAGGCTTTCGTCGAAATGCCAGGGGGTTGGAATATTATTTCTTGCACATTCTATGGCTTCTTTAACATTATAAAAACCTCTAAACACTGGGTTATTAAAATTTGAAACTAGTCTCCTAACTGTATTCCAATTTTTGTAAATTCCTACTTGATGACCTCTAAGTATGACGTAGCATATAAAACTTCGTGACTGAGGTGTCTTGATAATTCCTTTGAAATAATAAGCTAATGTTTTTATTACTTTAACCTTCTCTTTTGGCTGATCTAGTCTTAGGTTCCATAAATTATCTAATAGGCATTGTTGTACTAAATCTACCTGAAATTCAGTGATTCTTAATGACTCTTTACTCTGAGTGGCATACTGCTTGAGATATATATCTCCAAATCTCATGAACTCTCTGGAAATCATCTGCAAATTTAAACACCAAAGAATTAGTCTAGATAATTTCTTTGTAATTTTATACTCAAACTTTGATCTGTATTTATGTCCTATAAATTTTGTCTGTCTATATAATTTCCTTCTTTCTAACTTAAATATTGCTATACAGTATAGTCGATATGCATAGGTTATTTCTGAAATTTTACGATCGAATCTTTCGCTTGCATATCTATTTATTCTTTTTATTCTTCCTTTGTTGGAAGGCTCTATTCTATGACCTAAGGATTCCGTACCATTTTTGTTTGATATTATTATTCTTTCGTCTATTAATCCTCTTAGCTTTTGATGGAAAAAGTGTTCATATTCTGCCTTTGTGTATAAATTTCCTTTTACGATTCTTCTAAGGTAAAAAAATCTTTTGTCCTTCGTAGTATATTTCCTTGAAGAATTCCTCTCATGTAATTTACAAATCTTTTTTCATCCTGTGTCTTTTTGTGTTTTGTGAGTACTACGATCTTTTGCCCTATCTTAAAGTATTTATTAAATAGTTTTAGATAAACTTTATTTTGTGGTATGCATTTTGAAGCATTATTCCACGTATTTCTCTTTATTTATAAACCATTTGAATTACTTAATGTTTTAAATATTTTCCTAATTTGTATCAACTTTTTATTAGATCTGGTATTCTCTTTAGATTCTATTTTGTACTCATCACCTGTAGTCATTCTATAATTTTTGACGGATGAATTTGTGATTCTTATTTTATTTTGATTTTCAACTAAGTTGTTTATTCCAGGGTCAAAATTAAAATACTGTAACAAATCTTTATATTGGAGGTATGTCTCATGTATCCTATTCACCAGATAGTTTTTCTCTTGAGTAGTGCTATTTTGATCCTTGTACAACTCTTTCCAACAATTGATTATCTCAAGTATCGAGTTGTATTCTTGCCTGGAGTATGTTTTCTCGGCTTTCATTGTGTTTGTTAGTTGTCTTGGGCTTTTTTGTATTGAACTAGTTCCTAGTATGTCAACATGATCTGTTTTTCCTAATATTTCTTCGTATCCTATTGTACACTCTTCTTCATAATCTAAATGAATTCTGCATTTGGTCTTTCTACCTTACATCTACTTCCTAAGTAACTATTCTTCGTTAGATGTTTAGTTTATGAGGGACTATTTAGATTATTATCCTTTTCTCTGTTAAGGGGTTCTTCGGATTTTAAGATGACTTCTTCAACTGTTCTTTCTACATCATCACTTTGGTAACTATTCTATATTGGTTTAATTTGCAAGAGATCTTCCTTCACTCTTTCTTTATCCTTAGTTGTACTGTTTACTACCTCTATTGTTTCTTCTTTACTACCTTCTTTTTCGTCCTCTTTAGTGTTATTTATGATATTGGGCTCAACCTTTTCTTGATTAGGCTTATATCCAAAATGGCTTAATAGACCCTTAAATTTTTTATAAATTTCTTTGAGTTGTTGGGACAGATCTTCTTTGCCTTCTGGAGTTAAGTTGGGATTTTTATCTTGTTCTTTTAACCTTTCTATTCGGAGAACTACCTCATCAAATTTTTTTTTGGAATATCTTGTGGTGTTCATCATATTATATATATCATTATACATGATGTCATATTTACTACACTTTGCTCTACATACCTCGCAATTGCATAACATGCCGGTAGCTATCTACGATATCAGTGAATAACTAGCCCTGAGTAGCCTATGGTGCCTAAAACCGTCTCCTAACGTTCACGCTACAAACGCCTAACCGCGGCAACAAAGGGATTACTTTAGGAATCTGGGCTTTTAGGATACTCAATTCTAGTAAGGGACACTTAGAGTATAATTAGGACGGTATTGATACAGGTTGTGAGAAAATATAGGTCAGAGTTGTAGTCAATCTGATACCATGTAAGTGCTATGGATGCTATAAATCCTTCCCCAAAATTTTCCTAATTTTTCTGATTTTTATGATTTTTTCGGATTTTGCAACAGTAACATTTTCTAATTTTCGTTTTCTACAGTAATTTTCTACAGTAACTTTTTTGATTTTTTGGAATTTTTTATGATTTTTTCTACGAATTCTCTACAATATAAAACAAACATAGAGATTTTGTCTAACACACAGAGATAAATACAGATAGCTTTAAAAAAAAATTCAGAAACATACAGTACATACCGGAACAGTAGCCATCACACCGGAGACTCTTTGTACAGACTGCAGACCCCTACCGCCCAAAAGAGGAACGTCCCCCCCGGGCTCTGATACCAGGATTAGAGCATGCTTAGACAAGAGGGCTATAAACCTCTATGTGCAGGCATAAAGCAGGCAAGACGGATGGAAGAGGATGAGAGGGTTGGATTGGCGATGTTATTTGTTCGATTGCTCCCCCCTTTTTCTCCTCCGGAGGCTCCATTTATAGATGACTCCCTTACACGAGAAGCCATTGAAGAATCTTGTTGTGAAAGCCTTGTCACGAGCCTTTACTGTTGACGTCCTGTCTCTGTCAGGAATCTTTACTGTTGATGTCTTGTCTCTGTCAGGAATACTGTTGATGTCTTGTCTCTGTCAGGAATCTTTACTATTGTCACTGTTGATATCTTGTCTCTGTCAGGAATCTTTACTATTGTCACTGTTGATGTCTTGTCTCTGTCAGGAATCTTTACTGTTGATATCTCGTCAGAATATTTGCAATGGTTTCTTTTTGATGAAGCTTGCCTCTTTTGGATTTCGTCTGTATCAGGCATTCTTCTGTCTCTATCATGCTTCCTTTGTCAATATTGTTTGTAGAGATTCCATGATGAAATTGCCATGTTAGACTTCTTTTGTCATATTAGGCTATTTTTGTCATATCAGGCTTTGTTTGTCTGTTTTCTTTTGTAGATAATTTTGTCACAATTGTTTGAAACTAGAGACTTCACCGGGAATTGTCAAATGATATGGGATTTTTAGCAAATTCCTACCTATCAACGGATTTGATTTGCCTTTACCAACTACCGTTTAAGTTGGGCTAGCCATGCTATTCCCCTCAGCATGAGATATGGGATTTTTAGCAAACCCCCAGCTATCAACGGATTTGATTTGCCTTTACCAACTACCGTTTGAGTTGGGCTAGCCATGCTATTCCCCTCAGCATGATGAGTTGTTAAGGACTTCATTTGGACTTATATGCCAAACTAATCCTTTTAACAGTTTTTAGTTTTTACAGAATCCCTTTTTTTTTTTTTTTTTAATATGCTATATCAATATAATGTTTTTATATGAGTATACTTACAGATAATTATATAAATTATTATACGAGTATACTTACAGATAATTATATAAATTACCAGAGGCTGAGATTTTGCAATACCTGGAAATGCAACCTTATTGACATAATTGGAAGATCCCAAGCTCAGATCTAGACACAGACCATTCTTGGCACTAGGAACTTCTTGATTTTCTCTAGCTCTATGTGTCCTCATGTGCCCTCCTAGTGCATTCCCATTCATAAACTCGATTCCATAGATGGAACACTTGTGCATTTTAGGTTTCCTTTCTTTTTCATGTAGCTTTTCTGACCTCGACCTTATGTGGCTCGCCCGGTGGCCTCCGAGTGCTTGGAACGAAGTGAACTGTTTGCTGCATGTTTTACATTTGAATACTTGTTTATATTGTTGTTGGATAGTGCTCTTACCGTTACGGCGGTCGATACTTCTGTCGACTTCTACTTCTTTGACCATCCTATCTCTTGGAGTGTTGCGCACCTGCAAATATTCTTTTGCGAAGATCCTTAACTGCAATCTTGATTTAGTGAGGATGAGTAGCTTCCTTGTGATCCTTACCTTATATACTGCTTGATGATTTTTAGCCGTATGATTTATTCTTTGGTGTAATTTTCAGGTTTCTTTTAACTCTAGGAATCTTTGTCTTATCACTTTTGTTTCTTCTGTCTGAAGTGATATAACATTCTTACAGGAGTAATGATGTCTGTTGAATACCCGTTTATAACATTTATCCCGTATTGTGTATATACCTGGTTGGTATTCCACGTATATAAGAAATGCTGCTGAAATACTATTTGTTATAGTTCTCACCATGCTTCTCTTCTTCAGAATCTTGATTGATATATCATTATTGTTTTCCGTTATTAAGAATTTATTATTATTTATTTTGATGTATCCTGGACTAGAGGCCGTTTTTCTTCCATCAACATCTCTTAACATTAAGTTACTTAATCTTAGGAGTGTGATTATATCTAACTCGTTGTTTATTATAGGAATTATCTCAAACTCTGATTATTTTTATGTCTGTAGAGCACTATATCAGAAAGGATGATTTCTTTTCCAATGTAGACTCCTAAATTATTCTTTGTCATCTTTTGAGCATCTTCTCCTATTTTAGGACAGTATCCTTTTTCGTTATATTTAAAATACTTGTATTCTCTCTTACCCATTTGTGTAGAGGATTCATCACACTTCTGAATATACTTCTTGATAAATTCTTTTTTGTCTCTCCATGGTTTTCTAGATACTAGTCCTGGTGGGTAAACATTTTGGGTATTTTCAGCTTGCTGTTTTAAAATTCTTTTATCTTCATCCGTCCAGATAAAACCTCGATTTTTATTTATCTTTTTTAATAGTGGCTTTTCTTGCTTGAACAGTTTCTTTTGAAAATTTTCCCCACAATTTAGCAGTTCTAGTAGGCTCTCTTGTTGCTTTTTATCCTTTTCCTTTTTTGGTCTTTTCTTTCTTCCTTTTTTCCATTTTTCGTTATTACAGTATTTCCTCTTTTTAGGAGAGTTACTTGTTGCATTTTTCACTTCCTTATAAGATTCTGTATTTTGAATATAGTATCTTAGATTGTTTTCTTTCTCTATTTGTTTTAGGTTTTCTAGATATCTGTTTTGTGTTTTTGTATCCCATAGACTTGGAAATGTGTGAAGGAACGGATCAATCCAGTTTTGTGTCTTATTGTATTCTAAGTATTTTGAGAACGTTTTGCAGTATTCTTTGAATTCGCATATATCACATAGTTTAATTTTAGATGCATAAAGGATTATTTTGTCATAAGCCTTGTCATCTATTGACCTACATAAATTTTCTTTATCCTTAGTTGTACTGTTTACTACCTCTATTGTTTCTTCTTTACTACCTTCTTTTTCGTCCTCTTTAGTGTTATTTATGATATTGGGCTCAACCTTTTCTTGATTAGGCTTATATCCAAAATGGCTTAATAGACCCTTAAATTTTTTATAAATTTCTTTGAGTTGTTGGGTCAGATTTTCTTTGCCTTCTGGAGTTAAATTGGGATTTTTATCATGTTCTTTTAACCTTTCTATTCGTAGAACTACCTCATCAAATTTTTTTTTTGGAATATCTTGGGGTGTTCATCATATCATATATATCATTATACATGATGTCATATTTACTACACTTTGCTCTATATATCTTGCAATTGCACAACATGCCGGTAGCCATCTAAGATGTCAGTGAATAACTAGCCCTGAGTAGTCTATGGTGCCTAAAACCGTCCCCTAACGTTCACCCTACAAACGCCTAACCGCGGCAACAAAGGGATTACTTTAGGAATCTGGGCTTTTAGGATACTCAATTCTAGTAAGGGACACTTAGAGTATAATTAGGACAGTATTGATACAGGTTGTGAGAAAATATAGGTCAGAGTTGTAGTCAATCTAATACCATGTAAGTGCTATGGATGCTATAAATCCTTCCCCAAATTTTTCCTAATTTTTCTGATTTTTATGATTTTTTCGGATTTTGCTACAGTAACATTTTTTAAATTTCGGAGTATTTTTGCTACAGTAATTTTTCTACAGTAACTTTTTTGATTTTTTCTACGAATTCTCTACAATATAAAACAAACATAGAGATTTTATCTAACACACAGAAATAAATACATATAGCTTTTAAAAAAAATTCAGAAACATACAGTACATACCGGAACAGTAGCCATCACACCGGAGACTCTTTGTACAGACTGCAGACCCCTACCGCCCAAAAGAGGAACGTCCCCCCCGGGCTCTGATACCAGGATATTTACGTCATTATCAGAGGCCCTTCATGCGGCTTGACCAAGAATGGAGCGTTCAGGCAGAGGCTATTGGGATTTTTCCAAGCCTAGCTCCTCAGTCGAAGGCTTCCTTTACGAGTCACGAGGCTAAATGAGGAGCGCATTCATGAGCACTAGCTTTCCTGGCTTGGAGGAGTACTGAATGAAGTAAGCTATCCCACTAATGCAATTCAATGCTTCCTGCGTCGAACAAAAGTATGGTAAATCAGTCGTCCCTCAAAACCCCTTCTCGAGACACTCTTTCTTAGTCCCTTTGCCTTCTCCTTTTTGATACCATCTCTTATTTCCCCTTAGATGTCACTTCCTCTAGCAAATCAAAGAGCAACTATTCACCATCAGGAAAGACAGTAAGCCAAGGGAAGGAAGAACTAAACTTCTAAGCTGGGGAGGAGGCTAAAAAAGGAAAGGAGGGAACTTATAGCACTAGTCTTGTATAAGGGACTTGGCCAGCATAGGATGCATATGGAATTGAAATTGATACCATAGAAGGAACTACTAGAGGTATTTAATTTGCTATGAAAGAATCTATCAATTTGGACATCTGATATTCATTTTTAAAAGAATGACACTAATTCCTCAATAGAAACTTCACTCAGACTTGACTGAAAGCAGGAATGAGAACTTTAGGCTTGAATAAGAATCATACTCTCCTCTCTAGCCTTCAACGTCCGATTTGCGCTTGATGTAAGGAAAACAGAGGAAGCTCTCTAACATAAAGAGAGAAGGGGGAGAGCTGACTTTCCTTATATTCATATAGAAGGAGCAGAAGCAGCAAAAGAAGAAGCCTTCTTGCGCGGATACCACCCCTCAGTTCATAAGGGCCTGCCATAAGCAAGCACAAAAGAAAAGAAGGCAACCAGGAGAAGCAGCGAATAAAGAGCTCGTGCGTAACTAGCGCAACAAAGCACTCAATCATAGGGTAGCAACTAAAGGAATATGGTCGTATAGTATATAAGGGCAGGTCCTGGAATTAGTCAGTCAAGAGTAGAAAGGTAAAACTGAAGTAATAAAGCTTGTTATTCTATCTATTTGGTGGAATCCGACTCAGGGCCTACCTTGGGGAAGGATTTTTTTTTTTCCTGCCTATCTTTCATGGCGAACCAATAGTTGGATTTCCATCATAGCGACCCGAACTTTTTAAATGGTTTGGATTATTCTTCCTTTCCCCCTAACTGAGAATAACCTTCTACTGGGGTTGATCGCCCCATCTATCTCCTACTGCTTTAGCTTTAGCTTTTTCACTCCCTGATCATTGATCACCCTCAATACTCTTATTTCTTTTACCGGACTAGCGCTTTTTGCTTGGTAGTCAATGAAAAGTTGGACCTGTCGTTTTAGCAAACTCTTCTAACTACTTTACCCGAGATCACTACTTGCTCAACCTTGGTTGTAAGAGCAAGTATATAAACAACCAGCTCTCAAGCATATTGAATGAGCGGAGCAGTAAACGAAGTGAACGAACAGGGCAATCATCCAATCTCTTCTTTTTCTTTTCGACGTCACATTCCAAAATTCCTACCTCGTTTTGCTAAGCCGCCTCCCGTCAGAGAACAAGAACAAAACAATGCATTTCCTTCTATAGGTGACCCACTTGGGGATCAAAAAACAGTGCCGGCAGCTATGAGAGTAATTGCCGAAGTAGGTAGCTACGACAATTGCCCGCTTAACAAAAACTCTCAAACATGGGGGATTCCCCGAGGGTTGATTTAAAATTGAATTTGAGTGGTCTGGTTCGGTCTCACGACCGCAAATTGCCACCTGTGGGCGAGTTCCCGATTGCTTAACCAAATATATAAAATATAGTATTTTCTGATTCCATTGGTTAGTTGAAATATGGAATGAAATGGCCTGGTATTTAACTACTGAACACTATTGATGTTGGTAGAAAACGAATTTGGGTTAGCTAATCAACCCGGCCGAAAGACAAGTGTCATGGGTTCGTGCAACTGCCACTGACTTAGAGCTCACATATATACTTGACGCTCCCAAAAGTACAAGACGGCAGTGGCTGGGCGAGTGAAGTAGGCTTAGATAGAGGGAGGGGGACTGCGAATGTCCGTCCCATGAAGCGCCAGGGAACTGTTGCATTCCTCCCAGGCTGGGCTCTCGCGTGTCCGTGGTCCGATCAGATCAACCAGTGACCGGTTTACGAAACAAGGAGTTAAGAAAAGGCCAGGAGATTGATAAAAGAGTCGTCAGTGTTGTGTTCAACTCCGCAGTTGGAAGGATTGCTTTCTGCTGTCTGCATTTCCCCTCTCTTCTCTTAGTAAAGTAGGCTGAAGTCAAACTTTTGGCTTGCTACAAGCTTGGCTCAGGGACTGCAGTCAGTCGCTTCCCCTATAGTCGTCAACTCGTTCTTGACAGATCCGATCGGATGTTCATAATCTGGGGTAAAAGGATTCGAACCTTTGCATGCCAGTACCAAAAACCGATGCCTTACCACTTGGCTATACTCCATACGGCCTGTTTTGGACGGTAGAATGGGGAGAGGGGGAAGGGAGAAGCAGGGCTCGAAGAAGAAGCCGAGCTGTGCAAGGACGCGGGGATATAAAGTAAGCAGCGAGGGTTCTCCCTTTAGGACCAACTACAACAAGCTCGCGACTTAGAGAGAAACAAAGGGTAAGCTCTCTGCTCTATTTATTTGCAATGCTATGCCTATCAATGTTGGCGAACGCTTCTATAACTTTAGACTCGTTACGATGTTCGACTGAATTTGTTGGCTCCGTGTCCACCGAAAGTCAGTAAACTTCATCACCGTCAACATTTGGTACTCTCTCGATAGCTTCAATAGTTCACTGAAAGCGTTTGGTGTAATGAACAGCAAGCCCTTCAGAAATAAAGACATAATAAGAAAGGGTTGGTTAAGAACTATTGACTGTAAATCATAACAGTTACAGTCACTCAATGGAGATGTTTGCCTTTGGAATGAAGATGGATGAACATGCACTTGAGCCTAGAATTGATGAAATTAGGGAAAAAGGTGGAACCGGTCACTATACTGGGGGGGTGAGACATGACTGTGACTTAAGATTAAAGTACCGTTGAAAAGACTAAAGGAACGGGGGAACAACTACCTGTAATAAAGCACAGGTTGATACGAGTGCAGTAGAAGTAAGGCTTAGATTACCAGATCTTGGATACAATCTTCCTAGAGATGGAGAGTCCCTTGCCTCGCCTTTTCTAGCCTTTCCTTCGTTGCCTGCTTACCTAGCTTTTGTCTTAGTGACTCTTCTTCTTTTCTATGTTTTTCTGAGTGTTAAAATGATAGATTTTTCATTTGCCAATGAATTCCGCGATTCGGTCAGTAACGTGATTCTTGGCTAGAGAAAGGTTCTGTGACATGGACACCCATCCCAACTCAGTCGGTCGGTTGGCCCACCTAATAGATGATGATATTCTCGATCGATTTGATCGAATTTTGAAAAGTCTTTCTCACTATTCAGAACAGTGGAGCTTTCGATCAAGATGTTCTCGCCTCCCCTGTTTGGGCTCTCGCTCGAATCAGAATTGGTAGGCTTTCGACTCAATCTACAAGCCTATCTATTGGGGGCCAATAAAAGAAAAAGTTTGCACATGGGCTCATCATCTGATGCAGAACCGATGCGAGAGGGGGGAGAAGCGGGGATTGATAGCTTTCAACGAACCAGCAGAAAGGAAGGAGTTGCTCCTAACATTCCTTCCTTTTTAAAGATAGTAATTCGTTTTGTTTGGGTTGGCATAAAAGATTTGATTGAATTCCTTGCCTCACCCTGAGATGAGAGGGAAGGTCAATTTGACTCAAATCCTGAACCTGATCTTTAATCCTACATCGGTTAATGATGCGATGGGAGAAGTTTTTCTTTTTTCATTTTTTTCCATCAATGCTAGCCCAGTCGAGGCTCGTCCATGCCCAATCCCAATGGAAAAACCATCGATTTGCCCCTAGGTCTATAATCCACCCTCCCCAATCCCTGAAAGCCCTCCCGAGGGCTAGCCCTCCTCCTCAACTCGAATCTTAAGTTCAGCGACTTTCATCGTTGACGAACACCTGCGCGGAGAAGACAAAGAAATGGGGAGTCTATGCCATCGAATGAATCAGTAACAACGGATTAATGGAATGAGGTATCAAGAGACAGATAGGGGGGGAGTGGCCTATCAATCATTGGTGCACCTTCCCTTGAACTAGTCACGGAGCTCTCAACTGAGTTGTTTAGGTTCGTCGAATTCCATCTCTAGTTGGTGGTTTCGGTTCAAAGGTTATAAAATGTGGGGCGGGTTCATCGCTCTCGACCTGTTCAGGTTCAAGGGAGGGTGATCGAGGGGACCCAGACTTTAGATCTCTTCTCTATAGTGAGAGGTTTCTTTCGTATCCAAAGTGTATTGGGGAGGCCAGGGAAGACGGATTGGATCGAGAGGCAATGCTTATGCCTCTTCTTTATCGATAGGACTCCCATCATTTGTAGTCTCCGGCGAAGGAGACAAGGACAAAGCACCGAACATGTTCTATCCTCAACCTCCATCCGTTATTAGTAATCTCAATTTGCCTTTCCTATTCACTAGTACACTGCGTGCAACAACTAGCAGCCCCTTTACTAGTAAGGGAAAATGCTAGCGTGCTACTTATACTTATAGTTATAGCCCCTACTTCATTTATGCGATATTCGAAGAAGCTTGCTGAAAAATAGAAGCGTGCAATGGTTGATGGCCAGCAACTTTTCTGGATTAGGTTTTGGGTT
Organism: Dracaena cambodiana; assembly: GCA_036321105.1. Taxonomy (NCBI): domain Eukaryota; kingdom Viridiplantae; phylum Streptophyta; class Magnoliopsida; order Asparagales; family Asparagaceae; genus Dracaena; species Dracaena cambodiana. The sequence goes on along the minus strand of JAYEPQ010000019.1, from coordinate 9,492,233 downwards.
GCCCCTTTCTATGTTATTAGTAAGATAGGTTTGGAACCCTATACAAGGGGCTGATTGCTGCTCACCCCTCTCTCTAAAGGGGCTCATGCACTCCACTCATTACCACTAAACGACGAAGCCAGGAGCGAAAGGAGGGTCGTCAAACCCTCAACCTCAGCCTTGGCACACTCCACTCATTACCACTAAATGACGAAGCCAGGAGCGGAAGGAGGGTCGTCAAACCCTCAACCTCAGCCTTGGCAAGGCTATGCTCTACCATTAAGCTATTTCTGCCACCTACGGTAGTGGCGAAGCACTACTGAGCAATTTACGTATCACTTGATACGGACGACTTCTGTTTTTCCACCGGACCAAAGTCTTGACCTCCGATCGAGCTACAAACATGAGCAGGTAGGCGGCTAGCGGGCTTCCTTTTCAATCACTCTCCGACCGCTCAGTGCCGCTATTGGTGCGAGTTGTAAGCAGTCTTGGTCTCGAGTCAAGCTGGGGCATCATTTTATTCTCATAACGGGAGTCAAGCTGGGGCATCATTTCATTCTCATAACGGGAATAAGTGCATTGCAAGACCAGACAAGTTGCTCCCTCGCCTCGCAGCGGCGGCATCTATCTTTTAAGTGAAGTCATTTCCTCATATGGCTCCTCTTATTCTATGACAATCCAAACTGCAGCTCCACGAGTCTGCTCGGAACCGGTCGATTCCTGAGCCATTTGTTCTCCCCTCTCGGTTGGCCTTTGCCAGCCACTAAAGCAAGTAAGAGAACCTACAGTGAATGAACTTATAGAACCGCGATTTTGACCGAATTGTACACCTTTGTGTCTGGCTATGTATATGGATGTGCATAAAGAAGGGACGGGGCATCTCTCTCCTTTTTCAGTGGAAGATAGAGGAAAGAAGCTGAAGCTAGCCTCACGAACTTCTTACTGGGGCAGTACTATAGGCATTTTCAAGTGTTTGGATGCACGTGTTTTGTTCATATTCTTGCGCAGTTAAGAGAGAAATTGTCCCCAAGGCAACCCTTTCTTGGATATGCTCAGTCTAGGTATAGATACTATGACATAAAATCCATGAGACTCGATGTATCCTTGAATGTTCTCTGTAATGGGGTCGCCTCATATTTTCCTTAACCTAATTAATCAGCCCCGGGGGAGAATGATGATGGAGATATATTGTGACCTTCTACTGTTCATCAACTGTAACCTCATTCTTCTGTAGTTGATGTTACAGATCAGCCTCACTCTTCAAACCAGCAGTTTTGCTCAGCATCTTCTACCGATTGTCAGTCTGTTCAGCTGATCTCAAAGGATTACAGTCTCTTGGAAAAGCATGTTTCTTCTCGGCGGCGATTACAGTCTATTTCCCAGGGTCACTAGAAGATCAGCAATCTAGCCCAGTTGCTTCCTTTCCAATCACTTCTTCAGATTCTGGATCTCTCTCTCAGGTTCGTCGATCCTCTCAAGTTTCTTATCCTCGTCGAAGGATTTTTATCTTATCTTATGAATCGTTTTCCCCAAAAGATCGAGCTTACCTCATGTCAGTTCAATCGTCTCATGAACCTGAATCATTTGCTGAAGCCTCCAATCATTCTTGCTGGAGAGATGCTATACAGGAAAAAGATGCCCAGGGAAGAAAGAATAAGACTTAGTCTCATTGCCAATAGGGAAACACGCCATTGGCTGCAAGTGGATTTATATAAAGCAGATGGCTCTGTAGAGAGATACAAAGCTAGATTAGTAGCTAAAGGATTCCTTCTAGAGATGGGGGAAGAAAATATATATTCCAACAGTCTTTATTTTAAATAACCCTATCACAGCTCGTGAAGCCTGGCTTCTCATGGAAAAGTTATTTCATGACCATGACGCACTCTTCAAATGTCAAGATCCAACTGAAGAACCATAAGTCCACTGTCTGAAAATCATCGCGGATTATCTCAACTCAGTTGGTACACCTGTTTCTGATATAGATCTACTTCTCCAAAAATTTTCTGGTCTTCCTCCCTTTCATCGAAGACGTATGGTGGGGCTCACCACCCTTCCTTGCGCACGGCATTACGTGAGGTCCTTTGATGCGCCACACCAGCTCTTCTTTCCTCATCTTCTTAGGTAACCCGTAAATCTACCCTTCAGATCTTACCATCGAACGTCACCTCTTGCGCTCTTTGAATTTCCGATTCTACTCTATATTAGTTTTCAATCTCATTTGAGTTGGCGAGAAGTATCAGGCTTTCATTCGATTTTTTGTGGATGTGGATTGGATGATGGATAAAGCAGTTAGTAGGGTCTTGCGTCAGATTGAACATACAACTGACAGGACATAGTTATGTAAATGCAAGGGTTTCTCCAACCTATGAAAAGAAGGATGGTCCCAGACCTCTTTGACATACCTTCCATTTTGCTAAAGCAGTAGTACCAGGGTAAAGACAGGTGGTATAGGACAGCCCTCACCAATGTGAGTGACTAGACACCACATCTTGACCAGCTCGTCCCAACAGAAGGAAGAGGCCTCCTCAGCATGGTAAGCTCCATTTCCTGTCACTTGTTTAAGGCGCTACGGTATCTCCATACTTTTATAACTAAGTCAATTGAAAATGACATCGGGTAGTGAGTAAACGAGCTTCGGAATCAGATCAAAGCAAAGAACCGAGGTTTGGAGTGTCCGGATCAGACTAAGAAGAAAGGTAAGGTGTTCGCGATTTTGAAGAAAAGTAGCATGTGCTCCGTACTAGGCTGGCTCGCGTAGTCTTCAATACATCACATCGTCAATGCCAATGGCTGCTAATGCCGCAACAAGGGCGCTACGGGTTGTTGTCTTCCTTTCTTTTTTTTTTGCTAAGGCTAGTTTTCCTAAGACAGTTCCTATGCTTGATCGAAGTTATCCTATGGCCGTAGAAGAGTCCCGCGGTTTTCCTCTATTCAAATCGTATTTTATTTGTAGATGGAGGTAATGTGTCACCTTAAACAGAAAATCTATCATGTTTCCGCTCCCTCCTCTATTATCCAAAGGCATCAGTCTATGCCAACATCAATGTAGTTCCCAATCCTTTCAGAATTCAGCCATATTATGGACCCGAGAGTGCAGAGGGCGAAGAAGAGGGAAGAGCCGTGACGGGTTAGCACGGACAACAGTCGGGAGATAAAGAGAAAACAGCAATGACCAGAAGACATATACGAAAATAAAAACTCTCATAGTAGAGTGGATGGCAGTTTTCCATGTCTAGTGCAATATTAATGTGATGCTGAGGGTTGCACAATTTCTAATCCGGGTTATTCTAGCTAGGTCAAGACTGATCAGAGTGTGCGTTCTTGGCTTAACGCCACACTCACCAAGGACTTTCTTATTTAGGTTTATGACTTGCAGACTTGATGTATAGTTGGCTCTTGAACAATGCTTTGTTGATCAATCTACTGTCCATTATTGATCGAAACAGGGCAGCTCAAATTTGCCTTGCTTAATCATCGTAAAGGCAAACCGTGGTGGTTTATCTTTTCAAGTTGAAGGAAATTGTTGATTCCTTGACTGCAATTAACTTGCCAATTTCAAATAAAGATTTGTCCCTATCGGTCCCCTTGCATGGGTTGCCTCTTGAATATGAGGGCTTTGTCATGACCATTACCAATATGAAAGAACTTCCATCCTTCGCGCAGTTGAGGGCTAAATTGCTGCATCAAGAGCAGCAAAAAACATTCAGAATGCTTCTAATTCTGATCAGGCCGTGGCTTCCTCTGCTGGCACAATCATAACAGAAATGGCAAACATGATGGCCATGGAGGTGGTTGGAATGGCTGCCGTGGTGGAACCAATTCTGGTTATTCACAACAAAACTAAAACAGAAACAATTGGGGTTGTCGGGCTGGCTATTCACAGCAACAGCAACAGTACTCTCAAGGCACGGTAAATTCATCTATTACTCCCAATCAGAACCATGGTACTGTGTCCTCTCAGTCTTCTTCATTCGATATGTTCACTCCTAATAATTCTAATGCTTCATCATCTATTGCCTGTCAAATTTGAGAGTAATTGGGTAGATGATGAAGATTGTGCAAGGTTATAGAAGATAGTTGGTAGCAGCCAGCTCAGGACTCTTTTAGTCACCAACTAGTTCAGAGATTGCAGCTATGCCAGAGAAAGTTGATTCAGTGGAGTAAAGGGGCTTTTCCAAATAATAGAATTCTGCTTTTTGCTATTGAGATCACAACTTATCTTGAATCTTATGGTTTGCCATTCAATGATTAAGGAAAGTCAATCTTTCTCTTCTTTCTGCTTTGGGTAATGCCCTAAGGCACTCGAGTTCAAGTCGAAGAATACACTCTTTTCATCAAGCATTGTACCGAGATGTAGGCTCTTGAAGAGAGTCCTTTTTGGGCTGACTATCGTCGTAGAATCTCTGCTTTTCCGTAAGGGTAAGGAAAGAATACAAGAGTAGGCCAAAAAGCATTAAGCGGAGAAGGGAGAAGCTTCGAAAAGTAAAGCGGAGATCCTAGCTGGCCCTATCTTGCACATTCTACTAACCGCTATCACAAACTTTAGGAGAATTCTTACTCTAACTTGACAAAGAGTCAGATCGTCTATATAGACCTCAAGCCAGAAAAGATAAGAAAGCAATACGTGCCTAGTAAGGCTCGGAAAAGATAAAGTCCGAAATCATTGTGTTCTCAAGGCCGAAGGCCAAGTCAAAGACAGAGACCGTGCCTCTCGGGCACCTCTGAAGAGAGTGCCCCCCTTCCACTAAGACTTCCTACCTATATTAAAATCAGTACAAAGGAAAGTATATATTTGGAGGGAAAAGGATAAGGAAAAGATGGACTATGCCACATGGCTGCTACAAGTAAAAGAAAATATGCGAGTGATACCAATCGTACACACTTGGGAAAAAAAGGAATCATCAGCTAATACTAATAATACAGCTGGATCAAAGGAAAAGAAGTGAAAAAGTAGAAAGAAGTCAATGTGATAAAGCAAAAAAGGTAACGAGGCGACCGGAGGGGGGAGAAAGGATAAAAGGGGTGGTAAGAAAGTGAATGTGATATCGCCCTTTATCTTGACATTGAATCTTGATCTTAGAAGGAGAAGACGCCTAACTAGTTCTTGCGGAGATTCCATGGGAATTTCTTTTAAGAATACGTTCGTATTTGATTAAATTTTTCTTAGCTTCCACCCAGCCAACATCCTCATGAGGTGAGTGATTCTTTCTACAAGCCTGAAATCTCGATTCTTCCTTTCTTTTTGAGTCCAGCCATATTTCCATTTGGTTATGCTATACGCTAGTACTTGTTGTGGGGGCAAGCCATAGACCTACTAAGTTGCTATATATATATATATATTCTCAAGTGTGAAAGCGGAAGGTCCTCCACATAAAAAATATTCCACTTCAAAGACCTTTTAACGCCTTTGATTACGTGGTCAAGACCCGGTACTACGGGTATGAGATGTGGCAAAAAAATACCTAGAAATGGGTGTAGAATCAACTCGCAGAAATGCCTGGTCAAAAAAAGGCTTGCTAGAACTCTGAAGAAAGGCTTAAAGCAGAGCTTTTTCACTGGCTCAGGAAAGGTTCAATCATCAGAAATGGCCCTAATGAATAAGGTAAGGGAGAGACTTTTGAAAGAAAGAGAAGCGTCTTGGTTCACAAGCGTAGAACTCCTATTCGTGAGCAATATCGAATCCTTATCTCATGCATCAGAAATGGATCATGTATAGGCCCTTCTTCCCCTTTCTTTGGAATCGAATCATCCATGGCGAGTGTTATCCTATAATAGAGTAGGCTCGTCATCTCTTTCATGTTGATGCGATGGTAACTCAAGATAGAATACTTAAGAGAAGAAAGCTCTTTACTTAGTTTTGGATTGTACCGTAGATAGCACTACCTTGAATTCGCTAGTTGCGTGTACTTTTCATTATCAGCTGCTTGCCGAGATTTCTTTGGTGTTCGGTGGCGGGTTCATAGTGTCTTGTCTTTCTTTAAAATTTACATCTTTCTCCCATGCCTTTCGTCGGTCGGACAAAACAACTGGCGATTTCCATTTATTTTTCCGAATTGGGAGAGCAAGAAGAAGTCTCTCTTCATTTTTGGGGGGAGCAAAACTATCAAAGAATAAAGTTTTTGATATGGAGAATTTGAACGTCGTATCCATATTTCTGGGGATCGGAATGGCAACTTGAAAAGCTTCCTTTCGTTTGCCTGGTGCCTTCAGAGTCGATAGCAAAACCTAAACAGATGGACAACCTCGATTGCCTACCCCTATCACACTGTTCGCTTCCCCCCTGCAACGTGGATGTCTCGACTGTGGAATCCAACCTCCTGCCATAGACAGAAGGAGTTGATCGGGTTCAGTAGCCCGCCCTAAAAGGTAGGTAAGCGGGCTTTTTCCATACCGTCACCGTAACCTTCCTGATGAAGAAGGTATAAGCCCTACTGACGTGGAGGGCTAGCCTTGAGTTCCCAATTTATGACCTTCTCTTTCTTTTTCGCCTCACCCGAACCATTATTGATACGATGCAGCTGATTGATTTGTCAGAAGAGGGGAATGAATCTCCAGACTCTTTTTCCTTAAGCTCTACAAGGTCGAACAGGGGTGCGAGATATGGCCGGGTCGACTGCGGAGAGCCACTGAACTTCATTCTTTCCTCCAGTTTTATTGATGGAGTGGCCGACTACTGGAATGGACTTAGTATAATATCATGATCGTAATCACTTTCGAAGACAACACTGATGGTATCTTTCTCATTCTATTAACTTTACAAATAGACTACATGAAAGCAAATGGTCCCATCAAAGGTGACTCGATGGCTTTCGTATGCAGTCTCTAGTTTCTGTATGGTTCATAGCCTACCTTTCTGCTTTCCTTTGTCAGCTCGCGAAGATGCAAACCAATGGTTCAGTAATGGAGTCTCAGCTGCCATAGGGTGCAGGTAGGTCCCCTACCGACACGTCATAAGCGGTTTAGCTTTCTCTCCTCTCACATCTATGAAATTTCGTAGAGAGACTTGTGCTTTCAGACTCTTCCAGCCGTCAGCTTCGTCGCTTTCACGATTTTCTTTCTATTCTAAAAGAAAGACGTTCTGACTGCGCGGGATATTTTATTCCATTAGTTTTCTAAAGCGGATTTCCTCTGTCGACTCTCTCAATTTCTTTCTTTGACGTATGGAACTCTCTCCCAGAGCTACGGAACTCATGACTCTATTAGCAAGTCTAATGATCAACTTTTACACGAATTTTCAAGTGAATGAGATCAGCCGAGTGGTCTCAATTGGAGATGGGATTGAACGTGTTTATGAATTGAATGAGATTCAAGCTAGAGAAATGGTCGAATTTGCCAGCTATGTGAAAGGAATAACATTGAATCTGGAGAATGAGAATGTAGGTATTGTTATCTTTGGTAGTGATACCGCTATTAAAGAAAGAGATCTTGTCAAGCGCATTGGATCTATTGTGGATGTTCCTGAAGGAAAGACCATGTGATAGACGCGTTGGGAGTACCTATTGATGGAAAAGGGGCTCTAAGCAATCACTAACGAAGACGTGTCGAAGTGAAGGCTCCAGGGATTATGGAACATAAATCTGTGCACGAACCCATGCAAACAGGGTTAAAAGCAGTTGATAGCCTAGTTCCTATAGGCTGTGGACAACGAGAACTTATAATCGAGGATAGACAACCTGAAAAAATAGCTATAGCTATCGATACTATATTAAACCAAGAGAAAATGAACGAAAGGGAAACCTCTGAGAGTGAGGCATTGTATTGTCTCTATGTAGTGATTGGACAGAAACGATCGGCTGTAGCAAAATTAGTTCAAATTCTTTTAGAAGCGAATACTTTGGAATATTCCATTCTTGTAGCAGCTACTGCTTTGGATTCTGCTCCTCTGCAATTTCTGGTCCCATATTCCGAGTGTGCCATGGGGGAATATTTTCGCGATAATGGAATGCACGCATTAATAATATATGTGATCTTAGTAAACAGGCTGTGGCATATCGACAAAAGTCATTATTATCTGACCACTATGTCGTGAGGCTTTCCCCGAGGATGTTTTCTATTACATTCCCGTCTTTTAGAATGAGCTGCTAAACGATCAGACCAGATAACTGCAGGTAGCTCGACTGCATTACCCATCATTGAATCACAAGCTGGAGACGTATCGGCCTATATCCCCACCATTATAATGTGATCCCCATTACAGATGGACAAATTTGTTCGGAAACAGAGCTCTTTTATTGCGAAATTAGACCTGCAATTTGCGTTGGCTTATCTATCAGTCGCATCGAGTCTGCCGGTCAGTTGAAAGCTATGAAACAAGTCTGCGGTAGTTCAAAACTGGAATTGGCACAATATCGCGAACTGGTCGCCTTCACTCAATTTGGCTTAGACCTTGATGCAGCAGCTCAGGCATTACCGGAGAGAGGTGCAAGGCTTACAGAACTGCCCAAACAACCACAATATTCACCACTTCCAATTGAAAAACAAATTGTAGTGATTTATGCAGCTGTCAAAGTCTTCTATGATAGAATGCCACTAGACAAAATTTCTCAATATGAGAAAGCCATTCCAAGTAGTATAGATCCCGAATTACTAAAATCCTTCTTAGAAAAGGGTGGGTTAACGGAAGAAAAAAAGATGGAACCAGATGCCTCTTTAAAAGAAAGCGTTTTGCCTTACCTATGATGCAAAAAGCGTGACGAGCAAATGGTCTCCGATTTTATTTATTTTATTTTATTCCAAATAGATGATTTCTTTGAGAGCGTGAGGGAGGGTGCTGATGAATCTCTTGAAGTGTTGCCGCATTACTTGTCTCGACGCACGCTATTATGAGGAATCAACAAAGAATCCGACAAAAGAGCAGTGAAGGAAAAGTGTGACGAGCAAATGGGATCATATTAAAATATGTTAGAGGGTGCCAAATCAATAGGTGCCGGAACAACGACAATTGCTTTAGCGGGAGCAACTGTCGGTATTGGAAACGTATTTAGTTCCTTGATTTATTCTGTGGCACGAAATCCCTCATTAGCTAAAAATTATTTGGTTATACCATTTTGTGATTTGCTCTAACCGAAGCTATTGTATTGTTTGCCCCAATGATGGCCTTTCTGATCTCATTCGTCTTTCGATCGTAAACAAAACAATACTCTTTCTTTCTCTTCTCGGCAGAAGAAAAAATGGGAAGATACGGCCCTGTTTCAGCAATGGAGCAGGGGAAGGGGAGTGGTGAGGTGGGCCCCTTCACATTCTTTAGGAAGAAAGAAAAAGAGAAGTGGAAGTCTTTTCTGCTAGTAAATGATCCCCGGATGTGGTTTTCCACTGAGAGCACACCCCCGTTCCATTCTGAAATTTCTTCATCTTCCGACAATGCAGGTGTAGTCCAGTTCAGTTGCTTATGCAAGACCGAAGGTGAATGAACTGTCTCTGCCACATACTCTCCATTTACAGGAATTTACTCTCCCAAAGGTCGAGCGTGTTTGTTTTCACTTCCTTTCCTGGTGCCATTTCTCTTACAGAGATTGACGTCGACTTTTTTCTCAGAACCGGTGAAGAGTTGCTATTATTCTTTGACCATGGAGTGAATTTCTCCCTCTTGGTTTTAGCTTTTCATCAGAACATTTCGAACGAGCGGACTGATTTTACACACTCGAATAAGTTAGAGGAGAGGTAAGCCTGTGTCGGAAATATGGAGTGAATCTCATAGATTTCTTCAAAAACTCTTCGACAGAATCACAGAAATAATTTTTCTTTTGAGTGGGTGTGCTAGAGAAGGCTTGTGAAGAAGTAGGATCTTTGTCTTCTCATCATCGAAATGGATCTTTTATTTGTAGAATAGGTGACTGGAGGATGAGGTTCCTTAGAGGATAGATATTTGTCGACTCTAAAGGAAAGCGAGACCATCGGAATTGTTTTCCCAACTAAACGACGATTTCTGTTTTGTTTCATCAGAGAATGATTCATCATAAAAAGAGTTGGAACCAGAATACGTCTGGAAACGAATCTTTTGAAAAGTGGCCACGGCAGACTAACGCCCCAAAAGAGGTTGCCGAGCTCAAAGACGCTCTCCAGAGTTGAAAGACGGAGAGGGCAAACCACTGCTGATGAATGGGGATAAATAAAAAACATGGACACAGATCGACGAACTCAGACAAACCTATGCCTTTTCAAAACCCTCACTACCTTTTTACTTGAGATTTCATTTTCTGCTTTTATATAGTTGTGTGTTGTTTAGATCACATGTCGAATGGTGGGTGACAAAGCCTAACTTCATGAAATGCTGCTTGAGCCGAGAGATCCCACTGTCTATTGAAAAAAGATTCTCAAACGGCTTTGCTTTCCCTTCAAGTCTATCTTCACTTCCACACAAAAAGAGAAAGAGAAAAACGAATTGCATATATGACTATGGTTTGCTATCTTCCCGAAGATACCAAGCAAGCTTTTAAGCCGAATTGGGCGGTGTGTCACCCGTCGTCATCTATAGAGATGTTTTTTTTATTTAAGACAAGACTGTGAATTAGCTGGTTTTAGAACAACAAATCTTTCTTTAGAATTTCATAGATAACTAATCTCGTACTTTCTTAGCTCTTGCTAGTACTTTAGGAAATGAAATTTAGGATCAGCGATAGTCGACCCGGCTTCTGAAGCAAATAAAGCTCCTTTCAAAAGGAGGGTTGCCTAGGAAGAGCATTGGTATCAATCACCTCGATCGAAAGCCTCTAACTGTAGACGTTCTTACCAGCTTCTTTCCTCTGGTCCACTAATCAACGGAGTCATACACTGGTCCAATTGCGCTAATGTGATACCGTCACGTATCCTCTCCCGTGGCTTTTGTTTTGTTTCATTCTAGCAACTGCTTCGCTTTAGGAGCCATTTGGTGTCGAACCACATAGCTTGTCCGAAGCTATGGCATTGATAGGCAAGGCTGGGAGGTATAGTAGGCAAGCTGTTAAATCCTTTGCAAATGTTGTAACTACTGGAGGAAGGTCATTCGAGAGATTATATTAAGACTGACCTCCCGAAAGATGTTACCCTTCCAATCTACGTGTGCACGCTTCCTCATTTTGACGGGCTTCCCATTCCCCCAATAGATGAGACTTATGTTCCCCCGCCATCTCCTACACTAGTCTTTAGCACTAGCCTGTCTGACCTACCATGCGCTTGGTTCAGTCTTCTGTCTGGGAGCCCCGAACTTTTGGTACCTATGTCTAATGTGATGATGAATCCCGACAGCAATTTTGGCCGAGAATAAGGCAGGGTAGTAGTCCTGTATTTCCTGAAATAGGTCAGAGGGATGCTGGATTGAAACCAATTCGACAATATACCAAAAAAAAAAACATATCAAAAGACATCGAGCTACCTCTTCTAGATGGGCACCTTTCTTTCTCAACACATCTTTCTTTCGTCACACATCTTTCTTTCGTCAGGAGAGAGAGTCCCGTTAGCCTCTATTTTAGGGAGTACTTCCATGGCGGGGAAGCATCTTCTTATTTCGAAAGAGTACGAGAAGTTAGAAAACTCCAAAGGCAATGCGACGAAAAGGGTCAGACTGAGCGACAATGCAGGAAAGCAAGTCGTCGGTTGTAAGAAGAGTTTTAATGTGCTTACTTTTTTGTAACTTTCCATGGACTGACGGTTTCGGTATTTAGTAAAATCCGAGTCGACAGAACTAGAACTGTAACTCCAGTAAAGGGTCAGCTAAGCCAGTACCGACGTGTCCCAAGCCTTTACCAAGTAAGTACAGAGCCAGAAGTAGCACCTGTAGCAAGCCTAGACCTGATGGTGACAAGGCAAACTCTCAAAAGCGACGTTGAGATTGTCCGAGCACAAGCTATAATGAAATGAAATGACGTGTCTTTTAGGGCAACCGATCGATCCAATCACAGGAAGAGAAAGGAAAGGAGGTCAGCTATCCTAAATGAGTATAGGGTCGGTCTGACGCATCCGATGCCATTTTCGACGGACTAGCTTTCCTCAATTGCTCAAAAGGACTGACTCACTCTCGATGAATGTCCCAGAATCCGTAGTGGTGCCTACCTACTGGTATGCCTAGCCTGTGTCTGATTTGTCGATATTATTAAAATGGAAGGCTTTTTCAATCCCCTATCTCTTTGGTATTGGAAGGCCAACGTTTGTAAGTAAAAGGAAGTGCATGAATCAGTTGAATAAGAGAGTACCATTGACGAAGGGGACGTCACTGAAGAGGATTCTATCAAAGAGGGGTGCCGGTCAGTTGAAAGCTATGAAACAAGTCTGCGGTAGTTCAAAACTGGAATTGGCACAATATCGCGAAGTGGTCGCCTTCACTCAATTTGGCTCAGACCTTGATGCAGCAGCTCAGGCGTTACCGGAGCGAGGTGCAAGGCTTACAGAACTGCCCAAACAACCACAATATTCACCACTTCCAATTGAAAAACAAATTGTAGTGATTTATGCAGCTGTCAAAGTCTTCTATGATAGAATGCCACTAGACAAAATTTCTCAATATGAGAGAGCCATTCCAAGTAGTATAGATCCCGAATTACTAAAATCCTTCTTAGAAAAGGGTGGGTTAACGGAAGAAAGAAAGATGGAACCAGATGTCTCTTTAAAAGAAAGCGTTTTGCCTTACCTATGATGCAAAAAGCGTGACGAGCAAATGGTCTCCGATTTTATTTATTTTATTTTATTCCAAATAGATGATTTCTTTGAGAGCGTGAGGGAGGGTGCTGATGAATCTCTTGAAGTGTTGCCGCATTACTTGTCTCGACGCACGCTATTATGAGGAATCAACAAAGAATCCGACAAAAGAGCAGCGAAGGAAAAGTGTGACGAGCAAATGGGATCATATTAGAATATGTTAGAGGGTGCCAAATCAATAGGTGCCGGAACAGCGACAATTGCTTTAGCGGGAGCAACTGTCGGTATTGGAAACGTATTTAGTTCCTTGATTTATTCTGTGGCACGAAATCCCTCATTAGCTAAAAATTATTTGGTTATACCATTTTGTGATTTGCTCTAACCGAAGCTATTGTATTGTTTGCCCCAATGATGGCCTTTCTGATCTCATTCGTCTTTCGATCGTAAACAAAACAATACTCTTTCTTTCTCTTTTCGGCAGAAGAAAAAATGGGAAGATACGGCCCTGTTTCAGCAATGGAGCAGGGGAAGGGGAGTGGTGAGGTGGGCCCCTTCACATTCTTTAGGAAGAAAGAAAAAGAGAAGTGGAAGTCTTTTCTGCTAGTAAATGATCCCCGGATGTGGTTTTCCACTGAGATCACACCCCCGTTCCATTCTGAAATTTCTTCATCTTCCGACAATGCAGGTGTAGTCCAGTTCAGTTGCTTATGCAAGACCGAAGGTGAATGAACTGTCTCTGCCACATACTCTCCATTTACAGGAATTTACTCTCCCAAAGGTCGAGCGTGTTTGTTTTCACTTCCTTTCCTGGTGCCATTTCTCTTACAGAGATTGACGTCGACTTTTTACTCAGAACCGGTGAAGAGTTGCTATTATTCTTTGACCATGGAGTGAATTTCTCCCTCTTGGTTTTAGCTTTTCATCAGAACATTTCGAACGAGCGGACTGATTTTACACACTCGAATAAGTTAGAGGAGAGGTAAGCCTGTGTCGGAAATATGGAGTGAATCTCATAGATTTCTTCAAAAACTCTTCGACAGAATCACAGAAATAATTTTTCTTTTGAGTGGGTGTGCTAGAGAAGGCTTGTGAAGAAGTAGGATCTTTGTCTTCTCATCATCGAAATGGATCTTTTATTTGTAGAATAGGTGACTGGAGGATGAGGTTCCTTAGAGGATAGATATTTGTCGACTCTAAAGGAAAGCGAGACCATCGGAATTATTTTCCCAACTAAACGACGATTTCTGTTTTGTTTCATCAGAGAATGATTCATCATAAAAAGAGTTGGAACCAGAATACGTCTGGAAACGAATCTTTTGAAAAGTGGCCACGGCAGACTGACGCCCCAAAAGAGGTTGCCGAGCTCAAAGACGCTCTCCAGAGTTGAAAGACGGAGAGGGCAAACCACTGCTGATGAATGGGGATAAATAAAAAATATGGACACAGATCGACGAACTCAGACAAACCTATGCCTTTTCAAAACCCTCACTACCTTTTTACTTGAGATTTCATTTTCTGCTTTTATATAGTTGTGTGTTGTTTAGATCACATGTCGAATGGTGGGTGACAAAGCCTAACTTCATGAAATGCTGCTTGAGCCGAGAGATCCCACTGTCTATTGAAAAAAGATTCTCAAACGGCTTTGCTTTCCCTTCAAGTCTATCTTCACTTCCACACAAAAAGAGAAAGAGAAAAACGAATTGCATATATGACTATGGTTTGCTATCTTCCCGAAGATACCAAGCAAGCTTTTAAGCCGAATTGGGCGGTGTGTCACCCGTCGTCATCTATAGAGATGCTTTTTTTATTTAAGACAAGACTGTGAATTAGCTGGTTTTAGAACAACAAATCTTTCTTTAGAATTTCATAGATAACTAATCTCGTACTTTCTTAGCTCTTGCTAGTACTTTTGGAAATGAAATTTAGGATCAGCGATAGTCGACCCGGCTTCTGAAGCAAATAAAGCTCCTTTCAAAAGGAGGGTTGCCTAGGAAGAGCATTGGTATCAATCACCTCGATCGAAAGCCTCTAACTGTAGACGTTCTTACCAGCTTCTTTCCTCTGGTCCACTAATCAACGGAGTCATACACTGGTCCAATTGCGCTAATGTGATACCGTCACGTATCCTCTCCCGTGGCTTTTGTTTTGTTTCATTCTAGCAACTGCTTCGCTTTAGGAGCCATTTGGTGTCGAACCACATAGCTTGTCCGAAGCTATGGCATTGATAGGCAAGGCTGGGAGGTATAGTAGGCAAGCTGTTAAATCCTTTGCAAATGTTGCAACTACTGGAGGAAGGTCATTCGAGAGATTATATTAAGACTGACCTCCCGAAAGATGTTACCCTTCCAATCTACGTGTGCACGCTTCCTCATTTTGACGGGCTTCCCATTCCCCCAATAGATGAGACTTATGTTCCCCCGCCATCTCCTACACTAGTCTTTAGCACTAGCCTGTCTGACCTACCATGCGCTTGGTTCAATCTTCTGTCTGGGAGCCCCGAACTTTTGGTACCTATGTCTAATGTGATGATGAATCCCGACAGCAATTTTGGCCGAGAATAAGGCAGGGTAGTAGTCCTGTATTTCCTGAAATAGGTCAGAGGGATGCTGGATTGAAACCAATTCGACAATATACCAAAAAAAAAAACATATCAAAAGACATCGAGCTACCTCTTCTAGATGGGCACCTTTCTTTCTCAACACATCTTTCTTTCGTCACACATCTTTCTTTCGTCAGGAGAGAGAGTCCCGTTAGCCTCTATTTTAGGGAGTACTTCCATGGCGGGGAAGCATCTTCTTATTTCGAAAGAGTACGAGAAGCTAGAAAACTCCAAAGGCAATGCGACGAAAAGGGTCAGACTGAGCGACAATGCAGGAAAGCAAGTCGTCGGTTGTAAGAAGAGTTTTAATGTGCTTACTTTTTTGTAACTTTCCATGGACTGACGGTTTCGGTATTTAGTAAAATCCGAGTCGACAGAACTAGAACTGTAACTCCAGTAAAGGGTCAGCTAAGCCAGTACCGACGTGTCCCAAGCCTTTACCAAGTAAGTACAGAGCCAGAAGTAGCACCTGTAGCAAGCCTAGACCTGATGGTGACGAGGCAAACTCTCAAAAGCGACGTTGAGATTGTCCGAGCACAAGCTATAATGAAATGAAATGACGTGTCTTTTAGTGCAACCGATCGATCCAATCACAGGAAGAGAAAGGAAAGGAGGTCAGCTATCCTAAATGAGTATAGGGTCGGTCTGACGCATCCGATGACATTTTCGACGGACTAGCTTTCCTCAATTGCTCAAAAGGACTGACTCACTCTCGATGAATGTCCCAGAATCCGTAGTGGTGCCTACCTACTGGTATGCCTAGCCTGTGTCTGATTTGTCGTTATTATTAAAATGGAAGGCTTTTTCAATCCCCTATCTCTTTGGTATTGGAAGGCCAACGTTCGTAAGTAAAAGGAAGTGCATGAATCAGTTGAATAAGAGAGTACCATTGACGAAGGGGACGTCACTGAAGAGGATTCTATCAAAGAGGGGTGCCGGTCAGTTGAAAGCTATGAAACAAGTCTGCGGTAGTTCAAAACTGGAATTGGCACAATATCGCGAAGTGGTCGCCTTCACTCAATTTGGCTCAGACCTTGATGCAACAGCTCAGGCATTACCGGAGCGAGGTGCAAGGCTTACAGAACTGCCCAAACAACCACAATATTCACCACTTCCAATTGAAAAACAAATTGTAGTGATTTATGCAGCTGTCAAAGTCTTCTATGATAGAATGCCACTAGACAAAATTTCTCAATATGAGAGAGCCATTCCGAGTAGTATAGATCCCGAATTACTAAAATCCTTCTTAGAAAAGGGTGGGTTAACGGAAGAAAGAAAGATGGAACCAGATGTCTCTTTAAAAGAAAGCGTTTTGCCTTACCTATGATGCAAAAAGCGTGACGAGCAAATGGTCTCCGATTTTATTTATTTTATTTTATTCCAAATAGATGATTTCTTTGAGAGCGTGAGGGAGGGTGCTGATGAATCTCTTGAAGTGTTGCCGCATTACTTGTCTCGACGCACGCTATTATGAGGAATCAACAAAGAATCCGACAAAAGAGCAGCGAAGGAAAAGTGTGACGAGCAAATGGGATCATATTAGAATATGTTAGAGGGTGCCAAATCAATAGGTGCCGGAACAGCGACAATTGCTTTAGCGGGAGCAACTGTCGGTATTGGAAACGTCTTTAGTTCCTTGATTTATTCTGTGGCACGAAATCCCTCATTAGCTAAAAATTATTTGGTTATACCATTTTGTGATTTGCTCTAACCGAAGCTATTGTATTGTTTGCCCCAATGATGGCCTTTCTGATCTCATTCGTCTTTCGATCGTAAACAAAACAATACTCTTTCTTTCTCTTTTCGGCAGAAGAAAAAATGGGAAGATACGGCCCTGTTTCAGCAATGGAGCAGGGGAAGGGGAGTGGTGAGGTGGGCCCCTTTACATTCTTTAGGAAGAAAGAAAAAGAGAAGTGGAAGTCTTTTCTGCTAGTAAATGATCCCCGGATGTGGTTATCCACTGAGAGCACACCCCCGTTCCATTCTGAAATTTCTTCATCTTCCGACGATGCAGGTGTAGTCCAGTTCAGTTGCTTATGCAAGACCGAAGGTGAATGAACTGTCTCTGCCACATACTCTCCATTTACAGGAATTTACTCTCCCAAAGGTCAAGCGTGTTTGTTTTCACTTCCTTTCCTAGTGCCATTTCTCTTACAGAGATTGACGTCGACTTTTTTCTCAGAACCGGTGAAGAGTTGCTATTATTCTTTGACCATGGAGTGAATTTCTCCCTCTTGGTTTTAGCTTTTCATCAGAACATTTCGAACGAGCGGACTGATTTTACACACTCGAATAAGTTAGAGGAGAGGTAAGCCTGTGTCGGAAATATGGAGTGAATCTCATAGATTTCTTAAAAAACTCTTCGACAGAATCACAGAAATAATTTTTCTTTTGAGTGGGTGTGCTAGAGAAGGCTTGTGAAGAAGTAGGATCTTTGTCTTCTCATCATCGAAATGGATCTTTTATTTATAGAATAGGTGACTGGAGGATGAGGTTCCTTAGAGGATAGATATTTGTCGACTCTAAAGCAAAGCGAGACCATCGGAATTGTTTTTCCAACTAAACGACGATTTCTGTTTTGTTTCATCAGAGAATGATTCATCATAAAAAGAGTTGGAACCAGAATACGTCTGAAAACGAATCTTTTGAAAAGTGGCCACGGCAGACTGACGCCCCAAAAGAGGTTGCCGAGCTCAAAGATGCTCTCCAGAGTTGAAAGACGGAGAGGGCAAACCACTGCTGATGAATGGGGATAAATAAAAAACATGGACACAGATCGACGAACTCAGACAAACCTATGCCTTTTCAAAACCCTCACTACCTTTTTACTTGAGATTTCATTTTCTGCTTTTATATAGTTGTGTGTTGTTTAGATCACATGTCGAGTGGTGGGTGACAAAGCCTAACTTCATGAGATGCTGCTTGAGCCGCGAGATCCCACTGTCTATTGAAAAAAGATTCTCAAACGGCTTTGCTTTCCCTTCAAGTCTATCTTCACTTCCACACAAAAAGAGAAAGAGAAAAACGAATTGCATATATGACTATGGTTTGCTATCTTCCCGAAGATACCAAGCAAGCTTTCAAGCCGAATTGGGCGTTGTGTCACCCGTCGTCATCTATAGAGATGTTTTTTTTATTTAAGACAAGACTGTGAATTAGCTGGTTTTAGAACAACAAATCTTTCTTTAGAATTTCATAGATAACTAATCTCGTACTTTCTTAGCTCTTGCTAGTACTTTAGGAAATGAAATTTAGGATCAGCGATAGTCGACCCGGCTTCTGAAGCAAACAAAGCTCCTTTCAAAAGGAGGGTTGCCTAGGAAGAGCATTGGTATCAATCACCTCGATCGAAAGCCTCTAACTGTAGACGTTCTTACCAGCTTCTTTCCTCTGGTCCACTAATCAACGGAGTCATACACTGGTCCAATTGCGCTAATGTGATACCGTCACGTATCCTCTCCCGTGGCTTTTGTTTTGTTTCATTCTAGCAACTGCTTCGCTTTAGGAGCCATTTGGTGTCGAACCACATAGCTTGTCCGAAGCTATGGCATTGATAGGCAAGGCTGGGAGGTATAGTAGGCAAGCTGTTAAATCCTTTGCAAATGTTGCAACTACTGGAGGAAGGTCATTCGAGAGATTATATTAAGACTGACCTCCCGAAAGATGTTACCCTTCCAATCTACGTGTGCACGCTTCGTCATTTTGACGGGCTTCCCATTCCCCCAATAGATGAGACTTATGTTCCCCCGCCATCTCCTACAATAGTCTTTATCACTAGCCTGTCTGACCTACCATGTGCTTGGTTCAGTCTTCTGTCTGGGAGCCCCGAACTTTTGGTACCTATGTCTAATATGATGATGAATCCCGACAGCAATTTTGGCCGAGAATAAGGTAGGGTACTAGTCCTGTATTTCCTGAAATAGGTCAGAGGGATGCTGGATTGAAACCAATTCGACAATATACCAAAAAAAAAAACATATCAAAAGACATCGAGCTACCTCTTCTAGATGGGCACCTTTCTTTCTCAACACATCTTTCTTTCGTCAGGAGAGGGAGTCCCGTTAGCCTCTATTTTAGGGAGTATTCCATGGTGGGAAAGCATCTTCTTATTTCGAAAGAGTACGAGAAGCTAGAAAACTCCAAAGGCAATGCGACGAAAAGGGTCAGACTGAGCGACAATGCAGGAAAGCAAGTCGTCGGTTGTAAGAAGAGTTTTAATGTGCCTACTTTTTTGTAACTTTCCATGGACTGACGGTTTCGGTATTTAGTAAAATCCGAGTCGACAGAACTAGAACGTAACTCCAGTAAAGGGTCAGCTAAGCCAGTACCGACGTGTCCCAAGCCTTTACCAAGTAAGTACAGAGCCAGTAGTAGCACCTGTAGCAAGCCTAGACCTGATGGTGATGGGGCAAACTCTCAAAAGCGACGTTGAGATTGTCCGAGCACAAGCTATAGTGAAATGAAATGACGTGTCTTTTAGGGCAACCGATCGATCCAATCACAGGAAGAGAAAGGAAAGGAGGTCAGCTATCCTAAATGAGTATAGGGTCGGTCTGACGCATCCGATGACATTTTCGACGGACTAGCTTTCCTCAATTGCTCAAAAGGACTGACTCGCTCTGGATGAATGTCCCAGAATCCGTAGTGGTGCCTACCTACTGGTATGCCTAGCCTGTGTCTGATTTGTCGATATTATTGAAATGGAAGGCTTTTTCAATCCCCTATCTCTTTGGTATTGGAAGGCCAACGTCGTAAGTAAAAGGAAGTGCATGAATCGGTTGAATAAGAGAGTACCATTGACGAAGGGGACGTCACTGAAGAGGATACTATCAAAGAGGGGAAGCAAGCCATCACAATGTGGGCAAGGAAAAGTGAGTGGATCGTCATATCGAAGTACTTCTTTCTCTACCCGAGTTTACGTCGAATGCCTTTGCTCGTGCGGCCATACCTCTCTCTCTGTCATTGAGCATCTATCGATAGCCTTTCTCGTTCATCTATCTATATCAGGTCCCGTCGTTCAATCATCTCTAGCGTGCTATGCCTTTAGTGGAAAGATTGAATTGATTGGAATAGCAAGAGGGACACCAAATTCCTAAACAAGACAAAAACCAATTATATGTTGGAAACACATTTTCCGATCCTCTCTCTAGCAGCACAGGGTTGGCCCGGGGGACGAAGCAAATGCAAAGGTCACTTTAGCTTGTTGTACCGGAGTGGTTCATCATCAAAAGAATAATAATGGGTTGTAGCATTTTCTATTTTGTCGATTTGTCTAGAGGATGCTCTAGTTGCTACGGTCTGCTCTTAGCTGAATGCCTTGCTTCGCCCTACATCCCGTGGAAACAACGATGGAGAAGATTGACAACAGGAGGTCTTTACGACTTTTCTGTTATTACAGAGACTTCCCTCCCTCACATTTAATTCAATAGCACTGGTAATTCCTCCAACACCATCAACCGCGGATATGATAGATGATTCTATGCCATTCTCATTCCCTTTCGTCACTTGCTTTCCCTTACCCTATAGCTACTTCCCGCATTAGCACTACCACGACGTCCCACAGTGGATTATGGACATTCGTCTGTAGTTGTTACTTTGACAACGGTTATTTCATGAAGGAACGATATGAACCAAACCAAAAGAAAGAGTTTTTCTTGAACAACCGGGCTCACTATCAATTGAATAATCGAAGAGGGATGGGATCCTAGCGTAGAAAAGAGATCTGACGGTAGAGAGCTGACATAATCAATAGTAGTAAAGAACTAGTGATAGTACCACTGACGTGGACTGTTGGTGATGAAAAAGACGCTATTTATAAAACATGTCCGATGTCGAATGGGTGTCTATGAAGGGCTCTTGACTTTCAACCTCTAGTCAACAATCATTCCTTAAGTTTCATTCGTTCACATTGAAAGCACGAGCCGCGAGAAAAATTTTCGATCGTCGTACTAATCGCTAATCTCGATTCAACTAAGCCTGCTAGTCACTCGATTGAAAGTCGGATCGTCGCCTTCACTCCTACTCCTGACATTAAAGGAAGAAAACTTCACCTCAGAGCTTCACAAGAGCAATCACAGTCGAAAGAGCAAACTGATTCAACAATCACTATTCTTTTTCACTACTAACCGTGCCATGAACAGCATTCAGAGTCGACTCTGTAACAGGAAAATTCCAGACCGTTCTGCTCTACGCCTTCCCCACAGCTATACCATATGGAGTCTGTCTATTGCTCCTATAGGTTCTGCAGAATCGAAACTTCCTTTAGATAGAGAAGACTAAGAAAAAGAAGACTGTCACTCATCCTTTCGGGACAAGCCGCCGTAAAGCTTTCCAGCAGTCAAGCCAGATGCAGATTTCATAGCTACGCTTACTCCTTCAACCCCGAAAAGATCGGATTTGCGCGGAACGGATTCGATAGTCTTCCTTCACATGACAGTCGTGCCGTCGGAGACGACAGGGCCGATGGCAATTGAGGTTTCAAAGGACGGAGAGAACGGTCAAAATTGTCACAGGTTTGTTTGTCTACAGGACTGAATGTCTTATCGTAGTCAATACCATGAAGTTGGGAGATTTGGCCATAGAGATGGCCTTGACAGTCGCAGCAAGTAGCGTCGGCTTGAAAAGCCATTTGCTACCAAGGACATTCGATTCGGATAGGCAAAAGTGTCCAAGTCGAGTTGCCATCTCTCTTGGTCTGCCCTGTGCGGGATGAGGCAGGGATCCCGTCGACGGTATTTATCCACCAGTGAAGTAGATCTCAAACAACCAATGCAACCAATCCCGAAAGAAAGGCAATCAGAAGTGGAGTACTTCCCTTTCTTCGGAAGTGAAAGGTACGAATATTTTTCATATACGGAGAGCGTTGGTTGATGGTGAAGAAGATGCTAGGCTTGCTTGCATGCACACAAACGACGATTGTCTCACGATCTGACAGGTCTCAATAGAATAAATCAATTTTTTATAAGGAGGGTAAAGGCAAATGTCTGACTATGCGTCAAACTGACGAGAGAACAATATTCTATCGAGCGCAGAACTGATTGCCCCTTTCAACGGCTTGGGGAAACGTCACATCCTCAAAATGAGTGACTTTGACGAATGGAGGGTCTTGTGATTAGACCGGCATAGACTGGACAAGATGACGGGAGTAACGTCCCGCGTATTGAAGGTGCTTTCCCTAAAAACCCTCTTGATATACCTCTTTCTATGCCTCGAGTTGGTGGATCCCCATCAGTCGGCTTTCATTAAAGGCAGGAAGATCAGTGAAAACATTCGTCATGGTTCACGAGCTGGTCCGTCACTTTCATAGAGACAAAAACGGAACTCCTGATGTTTTGCACCAATTTCGATATTCGCAAGGCATAAGGAACTCCTGATGTTTTGCTCCAATTTCGATATTCGCAAGGCATACGACTCAGTTCCGTCGAGATACTGTCCTCAATACTCGTCAAATCCGTCGAAGTTTCCTAAAATGTCAGGTAAGATGTATTAAATAATGTATCCCCCTTTGCAGTTATGATTAACGGATCCCCATTGGGATTCTTCAGGGGGCTACGGTTTGAGCCAGGTGTCTTGTCAGAGCTAGTATTTTCACTCTAGTCATGGAAATATTCAGCTGGAAGTTGGAAAGGGAAGTAAACAACAACCTGATCAACCATTCGACGAAGATTTAATAAACATAGAGTTTAAGGAGAAATATATGCTGATGATTTTATTGGAGATTCGCAGATAGCTCCGTGCGTATTGGTTTTTTGGTTGGCTGAGCGACCACGTTGCGTGTTTGTAGGAGAACGCATTAAAAAACGAATATATTTATGCGCAGGACACTTTGAGCTAAGTAGACAAGGTAGTTGACCGGGCTTTTAGTCACATGGCGTGTATCAGGGGCCACGCTGGTGGCAGAGCCAACCAACATCCTCGTCTTCCTGCACATGAACCGACGCTGGTATAGTGTGGAGGTGTTTGTCCCTTTTTTCTAGAGTTTGCGTGCAATGATTTCCCATTGGTAGTTTCGGGGTTAAAGCACCCCGCAAAACCAACAAAGATGCCTCCAAGTTCTTCAAAGATGATGGGGTACGGGAATGGCAAAAACAAACAACAAAAGTTCTTTTTCATACGAGGGAAGAACGGGAGTACAAAGCAAGACCACGATTCAATAAACAACAACACGTCATCATACTCCTCCGCAAAAATTTTCTCCAATCGGCCTACCGTTCGTCAGCCACTTGTACCGGATTTATTTGTTCTATTAGAGGTTCTTAGTAGAAATCGGTGACCTTTTCTTCTTTTACTTCACATCACTTTCCATCTCTTTGATAGCTGGAAGTTCTCCAAAAGTATGAAAAGTTGGAGGACTTTGTACCCATCCATTCAAGTGTTGTTGAATTCTATTCAACAGCCTTAGGACCTGGAGTACATTTTTTGTTGTTTCCATTGCTTTTCTTAACTGTTTCCATACAAGCTTTCTTTAAAGCTCCTGTATTGTGTGGAATACCTCCGGCTCTAAGACTGTTATATTTTTTCTCTATCATGGTATCCCATGGTATAGGTAACTTAGAAAAGAAGGCTGTTAGCCAAAAGATTTTTTTATCTAAGGTATTCAGTTTAAAAATATAACTGATGTATAGATTAGCAAATTCTTCTAGGTAACAGATGTTACACAATCTTAGTTTTAGAAGGATATTTTCATCTATTCCTTCAGCATTAATATCTTCTCCAGTTAAGTCTCCATATAGGCTTTTACAAATACTATGTAAAGCTGTTCTTCTAGATTCATGGCTATTTAAAGCTATTATCTCAGTTGGGTATAATTTTTCATATTGTGTTAGCCATCTTAAGGCTATTCCTTGCCAATATCCGCAAGCTAATATTACAAAATCTTGGTGGGAAATTCCCTGTGGCATAAGGGTATTTGTCCCTACCATTAATTGTTCCCAATTGAGTATGTAGTCTCTTAAATCATTTGTTGGTATATGATCAACATTAAATATTAATCCTGAAGTAGTAGTTTGATGTCTCTTTCCTTGTTTATAGATATAGGAATCTACATAGTTTTCATCTGTATCTCTATGATACATAGTTTCTTCAGTAGTATTAGGATGTGGTGGATTTTGTCTACCTGTAGAAATCATTTGGGTAGAAGATTCCCCACGTTCCATATTTATATTATATAAATACTGCTCCTCGTTAGAGGGTATATTTGATATATGATAGTCCTCGTTAGAGGGTATGTTGTATGATTCCTCTGACCAAGAGGCCTCCTCGTTAGAGGGTTGTGATAGTAGGTCAACATCACCATACTCCTCATTAGAGGGTATTTCAGCAACAATATCATCATATTCAGATAATTCATCATCAAAAGAATCAGAAGCAGAAACATAACTTTCATTATCTGAAGAACTTTTGGAAAAATATTTAATAGAAGCAGAGTTTTCTTCATAGAATTTGAAAATCTCTTTAGAAGTAATTTTTCCTTCTATTTCTTCAACTAATAAGGTTTTATATTTCAAATATTTTTGATAATCAATTTCATCTAAGTTTGTTTCCTTCAAACTTTTCGAAGATGTTTTTATCATTCTTACTGATCCAAGTCTTTCTTTTGAAGATGAAGTAAAAGTTGGAAAACTTAAAAAAGTTTGCAAAGTAGTTAATTTTTTAGAAACTAAATAGATTTGATCACTTAAATAGTTTAGTAAACTATTTTGTTGTTCTATTGTACCATTACTTGGAAGATGAATACTATGTTCATGAGAATTTAAACTGAAAGGACATTCGTAAGATTCAGGAAGAACTAAAGCTCTAGACATCTCTGTATAGAGGTTCTTATAAACTTAGACACGTTATTTCCTTCCTTTCTTTTACTAGATTAGATAACAGTATCGCTTTGACCCTGTTCTCTCCGGCTATGTAACCTCTAGGGGTGGCTTTCTCCCTAGAGTTAGGCAGCCATAACTGAAGCGTCCCTTCCGGACATATAGTCAACCACAAGCACTATTACAAGCTTCAGAGAGACAGAGCACAGCCATGTTTCGTTTCCTACCTCATGGCGTAAGATACTATTACCTAAAATAGCTTAAGAAATTAAGGAAATAACATGCCTAAACAGTTTAGCCAGACATGGCTAAGTTAAGGATACTTACAAAAAAAAGAAGAACGGAACTGCACAAGGCTCTGATACCAGTTTGGTTGTCCTCCAGTATATGGGTTCAACAAATCATTCTTTCCCAAGAAAACAAAATATGGAAAAAAATCCGGAGAATACAAATCTAGATTCAAAAAGCATAACAAGAAAAAATACAAGGTATCCAGAAAAAAATGGAAACCTGAAAATAAGGAGAAATACAAAAAGTCAAAGAAATTTGGTAAACGAAAGTTTATTAAGACAAATCAAACAGGTATGAAAAAGAATTGTACATGTTTTAAATGTGGAAAACAAGGACATTATGCTACAGAATGTAGAGTAAACATTAAGACAATATGGTTAGATAACTTGGAAACATATGACATCCATACGGGAACCATAGAAGAAGTCCTTAGTGATAATTCTTCTATATATGAGATAGAAACCATATATGAAGGAAGTCCTTTTAATTCTGATTCTTCTGAAACAGAAGAGTTCAATATAAACATGTTAACTTTGAATAAAACATACCATTTTATACAGGTAATACCCCTGTCTAAAACAACTATATTACCAAAAAGGGAATCATTAAAATTCCCAGGACATATTCTGTATGCTAACAATCATTATAGCATAAGAAGATATCAGTCCATAGAAATTTATTTAGACCTGATTATAAGAATTCCTTATGGATATTATGGAGAAATTAAAAATCTAAGACATCATGCTCTTAGAAATATATTCATTACTTATGGAATAATAGAATCTATGACAGATCAAAACATAAGCATAATAATGAAAAGTACAAGTCTAGATGATAATCCATATCAAATTCCTTTAGGAACTCCTATTGGGATACTTATAATCCATAAATACGAAGATTTAGCATTGGTAAAAGTTGATCAAGATATTTTACTTTCAACATCTCCACCTCTTAGTCCAAAGTTTACCCCTGGACAATCTTCAAAAGAATCTATGTTTGAATACAAAGTATATATGAATACATTGAAGGAAATAGAACCTCAAGAAATTCATAATACAAGTATTGAAAATAGCCAAGGAGAACATTATGAAGTAACTGATGAAGATATTGAAAGACTAAAACTTTCCATACCACATGCTAAACAAGAAGAGGTATATAAACCTCAGTCCAAATTTAAATCTTTATGGACAAACAAACCTACCTATGTATTCGAAAGAATGCAAGGAAATATAGAACTAAAAGGAAATGAAGATTTTACTTCTATAAAATTACTAAACTATCATCAGATAGAAAATCTGAAGCAAAGATATCCTAAAAAGAAATATTTACACATTGGATTAATCCAAATAAAGATTACTGGTCTATTCAGATCTGGAATAGACACACCAATCATGTTAATATGTTGTGATGAAAGAATCATCAATAATCCTCTAAATAGTATATTGGGAGGAGCAAAATCAAATCTAGCAAATAGAATATTTGGAGTAAATATACATCCTGATTTTTGCATCAGCCTACATGATACAAATATAGAAAAAGCCTGTACTCTTTCTATAAATTTAAAAGGAATTGAGATGCTTCCTGGATCTCAAGTATTGGGAATACAATGGGAACACTGTTTAGCACTAAACGAAACATCTACTTTTAGATCTATTACACCTACACAGTTTATTAAACTCTTTGAGGTTGGGAATGGAAAAATAATCCAACCAAAATTGGTCAATATAAGACATTTGAGATATGATAATGAGATGCAAATATTCTTGAAATCTTTAAAACCACAGACACATCTCCCTATAGAAACATTTATTGCTTCAGGCAATACTATTTCTACTACGATTATAAATCCAAATATTCCAAGAAGTCTTAGTACCACTGGATATCGAAATTCCAATATTCTGGTTGAACAAGCTAGACCTAGTATGTCTACTTTAGAAAATACTCCTCTTGAAGGAAGGACTCAACGGATCCTTGATCTTCAAAAACAATCAGAAGACCAACATATTATAAGATTACCACCAAGTTCATTTGGTTTATCAAATGTCGGATCTTCTTAAGAAAAAACCTCAATTACACATATACATTCCCATGACATTATTATTTCCTGATCAATCATGTCTTACCTTACATACTTTACTAGATTCAGGTGCTGAAACTAGTCTTATACATGAAAAATTTATTCCTAAGCAATTGTGGCTAGCTCTAGAAAAGCAAGCAAGCTTAAATGACTTTATGGGTAGACCTGTCATTATTACTCATAAGGCAAATATCTCTATTGCTATTCCAGATATTCATAATATCTCTCATCACTATACTTTTGAATTTGCTTTACTACCTATTGATTTCAATGTCGATTGCTTAGTTGGCATGAATAACTTACGACATTATGCCCCTTTCAACTCTCAAATTTTTTTATTTGATAATCATCAAATACCAAGGGTTCCTTTTCCGGTCCCCTTAGCTTCATCTTATACTGCAGCCCAACGTGGTGAACAACTTATTTCCACCCAAAACAACTGCACTTATCCTCTTACTATCTTCTCTAATACAGAAGAAATCATACACAGTATGCTGAAACCATTATATTCAAATAACCCTTTATTATACTTTGAAAAGGCACCAAGATACTGTACCCTTACATTACTAGATCAATACAGAAATACTAATGTAAGATCAAACAGTATAATGGTATCCCCTATAGATAAACAAGAATTTTCAGCTCAAATAAAAGAGCTTTTATCTCTTAAATTAATACAGCCTAGCAGCAGTCCTCACTCATCACCTGCTTTTTTAGTTAGAAAACATGCAGAGCAAAAAAGAGGAAAGGCCAGAATGGTCATTAATTATAGAAAATTAAATAGCTATACAAAGTTTGACGGCTATTTTATACCTGCTGCAGAACAATTAATAAAACAGATACAAGGATCAAAATACTATAGTAAATTTGATGCTAAATCAGGGTTTTGGCAAATAAGATTAGCCAATAAAGAATCTATAGAATTAACTGCTTTCAGTTGCCCCCAAGGACACTATGAGTGGTTAGTAATGCCATTTGGGTTAAAAAATGCCCCACAAATATTCCAAAAATGGATGAACTCTATGTTCGGACATCTACATTTTGTAGTAGTTTACATAGATGATATACTAGTTTTTTCTCCTACAATAGAAGAACATAAACAACATTTACTTCAAGTAGCAAAAATACTGGTAGATAATGGGATTATACTAAGTCCTACAAAAATACAGTTATTTAAAAAGGAAATAGAATTCCTTGGGAAATATATAAAAGAAGGCCAAATGGAATTACAACAACACATATATTCCAAGGTAAAGGAATTCCCTAGAACATTTAAAACCCTAAAACAATTACAGAGTTTTCTGGGACTTTTAAATTATGGAAGAAAATTTATTCCTCACTTATCCCAGTTGGTCCAAAATCTGCAAGAAAAATTGACTATAGAACAATCCAAATATAAATTGGAAAATGGCGAACAACCAAGAAAATGGAATACAGACAAAATAGAAATACAGCTCTCTTCAAAAGAAGAGAAAGAAATAGAAAATATAAAAGGATTGATTACTCATCAAACAATATTATATTTTCCTACCAAGGATGAATTAATAACTCTCCAAACTGATGCTTCTGAACTATTCTGGGCAGGAGTAATAATAACCAAAGGAAAAGAAATAATAGCATATACCTCTGGAAAGTTTACTAAAACCCAACAAAAGTATTCCACTTATGATAAAGAATTACTGGCCATTAAGTTAGCTATAAAAAGCTTAAAAATATATTTACTCAATAGACAGTTCGAAATAGAAACTGATAATAAAGCAGTATCCCAGTTTCTAAAAAAACGAACAATAAATAATCCTGAAGAAAACATCAGAAGAATAAGAATTGCTTTATATCTGGAAATATACCAATATGATGTTAAATATATTCCTGGATTTACAAATATTCTTGCAGACTTATTATCCCGACCAAATGATGGGTAACAAAAGACAAAGGACTATGCTAAGACGAAAAAGAGAAGGTCCAAGCTCCTCAAAGAATCCCCTTTCAGAACAGCCTGAAAGCCATCACCTTTCAGGACAACCTGAAAGCCCTCCAGAACATATCCTGGTCGAATTCAGAAGGCTACAACAGAAGTTTGCTGACCTGCAAAATCTTGCCAGACAGCTATGCCAGGTCTCTGTTCTTTCCAAATCCCAAGAAATGAAGCAAAAGGAGAAAAGCTGGTTTTGTGGTTCTTTGCCTGAAGAACAAGAACTCAAAACCATTGTCTCTAGAAGCAACCTTTCAGACATAGTAATCTGTCCAAATACAGATTTCTACCAGCTCCTATCACTTTTAGAAGTTGACTCTGAAAGGGCAAAACAATTCAGGGCAGAAGCCATTGTGAACACAATGGTAAATCTACATCAGCAGAACTGTCTATCACATGAGCATCTCCTCCTCTTTTTCCACCATTTAGAGGTTACAGAAATAACCCAGATTCTGCTTAAAGAAGAGGCTTTGATCAAAAATAAATATGAACGCCCAAGAATATCTGTCTATTTAGGAGATATCCCTGAATCTGCCAGAGCCCTCCAACTTGGGGTTGTTCATAGTCTTTATTTAAGCACTCTACATCCAGAAGATTATCTCGATCACATTCCTCAAATATGCAGTGACCGAGTTTTATCTTATTCTAAGCAGCACTCCTGGGAAACTGGATTCTGGTTCCGGATATGGAGCATATGGGAAGAAAGAAACTTGTACCAGTTATTCTCTTCCTTCCAGATATGGGAACTCCATGATGAAAGTCAGCAATTTGCCCATGGATGGGGAATTTATCCTAAGCATGAATTCAATTATGAAGAACAAGCTTATGGAGCTGCTAAAGAGTTTTTTACAGAAGCAATGACTGACAGCCTTTGTGGTGCCAGATCTATTACCATCAGCAAAAACATTATGCTCTATGACCATCTTTCAGCCATTGAATCTGCTCAAACAAAAATAAGAAAAGTCATCTCTTTTCTTACCAGTATTAACCTGGGAAGGATTGGGCAAAAGGCAAGGAATAATTGCAGCAAAGAAGGACTTTTTCAGGTAACATAAAAAGCGTGGTGGGCCCATGCCACGACAGAAGATTCCTCCTTATCCCCTCTACCAACAAAAAGACATCACTCAGCAAAAGAGGGACCCATAGAGGACAATAATGTAACCTTTTTCCTGTACAAAGGACAATAATTCAGTCCTTTTTTCTGTACATCTTTTGTAAAGAAGCTTTGTAAAAGATTCCTTCCTATCTGAAGGACGTCTTTTGAAACATTATAAATAAAGACATCAGCAGAAGGGAGGAGGCAGAGAGCCTTTCCGAACTTCTTTTTTTCTTAAGCTTACTTCTTCCTCTGATCTGCTTCTTAGTTTCAAATAGTGTGAATAAATAGTAGCGCTTTATACTGGAGCAGAAGCTCTCCTGCAAACATACCCTCTAACGAGGACTATCATATATCAAATATACCCTCTAACGAGGAGCAGTATTTATATAATATAAATATGGAACGTGGGGAATCTTCTACCCAAATGATTTCTACAGGTAGACAAAATCCACCACATCCTAATACTACTGAAGAAACTATGTATCATAGAGATACAGATGAAAACTATGTAGATTCCTATATCTATAAACAAGGAAAGAGACATCAAACTACTACTTCAGGATTAATATTTAATGTTGATCATATACCAACAAATGATTTAAGAGACTACATACTCAATTGGGAACAATTAATGGTAGGGACAAATACCCTTATGCCACAGGGAATTTCCCACCAAGATTTTGTAATATTAGCTTGCGGATATTGGCAAGGAATAGCCTTAAGATGGCTAACACAATATGAAAAATTATACCCAACTGAGATAATAGCTTTAAATAGCCATGAATCTAGAAGAACAGCTTTACATAGTATTTGTAAAAGCCTATATGGAGACTTAACTGGAGAAGATATTAATGCTGAAGGAATAGATGAAAATATCCTTCTAAAACTAAGATTGTGTAACATCTGTTACCTAGAAGAATTTGCTAATCTATACATCAGTCATATTTTTAAACTGAATACCTTAGATAAAAAAATCTTTTGGCTAACAGCCTTCTTTTCTAAGTTACCTATACCATGGGATACCATGATAGAGAAAAAATATAACAGTCTTAGAGCCGGAGGTATTCCACACAATACAGGAGCTTTAAAGAAAGCTTGTATGGAAACAGTTAAGAAAACTTGCCAATTACAAAAGGCAAACAATCATCTATCCAAATACATACATAAGTCTGACATCAAAACTTCTTGCTGTCCTAAGTATGATCCAGATATTAATTATCAGTTTGGTTGTCCTCCAGTATATGGGTTCAACAAATCATTCTTTCCCAAGAAAACAAAATATGGGAAAAAATCCGGAGAATACAAATCTAGATTCAAAAAGCATAACAAGAAAAAATACAAGGTATCCAGAAAAAAATGGAAACCTGAAAATAAGGAGAAATACAAAAAGTCAAAGAAATTTGGTAAACGAAAGTTTATTAAGACAAATCAAACAGGTATGAAAAAGAATTGTACATGTTTTAAATGTGGAAAACAAGGACATTATGCTACAGAATGTAGAGTAAACATTAAGACAATATGGTTAGATAACTTGGAAACATATGACATCCATACGGGAACCATAGAAGAAGTCCTTAGTGATAATTCTTCTATATATGAGATAGAAACCATATATGAAGGAAGTCCTTTTAATTCTGATTCTTCTGAAACAGAAGAGTTCAATATAAACATGTTAACTTTGAATAAAACATACCATTTTATACAGGTAATACCCCTGTCTAAAACAACTATATTACCAAAAAGGGAATCATTAAAATTCCCAGGACATATTCTGTATGCTAACAATCATTATAGCATAAGAAGATATCAGTCCATAGAAATTTATTTAGACCTGATTATAAGAATTCCTTATGGATATTATGGAGAAATTAAAAATCTAAGACATCATGCTCTTAGAAATATATTCATTACTTATGGAATAATAGAATCTATGACAGATCAAAACATAAGCATAATAATGAAAAGTACAAGTCTAGATGATAATCCATATCAAATTCCTTTAGGAACTCCTATTGGGATACTTATAATCCATAAATACGAAGATTTAGCATTGGTAAAAGTTGATCAAGATATTTTACTTTCAACATCTCCACCTCTTAGTCCAAAGTTTACCCCTGGACAATCTTCAAAAGAATCTATGTTTGAATACAAAGTATATATGAATACATTGAAGGAAATAGAACCTCAAGAAATTCATAATACAAGTATTGAAAATAGCCAAGGAGAACATTATGAAGTAACTGATGAAGATATTGAAAGACTAAAACTTTCCATACCACATGCTAAACAAGAAGAGGTATATAAACCTCAGTCCAAATTTAAATCTTTATGGACAAACAAACCTACCTATGTATTCGAAAGAATGCAAGGAAATATAGAACTAAAAGGAAATGAAGATTTTACTTCTATAAAATTACTAAACTATCATCAGATAGAAAATCTGAAGCAAAGATATCCTAAAAAGAAATATTTACACATTGGATTAATCCAAATAAAGATTACTGGTCTATTCAGATCTGGAATAGACACACCAATCATGTTAATATGTTGTGATGAAAGAATCATCAATAATCCTCTAAATAGTATATTGGGAGGAGCAAAATCAAATCTAGCAAATAGAATATTTGGAGTAAATATACATCCTGATTTTTGCATCAGCCTACATGATACAAATATAGAAAAAGCCTGTACTCTTTCTATAAATTTAAAAGGAATTGAGATGCTTCCTGGATCTCAAGTATTGGGAATACAATGGGAACACTGTTTAGCACTAAACGAAACATCTACTTTTAGATCTATTACACCTACACAGTTTATTAAACTCTTTGAGGTTGGGAATGGAAAAATAATCCAACCAAAATTGGTCAATATAAGACATTTGAGATATGATAATGAGATGCAAATATTCTTGAAATCTTTAAAACCACAGACACATCTCCCTATAGAAACATTTATTGCTTCAGGCAATACTATTTCTACTACGATTATAAATCCAAATATTCCAAGAAGTCTTAGTACCACTGGATATCGAAATTCCAATATTCTGGTTGAACAAGCTAGACCTAGTATGTCTACTTTAGAAAATACTCCTCTTGAAGGAAGGACTCAACGGATCCTTGATCTTCAAAAACAATCAGAAGACCAACATATTATAAGATTACCACCAAGTTCATTTGGTTTATCAAATGTCGGATCTTCTTAAGAAAAAACCTCAATTACACATATACATTCCCATGACATTATTATTTCCTGATCAATCATGTCTTACCTTACATACTTTACTAGATTCAGGTGCTGAAACTAGTCTTATACATGAAAAATTTATTCCTAAGCAATTGTGGCTAGCTCTAGAAAAGCAAGCAAGCTTAAATGACTTTATGGGTAGACCTGTCATTATTACTCATAAGGCAAATATCTCTATTGCTATTCCAGATATTCATAATATCTCTCATCACTATACTTTTGAATTTGCTTTACTACCTATTGATTTCAATGTCGATTGCTTAGTTGGCATGAATAACTTACGACATTATGCCCCTTTCAACTCTCAAATTTTTTTATTTGATAATCATCAAATACCAAGGGTTCCTTTTCCGGTCCCCTTAGCTTCATCTTATACTGCAGCCCAACGTGGTGAACAACTTATTTCCACCCAAAACAACTGCACTTATCCTCTTACTATCTTCTCTAATACAGAAGAAATCATACACAGTATGCTGAAACCATTATATTCAAATAACCCTTTATTATACTTTGAAAAGGCACCAAGATACTGTACCCTTACATTACTAGATCAATACAGAAATACTAATGTAAGATCAAACAGTATAATGGTATCCCCTATAGATAAACAAGAATTTTCAGCTCAAATAAAAGAGCTTTTATCTCTTAAATTAATACAGCCTAGCAGCAGTCCTCACTCATCACCTGCTTTTTTAGTTAGAAAACATGCAGAGCAAAAAAGAGGAAAGGCCAGAATGGTCATTAATTATAGA
Source organism: Dracaena cambodiana (assembly GCA_036321105.1). Lineage (NCBI taxonomy): Eukaryota > Viridiplantae > Streptophyta > Magnoliopsida > Asparagales > Asparagaceae > Dracaena > Dracaena cambodiana. Next base: position 9,457,803 of record JAYEPQ010000019.1, on the reverse strand, counting down.
AAATTAAATAGCTATACAAAGTTTGACGGCTATTTTATACCTGCTGCAGAACAATTAATAAAACAGATACAAGGATCAAAATACTATAGTAAATTTGATGCTAAATCAGGGTTTTGGCAAATAAGATTAGCCAATAAAGAATCTATAGAATTAACTGCTTTCAGTTGCCCCCAAGGACACTATGAGTGGTTAGTAATGCCATTTGGGTTAAAAAATGCCCCACAAATATTCCAAAAATGGATGAACTCTATGTTCGGACATCTACATTTTGTAGTAGTTTACATAGATGATATACTAGTTTTTTCTCCTACAATAGAAGAACATAAACAACATTTACTTCAAGTAGCAAAAATACTGGTAGATAATGGGATTATACTAAGTCCTACAAAAATACAGTTATTTAAAAAGGAAATAGAATTCCTTGGGAAATATATAAAAGAAGGCCAAATGGAATTACAACAACACATATATTCCAAGGTAAAGGAATTCCCTAGAACATTTAAAACCCTAAAACAATTACAGAGTTTTCTGGGACTTTTAAATTATGGAAGAAAATTTATTCCTCACTTATCCCAGTTGGTCCAAAATCTGCAAGAAAAATTGACTATAGAACAATCCAAATATAAATTGGAAAATGGCGAACAACCAAGAAAATGGAATACAGACAAAATAGAAATACAGCTCTCTTCAAAAGAAGAGAAAGAAATAGAAAATATAAAAGGATTGATTACTCATCAAACAATATTATATTTTCCTACCAAGGATGAATTAATAACTCTCCAAACTGATGCTTCTGAACTATTCTGGGCAGGAGTAATAATAACCAAAGGAAAAGAAATAATAGCATATACCTCTGGAAAGTTTACTAAAACCCAACAAAAGTATTCCACTTATGATAAAGAATTACTGGCCATTAAGTTAGCTATAAAAAGCTTAAAAATATATTTACTCAATAGACAGTTCGAAATAGAAACTGATAATAAAGCAGTATCCCAGTTTCTAAAAAAACGAACAATAAATAATCCTGAAGAAAACATCAGAAGAATAAGAATTGCTTTATATCTGGAAATATACCAATATGATGTTAAATATATTCCTGGATTTACAAATATTCTTGCAGACTTATTATCCCGACCAAATGATGGGTAACAAAAGACAAAGGACTATGCTAAGACGAAAAAGAGAAGGTCCAAGCTCCTCAAAGAATCCCCTTTCAGAACAGCCTGAAAGCCATCACCTTTCAGGACAACCTGAAAGCCCTCCAGAACATATCCTGGTCGAATTCAGAAGGCTACAACAGAAGTTTGCTGACCTGCAAAATCTTGCCAGACAGCTATGCCAGGTCTCTGTTCTTTCCAAATCCCAAGAAATGAAGCAAAAGGAGAAAAGCTGGTTTTGTGGTTCTTTGCCTGAAGAACAAGAACTCAAAACCATTGTCTCTAGAAGCAACCTTTCAGACATAGTAATCTGTCCAAATACAGATTTCTACCAGCTCCTATCACTTTTAGAAGTTGACTCTGAAAGGGCAAAACAATTCAGGGCAGAAGCCATTGTGAACACAATGGTAAATCTACATCAGCAGAACTGTCTATCACATGAGCATCTCCTCCTCTTTTTCCACCATTTAGAGGTTACAGAAATAACCCAGATTCTGCTTAAAGAAGAGGCTTTGATCAAAAATAAATATGAACGCCCAAGAATATCTGTCTATTTAGGAGATATCCCTGAATCTGCCAGAGCCCTCCAACTTGGGGTTGTTCATAGTCTTTATTTAAGCACTCTACATCCAGAAGATTATCTCGATCACATTCCTCAAATATGCAGTGACCGAGTTTTATCTTATTCTAAGCAGCACTCCTGGGAAACTGGATTCTGGTTCCGGATATGGAGCATATGGGAAGAAAGAAACTTGTACCAGTTATTCTCTTCCTTCCAGATATGGGAACTCCATGATGAAAGTCAGCAATTTGCCCATGGATGGGGAATTTATCCTAAGCATGAATTCAATTATGAAGAACAAGCTTATGGAGCTGCTAAAGAGTTTTTTACAGAAGCAATGACTGACAGCCTTTGTGGTGCCAGATCTATTACCATCAGCAAAAACATTATGCTCTATGACCATCTTTCAGCCATTGAATCTGCTCAAACAAAAATAAGAAAAGTCATCTCTTTTCTTACCAGTATTAACCTGGGAAGGATTGGGCAAAAGGCAAGGAATAATTGCAGCAAAGAAGGACTTTTTCAGGTAACATAAAAAGCGTGGTGGGCCCATGCCACGACAGAAGATTCCTCCTTATCCCCTCTACCAACAAAAAGACATCACTCAGCAAAAGAGGGACCCATAGAGGACAATAATGTAACCTTTTTCCTGTACAAAGGACAATAATTCAGTCCTTTTTTCTGTACATCTTTTGTAAAGAAGCTTTGTAAAAGATTCCTTCCTATCTGAAGGACGTCTTTTGAAACATTATAAATAAAGACATCAGCAGAAGGGAGGAGGCAGAGAGCCTTTCCGAACTTCTTTTTTTCTTAAGCTTACTTCTTCCTCTGATCTGCTTCTTAGTTTCAAATAGTGTGAATAAATAGTAGCGCTTTATACTGGAGCAGAAGCTCTCCTGCAAACTGGTATCCGGTGAAGAGTTGCTATTATTCTTTGACCATGGAGTGAATTTCTCCCTCTTGGTTTTAGCTTTTCATCAGAACATTTCGAACGAGCGGACTGATTTTACACACTCGAATAAGTTAGAGGAGAGGTAAGCCTGTGTCGGAAATATGGAGTGAATCTCATAGATTTCTTCAAAAACTCTTCGACAGAATCACAGAAATAATTTTTCTTTTGAGTGGGTGTGCTAGAGAAGGCTTGTGAAGAAGTAGGATCTTTGTCTTCTCATCATCGAAATGGATCTTTTATTTATAGAATAGGTGACTGGAGGATGAGGTTCCTTAGAGGATAGATATTTGTCGACTCTAAAGCAAAGCGAGACCATCGGAATTGTTTTTCCAACTAAACGACGATTTCTATTTTGTTTCATCAGAGAATGATTCATCATAAAAAGAGTTGGAACCAGAATACGTCTGAAAACGAATCTTTTGAAAAGTGGCCACGGCAGACTGACGCCCCAAAAGAGGTTGCCGAGCTCAAAGATGCTCTCCAGAGTTGAAAGACGGAGAGGGCAAACCACTGCTGATGAATGGGGATAAATAAAAAACATGGACACAGATCGACGAACTCAGACAAACCTATGCCTTTTCAAAACCCTCACTACCTTTTTACTTGAGATTTCATTTTCTGCTTTTATATAGTTGTGTGTTGTTTAGATCACATGTCGAGTGGTGGGTGACAAAGCCTAACTTCATGAGATGCTGCTTGAGCCGCGAGATCCCACTGTCTATTGAAAAAAGATTCTCAAACGGCTTTGCTTTCCCTTCAAGTCTATCTTCACTTCCACACAAAAAGAGAAAGAGAAAAACGAATTGCATATATGACTATGGTTTGCTATCTTCCCGAAGATACCAAGCAAGCTTTCAAGCCGAATTGGGCGTTGTGTCACCCGTCGTCATCTATAGAGATGTTTTTTTTATTTAAGACAAGACTGTGAATTAGCTGGTTTTAGAACAACAAATCTTTCTTTAGAATTTCATAGATAACTAATCTCGTACTTTCTTAGCTCTTGCTAGTACTTTAGGAAATGAAATTTAGGATCAGCGATAGTCGACCCGGCTTCTGAAGCAAACAAAGCTCCTTTCAAAAGGAGGGTTGCCTAGGAAGAGCATTGGTATCAATCACCTCGATCGAAAGCCTCTAACTGTAGACGTTCTTACCAGCTTCTTTCCTCTGGTCCACTAATCAACGGAGTCATACACTGGTCCAATTGCGCTAATGTGATACCGTCACGTATCCTCTCCCGTGGCTTTTGTTTTGTTTCATTCTAGCAACTGCTTCGCTTTAGGAGCCATTTGGTGTCGAACCACATAGCTTGTCCGAAGCTATGGCATTGATAGGCAAGGCTGGGAGGTATAGTAGGCAAGCTGTTAAATCCTTTGCAAATGTTGCAACTACTGGAGGAAGGTCATTCGAGAGATTATATTAAGACTGACCTCCCGAAAGATGTTACCCTTCCAATCTACGTGTGCACGCTTCGTCATTTTGACGGGCTTCCCATTCCCCCAATAGATGAGACTTATGTTCCCCCGCCATCTCCTACAATAGTCTTTATCACTAGCCTGTCTGACCTACCATGTGCTTGGTTCAGTCTTCTGTCTGGGAGCCCCGAACTTTTGGTACCTATGTCTAATATGATGATGAATCCCGACAGCAATTTTGGCCGAGAATAAGGTAGGGTACTAGTCCTGTATTTCCTGAAATAGGTCAGAGGGATGCTGGATTGAAACCAATTCGACAATATACCAAAAAAAAAAACATATCAAAAGACATCGAGCTACCTCTTCTAGATGGGCACCTTTCTTTCTCAACACATCTTTCTTTCGTCAGGAGAGGGAGTCCCGTTAGCCTCTATTTTAGGGAGTATTCCATGGTGGGAAAGCATCTTCTTATTTCGAAAGAGTACGAGAAGCTAGAAAACTCCAAAGGCAATGCGACGAAAAGGGTCAGACTGAGCGACAATGCAGGAAAGCAAGTCGTCGGTTGTAAGAAGAGTTTTAATGTGCCTACTTTTTTGTAACTTTCCATGGACTGACGGTTTCGGTATTTAGTAAAATCCGAGTCGACAGAACTAGAACGTAACTCCAGTAAAGGGTCAGCTAAGCCAGTACCGACGTGTCCCAAGCCTTTACCAAGTAAGTACAGAGCCAGTAGTAGCACCTGTAGCAAGCCTAGACCTGATGGTGATGGGGCAAACTCTCAAAAGCGACGTTGAGATTGTCCGAGCACAAGCTATAGTGAAATGAAATGACGTGTCTTTTAGGGCAACCGATCGATCCAATCACAGGAAGAGAAAGGAAAGGAGGTCAGCTATCCTAAATGAGTATAGGGTCGGTCTGACGCATCCGATGACATTTTCGACGGACTAGCTTTCCTCAATTGCTCAAAAGGACTGACTCGCTCTGGATGAATGTCCCAGAATCCGTAGTGGTGCCTACCTACTGGTATGCCTAGCCTGTGTCTGATTTGTCGATATTATTGAAATGGAAGGCTTTTTCAATCCCCTATCTCTTTGGTATTGGAAGGCCAACGTCGTAAGTAAAAGGAAGTGCATGAATCGGTTGAATAAGAGAGTACCATTGACGAAGGGGACGTCACTGAAGAGGATACTATCAAAGAGGGGAAGCAAGCCATCACAATGTGGGCAAGGAAAAGTGAGTGGATCGTCATATCGAAGTACTTCTTTCTCTACCCGAGTTTACGTCGAATGCCTTTGCTCGTGCGGCCATACCTCTCTCTCTGTCGTTGAGCATCTATCGATAGCCTTTCTCGTTCATCTATCTATATCAGGTCCCGTCGTTCAATCATCTCTAGCGTGCTATGCCTTTAGTGGAAAGATTGAATTGATTGGAATAGCAAGAGGGACACCAAATTCCTAAACAAGACAAAAACCAATTATATGTTGGAAACACATTTTCCGATCCTCTCTCTAGCAGCACAGGGTTGGCCCGGGGGACGAAGCAAATGCAAAGGTCACTTTAGCTTGTTGTACCGGAGTGGTTCATCATCAAAAGAATAATAATGGGTTGTAGCATTTTCTATTTTGTCGATTTGTCTAGAGGATGCTCTAGTTGCTACGGTCTGCTCTTAGCTGAATGCCTTGCTTCGCCCTACATCCCGTGGAAACAACGATGGAGAAGATTGACAACAGGAGGTCTTTACGACTTTTCTGTTATTACAGAGACTTCCCTCCCTCACATTTAATTCAATAGCACTGGTAATTCCTCCAACACCATCAACCGCGGATATGATAGATGATTCTATGCCATTCTCATTCCCTTTCGTCACTTGCTTTCCCTTACCCTATAGCTACTTCCCGCATTAGCACTACCACGACGTCCCACAGTGGATTATGGACATTCGTCTGTAGTTGTTACTTTGACAACGGTTATTTCATGAAGGAACGATATGAACCAAACCAAAAGAAAGAGTTTTTCTTGAACAACCGGGCTCACTATCAATTGAATAATCGAAGAGGGATGGGATCCTAGCGTAGAAAAGAGATCTGACGGTAGAGAGCTGACATAATCAATAGTAGTAAAGAACTAGTGATAGTACCACTGACGTGGACTGTTGGTGATGAAAAAGACGCTATTTATAAAACATGTCCGATGTCGAATGGGTGTCTATGAAGGGCTCTTGACTTTCAACCTCTAGTCAACAATCATTCCTTAAGTTTCATTCGTTCACATTGAAAGCACGAGCCGCGAGAAAAATTTTCGATCGTCGTACTAATCGCTAATCTCGATTCAACTAAGCCTGCTAGTCACTCGATTGAAAGTCGGATCGTCGCCTTCACTCCTACTCCTGACATTAAAGGAAGAAAACTTCACCTCAGAGCTTCACAAGAGCAATCACAGTCGAAAGAGCAAACTGATTCAACAATCACTATTCTTTTTCACTACTAACCGTGCCATGAACAGCATTCAGAGTCGACTCTGTAACAGGAAAATTCCAGACCGTTCTGCTCTACGCCTTCCCCACAGCTATACCATATGGAGTCTGTCTATTGCTCCTATAGGTTCTGCAGAATCGAAACTTCCTTTAGATAGAGAAGACTAAGAAAAAGAAGACTGTCACTCATCCTTTCGGGACAAGCCGCCGTAAAGCTTTCCAGCAGTCAAGCCAGATGCAGATTTCATAGCTACGCTTACTCCTTCAACCCCGAAAAGATCGGATTTGCGCGGAACGGATTCGATAGTCTTCCTTCACATGACAGTCGTGCCGTCGGAGACGACAGGGCCGATGGCAATTGAGGTTTCAAAGGACGGAGAGAACGGTCAAAATTGTCACAGGTTTGTTTGTCTACAGGACTGAATGTCTTATCGTAGTCAATACCATGAAGTTGGGAGATTTGGCCATAGAGATGGCCTTGACAGTCGCAGCAAGTAGCGTCGGCTTGAAAAGCCATTTGCTACCAAGGACATTCGATTCGGATAGGCAAAAGTGTCCAAGTCGAGTTGCCATCTCTCTTGGTCTGCCCTGTGCGGGATGAGGCAGGGATCCCGTCGACGGTATTTATCCACCAGTGAAGTAGATCTCAAACAACCAATGCAACCAATCCCGAAAGAAAGGCAATCAGAAGTGGAGTACTTCCCTTTCTTCGGAAGTGAAAGGTACGAATATTTTTCATATACGGAGAGCGTTGGTTGATGGTGAAGAAGATGCTAGGCTTGCTTGCATGCACACAAACGACGATTGTCTCACGATCTGACAGGTCTCAATAGAATAAATCAATTTTTTATAAGGAGGGTAAAGGCAAATGTCTGACTATGCGTCAAACTGACGAGAGAACAATATTCTATCGAGCGCAGAACTGATTGCCCCTTTCAACGGCTTGGGGAAACGTCACATCCTCAAAATGAGTGACTTTGACGAATGGAGGGTCTTGTGATTAGACCGGCATAGACTGGACAAGATGACGGGAGTAACGTCCCGCGTATTGAAGGTGCTTTCCCTAAAAACCCTCTTGATATACCTCTTTCTATGCCTCGAGTTGGTGGATCCCCATCAGTCGGCTTTCATTAAAGGCAGGAAGATCAGTGAAAACATTCGTCATGGTTCACGAGCTGGTCCGTCACTTTCATAGAGACAAAAACGGAACTCCTGATGTTTTGCACCAATTTCGATATTCGCAAGGCATAAGGAACTCCTGATGTTTTGCTCCAATTTCGATATTCGCAAGGCATACGACTCAGTTCCGTCGAGATACTGTCCTCAATACTCGTCAAATCCGTCGAAGTTTCCTAAAATGTCAGGTAAGATGTATTAAATAATGTATCCCCCTTTGCAGTTATGATTAACGGATCCCCATTGGGATTCTTCAGGGGGCTACGGTTTGAGCCAGGTGTCTTGTCAGAGCTAGTATTTTCACTCTAGTCATGGAAATATTCAGCTGGAAGTTGGAAAGGGAAGTAAACAACAACCTGATCAACCATTCGACGAAGATTTAATAAACATAGAGTTTAAGGAGAAATATATGCTGATGATTTTATTGGAGATTCGCAGATAGCTCCGTGCGTATTGGTTTTTTGGTTGGCTGAGCGACCACGTTGCGTGTTTGTAGGAGAACGCATTAAAAAACGAATATATTTATGCGCAGGACACTTTGAGCTAAGTAGACAAGGTAGTTGACCGGGCTTTTAGTCACATGGCGTGTATCAGGGGCCACGCTGGTGGCAGAGCCAACCAACATCCTCGTCTTCCTGCACATGAACCGACGCTGGTATAGTGTGGAGGTGTTTGTCCCTTTTTTCTAGAGTTTGCGTGCAATGATTTCCCATTGGTAGTTTCGGGGTTAAAGCACCCCGCAAAACCAACAAAGATGCCTCCAAGTTCTTCAAAGATGATGGGGTACGGGAATGGCAAAAACAAACAACAAAAGTTCTTTTTCATACGAGGGAAGAACGGGAGTACAAAGCAAGACCACGATTCAATAAACAACAACACGTCATCATACTCCTCCGCAAAAATTTTCTCCAATCGGCCTACCGTTCGTCAGCCACTTGTACCGGATTTATTTGTTCTATTAGAGGTTCTTAGTAGAAATCGGTGACCTTTTCTTCTTTTACTTCACATCACTTTCCATCTCTTTGATAGCTGGAAGTTCTCCAAAAGTATGAAAAGTTGGAGGACTTTGTACCCATCCATTCAAGTGTTGTTGAATTCTATTCAACAGCCTTAGGACCTGGAGTACATTTTTTGTTGTTTCCATTGCTTAAAGTGATTGTGATGACCACGAAGAAACAACGAATCCCAACTACGGAAACCTCAGAGCCAAAACTACTCAGAGATTTCCATCAGGCATAAGCATATGGATAATCTGAAATGCGACATGACATACCTAAAAGCCCTAAGAAATGCATGGGAAAGGAGGTTAGATTAACCCCGAAAGAAGTGATCTAAAAATAGATTTGACCTATAGTTTTCGGCTATGTTCAACCACCTATATATATAATTAAGTGTGCCTGAGTGTGTTAAGTAGCCTGAGTGTATTAGTTTTCTGTTCTGTATTAGTGTGTGACAAGTAGTAGTGGTGCGTTATTCTAATCTGGTATCAGTAGTAGTTTCTCAAGGAGGCGCTAAAGGTAGTAGTTGTTTTTTTGATAAGAAGACTATTGAAAAATGAATTATGCAAAATATGTGAGTTTGAACTTAATATCATAAAAACTAAAGAGGATGAAAAGACAGTCAAAGAAAATAATAATGAGACAAATGAAGAATTTATCTTGTGTTCTGAAAAACCTTTTGCGAAAGAAGAAGAGTATACGATAAGATACAATTCTGCTCCAAAGGAAGTAATGGATCACAAATTAGTACAGAAAAAACAAAGTCAAAAAATTAGTATGCAAATCGAAGAACATATTCCAAATAAGAATACGACTTAATAGTTGAGCTGATTAATTACTAGAAAGAGTTGTATAAGGATCAAAATAGCACTATTAAAGAGAGAGACTATCTAGTGAATAGGATACAAGAGACGTACCTCCAGTATAAAGATTTATTATACCATTTCAAGTTTGACCCTGGGATATACAACTTGGATGAAGATCTAAAATATGAAGTAGGAAGAACAGATGAAGAGGTTAGCCTAAATTCTGAATAATCCCCTAACAGAGAAGAGGAATATACGATACGATATGATGAGATAATCTTTGCCCTAAAACAAGAAAGAAGGTTTAATTATATTAAAGGAACATTCAGATTTAAAGGTTATAAACAATATTCATTACATGCACTACAAGATACATGGGCCACAGTTTGTTCTTGTCGAGAAAATGCTATACCACTAGAGAAATGGGAACCAATGAAATATCCAATTAAAATAACGGGGATCAGTGCGCATAAAACAACTATCCAAAACAAAGCCAAGAACATGGAAATTTGGCTTAATAAGAAAAAACTCATTATATCAAAACTCTTATGTTTTCCACACATGAATGTAGACATGATTTTAGAAAATAATTTAATTGGAGAATATTTGCCAATGATCGTAGAAAAACAAATGGTGTTTTTACATTAACGAGAAGGTAACCAATCCCAAAGGGTCGACATGCCACTCTTAGAAGGGCCTAGGTTTTTACAGAAGATTTTTCTCCTCCAAAAAATATCTCAGACAATGAAAACACATTAAAAAGTTGCGAAGCGATTTATGAGCTAGATCAAACCCACTGGCTTTATAAAACACTTAACAAAAATTTCAAAGAAGATACTTTAAAATTATGGGATCGAAGCCCAAGATTTTGTAAAATTCAGTTAAGAGACGACAACGTAATCATCAGAGTCTCTATACTAGCCAAGATATAGATGAATTCGACAATCAGATAGTGAACTTTTAAGTATAGGCCTAATAGAAAAACCCACTAGCCCTCACTCTAGTCCAGCATTCATGGTTATAAATCTTAATGAATTAAAAAGAAAAAAACCACGAATGGTAATTAATTACAAGAGATTAAATCAAAATCTAAAGTTCGATGGGTATTTTATCTCTAGTAAGGAAGTCCTAATAAATTTGACGAAAGAGTCTAGAGTATTCAATAAGTTCGACTGTAAGTCTGGTTTCTGGCAACTAAAAAATGACAGAGAAATCGAAACCACTAACAGCATTTAGTACGCTACGTGGTCACTTTCATTGGAATGTCATGCCATTTGGGTTAAGCACCGTACCACAGATATTTAAAAAATGGATGGACTCAATATTTAATAACTTAAAGGATTTCTATGTCGTGAACATTGATGACATTGTGGTTTTTTCAAAAACAAAAGAAGATCATAAGAAACACCTAAGGATCATTAGCGACATTTTTAAAAGACACAGGATAATACTCTCCCCAAAAAAGATTGAAATCGAAAAAGAATCAATAGAATTTCTTGGAATTATCCTAGACAAAGATGGTATTCAACTAAAAAAACATATCATTTCAAAAATCAAGGAATTTTCCAAAGAAATAAAAGATTAAAAAATAGCTATAAAGTTTACTAGGGCTATTGAATTATAGAAGAAATTTTCTACGAGAACTTACGAAGGAAGAAATAGCTCTATTGAAAAACTAAATAAAAATCAAGATTTCATCTGGACAGGCAAAGATAAAAAGTTTCTTAAACAAATTAAGCAGCTCGCAGAAAAGGCACCTGAAGTCTATCTACCTAAAACAGGAGATAAACTGATTTTAGACACCGATGCATCAGATGAATATTGGGGATGTGCACTAAAAGCAATTCCAAAGGAAAATTGGGACGAAGAGGGTCCACCTCTATCTCAAAATGGAATCAGACTCAGAAAAGAAGCATACCACAAAGATATTAAAATATGAGAAACTTTGCAGGTACAACTCTAGAAAATTCAAACCAAACAAATTAAAATGGATAATATTCGAAAAAGAACTATACACTATAAAACTAGCTTGCACCCGAATATTTTATTATCAGAACAGATAGAAAAGCCGTTAGAGATTTTCTAGTAAATACGAGAAAAACCTCTGGAAAACGCATGTAGTGCAGTACTCCTTTAAGATAGAACATGTTAAAAGAAAAGATAATTTTATCGCAGATTACCTAAACCGACCTAACAAGTAAAGAATAAGTAATTACAAGCACCTCCTAGACAAGGAAAATATTAGTAATCTACTAATAAATTTATTTTGCAGAAGAACGATAAGGGGAAGATTATAGCAAATAGTGTTCCTATTCCAGTAGCATTCGTCGTATTCGTGGGATACCAGCCGGGTATCTACACAAACTGGGAAAAATACTTCGACCTGATATTCGATTTTAATGAATCTTGTTGTAGGCATTACTACTCGAAAGAGAATGTCGTCTTAGCCTGGGAGATGTTGCGTCAGAATCCATACTTAGCGGAAGAGATTCGTGATCTCGCCCATCACATGCTCGAACCAAAAATAGCAAGCTTTCCCAAGTTAGAGATCCCATCACCATTTTACTCCAAAATAAATAGAGCCTGGCGAGCTCATCAGAAGGCAAATCTAGGTATTGGAACTCGTCGTGACTTCTAGAGGCACATGGGGAACTTAGCAAATCTTGTAATGAAAAATGAATCAGAACTCAAGTCCTTGAGAAAGGTTTGCTCAGATTATATACCAATCCTCAATGAGGGTATCATTAAGGAAGCAACCCCTAAATAAATTGATCTCTTAAAAAGAATGGGTAAGTTTTTAGAAAAAGTGTTACCCAACCTCACTTAATCAAACAGAACAAATGAGAACACTACAGTTCGAGATTATAGTACTAGAGGGATTGCAAGCATGTAGCGACTTTATACAGCAGGCCGAAGAAGAAATGGACATGAAGGTCGAGGCCAAAATAGAAGTCAACATAACTGAGCAAGCCCTCAGTAGGGAAGTCTCTGTATAGAGGCTACTAAAACAACTACCTGAAGAAGGCAACTCGGTGGTTGGGCTACTCGGAGAAGAGTCTGGAAAGTTCAAATACTATATTCTTTAGGGGAAACTAAAAGTGAAAAAATAAGTCCCAAAATCAAAACTCGACCAAGAGAAAATACCAGAAGCGACAATCGTGCCAATAGGAGGGGATGACCCTACCCCATCCACAAATGAATGAATGGATCTTGCATCTTCAGGTTCGATAGAAACTTCAGTCTCCGATAGTTTCATAAACTTTCTATAAGAATTTGAATATTTTAATGTAAATATAGTGTGCTAAAAAAAAGGCTCTCTCGACATCAACAGTGAATGTTCCTGATAGCGATAAAATATCAACAGTGAAGATTCCTGACAAGACATCAATAGTGAAGATTCCAGACAACAACAAGATATCAACAGTAAAGATTCCTGACAACGACAAGACATCAACAGTGAAGATTCGTGACAAAGACTTCTACAGCAAGATTCTCAGGAGGCTTCTCATGCAAGAGAGGTCGTCTATAAAAGGGGCTTCCGAAGGATCGACAAAGCATCGGCTAATCCGCAATGCCTTCTTCCTTAATAACATCCCCTCTCTCCCTCTCATCCTTTCCAATCTGTTTTGACAGTCTTATGCTTACCGATCAAACTACCGCTCACTTATAATTCTCCACCACCTATATTTATAATTAAGTGTGCCTGAGTGTGTTAACTAGCTTAAGTGTATTAGCTTTCCAGTCTGTATTAGTATGTGATAGTAGTAGTATCTATCTGGTATCAGAGTCCGGGCATTCCTTTTTTGGGCAGTAGGGGTCTGCAGTCTGTACAAAACTTTCGCTTTGATGGCTACTGTTCCGATATGTATTGTTTATTTTGAAATGTGAGAATAAAGATATAAAAAATGTAAGTATCGCAAATTCAATGGTTGAAGACTGTGGAATGGTTATAGATGATGAGTACAGAACATAATCTAAAGAAAATATCAAATCTGATAATAAGTTGATATATGTCAGGGAAGATAATAAATCCACAAAAGACTTGAGTGATTTAAAAGTGGAAAGAAAATTGAGAATTGATAATCTAGATCTGTCTAACATACACATTAAGGATAGGCAAAAAGCCATAAGCGACTGGGCGCAGTCTCTAGTATTAATAATAATAAATCACGAAGGGACATGGGATAAAGAAAGGGTTGTCAATTGCATCATGATGACCTTACAAGGAGATATATTGCAATGGACGAAACAATGGATAAATTCGGAAGAAGGAAAAAATAAGTAAAAGGAGTGGGTTGAAAACAACAAATCCATTGGATCTGAGGATATCCCCACTGACCTCATAAAGATTATAAAAGAAAATTTATATGGATTAATAGATAACAAGGCTTATGAGGAAGTAATCCTCTATGCATTATATAAAATTGAACTATGTGATATATGTGAATTCGAAAAATACTACAAAACATTCTCAAAATACTTAGAATACCATAAGACACAAAACTGGTTTGATCCGTTCTTTCACAAGCTTCCAAGTCTATGGGATACTAAAACACAAAACGGATATCTAGATTACCTAAAACACAACGAGAAAGAGAGCAATTTAAGACACTATATTCACTATGCTCTTAATATAAAAACGGATAAAGGAATGAAAAACACAATCAGTAGCTCTGCTAAAGTGAGGAAATGCTGAGAGAAGATAAATGGCGAGAAATGGAAAAAAGGAAGCAAGAAAAGACCAAAATCATTTGAAAAAGAAATAAAGAATAAGATACAACAACAAAGCCTATTAGAACTGCTGAACGTTAGAAAAAATTCTCTAAAGAAATTGACTAAGCAAGAAATACCATTATTGAAAAAACTAGATTAAAATAGAGGTTTCATCTGGATAGATGAAGATCAAAGAATTTTAAACCAGCAAGCTGAAAATACCCCAGAAGTTTACCTACCTAAACCAGTGTCTAGAAAACTTTTTCGATGAAGGCCATAGAGAAATTAGGTTCCTTCTTTGTGGAGCTTTAGATTACTTTTGATGGGGCCTGCTTCTTTAATCATGAAGGAGTTTTTAATCATGCCTCCCTTTTTTCTTTTGGATATATTAGGCTCCTTTCGGATGTATCAGGATCCTTTCGTCAAGCACCTTTTGCAGGGAATCTTTCTGTTGATGTCGGTTGTCAATACTTTTGTAGAGAATCTCACTGCTATTATTCTGATGATGTTTTGGTCTGTGAATGTCAAGTCTTATGGGATTTTTAGTAAATTCCCAGCTATCAACGGATTTGATTTGCCTTTACCAGCTACCGTTTGAGTTGGGCTAGTCATACTATTTCCCTAAGTATGATGAGTTGTCAAGAATTTCGTTTGGGCTTAAATGCCAAACTATTCCTTTTAGCAGCTTTGGTCTTTACAGGGTTTCCCTTTATGTTTTGTTTTAATTGGCTATATTTATATGAGTATACTTACAAAAAGTTGTAAAAATTACCAAAGGCTGAAATTTTAACCAAACCTGGAGATGCAAGGTCGTCTTACCTTGTAGGCATAACTAGAGGGTCCTTAGCTCAGATCCACACACAAACCATTCTTGCCACTAGGATTTTCTTGACTATCTCTAGTCCCATGCGTCCTCATGTGCCCCCAAGTGCCTTTCCGTTCATAAACTCGACTTCATAGATGGAACATTAGTACACTTTAGGCTTCCTTTCTATATCATGTAGCTTTTCTAACCTCGACCTCTTGTGGCTTGTCTGGTGGCCACTGAGGAACGAAGTGAATTGTTTGCTGCATGTCTTACATTTGAACACTCATTTATATTGTTGTTGGATAGTATTCTTAACGCTACGAAGATTGATATTCTTGTCGACTTCTAATTTTGTGACCATCTCATCTATGAAGATGTTTCACACTTGCAAATTTTCTTTTGCTAAGATCTTGAACTGTAATCCTAGATTTTTGCTTGATTCAGTGAGGATGAGAAGCTTCTTTTTGATCCTTGCCTTATATGCTGCTTGAAAAGAGCGATGATTTCCAACCTTAGAATTTATTCTTTGGTGTAATTCCCAGGCTCCCTTTAGCTCTGGAATTGCTCTGGAATTTCTTGGCTTATTACTTTTGTTTTTTCTGTCATACATGGATTCTGAAGTGATATAGCATCCTCACAGGAGTAGTAATGTCTTCTGCATGATTAATTGAATACATGTTTATAACATTTATCCCGTATTGTGTAGATACCTGGTTGGTATCCTACGTATATAACAAATGCTGCTGAAATAGCGATACTATTTGTTATAACTTTTTCCTTACCATGTTTCTCATCTTCAAAAGCTTGATTGATATATCAGTAGCATTTTCCATAATTAAGAATTTACTATTATTTTTTATTTGTTTTTTGATGTATCCAGGACTAAAGGTTGTTTTTCTCCCAACTGTATTTCCTAACGTTATGTTGTCTAATATCTGACTCGTTGTTCATTATAGGGATTATCTCAAACTCTGAATTGCTCTTGACATCAAGTTCGCACAACACTATTTATAGCGAAGCTTCATAGACAAAGCTCATTCTGTGCTAGACTTACGAGCTTGTAGTGACGGCGCTTTCCGAAAAAACCCTACTGCAATGACGGTGATGTTGCTATGCCCTCCACTCGCTGTCTACTAAACGAGCTTTCGAGCGAATTGAGCGAGCGAAGCCTTCCATCGAGCTTCCCCCTTTCCTCACCCAATTTCCCATTTCATTTCCGCTTCAGCTCCCTTGGTTTAGTTGGTTTGGTGGATTAATTGATTGGATACCTGAGAACCATAATCTTTCAAAGGAACAACTTCTATGATGATAGATAGGGGTCGGGTTTGGCATCTATGCCCCTGCCCTCCAAACAGTAAGAGATCATTTTAGCTCATGCTGCTCACACTCTTAGATCTTCACGGTGGCACCTCCGCCACCATAGTGTGAGCTGGGAGCAGCTCCAAAAATCCTAGCCTACTCAAAAATGAGCGTCGAAAGACAACGTCAACAACAATAACACAAAAAAGTACACGTTGGTTGCCCACTGACAGACGTCACGTCGAAGTGGGAGTGTTGTGAGGGTGACGGCGCGAAGCGGTGGCCTGACGAGAGGAAGCCAAAGCAACCAGGGCCTATTGAGCGCAGCTAAGCGGAGATGCGCCGGAGAAAGCGTCACGAAGGTAATCTCTACTCGGTCCGGAGCATTGATTCCCCAGGAAGAAGGGGACCACTCTATCTTTCAATTGCCTGTACTGTGCTCGAGATGGTCCCCCAGTTCCTGGGCTGCACCTCGAGGTGCATTTAGTTGTCGGAATTTATACTGGGTATATTTCCCATTTCATGGCACCTTTCACTAATCCATTCAACCTGCCCATCCAGACGCAGCGCCCTTTCTCATTATCATCTACCGCCCTTTCTTTCCTCCGTCCCTTTACCCATGAAGATCGTCGTATGTATGTTCGACCTCAGTTGTCGGTGCAAGGGATACGGTAAGAAACTTAGCTCCGCGAATCTAAGAAACTGAGGTCCGAGATCCGCATGAAGGAAGCTGACGTATAAAACGTTGCATCAAATATTTTTACATTTGATACTCATCCGATACCTCGTGTGCATTTTCCCATCCCTTTAGCACACTCCGTCACGACAGCACAGCGTGGTGAACAGCTTGTTGATACCACAAATACAAATACAAATACTTTTTATACATATCCCATTTCCGCTTCCTCAGATACTGAACAAGTGATACATAGTATCTTAAAACCCTTATATTCTAACAATCCTTTATTACACTTTGATAAAGCACCAAGATATTATTCTTTAACTATTTTAGAACAATACAAAGATACGAAAATAGGAGTCAACAGTATAATGGTATCACCATTAGACAAAAAGGAATTTTCTGAAAAAATCAAAGAACTATTAGACCTCAAGCTAATACAACCAAGTACTAGCCCACACTCTTCTCCTGCATTTTTGGTACGAAACCATGCAGAACAGAAGAGAGGGAAAGCTAGAATGGTTATAAATTATAGAAAGCTAAACAGTTATACAAAATTTGATAGCTATTTTATACCATCTGCCGAACAACTGATAAAACAAGTACAAGGATCAAAATACTATAGTAAGTTTGATGCTAAATCTGGATTCTGGCAGATAAAACTAGCTAACACAGAATCTATAGAATTAACAGCATTTAGTTGCCCTCAGAGATATTACGAATGGTTAGTAATGCCCTTTGGTTTAAAAAATACACCTCAAATATTTCAAAAATGGATGAACTCTATATTTGGACATTTATCATTTGTAGTAGTATATGTTGATGACATTCTAATCTTTTCTCATACTTTAGAAGAGTATAAACAACACTTATTACTAGTTGTAAAACTATTACTGGATAACGGAATTATCTTGAGTCCAAAAATGATTAGTTTATTTAAGACAGAAGTTGAATTCCTTGGAAAATACATAAAGGAAGGACAGATAGAATTACAACAACATATATATTCAAAGATAAAAGAATTTCCTAAAACCTTTAAAACTCTAAAACAATTACAGATTTTTTAGGATTACTAAATTATGGAAGAAAGTTTATTCCACAATTATCTCAGTTAGTTCAAAATCTACAAGAAAAATTAACAATAGAACAGTCAAAGTATAAAGTAGAAAATGGTGAACAACCCAGTGGAATACAGATAAAATAAGTATTCAGCTATCTTCTGCTGAAGAAAAGGAAATTGAACAAATTAAACAATTGATTACAAATTAGGTTATATTAATTTTCCTAAAGACGAAGAACTAGTAACTCTTCAAACTGATGCTTCAGACCAATTTTGGGCTGGAGTTCTAATAGCAAAACAAAAGGAAATAGTTGCCTATACTTCTGGCAAATTTGCTAAACCACAGCAAAAATATTCCACCTATGATAAAGAATTATTAGCTATTAAATTAGCAATAAAAAGTTTAAAGATTTATTTACTGAATCGTAGCTTCATGATTGAAACCGACAATAAAGCTGTAGCTCAATTTCTAAAGAAAAGAACTATAAACAATCCTGAAGAAAAGCTCAGGAGAGTAAGAATTGTTTTATATTTAGAAATTTATCTATATGATGTTAAATACATTCCTGGTTATACTAACTATCTTGCAGATCGTTTATCTCGTCCAGACAATGGACGAAGACCGCCTTAAACGGCTTCGGTTTATGGCTGAACAAGCCAAATGGACCACAGTTACTAACGACAAGAAGACCCCTGCATTTGGGAGCAACTCGAAGGATGAAAAGAAAAGACCCCTGAAAAGGGAGAAGCCTCAACCACCCTGAAAACTGGAGCACAATCCACAGCAATAGCATCAACCCCAACAATGGGAGTAAAGCAATTTCCACCACTAGGAATGACGTTCTACCGGTGCAAACATCATCTCAACCACCATCATCTTACAGCAATGTTGCCTCTGCTCAAAGGAGGATACAAGCCACAAAGCCCACTACAGCAGCTGTAGTTCGAGACTGGTACAATCTCAAGCTCAAAACTTCAAACCCACATATCTATGAAAAACTAAATGGATGCTACAGAGCCATTCAGTCCAATGATTTCTCTTCATCAAAATATTGGCTATCTCAGATAGAACAGATGATTATATCTATGTTTTCTCACTATACACAAGAGAAGACTGAAAAACAAGCCATTATTAAAGCTACTACAGAGCTATGCCGTTATACTTTTACAGCACAGAGATCTGATTTAACTCAGAGAATGGGTACTTGGTTCCAAGGCTCTTCTCAGGATCAGCAATATCTAAGAGAGACTGTACAAGACCTGGAGATAGCTGACCAGGTATATCATCCTTTATCTGAGTTTTACAATCTTCTGGATCTATGCAAAATTGAAAATGAAAAGCCAGACAGTTGGAGGCCGAGCTTACAGTCAATAAGATGATAGGCCTCAATCAACAGAACATGATCAACAACACTCAGCTAAGAAATTTCTTCAAACAGCTAGAGTGTACCGATATAATAGCAGTATTACAACAGCATGAGTTAATTTGGAATAAGAATAATTCACCACGAATTATCACTTGTTTCCAAGATATTGCTATCTGCAGAAAGGCCTTACAGCTAGGCCTTGTTCATGATGTTTTTGTCTACTCTTCTCATCCTGAAGAATACCAGGATATTCTTCCATCCATTTGCATCAAAAGCATTCAAGCTTATGCGTCAAGATATCAGACTAGTTTCTTCTTCCGCATCTGGAGTACATGGGAAGAAAGAAAGTATTTGAAGCTTTATTCCTCGGTGCAGCTATGAGAACTTCACAATCAAAACTATGCTCCATCATCAGCCTGTGATAATCTCCCTGTTCTGGACATAGAAGCAGAAACAAAAAAGGCTGCTCGAGAATTCTTTGACGAGGCATATAATAAAGCCATTACTGGTGCTCATTCTATAAAAATAGAAAACAATATTCTATTTTATGATTATATTGGAGCATTCGAGCATTCTGAAACTCGGATCCCCAAAGTCTTAGAATTCTTGTCCTCTCTTCAGCTTGGAAAGATTGGATCCAAGGCTAAAGATGAATTTTATGAAGACTTGGAAAGAATGGAAGATGAAGATCTCGGGGGAGAAGATAATCATGAAGATAATCCTGATAATCCTGCTATCAGGGAAATAATGGATGAAGATGCCCTCCACAATATTATGCAAGACTAAAAGCATGGTGGGCCCAAGATTGCTCCTCCACTACTCTAAAGGGGATTCCTTCTTAACCCTTCCGGCTCATTCTCCACTTTGCCGACAACACTTTTTAATAATTGTACTATTTTTAGCTTTTACTGTAACTCTTTAAAAAAGCATGTACTGTAGCTCTTTTTTAAAGTTTGTTCTTTTATAAACTTTAAAAGATTCCTTCTTATCTGAAGGGTCTGAGAAAGATTATAAATGAAGGGTTTCGGCCAAGAGGAAAGGTAGAGCTTAACGGGCCTTCCTCTTTTTTACTTCTTGAGTTCTGAGTTATCTGAAGTTCTCTCTAGTTCTTTAATTTTTCCTTTTGTGAATGTCTTCTAAGAAGAGCTGCCGCAGTATCTGGTATCAGAGCCTTGTGCACCGATCTTCTTCTTTTTTTTGTAAGTATCTTTCACACAGCCATGTCTGGCTGAACTCTTTAGACATGTTATTTTATTAATTTCTTTAGCGAAACTAGATATTAGTATCTTACGCCATGAGGTAGGAAACGAATCATGGCTGTGCTCTCTCTCTCTGAAGCCATGTAATAGGCTCGTGGTGGACTAGGTCCATGATGGACTGTTAGGTCATTGCTGCCGAACCCTAAGATGAAAGCCACTCTTAGAGGTTATATGTGCTGGAGAGAACAGGGTCAAAGCGATACTCATATCTAGCTAGCTAACGAAAGAAAGAAAATAGCGTGTCTAGATTATAAAATTTTTTCTAAAGATGTCTAGATCTTTAGTTTTACCAGATACATATGAATGTCCATTTAATTTAAATTCTCATGAACATAGTATACATCTTCCTTGCAATGGTACTTCTGAACAACAAAATAGCATGTTAAATTATCTAAATGATCAATTATATCTTGTTTCACAGAAATTAACTACTTTACAAACGTTTTTAAGTTTTCCCACTTTCTCTTCTAAAGAAAGATTTGGATCTGTTCATATGCTAAAAACATCTTGAAAATCTTTAAAAGATATTGATCCGGAAGAAATTGATTATCAGAAATCTTTGCAGTATAGGTTTTTACAGGAAAAAGAATTAAATGGAAAAATTGAATCTAAAGAACTTTTTGATTTTTATGAAAAATATTCTGCTTCCAAAAATTCTTTTCTACTGAAAAATCTTCTTCTGATAATGATAGTTATATTTCTGCTAAAAGTTCTTTTGATGATACTTTGTCTATATCCTCTAATGAGGAACAATACATACCCTCTAACGAGGACCAATACATACCCTCTAACGAGGAGCAAAATATATCCTCTAACGAGGAACAATATATATCCTCTAGCGAGGAAGAATTATATATAAATATGGAACATGGAGAATCCTCTTTCATGACTCTTCATCATCCAAGGAGACCAACTCCTCCTACTCCTCCACAAGAAGGTACAGATGATAATATGTATCATAGAGATACAAATGAAAGCTATATAGACTCCTATATATTTAGACAAAGTAAAAGACATCCAGGTTCTACGGTAAATCTAATATTTAACATAGACTATATACCTACAAATGAATTACGAGATTATATAGTCAATTGGCAACAATTAATGGTAGGAACATCTACCTTAATACCTGATTCTGTAACACACAAAGATTTTGTGCTATTGTCTTGCGGATATTGGCAAGGAATAGCATTAAGATGGTTAACACAATATGAAAAACTATGTCCAAATGAAATATTGGCCTTAAACAATCATAATACTAGAAAAGATGCGTTACATAGTATTTGCAAATTACTATATACTGATCTAACAGGCGATGATATAACCGCCGAAGATATAGATGAAAATATATTATTAAAAATGAGATTATGCAATATATGTTATCTAGAAGAATTTGCAAATCAATATATTAGTTATATTTTTAAGTGGGAACAAGTGGACAATAGAGTGGTTGTACCAGCCAACACTCATCTACGTATGATTGTAACACCTACTGATGTACCTCATAGTTGGGCTGTAAATTCTTCAGGTGTCAAATATGATGCTATATCTAGTCGTTTAAATCAAACCTCCATTTCGCTACAACGAGGAGTTTACTATGGTCAGTGCAGTGAGATTCATGGAACTAATCATGCGTTTACGCCTGTGCCTGGATATATAAGTCGACTGCTGAGCCCACTCTAGCTCAGCTGCATCACCCCACCCCGGGTCAAGGTGCGAGCCACCCGGCGAAGCAAGCTATTACAGCGAGTGGCTGGAGCATTTGGGAGCCGACGGAGCCAGTCAGTAGAGACGATAAAAGAAGGGGCCAGGCTCTCGGTAGAGCAGAGAAGACGGTTAGGATAACGAACTTGAAATGCGGAACCCGAGCGGCCGGGGAGCGAGCGGTAGTGGCAAATAGCGCCCTAGTTGATGGCATTCCTCTCTGCGGCTGGCACTCGAGGAACCACGGGACACTCTATACAGAGCAAACGACGTCGTCAGAGATGAGACGCCCGTGAAAGGACCTCAATTCTCATTAGGAGGTCGAACCGACGGACCTATAGAAGTCAGGGCTGCCCTGTCCCCATGGCAACGCAACAGTGTCCTAAGGGAGGAGTTGAGAGGCTTTATAGTAGTACGGACCTCTTTTTCATTCTAGGTCATGCGAAGGGGGCCAGTCCAACTATTGTACAGTTATTTTAAAAAGACAACAGACACTCTTAGTCCCGACACCACTCTCTTTCTAACTTATTCCAACTTATTCATTTTTTCTTTTCGTGCCGCGATGAACGAACTAAAAAGGAGGTCCGTCTCAGTGGAAGGAGAAGGACCTGCAACGGAAAATCCCCCTTATCCTCTTTTTGTTCCTAGCCGTCTGCTACGAGTCCAAGAAGCCTGGAATCATCAATATGAGGGATCCCTCAAAATAGAGAAGGGCGAGTAGGGCTTCTGCAAGAGCCTCCCCCTCTTCCCTGTCAATATAGATGGGAGGGACTAACATAACCAGCCTCTTTCTATGTTTGTACACCGTCTGTTTCAGGGTGGGGCCACCCTCCCTCGTGCTAATCCAGCCTCGAACATTTCTTTTCCACCCTTCCATAAGGGTCTTCTGACATTCTTGCGATTCCCAG
Organism: Dracaena cambodiana; assembly: GCA_036321105.1. NCBI lineage: Eukaryota > Viridiplantae > Streptophyta > Magnoliopsida > Asparagales > Asparagaceae > Dracaena > Dracaena cambodiana. The sequence goes on along the minus strand of JAYEPQ010000019.1, from coordinate 9,434,470 downwards.
CCTGATGCGAAGCGTGGTAATGTACATGTTCCGACTCGCCGATCATTATAGATCGGGAGGTTTGGCAAGGCGAAGGGATTGGATTGGAACTATGATCATATCAGTGGGCAACCAACTTGTACTTTTTCATGTTGTTGTTGTTGACGTTGACTTTCAACGCGCATTTTTGAGCAGGCCAGGATTTTCGGAGCTACTTCCAGCTCGCACTATGGTGGCGGAGGTGCCGTCATGAAGATCTAGAAGTGTGAGCAGTACGAGCTGAAGGGATCTCATACTATTTGGAGGGCAGGGGTATAGATGCCAAACCTGATGCCTATCTATCGTCGTAGAAGTTGTTCCTTTGAAAGATTATGGTTCTCGGGTATCCAATCAATTAATCCTCTAAACCAACTAAACCGGGGAAGCTGAAGCGGAAATGAAATGGGAAATTGGGTGAGGAAAGGGGGAAGCTCAACGGAAGGCTTCACTCGCTCAATTCGCTCGGAAGCTCGTTTAGTAGACAGCGAGTGGAGGGCGTAGCAACAGCGACGTCATTGAAGTAGGGTTTTTCTGGAAAGCGCCGCCACTACACGAGCTTGTAAGTCAAGCACGGAACGAGCCTTGTCTACGAAGCTTCGCTTTCTCGTCGTCGCTTGCTTCTGGCGAAGCTTGACGCACACTATAACATAGGCATTCTGGTATGGTATGAAGACTCCTTTTGGCGGCCATAGGAGCGATTGCGAAGCCGATGCCATCAAATCAAAAGGCGATCAGTCCTTATAGCAATAGAAAACCAAACGGCCAACTTATAGCTCTCTTTTTTCTTATTCTGTTTTAGTTGCTACTGAACTACTGAAGTCCCAAAGTCGACCGTTCCAGGAGATGTCCTTCACCCCAACCTGCAGCCTTCTCTTCTCGTTCCGTCTTTCCATTTTACTTCTAGGCGCAAGAAGTGCAAATAAGTCAATTCCTGCAACCTTCTCTTCTCGTTTCGTCTTTCCTAAGTAGGAAGTCGACGGCTCTGAAAGAAAGTAGACTTTTTTTCATTTTCTCCCGCACTCGTCTAAGTCAACACTCATTCCCGGCTTTCAGTCAGCAAGCGTCTAGTAAGCATCTCGTCGTATAATGTGTGCTTTTGCGTTTATCGTTCGATGCAGGCGGATCACATAATCATTCGTCATTTCGTTAGTGAGTACCGGGACTCTATTCAACGTTTTCGAGGGGTGGGAGGCTATGACTCTGTGATCCGATACGCTTTCCCTGAGCTGCGTCAAGCTTGAACGAGAACATGATCCCCACCTCGAGGACCAAGCCAAAGAAAGGGACCTAACTCTGAGATACGGAGTTTGTCGATCGGTGATATTAAAGATAGATAACTATTTGCTGAATCCACTGTGTCTAAGAACGTCGCCTGTTCCACTGTGCCTGGCTTACGGACTGTGCCTGAGAAGAAAGACAAATAGATATTGGTTTTGGGACGGAGCGTCGAAAGCCCAGAACAGAGGACAGAAAGCTGACGCATAGGTGAAAGGGGCATCGCGATTAAGTTGGGGAATCCATAGACACAGATAGCACGCCAGCAAAGAGATAGTGAATCTCTCTTCTCGATATAGAAGCGATCTCGAAAAAGTCTTTCAAATGTCATGCGTCCGACGAGTATGACCTTTCGAGTGACAAAGGGCACGATCTTGAGGCAAGGGGAAGTGGAAGCATAGAGGAAATAAAATCCACAAACAAAAAATAAAAAGGAAGAGAAATAGGAATTCAGACCGATATGACGAGTCATAGAGTTAGCAAATCCACTGCCTGAGAAGACAGAAATAGGTATTTATTTGAAAAAGACAGAGACAAAAAGAGGAGATATTGAATAGGGAAAGAGAAGCCAATAAAGACATTGTTCCTGCCATTTTTTCATAAGTGATCAACCAAAAACAGATGCGCAGGCAATTCTATCAGAACGAGAGGCCGAGACTGAAATCAGGATAAGCCAATGGGATACCAAAGGGATAAGGCAATCCGATAGACTAAAGGGATAAGGCAATACGATAGAGAGATGTCGTTCTTTTATGCCTGCTCTTTGAGCTCCTGTGACTCAAGTCACAAAACTTGTGTGAAATTACAGTATACAAGTCGATCAAACCTAAAGGCGACGATGCTGACAGTACGAGCGTCAAAGTGTCCATAAGTATCGAAGCATATGGAGGCAGCAAGTCGGAAGTCGACGCTCCAAAAAACGAGTGATTAGCCTGCGGTGCGGATCTGCTGACTCGACTAAGAAAAGATATACTCCAAAAAATAAGAGAAAAGACGAGCGTTTGATTTACAGAGAGCAGCATAAGAACAACTCCCCTACTTTCATTTGCTCTGCAAGATGCATTTTTGAGATATAGTGATCCATACTCTCTCTCTTTCGGGAGGCGTCGAGCGTCGGTGACTTAGGCTCTGTTTAGCAGACCAATATCTACATATCTCTATTGGGGGCTGCGATACGTCGTTATGCACGTCGGGAAATCCCGTCTGAGTTGAAATCCCATCGGCACAGCCCTGTCGCTTGCCATGTAAGTCAAGACAGTTCGAAAGGTCAGGAATAGCAAGCTCTTGATGTAGCAACCTGAGAGGCTTTTTCACAATCGTCGGAGGGAATGAAGAACTGGTCTATCTTCAATCCTTCCAAGGATCAACCAAACCCGTTGGTATACCGAGTTCCCCAATAATGTTGCCTCACCCTTTTTCGATATTTACATACAACGTCTATCCAACAATTCCCGTTATGGTTTAGATCTTCCTCACTCCAGAAAGAGAAAGATCATCCGAGTATATGAAATTTACCCTTGTATGGTCTCAGTACCTCATTCATCAGTCGTATAGACGGTACTCGGTGCGTGCATGGGTGAAACCGAACGACATCACGAGCCACTCATACAGGCCCTCCGTCTGTGCTTAACGGCGTCTTTCCTTCGTCTCCCCACCTGAAAAATACCATGACTGTATCCACTTATCAAATCCACCATCTGAGAACGTGCGCCTACGCCCACTCCAAACGTTGGGCATAGGGTGAAATCAATATAGTTCAACGCTCTACTCTTATAGCAGCTGCTCCCATCCTTCTTTGGTGCGGAAACTGCTGGAGTAGAGCAAGGGCATCATATATGACCCGTCATCTAGTAAATTGTCATACTTGCTTACGAATCTCATCTCCACTTTTTCATCTAGGGGGATCCAACGGATACATTCGACGGCCGTCACACGTGCGCTCATGGAAAAAAAATGTTGATGTACAACCTTCCTCACTTGTTGTAATCGACGTTGGGAATGGAGCAGGCATCACAATCGTCGGAATTAATCCAGCAAATCTGTCTACCCTTTTTTTTTGAGTATTTAAAGGCCTCCTCGAGACCTCCTTCGCTACTAAAACGTAGCACTCCTTTGCCTTTGCTACGATATCCATGAACTAAAGAAAAAGAGTACGCGTGCGGAAGCGGCTTGGTTCGCTTCTTCGACGCCTCCATTTGGTGGAGTTGACAGTCCTTCCCTTTTTGGGCTGGTTGTGGACGAGGAGGGATTCGAACCCCTGACACCATGGTTCGTGGCCATGTGCTCTAATTCTCTGAGCTATAGGCCCCACCCCATCTCCACTAGATCTGTTCCTGGGAGTACCCTAAAAAGGAACCTCTCCTTAGCCATTTCGTTTCGGGTTAATAAGATATGAAAGCGAGTTTTTCTCTATAAGAACAGTGCGTTTCGAGGTGTGAGGGGTGAGAGAAGAGATGTCATAATTCTAATTGGTGTTTTGAAGACCTTTGCATTTTTGGTTTTTTTTCTTTTTAATATTTTAAAAGAAAATAAGAGGTGTTAAGCTTTTTAACATTCTGGCATCGAGCTTTTTATCATGCCATAGCGCCTCGTACTCGGACATTGGCTCGAGGCATTTGCTCTACACCTTCTTACCCTAAAAAAACAAGGTCAACTTGCGTTCTTGAACTGATAAATATTTTTTGGCTAACCTAGCCTCCTCCGTCCCTTGGGACCAACAAGGGGTAGTATAGGAATATTCACCTGTTGTCCATCAACTACACCTTTCGGCCTGATCGTCAGGCTCTGACTCACCCTCTGTGGACGAACCGTCGCGGAGGAAATTGTCAGGTTTTCGGGGCATTGGATCCTCACCAATGTTTGCATTACTCAAGCCGATATTCTCGCTTCTGTTTCGTCCACACCTACTTGCGCGGGCGTTACCCTTTGATGGCGGAATGCTCCCCTACCGATGCATTTTGACATCCCACAGCTTCAGTAGATCGCTTAGTCCCGTTCATCTTTAGCACGAGCGCTCGATTAGTGAGCTATTACACACTCTTTCAACGGATGGTTGCTTCTAAGCAAACCTCCTCGCTGTCTCTGCACCCCTCCCTCCGTTTATCACTGAGCGGTCATTTAGGGGCCGTCAGCTGGTGATCCGGGCTGTTTTCTTCTCGACCATGAAGCTTATCCCCCATCGTCTCACTGGCCGACCATCAATCACTATAATTTTGGGGTCATATCAGAGATTCAGAGTTTGCCTCGATTTGGTACTGCTCTCGTGGCCCACACCGAAACAGTGCTTTATCCCTAGATGTCCAGTCAACTGCTGCGCCTCAACACATTTCGGGGATAACCAGTGGAATTTGGGGTCGAGTGGCATTTCATCCCTAACCACAACTCATCCGATAATTCTTCAACATCAGTCGATTCGGACCTCCATGTCAGTTTCACCCGACACTTCATCCTGGTCATGGATAGATCCACCCAGGTTTGGGTCCATAAGCAGTGTCAATTGCCTTATGAGGACTCGCTTTTGCTATGGCTCCGGTGGGTTCCCTTAACCGATGCCACTGTCTATGAGTCGTCGGCTCATTCTTTAACAGGCACGCGGTCAGAGATCACATTCTCCTCTCACTGCATTGGGAGCTCACGGTTTCATGTTCTATTTCACTCCTCGATGGGGGTTCTTTTCACCTTTCCCTTGTAATTGTTCCCCCTTCGCTATCGGTCACTCAGGAGTATTTAGCCTTGTAACGATAGTCCTTGCTAATTCACACGGGATTCCACATGCCCCATGTTACTCAGGTCAGAGCTAAACTGGTGATGTTTTCGGCTAATGGACTCTCGCCATCTAGGGTGCAACACTCCACTGCTTCGCCTAACAGCACGACGCGTCGTATTGCTCTCCCAAACCTCATTTTTCATGGTTTAGGCTGCTCCCATTTTGCTCGCCTCCCCAACAAAAATCACTTTTGTTTTCTTTTTCTCTGGCTACTTAGATGTTTCAGTTCACCAGGTTGTCTCTTGCCTGCCCATGGATTCAGCAGTAGTTTGAAAGGTTGACCTATTTGGGAATCTCCGGATCTATGCTTATTTTCAACTCCCCGAAGCATTTCATTGCTTGCTATGCCCTTCTTCATCTCTTGGTGCCTAGGTATCCACGGTGACTCCTTCCTCGTTTGAACCTCGCCCTCCATTTCCAGGCTATGCCATCCTAACAGTGCTGCTAAATGGAAGGATGCTCCTCAACTTTTATGAACGAGAAATCATAGATCTATGCTTATTTTCAACTCCCCGAAGCACTTCCTCGCTTGCTACACCCTTCTTCATCTCTGGGTGCCTAGGTATCCACCGTGACGCCTTTCCTCGTTTGAACCTCACCCTCCATTTCCAGGCTATGCCATCCTAACGGTGCTGTTAAATGGAAGGATGCTCCTCAACTTCCATGAATGAGAAATCATAGATCGAACTGCCAAATTGGAAAATTGGGTGTTATCATAGTATTCGCTGATGTTCACGAGCTAGATATAAGCGGACTCGAACTGCTGACATCCGCCACAGAGTAAACCACTACCTCTCAGGCCTCCCTGACTGATTCTACTATAGAGGCCGACGATAGACAATAACTCCCCCGGAACACAGCTTACAACTTTCATCGTACTGTGCTCTCCAAAAAGCAACTCTTCTCAAAATCTCAAAAGGTGCTGAGTTGGATTCCCATTCATTCATTCTGACGGATTCATTGTCTTGTGGTTCCGGAGAATCTAGCTATAGGAGAATCAGGAATAAAAAAATCTCTCCCTTTTTCCGCCTGACTCTTTGGTCATCGACGAATGCTTTGCACTCCTTTCAACTGAAGCTGGTAGGTGGTGGGGTGCTGATGGGCCTGTCGGGTTCGATAGCTCTCCGAATCCGCTAAACGTTCTTTTCTAAAAAAAAGTTGAGCTATCGCCCGCGAGCGAAGGAGATGTAGTTCTTTAATCATTCCAGACATGAAGGTAGAGGAGATTCTTTAGACAAATGTTGTAGTAGTGTGTTTTCCAATAGGACAAGACTTTGCTTCGACCCATGTGTTTTTGACTTACTCTCGTCTTGGTAGGCATATGTTCGAACTCTCATGACAAACTGGTGAAAGCCAGTCGGCGGAATTCCTCCCTCCTTCAGTACAAGAAAAAACATTTAGATTTTACCGATAACTGATAGCGTGAGTGATGTGATAAATTACTGCAAGCACACAGTGTTGGTGTAGCGCTGTACAGGTCGTCCCACAGGGATCTAAGGTGTTTTTGCGATTCTTACTTTTCTATAGTTCTATGAGACTAACCAAAGATTCTAGGTTGAAGATAAGAGTTATTTCTAATTAGCTTAAGATCTAGAATCCACTAGTTTCCAACCACGTTCTTACTTCTATTATCTTCTTTCTTCATAAAAAGATGATCTTTTAGTTTGATCTTTATTTAAACTACCTTAAGTATGAGCTATCAAGTGGTGTGCAAGTATAACTCATCAAAGATACTACTTTTCATAAAAACAAACTAAATCTTTAGATAATTCAATGAAAAAGATAAAATCAACAACCCCAAATCCTAACTAAGCATAGGCTATCAAGAAACCTAATTCAAGTATAACCTATCAAAGTTTTAATCTTCGAGTTATCTTATTTTAATCTTTTTATAGAAAAATCATATCTTTATTATTTTATTTAATAAGAAAATACTAGAGAGCAATTACATGGTGGATTCTAGTTTCATCTATATCCTAGAGCTAAACTAAATTAGCTACACATGATTCTAGTAAGCAAAATTAAATTTCTATTCATGAAAGCAATTAAATCTAATCTAGAAAGTAAATAAATCTAAACTAGAAAGTAATTAACTCTATCTAGAAAGCAAATAAAGATTAGAAAACAATGGCTTACCTCTGGAGCACGGTATTGTGGCCGCCACCCCTTCAGCAAAACCCTAATTTTATTAATAAAAATTAATCTACAATTACACCTAAAAGCTCTCCTTAATTTACAAGTATTCATGGGGCATTTATAACCTAAATACAATTATACTCTTACTCAAGCTCAATACAAAAGATATGATCATAATCCAACACAAACTAATATCAAGATATATAATTTTAATCAATCCATAAGTATTAGAAACCAATGGCTAAGATTAGATGGAATAAAATACTAATTTTCGGATCTAAAACCCGAAATTAAGTTCAGTACACCCGTAACCCATTGGATCGGATTTTCCACGCTGCATTACTTCAGTAAAATAGCCATAACTTTTGCATACGAACATGGATTGATCTGTTCTTGGACTCGTTTCGAAGATAATTCTGAGCTCTACAAATATTTACTACATGAAAATTTTCAGTTAAAGCTTTATCTTCACCGAAAATACTCTTGAAGTTGCTGTTGCTGCACATGAGTGTCGGTTTTCGCCTTAGTTAACTTTCTTTACTCATATTCTTGATAAATTTGCATCTTCTTCTTCTTTTCCTTGCGAAACCTTTGTTACCTATAGAAACACACTAAATATACCCGAGTAGCAATTATTTATATACAAAAATAGATAAAATATGGGAGGAAAAATACAAAATATAATACTTATTGCACCCCCACACTTATCTTTTGCTAGTTCTCGAGCAAAACCTAACCCTAAAAAGAAAAAGAAAAATCCTAACTCACTTTCACAGGAATCGCGATTGCACTTAGCACGTGCAACAAGTTTTTAAACCCCTAGTTTACCCTAGTGGACGAGTATTGTCTCGTGAGGGTTTGCAGTGAATATACCGACAAAATTCATGAAAAAAATAGATTAAGAAATAAAGAAAAGAAAAATAAGGATAATAGAAAATCAAGAAAAATAGAAATTTTATACAAAAGAAAGAAAAATCTTTTTTTTAATGATATTTTCATCAATTAATCTCACTAATATACAAACTCAAGAACACATTTAGATTATCAATTTTCAAATCGAGCGTCATATCAGATACACCTATCATTTTAATCAAAAATTTAAATCCTATCTTTCAATACCCACTAATAGATAATCCATTGGCTCCTTTACATATACGGCACGTGTGATAGTCTACTTCGGCCTTGGACTCCAACTCTAACTCATGATTCATCTCCACTCTCATAACAATTTTTTTTCTTTTTTTTAAGAATATTTCACCTTTCATGTGAATATTCACGCTTGCTTAGGTGCAACATAACCGATTACTCGGTTCATACTCTTTTCTTTTTCTTTTCCTTTTTTTTAGAATATTTCATCTTTCATGCGAATATTTACGCTTATTTAGGCGCAAAGTACCCGATTACTCATATCATACTTTTTTTTTCACTCTTGAAGCTATTGCCTTAATACCAGGCGCACCCCATTATTTTATCACTCTCGAGCCTATTGCCTTAATACCAAACTCACCCCATTATTTTATTCTCACTTTTTTTTATTTTTTTCTTTTTTTTCTTATTTTTTTGTTTAGAGAGAGAAGACTTACTCAATCGTTATCATCTTTATCCTTAACCTAATAAAATATTGTGAAGTGAAAAATAGATGTATACTTGCCTCAAAACTACTGTTAGCAGTATTTATTTTTCGGATTTTAATTTTTTTCATAAAATTCAAAGTGTACCGTCCAATCTACTTTCCTATCCAATTTTAACTCTAAATTTGTTCCTTTATCTGTAATTCGGTTGATCTATTGATAAAAATACATAAATTTGTTGTTAAATTTTTATTTATTTATTTATTTTCATTTATTTTCAGTTTTTTTATTTTTTTTAGTTAGTTACCCTGAAAACTACCCAAAGTGTAAAATAAAGAAACCCAAAAATCATCTAAAAATAAAATAAAAACTCTAAAAAACTAAAATCTTAGAAAAACACAAAAAAATATCTTAACCCTCTCCCCCACACCTAAACTCATGTATGCCCTCATACACAAACCAAGGGTGGTAAAAAAATAAGAAAATTATTATATAAATATTATACACTTACTAGAAATTTAAACCGGTTACGACCTCTTGATCGCTTTCCACTCTCATAGTGTGTCCTTTATGTTTTGATATGGATGAACTTAGCCTTTTTGTCAATTTTGCATTTAATCTCTCCATCTTATTTATGATTTTTCTCAATTTATTTCTACTTTTCTTTTTTTATTCAATAATAAAATTTTGAAGTTGGAAATCATACCTTTATCGTCGATATTTGACCCACAAGTATCTTTCATAGCAGTAAGTATTTTGATTTTATCAACTTGTGAAATAACACTCACTTTGATGTAGCGGAATCATGAGCTCGATTTTCGATCGTCCTTCCAATTTATTAGGTACCATGATCTCTTCCTTTTGTAGTTCTTTACAATCTTCAAGTATTATAGCCTTGTCATGCAAATTTTCTTCAAGCATGTCATCAAAATTCTCAAAAGAAAATGCTATACTAGTGGATTTATCATTAGTCAAGTTATTATGAAGGAATAAAATTCTTCTTCGCAAATTTCTTCACAACTTTCATCAAAAGAATCAAATGATAATGTGTCACTAGCAAGCTCATCATGAGACAAATCACCATGCAAATTTTTTTCTTTATCACCAATTTCTTCATAATTATTTTCACAATGATCTAAAATAGGTTGATCACAATGTTGAATTATAGACTCATCATGTACAAAATTATTTAATTCATTTTGAATCATATCTACTTCAAAAGATGACTGAAGTGGTTGCTCATTGGAATCAGATATGTTCAAACTATTACATGGTTGATCTCCAAAAAGTTTAGTTTGAGAAATTGCTTTAAAAAGATCTTCCATACAAGATTCAATTTGAGAGGATGATTTTAGAGATGATAATTTTAGCAAAACTTCCATATCTTTCTCTATTTTACGTCTTCGTTTCTCAGACTCATGATCATAATTTTTCGTATTTTTCTCAAATAATTGCATCTTGAGATCATGAGTGAAATTTGAAGAATGATATGATGGATCCATGTACATATTTGATGACAGATATGAAGTGGTTGGAGGTAAATTCTCATGACATGCATACCTCGCTTCTAATCTTTTTAATTTTTCATCTAACATGTTCAACTGAATATCTTGTTCATGATTAAATGTAGAATATGAAAATGAATAGCCCATAAAAAAAGGATCAGATTGAGGACTCTCTTGATATGGCTCTTGATTATATATAAAATTAGAATTATTCATCCATTCATAATTGTAATTTGTGTATAAGAAGCGCTCGTAGGTTCATTATATGTATTGTGAATTTGATTGTGAGCTAGTTCTAGCGAACTTCCTATCCATGGACACTGATAATAATTATGATATGGATCACGACAATGATAGCAACCAGTTTGATTTTGAAATATTTAAAAAAAAAAAAATTTGAAAAAGTGGAGAGGGAGAGAGATGGAAAAGAAATAAAAAGATTATTTTTTTTTGTATTTTTTTACTGAACCAGAGACACGAAATACAGATATTAGGAAAATTTTGTGGCGTTTCGTACCTTAACTACCACCAAATAGCGGTATAAGCCGCTAATTGGCGGTCCAAAGAGAGAATTTGGTTCTCTGATTTTTGTCGTGCACTCAACATGCTTATCTCATCCTTTTTATTTTCCTGTATCTGTACTTTCTAGTCGCTATACACTCAACACACACTATTAATCCCGTAAAATATTAGAAAAAGCAAGAAAATCCCCGGCAACGGTGCCAAAAATTTGATGTGATAAATTACTGCAAGCGCACAGTATCGGTGTAGCGCTGTACAGGTCGTCCCACATGGATCTAAGGTGTTTTTGCGTTTCTTAATTTTTCTATAGTTCTATCGGACTAACCAAAGATTCTAAGTTGAAGATTAGAGTTATTCTAATTAGCCTAGGATCTAGAATCCACTAGTTTCCAACCACGTTCTTACTTCTATTATCTTTTTTCTTCATAAAAAGGTAATGTTTTAGTTTGATCTTTATTTAAAGTGCCCTAAGTATGAGCTATCAAGTGGTGTGCAAGTATAACTCATCAAACATACTACTTTTCATAAAAGCAAACTATATATTTAGATAATTCAATGAAAAATATTAAATCAACAATCCCAAACCCTAACTAAGTATAGGCTATCAAGAAACCTAATTCAAGTATAACCTATCAAAATCTTAATCTTCGAGTTCTTATATTTTAATCTTTTTATAGAAAAATCATGTCTTTATTATTTTATTTAAGAAGAAAATACTAGAGAGCAATTACATGGTGGATTCTAGTTTCATCTATATTCTAGAGCTAAACTAAATTAGCTACACATGATTCTAGTAAGCAAAATTAAATTTCTATTCATGAAAGCAATTAAATCTAATCTAGAAAGTAAATAAATATAAACTAGAAAGCAATTAACTCTATCTAGAAAACAAATAAAGATTAGAAAACAATGGCTTATCTCTGGAGCACGGTATTGTGGCCGCCACCCCTTCAGCAAAATCCTAATTTTATTAATAAAAATTAATCTACAATTACACCTAAAAGCTCTCCTTAATTTACAAGGATTCATGGGGTATTTATAACCTACATACAATCCTAACCCTAATTTTATTAATATAAATTAATCTACAATTACACCTAAAAACTCTCCTTAATATACAAGGATTCATGGGGTATTTATAACCTACATACAATCCGACTCCTACTCAAGCTCAATACAAAAGATATGATTCTAATCCAACACAAACTAATATCAAGATATATAATCTTAATCCAATCCATAGGTATTAGAAACTAATGGTTGAGATTAGATGGCATAAAATACTAATTTTCGGATCTAAAACCCGAAATTAAGTTCAGTGCACCCGTAACCCTTTGGATCGGATTTTCCACTATATAGTACTTCAGTAAACTAGCCATACTTTTCCATATGAACACGGATTGATCTGTTCTTGGACTCGTTTCGAAGATAATTCCGAGTTCTACAAATATTCTCTACATGAAATTTTTCAGTTCAAGCTTTATCTTTACCGAAAATACTTTTGAAGTTGCTGCTACTGCACTTGAGTGTCGGTTTTTGCCTTAGTTAACTTTCTTTACTCATATTCTTGATAAATTTGTATCTTTTTCTTCTTTTCCTTACGAAACCTTTGTTACCTATAAAAACACACTAAATATACCCAAGTAGCAATATTTATATATAAAAATAGATAAAATATGGGAGGAAAAATGCAAAACATGATACTTATTAGTGAGCAAAATCCATAAAATCTTAGCATTTTGAAGTGAATTTCCTTCCTGATTTATCAACTCTGTCTTTTTCGATTTCTTCTACCACTAAAAAATCCGATAACTACTTGTTGATCGAGTCAATCGGGACTGACCCTCTGTAGCTTTCCTCATTATGCCGAAGCAATCCTCTTTTCTTGTTTTGTAGTTCACGAGATTGGTTCAACTTTTCAGTCTTTCAAAGGTGGCGGGGACCCTCTTCTCTAAACTATCGAACATGACTGACTCTCGAAATCATTGAAATTTCCCTACCTGTCTGTCTTTTAAAGGGAAGGAAGTAAAGGGGAGGAACAAAACCTTCGTCGACGCCCAAATGGCTGACAGACCTTTTCCCATGTCAGTGCACCCATCTGTATCCACTTCGTCCAATGCAAAAGATTCTTCTTATTCTTCTGCGGGTTTCTTCCTCAGTCTCAGGCTATCTACTACTTTTAACCCTGTTTGCATGGGTTTGTGCACAGATTTACGTTTAATAATCCCTGGGGCCTTCACTTCGACACGTCTTCGTTCGTGATTGTTTAGAGCCCCTTTTCCATCAATAGGTACTCTCACGGCATCGACCACACGGCCTAACATGGCCTTTCCTGCGGGAACATCCACAATAGTTCCACTGCACTTGACAAGATCTCCTTCTTTAATAGCGGTATCACTATTAAGACAACAATACCTACATTCTCATTCCCATGATTCAAGGCTATCCTTTCACACTGCTGGCAAATTCGACCATCTCCAGCTTGAATCTCATTCAATCCATAAACACGTGCAATCCCATCTCCAACTGAGACCACTCAGCCGATCTCATCCACTTGAAAATTTGTGTAAAAGTTGGTCATTCAACTTGCTAATAGAGTCGTGAGTTCCACAGCTCTGGGAGAGAATTCCATACGTCGAAGAAAGAAATTGAGAGAGTCGACGGGGGAAATCCGCTCTAAAAAACAAATGGAATAAAAGATCCCATCAGTCGGAATGTCTTTCTTTTAGAATAGAAAGAAAATCATGCAAGCGATAAAGCTAACGGCTGGAAGAGCCTGAAAGCACAGGTCTCTCTACGAAATTTCACATATACGAGAGGAGAGAAAGTTGAACTGCTTATGATGTGAGAGAGAACTGAACTGCTTATGATGTGATGGTAGGGGACCTACCTACACCCTATGGTAGCTGAGACTCCATTCCTGAACCATTGGTTTGCACCTTCGCGAGCTGACAAAGGAAAGTAAAATGGCAGGCTAGGAACCATACGGAAACCAGAGACTGTGTACGAAAGCCATCGAGTCACGTTTAATGGGACCATTTGCTTTCATATAGTATATTTGTAAAGTCAACAGAATGAGAAAGCTACCGTCAGTGCTGCCTTCGAAAGTGACTACAATCATGATTATACTACATCCATTCTAGCAGTTGGCCCCTCCATCAATGAAACCGGAGGAAAGAATGAAGTTCAGTGGCTCTCTGCAGTCGACCCGGCCGTATCCCGCACCAATGTTCGACCTCGTAGGGCTTAAGGAAAAAGAGTCTGGAGGTTCATTCCCCCTTCCGACGAATTAGTCAGCGGCATCGTATCAATAATGGTTTGGGTGAGGTGAGAAAGAAAGAGAAGGTCATAACTATTGGGAACTCAAGGCTAGCCCTCCACGTCAGTAGGGCTTATACCTTCTTCATCAGGAAGACTACGGTGACGGCATGGAAAAAGCCCACCTACCTACCTTTTAGGGTGGGCTACTGAACCCGATCAACTCCTTCCGTCTATGGCAGGAGGTTGGATTCTGCAGTCGAGGGATCTGCATTGCAGGGGGCAGCGAACAGAGTGATAGGGGTAGGCAATCGAGATTGTCCATCTGTTTAGCTTTTGCTATCGACTCCGAAGGCACCAGACAAACGAAAGGAAGCTTTTCAAACCATCATTCCGATCCCTAGAAATATGGATACGACGTTCAAATTCTCCATATCAAAAGCTTTATTCTTTGACAGTTCTGCTCCCCCCAAAAATGAAGAGAGACTTCTTCTTGCTCTATAAATTCAGGAAAACAAACAGAAATCGCCGGTTGGTTTGTCCGACCGACGAAAGGCATGGGAGAAAGATGTAAATTTTAAAGAAAGACGAGACACTATGAACCCACCACTGAACACCAAAGAATTCTCGGTAAGCAATTGATAAAGAAATGTACACGCAACTAGCGAATTCAAGGTAGTGCTATCTACGGTAAAATCCAAAGCTAAGCAAAGAGCTTTCTTCTCTTAAGATATTCTATCTCAAGTTTCCGTCGCATCAATAGGAAAGAGATGACGAGCCTACTCTATTATAGAATACCACTCGCCATGGATGATTCGATTCCAAAGAAAGGGGAAGAAGGGCGTATGCATGATCCATTTCTGATGCATGAGATAAGGATTCGATATTGTTTACGAATAGGGGAGTTCTACGTTTGTGAACCAAGACGCTTCCCTTTCTTTCAAAAGTCTCTCCCTTACCTTATTCATTAGGGCCATTTCTGATGATTGAACCTTTTCTGAGTCAGTGAGAAAGCTCTGCTTTATGCCTTTCTTCAGAGTTCTAGCAAGCCCTTCTTTGACCGGGCATTTCTGCAAGTTGATTCTATACCCATTTCTGGGTATTTTCTACCACATCTCATACCCGTAATACCGGGTCTTGACCACGTAATCAAAAGCATTAAAAGGTCTCTAAAGTGGAATATTTTTTATGTGTAGGACCTTTCGCTTTCACACTTGAGAGAAAATTTTATATATATATATATATATATATATATATATATATATATATATATATATATATATATATATATATATATATATATATATATATATATATATATATATATATATAGCGACTTAGTAGGTCTATGCCTGACCACGCAACAAGTACTAGCATATAGCATATCCAAATGGAAATGTGGCTGGACTCAGAAAGAAAGGAGGAATCGAGATTTTAGGCTTGTAGAAAGAATCACTCACCTCACGAGGACGTTGGCCGGGTGGAATTTAAGAGAAACTCTAATCATTTACAAACGTATTCTTAAAAGAAATTCCCAGGGAATCTCTGCAAGAACTAGTCGGGCGCCTTCTCCTTCTAGGATAAAGATTCAGTGTCAAGATGATGGGCGGTATCACATTCACTTGCTTGCCGCCCCTTTATCCTTTCTCCCCCCTCTGGTCGCCTCGTTACCATTTTTGCTTTCTCACATTGACTTCTTTTTGCTTTTTCACTTCTTTTCCTTTGATCCAACTGTATTATTAGTATTAGCTGATGATTCCTTTTTTTCCAAGTGTGTCCAATGTGGCATAGTCCATCTTTTTCTTATCCTTTTCCCTCCAAATATATACTTGCCTTTGTACTGATTTGAATATAGGTAGGAAGGCTTAGTGGAAGGGCGGCACCCTCTTTAGAGGTGCCCGAGGGGCACGGTCTTTGTCTTTGATTTGGCCTTGGCTATGAGAACACAATGATTTCAGACTTTATCTTTTCCGAGCCTTACTAGGCGAGTATTGCTTTCTTGTCTTTTCTGGCTTGAGGTCTATATAGACGATCTAACTCTTTGTCAAGTTAGAGTAAGAATTCTCCTAAAGTTTGTGATAGCGATTAGTGAAACGTGCAAGATAGGGCTAGCTAGGAGCTCTGCTTTACTTTACAAAGCTTCTTCCTTCTCCGCTAAACACTTTTTAGCCTACTCTTATATCCTTTCCTTACCCTTACGGAAAAGTAGAGATTCTACTACGACCGTCAGCTCGAAAAGGACTCTCTTCAAGAGCCTACATCTTGGTGCAGCACTTGACGCAAAGAGTGTATTCTTCGACCTGAACTCAAGTGCCTTAGGGCTATTACCCAAAACAGGAAGAAGAGAAAGATTGACTTTTCTTAATCATTGCAAAGGCAAACCATATGATTCAAGATAAGTTGTGAACTCAACAGCGAAAAGCAGAATTCTATTGTTTGGCAAAGCCCCTTTACTCCACTGAATCAACTTTCTCTGGTATAGCTACAATCTCTGAACCAGTTGGTGACTGAAAGAACCCTGAGCTGGCTGCTGCCAACTATCTTCTATAACCTTTGCACAATCTTCATCATCTACCTACATACTCTCAAATTTGACAGACAACATGATGAAGCATTAGAATTATTAGGGGTGAACATACCAGATGAAGACTGAGAGGACACAGTACCACGGTTCTGATTGGGAGTAGTAGATGAATTTACCGTGCTTTGAGAGTACTGCTGCTGTTGCTGTGAATAACAAGATTGAGAACCCCTTTCTGTTTCGGTTTTGCTGTGAATAACCAGAATTGGTTCCACCACGGCCGCCATTGCGATCACCTCCATGACTATCATGTATGCCATTTCTGTTACAATTGTGCCAGTAGAGGAAGCCATGGCCTTATCAAAATTAGAAGCATTCTGAATGTCTTTCGCTGATCTTGATGCAGCAATTTAGCTCTCAACTGCGCAAAGGATGGAAGTTCTTTCATATCGGTAATGGTCGTGATAAAGGCCTCATATTCAAGAGGCAACCCATGCAAGGGGACCGATAGGGACCAATCTTTGTTTGAATTTGGTGAGTTAATTGCAGTCAAGGAATCAACAATTTTCTTCAACTTGCAGAGAGCCAACCATACCTCAAGTCTGCAAGTCATAGATCTCAATAAGAAAGTCCTTGGTGAGTGTAGCGTTGAGCCAAGAACACACACTCTGATCAGTCTTGACCCAGGCAGAATAACCCGGATTAGGAATTGTGCGACCCTCAGAATCACATAAATATTGCACTGGACATGGAAAACTGCCATCCACTCTACTATTAGAGTTTTTATTTTCGTATATGTCTTCTGGTCACTGCTGTTTTCTCTTCGTCTCCCGACGGTTCTTCTTGCTCACCTGTCACGGATTTTCCCTCTTCATCGCCCTTTGTGCACTCGTGTCCATAATATGGCTGAATTCTGAAAGGATTGGGAACTACATCAATGTTGGCACAGACAGCAGCGATGCCTTTGGATAGTAGAGGAGGGAGCGGAAACATGATAGACTTTCCGTTTAGGGTGACACATTAACTCCATCTACAAATAAAATACGATTTGAATAGCGAAAAACCTCGGGACTCTTCTGGTGATGCGAACCCCGTCAAGAATAACAAGACCCGTAAAACAAGAGAAAAATCCAAGAACGTCCACGATCAGGTTTGGTTTGGAGATCTCGACCCGTTGGTTCAACAAAAACAAGAACCTCGTTTTAATTGATCTCAACCCATTGTTTAATACGAAACAAGAACCATGGTATAAAGAAGACGCCACAAATGGTAGTGGAAATTCGTTTGATAAGTTGATGATGAACGCCACGGAAGAATTCCGATAAGTTCGAATAGTCCTTCAAAGAACCAAAGAGAATAAAACTCACCTATTTTCAGAAAACTATCATCTCTCTTCTATTCCATTAGATGCCTATTTATACGCTAAAAAAATATAAGGAAAGTTCCAGAAATAGAAACAAAATAAAAGAAAACAATCAACCCCTTAATTTGGCTGATCACACGTCCATAATAAAAAAAGGAAAAATCAGAAATAGAAACGAAACAAAAAAAAATAATCAGCCCTTAATTTGGCTGATCACATGCCCACAATAGGAAAGGAAACAATCAGTTTTGACCGAATTCTTCTAGTAGTTGAATCATGTTGATGCATCTTTGTTGAACACGTGAACTATTCTCAATGGGCCTCCACGAATTTGCTTGAGCCCAAACCTCTTGAATTAGCCCATTAAGATTAAGTGTACCTTTGAACGTCTTTTCTCGTGCTCTTGTAACCGGCCCAGTTGGAACTTGAACCGGCTCCTTTGTGTTCATGCCATTATTTGCATAATGCAGTCATAGGATAACTTCGATCAAGCATAGGAACTGTCTTAGGAAAGCTAGCCTTAGCAAAAAAAAGAGAGGAAGGCAACAACCTGTAGTGCTCTCGTCGCAGTTTAGCAGCCATTGACATTGATGATGTGATGTATTGAAGACTAAGCGAGCCAGCCTAGAACGGAGCACATGCTACTTTTCTTCGAAATCGCGAACACCTTACCTTTCTTCTTAGTCTGATCCGGACACTCCAGACCTCGGTTCTTGGCTTTGATCTGATTCCGAAGCTCATTTACTCACTAGCCGATGTCATTTTCAATTGACTTTGTTATAAAAGTATGGAGATACCGTATCGCCTTAAACAAGCGACAAGAAATAGAGCTTACCACACTGAGGAGGCCTCTTCCCTCTGTTGGGACAAGCTAGTCAAGATGTGGTATCTAGCCACTCACATTGGTGAGGGCTGCCCTATGCCACCTATCTTTACTGTGGTACTACTGCTTTAGCAAAGCGGAAGGTAGGTCAAAAAGGTTTGGGACCATCTTTCATTTCATAGGCTAGAAAAACCCTTGCATTTACATAACTATGCCTTGTCAGTTGCATGTTCAATTTGACGCAAGACCCTACTTGCTGCTTTATCCATCATCCAATCCACATCCACAAAAAATTGGATGAAAGCCTAATACTTCTCACCTACTCAAATGAGATTGAAAACTAACATAGAGAGTAGAATCGGAAACTCGAAGAGCGCAGAAGGTGACATTCGATGGTAAGATCTGAAGGGTAGATTTACGGGTAACCTCAGAGGATGAGGAAAGAAGAGCTGGTGTGGCGCGTCAAAGGACTTCACGCAATGCCACGTGTAAGAAAGGGTGGCGAGCCCTAGCAGACGTCTTCAATGAAAGGGAGGAAGCCTGGAAAATTTTTGGAGAAGTAGATCTATATCAGAAACTGGTGTACCAACTGAGTTGAGGGAATCCGCGATGGTTTTCAGACGGTGGACTTAAGGTTCATCAATTGGATCCTGACTTTCGAAGAGTGCGTCTTGGTCATGAAATAACTTTTCCGTAAGAAGCCAGGCTTCACGAGATGGGATAGTGTTATTTAAGATGAAGACTGTTGGAATATATATTTTTTTTCCCTATCTCTAGACGGGGTTCGACTCAATATTCTTGAAGGAATCCTTTAGCTACTAATCTAGCATTGTATCTCTCTACCGAGCCATCTGCTTTATGTAAATCCACTTGCAGCCAATGGCTTGTTTCCCTGCTGGCAATGAGACTAAGTCTTATTCTTTTTTTCTGGGCATTTTTTTCTTGTATAGCATTTCTCCAGCAAGAATGATTGGAGGCTTCAGCAAATGATTCAGGTTCATGAGACGATTGAACTGACATGAGGTAAGCTCGATCTTTTGGGGAAAATGATTGATAAGATAAGATAAAAATACTTCGACGAGGATAAGAAACTTGAGAGGATCGACGAACCTCAGAGAGGGATCCAGAATCTGAGAAAGCGACTGGAAGGGAAGCAACTGGGCGAGACTGCTGATCTTCTGGAGTAGTCTGACCTTGGGAAACAGACTGTAATCATCGCCAAGAAGAAACATGCTGTGCCGGGTGATTGGAATCCTTTGAAATCAGCTGAACAGGCTGACAATCGGCAGAAGATGTTGAGCAAAGTTACTGGCTTGAATAGTGAGGCTGATCCGTAAAATTAATTTTAGAAGAATGAGGTTAGAGTTGACGAACAGGAGAAGGCCGCAATACATCTCTATCATCATTCTCCCCCAGGGCTGATTAATTAGGTTAAGGAAAATATAAGGCGACCCCATTAAAGAGAATATTCAAGGATACATCAAGTCTCATGGATTTCACGTCATAGCATCTATACCCAAACTGAGCATATCCAAGAAAGGGTTGCCTTGGGGACAATTTCTCTCTTAACTGCGTAGGAATATGAACAAATCACGTGCATCCAAACACTCGAAAATGCCTATAGTACTGCCCTAGTAAGAAGTTTGTGAGGCTAGCTTCAGCTTCTTCCCTCTCTCTTCCCCCAAAAAAGGAGAGAGATGACCCGTCCCTTCTTTATGCACATTCATATACACAGCCAGACACAAAGATGTACAATCTAGTCAAAATCTGCGGTTCTTTAAGTTCATTCATTGTAGGCTCTCTTACTTGCTCTAGTGGTTGGCAAAGGCCAACTGAGAGGGAAGAATGAATGGCTTAGGAATCGGCTGGTTCCGAGCAGACTCATGGAGCTGCAGTTTAGATTATCGTATAATAAGATGAGCCATATTAGGAAATGACTTCACTTAAAAGACAGATGCCGCCGCCTGCGAGGCGAGGGAGCAACTTGTCTAGTCTTGCGGTGCACTCATTCCCGTTACAAGAATGAAATGATGCCCCAGCTTGACTTGAGACCAAGATTCCTTACAACTTTCACCAATAGCGGCACTGAGCGATCGGAGATTAATTGAAAAGGCAAGCCCCCCTAGCTGCTTACCTGCTCTTGTTCGTAGCTCGATCGGAGGTTAAGACTTTGGTCCGGCGGAAAAACAGAAGTCGTATATTAAGTGATACATGAATTGCTTAGTAGTGCTTTGCCACTACCGTAACTGGCGGAAATAGCTTAATGGTAGAGCATAGCCTTGCCAAGGCTGAGATTGAGGATTCGACATCCCTCCTTGTGGTCCTGGCTTCGTCGTTTAGTGGTAACGAGTGGAGTGCATAAGCCACTTTAGAGAGAGGGGTGAGCAACAAGTAGCCCCTTGTATAGGGTTCCAAACCTATCTTACTAATAACATAGAAAGGGGCAAGCCAAAACCTACTCCAAAAAAGTTGCTTGCTTTTCATCAACCGTTGCGCGCTTATGTTTTTCAGCAGGCTTCTTCAAATATCCCATAAATTAAGTAGGGGCTATAACTATAAGTAGCTAGCTAGCGCTAGCATTTTCCCTTACTAGTAAAGGGGCTGCTAGTTGTAGCGCGCAGTGTATTAGTGAATAGGAAAGACGAATTGAGATTACTAATGACAGATGGAGGTTGAGGATAGAACATGTTCGGTTCCTCACCCTTGTCTCCTTTGCTAGAGACTGCAAATGATGGGAATCCTATCGATAAATAAGAGGCATAAGCATCGACTCTTGATCCAATCCGTCTTCCCTGGCCTCCCCAATGCACTCTGGATACGAAAGAAACCTCCCAACATAGAGAAGAGATCTAAAGTCTGGGTCCCCTCGATCACCCTCCCTTGAACCTTAGGTCGAGAGGGATGAACCCGCACCCCATTTTATAACCTTCGAACCGAAACCCCAACTAAAGATGGAATTCGACGAACCTAAACAACTCAGTTGAGATCTCCGTGACTGGTTCAAGGGAAGGTCCACCAATGATTGATAGGCCATTCCCCCCCTATCCGTCTCTTGATCCCTCAATCCACTAATCCGTTTTTACTGATTTATTCGACGGCATAGACTCCCCATTTTTTTTGTCTTCTCTGCGCAGGTGTTCGTCAACGATGAAAGCCGCTGAACTTAAGACTCGAGTTGAGAAAGAGGCCTAGGCCTTCGGGAGGGCTTTCAGGGACTGGGAAGGGTGGATTATAGAGCTAGGGGAAAATCAAAGGTTTTTCCATTGGATTTGGGCTGGGACGAGCCTCGACTGGGCCAGCATTGGTGAAAAAATGAAAAAAGAAAAACTTCTCCCATCGCATCATTAACCGGTGTAGGATTAAACATCAAGTCTAGGATTCGAGTCAAATCGACCTTCCCTCTCATCTCAGGGTGAGGCAAGGAATTCAATCAAATCTTTTATGCCAACCCAAACAAAACAAATTATTATCTTTGGAAAGGAAGGAATGCAGGGAACAACTCTTTCCTTTCCACTGGTTCGTCGAAAGCTATCAATCCCCCCTTCTCCCCCCTCTCGCATCGGTCTGCATTAAATGATAAGCTCATGCACAAACTTTTTCTTTTATTGGCCCTCGATAGGTAGGCTAGTAGATTGAGTCGAAAGCCTACCAATTCCAATTCGAGCGAGAGCTCAAATGGGGGATGCGAGAACATCTTGATCAAAAGCTCCACTGTTCTGAATAGTGAGAAAGACTTTTCAAAATTCGATCAAATCGATTGAGAATATCATTATCTGTTAGGTGGGCCAACCAACCGAATGAGTTGGGATGGGAGTCCATGTCACAGAACCTTTCTCTAGCCAAGAATCTCATTATTGACCAAATCGGTGAATTCATTGATAAATGAAAAATCTACCGTTTTAACACTCAGAAAAACCTAGAAAAGAGAAAGAGTCACTAAGACAACAGCTAGGTAAGCAAGCGACGAAGGAGAGGCTAGAAGAGGCAAGGCAAGGGGCTCTTCATCTCTAGGAAGATTGTGTCTAGGATCTGGTAATCTAAGCCTTGCTTCTTCCGGTCGGCTCGTATTAGCCAATGTTTTATTATAGATAGTCATTTCCTCGTTCCTTTAGTCTTTTCAACGTTACTTTAATCTTAAGTTGCGGTCATGTCTCACCCCCTAATATAGTGACCGGTCTATCTTTTTCCCGAGTTTCATCAGTTCCAGGCTCAAGTGCCTGTTCATCCATCTTCATTCCAAAGGCGAACATCCCCATTGAGTGACTATAACTGCTATTGTTTACAGTCAATAGTTCTTAACCAACCCTTTCTTATTATGTCTTTCTTTCTGAAGGACTTGCGGTTTATTACACCAAAGGCTTTCAGTGAAGCTATCGAGAGAGTACCAAATGCTGACGGTGACAAAGGTTACCGACTTTCGGTGGATGCAGAGCCAATGAGTTCAGTCGAACAGCGTAACTAGTCTAAGGTTATAGAAGTGTTCGCCGACTTTGATAGGCATGGCATTGCAAGTAAATAGAGCAGAGAGCTTACCCTTTGTTTCTCTCTGTGTCGCAAGCTTGTTGTAGTCGGTCCTAAAGGGAGAACCGTCGCTGCTTACTTGCTATATCCCTGCGTCCTTGCACGGCTCGTTTTCTTCTTCGAGCTCTGCTTCTCCCTTCCCCCTCTCCCCGTTCTACCATCCAAAACAGGCCGTATGGAGTATAGCCAAGTGGTAAGGCATCGGTTTTTGGTACCGGCATGCAAAGGTTCAAATAGTTTTACTCCAGATTATGAACACTTGATCGGATCTGTCAAGAACGAGTTGACGACTACAGGGGAAGTAACTGACTGCAGTCCCTGAGCCCAACTTGTAGCAAGCCAAAAGTTTGACTTAAGCGTACTTTGCTAAGAGAAAAGAGAGAGAGAGGGGAAAGACAAATGGCAGAAAGCAATCCTTCAAACCGTGGAGTTGAACACAACTCTGACGGTTCTTTCATCAATCTCCTGGCTCTTGCTTAACTCCTTATTCCATAAACCAATTGCTGGCTGATCTGATCGGACCCCGGACATGCAAGAGCACAGACCGGGAGGAATGCAACGGTTCCCTGGCGCTTCATGGGATGGTCGTTCACAGTCCCCCTCCCTCTAATCTAAGCCTACTTCGCTCGCCCAACCACTGTCGTCTCGTACTTTTGGGAGCATCAAGTAGATATGTGAGCTCTAAGTCAGTGGCAGTTGCACGAACCCATGACCCTTGTCTTTCGACCAGGTTAATTAGCTAACCCAAATTCGTTTTCTACCAACATCAATAGTGTTCAGTAGTTATATACCAGGCCATTCCATTCTATATTTGAACTAACCAACAGAATAAAAAAATACTATATTTTATATATTTGGTTAAGCAATCGGGAACTCGCCCGCAGGTGAGCGATTTGCGGTCGTGAGGCAGAACCAAACCACTCAAATTCAAATTTAAATCAACCCTCAGGGAATCCCCCAGGTTTGGGAGTTTTGGTTAAGCAGGCAATTGTCGTAGCTACCTACTTTGGCAACTACTCTCATAGTTGTCGGCACTAATTTCTGATCCCCAAGTGGTTGCCTATAGAAGGAAATGCATTTTTTTGTTCTTGTTCTACGACGGGAGGCGGCTTAGCGAAACGAGGCAGGAATTTTGGAATGTGATGTCGAAAAGAAAAAGAAGAGATTGGATGATTGCCCAGTTCGTTCAATTTGTTTACTGCTCCGCTCATGCGATATGCTTGAGAGCAGGTTGTTTATGTACTTGCTCTTACAAGCAAGGTTGAGCAAGTAGTGATCTCAGGTAAAGTAGTCAGAAGAGTTCGCTAAGAAGACAGGTCTAACTTTTTATTGACTAGCTCGCAAAAAGCGCTCGTTCGGTAAAAACAATAAGAGGATTGAGGGTGATCTATGATCAGGGAGTGAAAAGGCTAAAGCAGTAGGAGATGGATGGGGCGATCAACCCCACTAAAAGGTTATTCTTGGTTAGGGGTGATGCGAACCCCATCAAGAATAACGAGACCCGTAGGAAAATCCAAGAATGTCCATGATCAGATTTGGTTGGGAGACCTCAACCCGTTACTTCAACAAAAATAAGAACCTTGGTATAATTGACCTCAACCCATTGCTTAATGCGAAGTAAGAACCTTGGTATAAATAAGCAAGACGCAACAAAAGGTAGTGGAAAGCCGTTTGATAAGTCGATGATGAACGCCATGGAAGAATTCCGATAAGTTCAAATAGTTCTTCAAAGAACCAAAGAGAATAAACTCACCAATTATCTGTAAACTGTATGTCCCTTCTATTCCATTAGACGCCTATTTATAGGCTAAAAAAATATAAGGAATGTTCAAGAAATAGAAACAAAATAAAAGGAAACAATCAGCCCCTTAATTTGGCTGATCAATACAAGAAAAGTTCTAAAAATAGAAATAAAATAAAAGGAAACAATCAACCCTTAATTTGGCTGATCAATACAAGAAAAGTTCTAGAAATAAAACAAAAAGAAACAATCAGTTTTGACAGGATTCTTCTAATAGTTGAATTATGTTGATGCATCTTTGTTGAACTCGTGAACCATCCTCAATGGGCCTCCACGAATTTGCTTGAGCCCAAACCTCTTGAATCAGCCCATTAAATGTATCTTTGAACTTCTTTTCTCGTGCTCTTGTAACCGACCGAGTTGGAATTTGAACTGGCTCCTTTATAGTCATGTCATTATTTGCATCATTCCCCTCCTCTTGAAAAGGATTTGCCCTCAAATCATCACCTATATCAAAAGGACTCAAATCAGTAACATTGAAAGTAGCACTTGTATTGTACTCACCGGGCAAATCTAGTTTGTAAGCGTTGTTATTGATGCGCTCTAGAACTTGTAAAAGACCATCCCCTCTTGGAAGTAGTTTGGAACGTCTTTGCGTCGGAAATCTCTCTGTTCTCATATGCAACCATACCCAATCTTTGAGTTCAAAAAAAAACTTGCGACGCCCCTTGTTGGCTTGTTTTGCATACTGCTCCGTTTTTCTCTCAATGTTGAGCCTTGCCTTCTCATGTATTACTTAACAAAATCAGCCTTTTTCTTTCCATCCAAATTAACATGCTCAGAAACAGGTAATGGAGATAAATCCAAAGGAGTCAAAAGATTAAACCCATAAACAATTTCAAACGGTGAGAAGTTAGTAGCAGAATGAATAGACCTATTATAAGCAAACTCAACATGTGGTAAACACTCTTCCCATGTTTTGATGTTCTTTTTAATTATTGCCCACAATAAAGTAGACAAAGTCCTATTTACTACTTCGGTTTAACCATCAGTTTGTGGGTGACAAGTAGTAGAAAACAAAAACTTGGTACCTAATTTACACCACAAAGTCTTCCAAAAGTAGCTCAAGAATTTAGCATCTCTATCCGAAATAATGGTTCTAGGCATGCCATGCAATCTCAC
The DNA here is from genome assembly GCA_036321105.1 of Dracaena cambodiana. Classification (NCBI taxonomy): domain Eukaryota; kingdom Viridiplantae; phylum Streptophyta; class Magnoliopsida; order Asparagales; family Asparagaceae; genus Dracaena; species Dracaena cambodiana. Next base: position 9,408,268 of record JAYEPQ010000019.1, on the reverse strand, counting down.
AATCTCCCTAAAGAACAAATCAGCAATATGCAAAGTATCATCCGTTTTGTGACATGGAATAAAATGTGCTATCTTAGAAAATCTATCCACAACCACAAAAGTCGAATCTCTTCCACGTTTAGTCCTAGGTAATCCTAACACAAAATCCATTGAAATATCAATCCAAGGCTCAGTAGGAATGGGCAAAAGAGTATACAAACCGTTGGGCTGCACACTGGATTTAGCTTGCCTACATGTGACACATCTGCCACAAATCCGCTCAACATCTCGTTTCATATGTGGCCAATAGAAGTGTTCCTGTAAAACAGTTAAGGTCTTAGCAACTCCAAAATGTCCCATTAATCCCCCTCCATGGGATTTCTGCACTAACAAATCCTCAAAGAATAGTTAGGCACACATAACTTATTTTCTCGAAACAAGAACCCATCATGTCTAAAGAACTTACCACAAGCGTTTTTCTCACAAGCCTGGTATTAAGATGTCGAACTGGAATAACTTTCGCGAGTCTTCCGCAAGTTCTTTTCCCTTCTTCCTTAGAGCTTTGTCAAACTTCAGCTCGTTTTGCTTGACTTTCTCTGGAGATGGTTGAGAACTCGTTGTTTGGCCGTAATTCTTTAAGTAATATTTTCCCGAACGGGTCCCCGCGGAGGGAGGTTCTGCATCGGCGACCAAGGAATTTCCGATTACATTTTCCGAATCGGTCAGAGCAGGAATGATCTCATCGTCTTCGAGAATTACGGAAACGACATTGAAGATGAAGACCTTCTCTCTTCGCTTCTTCCCAGATGAACTGGAACTCCATTGTTCATCATTTAGGAGATCAGGATGTACCCATAGTATCTCCCCCCTATCAGCGCTGCATTCGTTTGGCAATTATTCCCACGATCCGAGGTGACAATTCTTCTGTTCGGGTCGGGTGACTTTGTATTAAACCCCCACCCGAAAGCTATGGGTAATGTCGCGAATCTCAGCTTTAGATTCGCTAACATGTTCCGTCGTCTGGATCGCAGACCTCAGTTTCTTAAATTCGCGGACCCCAGTTTCTTAGATTCTCGGACCTCAGTTTCTTAGATTCGCGGATTTTAGTTTCTTAGATTCGAGGATCCGATGAGTTGCGGGCTTCTGTCTTTGAATTCGTGGATCTACTTTGCTTTTTCAGAATTTTTCGCTGACAATATTTCGGATGCTCATTCTCGGTCCAGCGAAGTCTCCCCTCCAGCAGCGACACCCAGGACTTCGTCACGAGTCTGCCATTTACGTTTAGCCTTCAACGCAATTCAAAAGTGATTGGCTTCCGGAAAAGTTCCTACCGATGCTGGAAATTTCCACTGGACACCCCGAGAGTTGAACCCATAGTCGTCGCTTCTGACGACCTGCAACGCCGTCATTTCTTCTTATTCACGGCTGGTTCGTTTTAGGAATGCTCGTTGAAAGTCACGCTTCGTTCCGCTTTGAATTAGAGACTCAGAGGATACTGTGAAAGGAGCTTTCATACTAGGTGCTACGTCAAAAACAAGGTATGCAGTATGATTGTTGATGGAGGAAGTTGTACTAATATTGCAAGTACAACATTGGTGGAGAAATTAGGACTGCCCACACTGAAACATCCTAGACCATACAAGTTACAATGGCTGAATGATAGTGGCTAAGTAAAGGTGAATAAGCAGGCACGTCAATGAATGAGTGGAGATCCGCCTTCCCCCCGTTGCGGAGTAACGAAATGAAGCTAGGAGAGCTTTAGCCATTGGGCCACATCCATCAAAAAGTCACCCTTTTTCGTCGTTTGTTCTTCGAATTACTCCCGTGGAGACGGAGTCCTTCCGGTGAAGGAAGATACTACTACGGGATTCCCATTCATTCCCACTTTTGATGTCCCATTTGAAAATTCTGCTGTGTCTTTTGACAAAAAAAAGGAGAAGGGCAGGGGTCGCTAGGTCAGAAAAGCTATCAAACGAAATTTGAATTAAGAAAATGACAAAATCTCTCCAAGCAGGATTCGAACCTACGACCAGTCAGTTAACAGCCGACCGCTCTACCACTGAGATACTGAGGAAGAACTCCTGTCGACGGAAGTCGACTCTCGTTCTTTGGACCAACCAACCAGAGACCGAAAAGAAAAAAAGGTCAGTCACTTTCTCTTTTTCACATACACTGGGATAACAGGTGACGATAGCAATCCCCTTTGCCTCCCCGACCGGAGAGCCTCCAGGACAGGATGACGGGGGTGGCGGTCAACCATCCACTCTCTACCAGCATATTGATCAATCGATCTCCGCGTCCTGCCAGTTCGCTGACATAGACTCACTCTACCGAGCGGCAACTGACGGCGACCGGAGGGAGGGAACGGTAACTGCCAAAAACAACGGCTCGTCATCCTAGGAGTTTGCTGGGCGGAGAGAGTCCTCTCTCTGTCTGTCTCTTCGAGTTTCGACTACTGACATGTAGTGCTGCCATGTCTCCAAAGCTCGAACCAATGCATACAACTCCTTTTCATAAGTCGGCTAGTTTAAGGCTGCCCCGCTTAATTTGTTGCTGAAGGCGGAGAGAGTCCTCTCTCTGTCTGTCTCTTCGAGTTTCGACTACTGACATGTAGTGCTGCCATGTCTCCAAAGCTCGAACCAATGCATACAACTCCTTTTCATAAGTCGGCTAGTTTAAGGCTGCCCCGCTTAATTTGTTGCTGAAGTAAGCAATTTGTCGTCTATCCTGCATAAAAACTGCGCCTATGCCAATACCTGAAGCATCACATTTAATCTCAAACGTTTTAGAAAAGTTAGGTAAAGACAATAAGGGAGAGTTGGTTAGCTGCTCTTTGATTAGCTGAAACACCTTCTGTTCTTCTCCCCATTTAAATCTGATGTTCTTCTTGATCACTTCAGTAAGTGGTGCGGCTATATTACTAAAGTCCTTCACAAACCGCTGGTAAAAACTAGCAAGTCCATGAAAACTACGAACATTTCCTACACTTGTTGGACTCGACCACTTTTGGATTGCACATACCTTCTCTTCATCAACCTGTATACCCTGTGCACTAACAACAAATCCCAGAAATACAAGCTTATCGGTGCAAAAAGTACACTTCTTCAGGTTAGCAAATAACTTTTCCTTTCTAATCACATCTAAAACCGATTTCAAATATACAGCATGATCATCCAAGTTTTTACTATAAATGAGTATATCATCAAAATAGACAATAACAAACCTGCCTATAAATGCATGCAAAACATGATTCATAAATCTCACAAAAGTGCTTGGTGCATTAGTCAACCCAAAAGACATAATTATTCATTCATACAAACCATATTTTGTTTTAAAGGTAGTTTTCTATTCATCTCCTTCTTTCATTCTAATCTGATGATAGCCACTCTTTAAAATCAATTTTAGAGAACACACAAGAACCATGCAACTTATCTAACATGTCATCTAAGCGAGGAATAGGATGACGATACTTTACCGTTATGTTGTTGATGACTCGGCAATCAACGCACATTCTCCACGTCCCATCCTTCTTAGGTACAAGTAAAACCGGAACGGCGCACGGACTTATACTCTCCCTCACGTACCCCTTCTTCAACAACTCACTTATATACCATTGAAGCTCCTTTGTCTCCCCGGGATTGTTCCTATAGGCTGATCGGTATGGAATTTTCGCAACGGGAACAAAATCAATTTGATGTTCAATCTCTCGAATTAGTGGTAGTCCATGTGGTGTTTCCTCGAGAAAAACATCCTCAAATTCCTACAAAAGAGAAACAACAGAACTAGGCAAAGCAGAATCAAGTTCGTTAGTATTTAAAAATGACTCTTTGTACGAAAGTACAATCTTCGGCTGATTTGAAAACATTACTTGCTTAATCTTACTCACTTTTGCATAGAAATTCTTTTATTTTCTCTCTGATTTTTTCTCAATGGCTGAATTTTGATTTTCTTTCTCTCTCATTTTGCTTGGCCACTCTCTGATTTTCACTCTTTTATTTTTGATCACTCTCTTTCTTTTGATCACTCTTTTTGCAACCTTACTTGATCTTCATAAACCTGTTTCGGTGTCATTGGCACAAGAGTGATGGATTTTTGGTTGAGCACAAACGAGTATTTGTTGGTGAAGCCATATGCTTAACTCTACGATCGAATTGCCACGGTCGGCCTAATAGCAAATGTTCAGCTTGCATCAGAACTACATCACACAAAACTTCATCTTCATATTTTTCGATGCGGAATGAAACCAAAACCTGCTTATTCACCTTTACTTAGCCACTATCATTCAGCCATTGTAACTTGTATGGTCTAGGATGTTTCAGTGTGGGCAGTCCTAATTTCTCCACCAATGTTGTACTTGCAATATTAGTACAACTTCCTCCATCAACAATCATACTGCATACCTTGTTTTTGACGTAGCACCTAGTATGAAAGATATTCTCTCACTGCACTTCTTCAACTTCTTTTGCTTGCAAACTTAGAAGTCTTGATAAGTCGATGATGAACGCCATGGAAGAATTCCGATAAGTTCAAATAGTTCTTCAAATAACCAAAGAGAATAAACTCACCAATTATCTGTAAACTGTATGTCCCTTCTATTCCATTAGACGCCTATTTATAGGCTAAAAAAATATAAGGAATGTTCAAGAAATAGAAACAAAATAAAATGAAACAATCAGCCCCTTAATTTGGCTGATCAATACAAGGAAAGTTCTAAAAATAGAAATAAAATAAAAGGAAACAATCAACCTTTAATTTGGCTGATCAATACAAGAAAAGTTCTAGAAATAAAACAAAAAGAAACAATCAGTTTTGACAGGATTCTTCTAATAGTTGAATTATGTTGATGCATCTTTGTTGAACTCGTGAACCATCCTCAATGGGCCTCCACGAATTTGTTTGAGCCCAAACCTCTTGAATCAGCCCATTAAATGTATCTTTGAACTTTCCAAATATTTCCAGAAGGGTTCTTCCGGCACTTGACGGAATTGATTAATTTGATTTCGTATCCTTGCCGTCTTATGCGTGGGATAATACTTCTTAAGAAACACCGTAACGAATTCATCACAAGTAGTGATTGAATCAGTAGGCATACTATACAACCACTTCTTGGCATTATCCTTAAGTGCAAAGGGGATGAAGTGGAGCATAATTGCGTCCTCCGATAAGTGCTGCAGTTTTATCATTACACATACTTTCTGAAATTCACTGATAAAGAGATATGCATCTTCTGAATCAGAACCAGTGAATTTAGGAAGCATACTAATGTACTGCAACTTCAACTCATAGTGATTACCCGCTGCGTGTGGAAGTTTTATGCATGATGGAAGAGATGTGCGTAATGGGTAACATCGATCCATAAGGATCAGGATCGGTTGGTCCATCTTGGCTCCCATGAATAAATCTGATCTCACAAGTCGACCAAATTGATCACGGGTCCAATGTGGCATGAACCAACGACCGTGAGTATATGCATGAATTTTCTAAACTAATGCAAGAAGTGAGGTATGGTGGAGAGATAAAATGGTGGAATAGATATGATCAAATAAAAATGTGATTTCTACTGTTCCTAATAATTTTTTTTTTGTATTTTTTACAAAGCCAGAGAACCAAAATACAGAACTGGAGAAATTTTAGCACTCAAAATGTACCTCTTTGGCCGCTAAACAGTGGTTTGAACAGCGGAATAGCAGCCACACTAGAGCTTCTGGCTCTCTGGTTTCTGCGACGCAGTTCTGAGGCTACTCCGATCGTTTTTGTCTTCCTGTATCTGCACTTTATATTCCCTGCACACTCAACACACACTGTTAACCCGTAAAACGTCAGAAAAAGTAAGAAAAACACCGTCGATCCCCGGCAATGGTGCCAAAAACTTGATGTGATAAACTGCAAGCGCACAGTATCGTTGTAGCGCTGTACAGGTCGTCCCACAGGGATTTAGGGTGCTTTTACGATTCTTACTTTTTCCTCAGTCTAACGGACTAACCAAAGATTTTAGTTTGAAGTCGGATTAATCTAAATAGCCTAGGATCTAGAATCCACTAGTTTTCAACCATGTTCTTACTTCTATTATTTTCTTCTATCATAAAAATTTGATCTTTATAGTTTAATCTTTATTTAAAGTGCTCTAATTATGAGCTATCAAGTGGTGTGCAAGCATAACTCATCAAAAATACTACTTTTCATAAAAACAAACTAAATCTTTAGATAATTCAGGAAAAATATAAAATCAACACCCCCAAACCCTAACTAAGTATAGGCTATCAAGAAACCTAATTCAAGTATAACCTATCAAAGTCCTAATCTTCGAGTTTTGTATTTTAATCTTTTTTATAGAAAAATTCTGTCTTTGTTATTTTATTTAAGAAGAAAATACTAGAGAGCAATTACATGGTGGATCCTAGTTTCATCTACATCCTAGAGCTAAACTAATTAGCTACACATGATTCTAGAAAGCAATAAAATCTAATCTAGAAAGCAAATAAATCTATACTAGAAAGCAATTAAATCTATCTAAAAAGCAAATAAAGAATTAAAAGCAATGGTTTACCTCTGGAGCACGGTATTGTGGCCGCCACCCCTTTAGCAAAACCCTAATTTTATTAATTTTAAAACGAGTACAAAAGTTCAGAATCCTCTTTAGAATACAAGGATAGGCCAATATATAGGCTTCCGAAATCATACTCTAATTATAACAGAACTGCAAAACTAAAAAATTATAATAAAGTCCTCAAAGAAATCTCCTCTAGAACGGCTAATGTTTGGTCGCTATTTTGCGGTTAAAACCACCAATTGGCTGCTAAATAGTGAAAACATGGTCTGGATTTTCTTCTACAGGAGTCTTTTATCTTGTAATCTTTATTTGCTTGACTGTATTTGTCTTTTACCCTCTGCAGTAATTTAATCTTGTAGTCTCGCCCATTTTAGCAACTTTTCGGACTTTGATTTCCTACTCCAGCTCTGATTTCATGCCATCTCCTTGTATAATCTAAGCTGTCTTATTTATTTAATAGAGTTTGTGTCATAGTTTCAATAGTCATTTTTGCTGAAAGAAGGGCCTGCTGCTGAGCAGGAGTGTTCGTTTGCCCGTTCACAATCTAGCGTAATCCTTTCTCCATTGGGAAAGTGAGAGAATAGGTTGTTTTCCATAGTATTTCTAATATAATCCCATTTGCTCTTCACGCTTTTCCTTCACTGCTCTTTTGTCTCATCCGCTACCATACATTAAGTGATTTCACTGTCGATGTTCATGTAGCAGATGGAGGGTGAGATCAAACTGTCAGCTGCGCCATTAGGAGCCCTTTCCTACTTATTGTTTGGGGAGAATAGCCAGTCAAAAGGTAGAGCCTTTACAGAGGGCATATCGGATGATAGAATTCATGATAACGGATATCAACATCGGGAAGTGGAGTTTTGGGGCTTGGATTTGCCTTTCATCATTTAACTACTAAGCAAAATAGGCCAACTACAAGCACCGACGGTCAATGAAGTACGTGCTGCACCATTGATATTTGACTGATGAAAGTTTAAACTCATTTCTAGTTGAACCAACAAGGAGAGTCAAACTCAACTACGCAAATAAGGATCAAATCAAAGCTATAATGCCCTTCCCTTTATGGTTTTGGAGAACATCCTCATATCGCGATTGATTGGTCACTGGAAATGCTCACCTGTAGCGATTAGGTTTCTTTCCCATGCTAGGGCATATCTACTTTCTTAGCTTACAATGGAAAGGGCAAAGATAAATGCTATTAGACTGGAATAACTTAAAAGGTTCATCCTCCGCGTCTACTGCTTATCCCCTTTCCCTATTTAATAGCATTTTCAGATCCCTTAGCATCTTCAGACCATCGGTGAGGAATCTCCGAACCGTCGGCTTTTTTGGTCGATCATATTCGGGCTTATCCCCCAACCCCAATACCAAAACCTTTCCATCATAGTCTTTGCCGAGCTTCTTTCATCTAGTACTTAGCCTCAGTTTTGACTCTTCTTCCTTTCCCTACGAAATAGAATAGGGAGAAGTCTTGTTTAGGCTTTAAAGAAGGGCGTCGACAGGTTGGTTTAAAGAGAATAAGGGAAAAGACTAAGCTTTCTATTCCACGACTCTCGTTCGGCGCAGGGTTTAGGCAATAGACTTCAAAGACAGGATGGAGTGCCGGGGGTTAAGAGTTGGCAAGTGAAATTGCTTTAGAGAAGAAGTGAGATGTGATAATGAAACGGAAATCTCTTTTATGCGAGAGGTTGTTAGAGCATCAGCATCCGAAGATTACTGGAGAAGGGTTCGATTCCCTTTAACCGTCATGTCTGATCTTAACGGGAGATAGCCAAGTGAGAAAGCATACTAAGGTCACTGCCGGTATCCCATGCTATCACTAGAAGGATTGGAAACTATGAGAACGTGCATAAGGCAGTCTAAGATAGTAGAGCTAGAAAGCGGTCGGGCCCAATGAGCTCTCCAATCATGCACCGAAATGAGGCCGGAGAGATGGGAACCTCAGATCGTCTAAGCTGTCTTATTACACGAATTTCTGCTCCATCTCATGATTAGGGGGGTGGGGGGGACCACTTATACTTTGACATTCCATAGGGTACCCCAACTAAATGAGAACCAAAAGACGTTAAGTAACCCTTCTTCCTTCCCCTCTGAACTTCTCTTCTTCACTTCTTTGTTTCACTAGATGGAACTCAAAAGCGTAAACTCAACTCGAACCTCTAGAGAGCGGGAATCAAACGCTTTCCTCTGAGCTTGCCTTCTCTCTGTCCTTTTCCTTGCCCTACACGGGACAAGCAAATGCTTTCCTTTCTTTTCGGGAATATAGGGACGCTTCTGTATTTCAGTGTTCTCGTCAATAAAGGAGTTGGCTATCGTGGTATGAGATTCGCGGACGGCGATCACGCTTCTTCCTTGGGTATAAGTGGGAGTAAGGTCTATAGAATCTTTGCTGCTAGGTTCCTTTCTCGTCCTCGAGCTAGACAACCTGCTATGAGGAATGCCCTTGATCTCACTCTCATATGAGCTAACGGGGTCCGCATAGATAGCAACAGTTTTGTCCCTTGTGGGAGCATTGGTTTATTGGCAAGCTTAGAAACGAGAGTATGGAAGATAGCTGATATGAGGAAGGCACATTTAAGGCTTTCCCTTGAAGAGTGCCGCTCTCTATCCGTCGTTCTCATCCTCGATTCCATTCGTCGAACTGGGTGTATGCTCCATACGGAACTCAGGGGGAATCCGGGAGGAAGCGCATCTTTCTGGATTGATTTCGATGATCCCAATTCCTTCTTTTCGTTAGTCTAGTTTGAGAAGAGAAGCTTGCAGGTTATTGTAGGAGTTCCTTCCTTCCTCTATCTATTCTAGTTTAATAAGGAAGAGTTTGATTCAGGTAGTTAGATGTAGCCACTAGACATTCTGGATGTAGAAACCTGAGGGATAAATACTTGAAGGTCAGAACAAGCTAGGATAGAATGTCTATCTTAGTGTTAGGACTGCCCATTCACTTCCTTCCCTCACTTTCAGTTCTCTAAGGGTAGTGCTCTGATCTACGACCAACTCCTGGCTAGAGGGACTAGCATAACGGCTTCTTTCTTTCCTTTAGTTTTTTTTTTTTTTGAAGGTAAGAACAACGAAAACCTAACAGTAACAAAGCATGGTAAGATAGGTTGAAGCTGTTAGGGTATAAAAGATAGAGGCTAAGACTGCTAACTCTTTATCCTCATCGGTCTCAAGGACTTCGCAAAAGAGGAGCTAACCTGGATTCAAATCAAATAAATGAAAAGAACTAACAGAGGAAAGCAGATAAGCATAGGAGAATCTGTTCTAAGAGGTGCTTGAAATATAAACCTCATTCACAAAGGAGGTAACGGGAAGAAGGGTCTTCTTACTTACTTGAGGAATCAGGGAAGAAGGCTTTCGACGAAAAGATTTGCTCCTAAGGAGAATTATAGAGCTTCTTATAGAGATTTCTTACAGGACGTAGTAACTACCCATATCAGAAAGCTCGGAATGGACTTAGACAAAGAAAACAGCTAGAGGAAGAAAAAGCACCTTCCTTCATAGGGCTTGCAGGCTCGATCTTTACAAAAAAAAAGTGACGAGGTGGAAAGAAAACAGTGTACTAACCGTCGGTTGGGTATCGTAAGAAGAGACAATCTAAACTAGCCTTATCTTGCTTTACCTAAACTAACCTAAACCTTAGGAAACCTTGAAACAACTTCCCAGTCAGGTAAACAAGGGAAAGGTGGCACGAACCGATTCAACATAGGAAAATCTAATTTTCCAAAGGAGATGTGATTCCGACGAGAAAGTCTGTTTTAAAGCACAGGGCTAGAGAACAGGGCCGGTAGGGAAGGTACGACTGAGCGACCATCTGTAGCGGAACGTCGCCTCTCGAAAGGAGTGACGATCCTAATTCAGCTGGACTCTCTCGTTCTTCCAGTTTCTTTCGATTTTATTGATTAGTCATCTGGACTCGTCAGTCGTATTGGTTGCCCGTAGTCTCTTTTCCAGTCTCAGGGAGGGATTCGATCCATTGTGATTTGGTTCCTTATTGTGGAGAGATCTCTGCCATAAAACAAAGAGTCGTAGGCCTTATTCTGCAGATCAAAGAGCGACGTAATTCCCCGTTCATCCAAAGTTGTATTTTAGTATAGAACAGAGGTATTCTGGGCCGACTACTACTACATGCGCGTCTAGAGTAGTGGCTTGGTTTAGAATTCTTGACCATCTTCCGAAGTTAATAATAATCTACTGATCCAAGTCTGTAAGGGCACACTTTTTTAGTGCTTGACCTGTTAGTATCAAATAGGGTCCTCCTCCCCGTACTAGATCAGTCACTAAGCGAGTGCGCTACTATCAAACCATCCTTTTTTCGATTTGGTGTCTTCAGCAGGCCAACTAATCTATATAATCTAAACTACTAATCTACTAAACTTATCTTAGACAATCAGTTCCTCCCCGCTTCCATGGCACGCAGCCATTGATCCCCTTAGCCCAACCAGAACATGGTTAATGAGCTGGTCGTTGCTTGGGTTTCCCCTTCCTTAGAGTCAAACTTGGAGGAATAAGATGGATCGGATCTACCCATTTTGGATGCAGCTTTTTCAGATGGAGGTTATTCCCCGTTATAATCTATATAATCTAAACTACTAATCTACTAAACTTATCTTAGACAATCAGTTCCTCCCCGCTTCCATGGCACGCAGCCATTGATCCCCTTAGCCCAACCAGAACATGGTTAATGAGCTGGTCGTTGCTTGGGTTTCCCCTTCCTTAGAGTCAAACTTGGAGGAATAAGATGGATCGGATCTACCCATTTCGGATACCCATTTCGGATGCAGCTTTTTCAGATGGAGGTTATTCCCCGTTAGAATGGGATTAGTAAGTGCCAGGTGGATTGAAATACTTTGATTGATGGCCAGGAAAGGGAGAGAATTGAGGTGGGGATTCAAGATGCTAGTTCGCACTGGCTTGTACGACCTTGAATTGCAGTCGGACTTGAAGGCTCGGCGGAGAAAAAGACCAGGGATCACTTCCTTTCATGGGCCTCCATTGGCTCGTTGATGGCTTTCTTACTTCTGCCTTTAGAGAAGGTGGAGTTGAGGACAAAGAGTCAGTTGGAGGGTATTGGAGAGGTGGAAAAGTCAAGCTTCGACCGAGTAAAGTAAAGTGATGCGAACCCCGTCAAAAATAACGAGACCCGTAGAACAAGAGAAAAAAAATCCAAGAACGTCCTCGATCAGGTTTGGATGGGAGACCTCGACCCGTTGCTTCAACAAAAACAAGAACCTCGGTATAATTGACCTCAACCCGTTGTTTAATGCGAAGCAAGAACCTTGGTATAAAGAAGACGCCACAAACGGTAGTGGAAAACTGTTTGATAAGTAGATGATGAATTCCAATAATTTCGAATAGTCCTTCAAAGAACCAAAGAGAATAAACTCACCAATTTTCTGTAAACTATATCCCTTCTATTCCATTAGACGCCTATTTATAGGCTAAAAAATAAAAGAAAAGTTCCTATAAGGAAAGTTTAAGAAATAGAAGCAAAACAAAAGGAAACAATCAGCCCCTTAATTTGGCTGATCAATACAAAGAAAGTTCTAGAAATCGAAACAAAACAAAAGGAAATAATTAGCCCCTTAATTTGGCTGATCAATACACGGAAAGTTCTAGAAATAAAACAAAAGGAAACAATCAGTTTTGACTGGATTCTTCTAGAAGTTGAATCATATTGAAACATCTTTGTTGAACATGTGAACCATCCTCAATGGGCCTCCACGAATTTGCTTGAGCCCAAACCTCTTGAATCAACCCATTAAGTGCATCATTGAACTTCTTTTCTCGTGCTCTTGTAACCGGCCTAATTGGAACTTGAACTGGCTCCTTTGTAGTCATGCCATTATTTGCATCATTCCCCTCCTCTTGAAAAGAATTTGCCCTCAAATCATCACCTACATCAAAAGGACTCAAACAGTTACATTGAAAGTAGCACTAACATTGTACTGAATGGGCAAATCTAGCTTGTAAACATTGTCATTGATGCGCTCTAGAACTTGGAAAGGACCATCCCCTCTTAGAAGCAGTTTGGAACATTTTTACGCCGGAAATCTCTCTGTCCTCATATGCAACCCAATCTCCTGGTTCAAAAACAAGCTTGGTTAGCTTCTCTTTGATTAGCTGAAACACCTTCTCTTGCTCTTCTCCCCATCTAAATCCGACATTCTTCTTGATCACTTCGGTAAGTGGTGCGGCTATGCTACTAAAGTCCTTCACAAACCACCGGTAAATACTAGCAAGTCCATGAAAACTACGAACATTGCTTATACTTGTGGGACTCGGACACTCTTGGATTGCACGTACTTTCTCTTCATCAACCTGTATACCATGTGCACTAACAACAAATCCCAGAAATATAAGCTTATCGGTGCCAAAAGTACACTTTTTCAGGTTAGCAAATAACTTTTCTTTCCTAAGCACATCTAAAACTGATTTCAAATGTACGGCATGATTATCCAAGTTTTTCTATACATGAGTATATCATCAAAATAGACAACAACAAACCTGCCTATATAAATGCACGCAAAACATGATTCATAAGTCTCATAAAAGTGCTTGGTGCATTAGTCAACCCAAAATGTATAACTAACCATTCATACAAACCATATTTTGTTTTAAAAAACAGTTTTCCAATCATCTCCTTCTTTCATTCTAATCTGATTATAACCACTCTTTAAATCAATCTTAGAGAACACACAAGAACCATGCAACTCATCTAACATGTCATCTAAGCGAGGAATAGGATGATGATATTTTACCGTTATGTTGTTGATGGCTCGGCAATCAACGCACATTCTTCACGTCCCATCCTTCTTAGGTACAAGTAAAACCGGAACGACACATGGATTCATGCTCTCCCTCACGTACCCCTTCTCCAACAACTCACTTACCTGCCGTTGAAGCTCTTTTGTCACCTCGGGATTGCTCCTATAGGCTGGTCGGTTTGGAATTATCGCACCAGGAACAAAATCAATTTGATGTTCAATCCCTCGAATTGGTGGTAATCCATGTGGTGTTTCCTTGAGAAAGACATCCTCAAATTCCTGCAAAAAGAAACAATAGAACTGGGCAAAACAGGGTCAAGTTCGTTAGTGTTTAAAATACCTCTTTGTACAAAAGTACAATCATCGGCTGATTTGAAAACATTGCTTGCATAGAAATTCTTTTGTTTTCACTCTGATTTTCTCTCAATGGCTGAATTTTGATTTTCTTTTTCTCTCTAATTTTGCTCGGCCACTCTGTCATTTTCACTCTTTTTCTTTTGCTCACTCTCTTTCTTTTGATCACTCTCTTTTTGCAACCTCACTTGATCTTCATAAACCTGTTTCGGTGTCATTGGCACAAGAGTGATGGGTTTTTGGTTAAGCACGAACGAGTATTTGTTGGTGAAGCCGTCATGTTTAATTTTCCAATCGAATTGCCACGGTCGGCCTAATAGAAAATGTCCAGCATGCATTGGAACTATATTACACAAAACTTCATCTTCATATTTTCCGATGCGGAATAAAACCAAAACCTGCTTATTCACTTTTATCTCGTCACTATCATTCAGCCATTGTAACTTGTACGGCGTAGGATGTTTTAGTGTGGGCAGTCCTAATTTCTCCACCAAAGTTGTGCTTGCAATATTAGTACAACTTCCTCTATCAATAATTATACTACATACCTTGTCTTTGACGTAGCACCTAGTATGAAAGAGTTCTCCCGCTGCACTTCTTCAATTTCTTTTGCTTGCAAACTTAGAAGTCTTCTTGACACCAACAATTTACCTTGAACCGCATATTCTTCTTTCGATCTCTCCATTACCCCTTATCACCATGACTCTTCTGTTCGGGTATTGACTTGCTATGTGACCCCTGCCTTAACATTTAAAACACTAAATGTCACGATTTCGAGAAGTAGAAGGGTCAAATTTATCTTGAGTGCCATAGTTGGTTGTCTTGTTTTGGCTCGAATTAAGATTTTGCAGCTGGTTTCTTCTCTTTCTTCACATGACTCGGTTTCCATGAGGAAAAACTTGAATTATGAGATGCACGTGTACCACCCCTTCTCTTGAGTTGTTGCTCCACCTTGATGGCCATGTGCACCATAACCTCTAATTCCACATAATGTTGCATCTCCACCCTATCATGAATTTCTTGATTCAAGCCATTCAAGAACCTAACCATAGTAGTCTCTCGGTCTTCTTCGATATTAGTCGGGATCATAGCAATCTCCATCTCTTGATGATAATCCTCCACACTCCGGTTAGTTTGTTGGAGTGTTTGCAATTTATTGTACAACTCCCGGTAGTAATGGCTGGGCACAAACCGCTTTCTCATCACTATTTTTATCTCTTCCCACGTCTCTACCGGTCGTTCCCTATTTCGCCACCTGTTCAACACTATCTGATCCCACCACACAATAGCATAGTCAGAAAACTCAATGGCAGCAAGTTTTATCTTCTTCATCTTAGAGCAGTTGTGGCAATCGAACACTAACTTCACCTTTTTCTCCCACTCAAGATAAGCCTCGGGGTCGTTTTTTCCTTGGAATGCTGGAATTTTCATCTTAATGCTACCCAAGTTGTTATCTTTCCGATTCCTATCTTCTCTAAACCGCCCTCCATATCTCCTATTACTAACAACTGAACCCCGATCTTCTTCATCAAAACCAGCCCCATAATTCTCTCCATCTTATTCTCTCACTCCCCGATGTTGAACTTTTTCCCTCCTATGCACCTTATGAGTGTTTTGTGGCTGCTCCAAACGTGTATTCTCCATCCGATCAATCCGCTCATGTACTTGCTCCAATTCTAACCTCATCACACGCCTCATCTCACTCATCCTGGCCTCCATTAGCAACTTTGGATTAGCCATCCCTGTAGCACCTTTGGCGATGCTCTATTCACTGTTGTGAGACATGATTGCTGCAAATCAAAGTTTGAAAAAAAAGGAAAAAAACCTCACACACTCCCTCACGTGTTTCACTCAAAGAATGATTCACTCTATTCCACTCGTGTTTTCACTCAGTATATAATCGGGTTTTACCCTCTAATATGCTCACCACTGTTACCTTTTTCCACTCTATAATTCTCTTTCAGTTCTTTTGAAACTATACGAACAATATTCAAAATTCCAGCAACAATTCACCAAGAACTCACCAAGGGAATTCAGGTTCAAAAGGTAAGAAAATAAGGGATATGGGGTGATTAGATTTTCAAAGCACAATTCAGTAAAATTTCCATGAAAATCTTTTTACTCTTTTTTTTTTACCCTTTTTTTTTCAGACCCCTTTTTTTTCGGATTTTTTTTCGGATCTTTTTTTTCAGATTCTTTCTATCGTTAATAACAGAACAAGATTTTGAATGGGGGTAAAAGAAAGAAATTCGGCTAGATAAAAAAAGAAAACTAAATTTAAATGACATAGGCAAACCTGAGACGAGAAATCTTTTGCTCTGATAACAAATGATGCGAACCCCGTTGTCGGCGAAAAATCTTGAAAAAGCAAAGCAGATCCACTAATTCAGAGACAGAAGCCCGCAACTCATCGGATCCGCGAATCTACGAAACTGAGGTCCGCGAATCTAAAAAACTGAGGTCCGTGAATCTATGAAACTGAGGTCCGCGATCCAGGCGACGGAACAGGTTCGCGAATCTAAAGCTGAGATTCGCGACACTACCCATAGCTTTACAAAGTCACCCGACCCGAACAGAGAAAATTGCCACTTCGGATCGTAGAAATAACTGCCAAACGAATGCAGCGGCGTTACTTTGATTGTGGGAATAACCACCCAACGAATATGGCGGCACTTCTCTAGTAGTGGGAGCTAACGGTCGAGCAAAATAGGCGGGACGTTACTCCAAGCCCCCTATAAAAGGCGGGGAGCGAAAGAAACACACACAGACAAGGACGGACGTCTTCTCCCAAAAATTACCCCTTGTGATCAAGAGTAAAGAGCCCCTTTTTCTTTTCCTTTTAGCCAACTGAGAGAAATTGTACGGAGTGTCAACGGAGAGCAGGATCGTCCTCCATAGCTACTTAGAAACCCAGCTTTAAATAAAGAGGAAAAGCTATCTTCCTCATCTTCTGTAAACGGGAAACCGTCCGATTGTAACCCTTATATTGAAAAGATTTCGATATAAAGAGCATCAACTTTCATGGCGAACAGAAGATTGGTGACTCCGCTGGGGACTACCATCACTTCCATTGACTTGGTGGTGGCTCAATCCGACAATATTCCAGTTGGTAGTATGGTCGACTCGCTCACCATTTCTGTCGACCAGGAAAGGTATGAAGAATTTCTTTCTTCAGGCTCCAAGAGCCCTACTTCCCTAAGGGGATACTATAAAATCTCCAAGGGGTCAATTCCCAAGGAGATGGCAATAGCCCAGTTGAGGGAATCAACAGACCAAGATAGTCCGAAATCCCCTTCCTTAACAACGGGCTCTCTGCCAGTTCCGATAAAGACTCTTGATCTCTCAGACAAAGTGGACCAAAGTCCCCCCTTCAACAAGGGGAAGCGACCACCACCCGCTCCGCAAAGCTGTCATGCAGAGAAGGAGGTTCCTCCCACTCGTACGACGAAAAGAAACCTGAGGAGAAGCAAAGCTCGTGCCCTTCACAGGAACGCGCAACAAAAGGAAACTGCCAACTCATCTCGGCAGAAACCTACAATCCAAATATGGAAGCCTAAGGGCGAGGTTGGTCAAGATGCAGAAGGATTCACTCACATTTCCTACAGGAAGCGGAGTGAACCCGTCAAAGTTGTCCATAATCAACCCGGATCATACATTCGCGTCCCAAGGGGAAAATCTGAAGAAACTCGCGAACCTCAAATTCGCAGAAGGTGCATGCCTATCCGCGAGGTTGAAACTCCACCGTCTCTCATAAATGAGCCCATCACAAGGGACTCCAGTGCAAGAGATCTTAGGGAACTTCTAAACAGAAGAAGAGAAGAATCCCATGTATCTCAATGCCACTATGAATGACTGATCAATGCAGTACTATCTCACTGTCATTGTTCAACTCATGCCTGATCCTTGGTGTTTTGTCGATTGTCGTCTCCATCAACATCGTCATTCCAATCGGCAAAAAGGAGACGACGCGGGCTCGAGTTTTCTGAGCCGGAATATCCCACGATGACCTCCAACATGATAAGCGTTGGAGAAAAGAAGAAGAAAAAGAAGGCGAAGAAAATCTCCGAAGAAGAAGCTTCTGACCCACCCAGAGCTCTCTTCGAGTTCGAAAGACCCATCCAACGAAGAGCGAGGAGTTTTTCGGCATACTCGACTCAAAAGTGGGGTGGCGATCCCTATGAATTATAAACAGATGGCGGGGATCTCATCTGATGAAGAAGATATAGCCAAGTCTGTTATGGCTGAATCACAGACGTCTGATTCATTCTTAGAAGACTCCGCCTCTGCATATATGATGCAGAACAATATCCCAGAAGAGTTCATGCGGAGAATGGAGGAGCGAGATAGACATATCCAGCAACAGCAGAACGCCATCAGCGAGCTTAAAGATATGCTACACGTTCTGATGGAGTTAGAAAAAGGTAAACTGAAGAATGCAGGAAAGAAGACCGAAGAAAAAGGTCATGGTCCTCATCACAATCGAGAAGAAGAAGAACATCATAAAGATGATGACAACCGCTCCATGCACCAGGAGGGAAACACAAATGTTGTCTGGATGGAGAGCTTCCAGTACCAACTGAACGCCCTCATACATAAGGGCGACCTACAAGAACTGAGTGTAGTAAGGCCATATCCCATGGAGTGGGAAACGGTGTCGTTCCCAGAAAGCTACAAACCGTTGAAGCTCAAATCTTTCGATGGTAGAGGATCACCAAACCAACACCTCTACTTTTGAATGGTTCCGGAGATTAGAACCAGGAACCATCAATTCCTGGAGTGACATGGAGAAAGCCTTTTTCACTAGATTCTATGAAGATGATATGGGGTGTCAATGCCGGCGCTTCTAGCCGCTAAACAAAAGAAAGGAGAGTCAGCCCGGGACTTCATCAAAAGGTTCCGGAACGATTCTCTCAGATGTCCGCATAGGATGCCAGAAAAGACCCTGGTAGAAACCTGTCGACATAATTTAACGACCAAGATTCTAACCAGGATGGGGGCGGTGAAGTTCTCAACTTGGAAGGATCTCGCCCTACAAGCTGAAGAAGTTGAAGAAATTGCGCAAAGGCTTTAAGAAGATGGAGGCGAGGAGAAACCGAAGCGAAGTGGTGATAATGGCTATAAGTCCCGACCCCGAGGGTATAAGGGGAAGGAAACAATGGTCACGATGTGCCACAACCCGCGAAGACTCCTCCGAAACTTCATCCTCTGGCGCGAGTGCTACAAAAGCAATACTCCTTTAAGGATGAATGAGCACACGAAAACTATTTTCAACCTCCTCATGAGTAAGAAGATGCTGAAGTTGCCAGAGTCTAAACGTCCAGAGGAAGCTGGGAAAGTTAATGATCCTAACTACTGTGTCTACCATAGGATCATTAACCACCACACCCAAAACTGCTGCATCCTTAAAGACAAAATTCAAGCTTTAGTAGACGCTAATGTCATCAAGCTTCAAGAGCACCAGAAGAAGGTGACTGCGAATATGGTGACCGTCAAGTTCGGTAAAGCGCCCCACTGGATAGAGTCAACAGTTCAAGATGGAGTGCAGCCCATCCATAAAGGCACGATGCAAGTCGTAAATTTTGATCCACACCAACAGCAAAAGAAAGGACTATTCCCCGTTGAAACTTATAGGGGGGAGATACTATGGGTACATCCTGATCTCCTAAATGATGAACAATGGAGTTCCAGATCATCTGGGAAGAAGCGAAGAGGGAGGGTCTTCACCTCCAATGTCGTTTCCATAATTCCCGAAGACGATGAAGTCATTCCTGCTCTGACCGATTCGGAAAAAGAAATCAGAAATTCCTTGGTCGCCGATGCATACCCTCCCTCCGCGGGGACCAGTTCGGGAAAAGATTTCTTAAAGAATTACAGCCAAACAACAGGTTCTCAACCATCTCCAGAGAAAGTCAAGCACAAAGAGCTGAAGTTTGACAAAATTCTAAGGAAGAAGGGAAAAGAACTTGCGGAAGACTCGCGAAAGTCATTCCAGTTCAACATCTTAACACAGTTGGCTAATATCCCTGCAAGGATAACCTTGTACGAGCTCTTGAAGCTATCTAAATCTACTAAGGAAGTTTTAAGAGAAGCTCTGCAAGATTCGGAAGTGTTCTTGGCGCAAATACCAGAGATGATCGAAGAAGGAGAGTCTCTTTGATCGACATGTCACCAGATCTCTGGTAAAAACATCCATTGCGTCACCTTCTCTCCGGAAGATATGTAAGTCAGAAGCAATAAGCATCATCGCCCTTTGTATTACAAGGGATATATAGGATCTACGGAGATTGATCGTATTCAAGTTGATCCAGGCTTGGCCTTGAGCATCATGCCGCGAAGGATGCTGCGATACCTTGGAGTACCGATGAATAGATTAGCCACAACCAACACTACTATCTTCGGGTTCAATGCTAACGGTAGTAGACCCCTGGGTAAAGTAAAGCTCAAGTGTCAAATCGGCGACCTGAAGACGGAAGTCACGTGTTACATGATAGATGCGGACACATCATACAATCTGCTATTGGGGAGACCCTGGATCCATAGCAATCTAATCGTGCCCTCCACGTTACACCAATGCATGAAGTATGTCGACGAAGACGCGAACGTGAAGACGCTCATTGCGGAAAAACAACCCTTTAAAGGAGTTGAAAACTACTTTACTGACGCGTTGCTGTATCAAGATGCGTTTGGCGTCGCAGATCGGCCCGTTCAAAATAACTCTGATAGTGGCGAAGAGGCTGATACAGAATCAGGATCCGAAGATTCGGAATCCGAGGATGTAATTTGGGATGGTGAGCCCATTGTGATAAGCCTCGAAGGCCTTGATGTAAATAACACCGTTCACTCTGATGGTGAATGGGTGATAAATGAAAATTTGGAATTTGCTTATTCTTCTGGTGTTTATTCCGAGCCCTCAAGCACTAGTACAGATGTATTTAGCGACTGTGTAAATGAGATATATTCTCTGACTTCCTTCCAAGCACCTATCCGATCATCCTTATATGAATTGAGTGATGACGTTGAAAGTGCTTACCAAGTTATTTTTGAGATCCCTCCCAAAAACGGAACCCAAAAGGCCAAAATATTTGGAAGAGCGAGTCACAGGAACAAAGAGAAATGTTCAGATTCTGAGGAAGAACAGGGAAAACCCGAGTTCTTCCATTACGATGAAAATTCCCGCGGAATAATAAAGAAAATGGGATACAATCTGGCCGAAGGCAGCGGGTTGAATTTCAGAAAAGGAAGGAAGACAATCCTTCAACCTTTTGTCCCCGAAGGGAAGACGCCAGACTATTACCAGAAAACCGGCAGGGGGATGGAATGCGTCACCACTTCCGAGGCCTCCTTAAGCGACAAAACTGAGGAAAGACAGTACGATCATTCATCAGAATCATCATGCTGGGATTCAGATATCAGCACAGGTGTGATTTTCCACGAGGTATCCGCGAACATGGCTTCCGCGATCCAAGAAGACGAAGATTTGAAGGAAACCTCACCAGTAAGAGACGACCCTTGGGACAAGCATCTTAATATGGCGTGGGAGATTCAGTTTGAACAACGGAGCCCCCAACTGAAGATAAAGTGATCCAAATAAATATGGGAGATTAAAAGAATCCTAAACCCATATTTATAAGTGAGAACCTATTCTCGAAAGAAAGGAAAGAATTGATATCTCTTATCCACGAATACATCGATATTTTCGCTTGGAGTTATGAGGAGATGCCAGGGTTGGATCCAAGCGTGGCGGTTCACAAATTGAAGATCCGACCAGAAGCTAAGCCAGTAAAGCAGCAACAACGAAGATTCTGCCCAGAGATCATGGAAGTTATAGAACCTAAAATCAAAAAGTTGATCGCGTCAGGTTTTATTCGTGAGGAACAGCACCCTGATTGGGTGGCAAATATAGTCCCCGTGACCAAGAAAAATGGAAAAATCCGAGTCTGCATAGACTTTAGGGATTTGAATGAGGCTTGCCCCAAAGACGAATTCCCATTACCCATCACTGATATTATGATAGATAATACTTGTGGGTATGAGCGCATGACGTTCATGGATAGATTCTCAGAATATAATCAAATAAAGATGTATCCTGATGATGAGAAGCATACGTCCTGCAGGACACCACTCGGAGTATACTGCTATACAGTCATACCCTTCGGCTTAAAAAACGCAGGTGCTACGTATCAACGCGCCATGAATACAATTTTCCAAGAGCACCTCCGGAAAACAGTGGAGTGCTACGTGGATGACCTAGCAATTAAGAGCAGAAACAAAGAAGATCACTTGAAAGATTTGAAGACAGTATTTGACCTCATGAGGAAGCACCAGCTCAAGATGAATCCAGCAAATCTTTCCTGGGGGTCTCTAGTGGGAAATTCCTCGGTTTTGTCGTAACTTAAAAAGGAATACATCTTGATCCAGATAAAGTCAAAGCTATCCAAAACATGCCACCTCCCCATAACCTCAAAGAGTTAAGAGGATTACAAGGCAGGCTGGCGTACATTCGCAGATTTATATCAAATTTATCTGGTAAATGTCAACATTTCACCAGATTGATGAGGAAAGGAGTGTCGTTCATCTGGGATGACGCATGCCAAAAGGCTTTTGAAGAGATCAAACAATATCTCACGAAGCCACCAGTGCTCGTGTCCCCAGTTTCGAGAAGGCCCTTCTAGTTATATGTAAGGGCTATGGACCATTCATTGGGCGCTTTGCTAGCGCAGAAGAATGAGTCAGGACATGAGCAAGCCATTTACTACCTCAGCAGAATGATGATCGGGGCGGAACACCGGTATAATCCCGTGGATAAAGAATGTCTAGCGTTGGTGTTCGCAATATAGAAAATGCGACACTACTTAGTTGGACAAACTATCCACTTATCGAGAGTTAACCCTCTGAGAATATTAATGACTAAACCTGGGTCATAAATTCAAGACTATCCAATTGGGTTATTTTGCTATCACAATATGATATGCACTTTGTCCCACAGAAGTCTATCAAAGGACAGGCTGTGGCCAACTTCTTGGCCGAACATCCAGTCCCGGCATCCTCGAGGTTATATGAACAAATCCCAGGAGAGTTGGAGGAACGGGATTTAATTCCAGAAAAGGATGGTTCAAGAAGGTCTTCCGGATCAAATACGGTTTCGAAAGGTGTGTGGCAACTTTTCTTTGATGGTGCCTCCCGAATGGGATCCAAAGAAAAGACGACAGCGGGGGTGGGAGTTGTTCTCGTCTCTCCTCGCAACCACATCATTCCTCAAGCTTATTCATTGACAAGCTCGTGCTCCAACAACGTTGCGGAATACAACGCCCTCCTAATCGGCTTAAGAATAGCCAAACAATTGGGGGTCAAATATTTGGAGGCGTATGGGGGACTCTCAACTCGTTGTAAACCAATTAAAGGGGGAGTACGAAGTCAAACATGATAACCTCCTGCCGTATTATCATGCGGTGATCAAGGTCGCTAACGGTTTCACTGGTTTCTATATCAGCCACATAAAGCGCCACCTCAATAATTATGCGGATTCGCTAGCTTCCTTGGCTGCTACATTAGCCTTATCCAAGCATGCTAAAAGGCAAATTATGGTAAGCAACAAGGAATTGTTCTATTCAAAGGATGAGCTCAAAGAAGAAGCGAAAAAGCCACAAGAAAACGAAGCTTACGCTTGCGCGTCTAGCCTAGAGCCAAGGGATTAGCGTTTTCCTTATATAGACTATGTCCTTTACGGGATATTACCCGAAAGTTCAAAAGAAGCCAAAGCCATTCAGAGAAGGGCCATCCGGTTTTATTACAACGCGGAACTCCAGACGTTGTACAGAAAATCCTACGACGGAGTTTTACTTCGCTGTCTTTCCAACCGCGAAGCTCAAAAAGTACTCGAAGAAGCTCACGCTGGCATCTGCGGAGCACATCAGCCAAGACCAAAACTCTGGAATAGAATCCGAAGGATGGGTTATTATTGGTCTAAGATGATGATAGAAGCAGTCAACTACGCCAAGAAGTGTAGGGCCTGCCAAATACATGCAAACTTTATACATCAAGCTCTAGAATATCTCCACCCGACGGCTACATCATGGCCGTTTGAGCAATGGGGTATGGATATCATAGGGCCAATTTCTCCGCCATCAACGAGAGGACACCGGTTCATTTTGGTCATAACTGATTACTTTTCAAAGTGGACTGAGACCATCTCCCTAACCGAAGTAAAATCATCAGATGTTATCAAGTTCATCAAGCACCATGTGCTTTATCGTTTCGGGGTGCCTAGAAGAATAATTCATGACAACGAACCTCAATTCGTGAGCCAAGTGTATTCTACATTCTGCAACAAATACAGGATTGAAGATGTGGCTTCATCGTCATACTACCCTGCAGCCAATGGTCTAGCAGAAGCCTTCAATAAGACCATTATAAAACTTCTTAAGAAGTTTGTGTCATCCAATCAACGGGATTGGGATGAAAATCTCGGAGAGTGTCTGTGGGCATACCGAACCACAGTCTGAACTCCCACCAATGCCACGCCGTTCTCCTTGGTATATGGATCAGAAGCGGTCTTGCCTTTGGAGATCCAAATCCCTTCATTACGAGTCACGTTAACAATAAGGATGACAGAAGAAGAAAAGCATCAGCAAAGGCTCCAAGAGTTAGAAGCCTTGGATGACAAATGCTTAGAAGCTCAATAGAGTATCGAGCTATACGAGGCGCGAATCTCTAGAACATTAACAAAAAGAATAAACGAAGGACTTTTAACAAAAAGAATAAACGAAGGACTTTTAAGAATAAACGAAAGGTGATCTGGTCCTGTCAGTTAGAAGACCAATCATAGCAAGCCAGAAGCCTAGGAGAAAGTTCCAGCCAAAGTGGGAGGGACCCTTCGTCATTGATACGGTCTACTCCAACGGGGCGTATCGGTTGACAAAGCCTAATGGTGACAAGGTCCTAATGCCAATCAACGACAAGTTCTTGAAGAAGTATTATCCTTAGCAAAATTGCAGAACACCAGTTATAATACGACCTGGGCAGTTCTATACTAGCCATGAGCAAATAGTTTCTCTGTAATCAGAACTTCGTCAATGAAAGTTCTTGGTTCCGAACTAAAAAGCCTTTAGTTCGCGAATCAGATTTTTCTTCATATCAAATTTGCAAGTTAAAAATTACCTCTGGCGAACCAGATTTTTCTTTTATCAAAATTTGCCAAGTTAAAAAATTACCTCTGGCAAACCAGATTTCCTTTTTGCCAAGTTAAAAATTACCTCTGGCGAACCAGAATTTTCTTTTATCAAAATTTGCCAAGTTAAAAATTATCTCGGCGAACCAGATTTCTTCATATCAAAATTGCCAAGTTAAAAAATTACCTCTGGCAAACCAGATTTTTCTTTTATCAAAATTTGCCAAGTTAAAAAATTACCTCTGGCGAACCAGATTTTTCTTTTATCAAAATTTGCCAAGTTAAAAAATTACCTCTGGCGAACCAGATTTCCTTTTTGCCAAGTTAAAAATTACCTCTGGCGAACCAGATTTTTCTTTTATCAAAATTTGCCAAGTTAAAAAATTATCTCTGGCGAACTAGATTTCCTTTTTGCCAAGTTAAAAATTACCTCTGGTGAACCAGATTTTTCTTTCATAAAAATTTGCCAAGTTAAAAATTATCTTTGGCGAACCAGATTTCTTCATATCAAAATTGCCAAGTTAAAAATTACCTCTGGCGAACCAGATTTCCTTTTTCCAAAAATTGCCAAGTTAAAAATTACCTCTGGCGAATCGGATTTCCTTGCCTATCAAATTTGCCAAGTCAATAACACATTTGGCGAATCAAGTTTATCAACAAGAAAGTTCTTTCATTCATAGTAGCTTTGGGTACTTAAAAATTGTGATTCATTTCGAAATTATCAAGTTAACAGTTACCTCTGATAATCAACATCAGAATCATGTTTTAGATACTCTCAGTTACATAGAAAGAAAAGAACTTCTTTATTCATCATTAGAACAAAATTACAGAGAATTCTCTAAGTGCTATACAGCCAATAAGAGTAAATACAATTCAAGAAAAAAAAGGGAACCTAAAACAGTGTACACAAGAGTTCTACAACTCAATGGTTCAAGAGAACTTTTATTTTCTCCTCCGCATCGTCAATGTCTTGTTGAAGGGTTTCATAAGCTTGAACAGCGGCCTGACGACGTAATTCCTCGTCGCTGGCGATAACATTCTGTGCTACAGCAGCCTCCAGTATAGCCAATTCAGCCTGTACCGCCTGGAGATCTCTGGTTGTATTGTCCTGCTGGCGCGATAAGTCGACGAGGTTCCTCATTGATTCATCGCACTCCTTGGTTATTTTGGCCAAGAAAGCTTGAGCCTTGGCGATGGTCTCTTGAGCCTTAGTAATAGCTTGGTCATGGCTCTTGACAATCGAAGCAGCGGCCTCCACTTGAAGAACCAGAGATTCGCAATTTGATTGACATTGCTCTAAAGAGGCCTTGCAAATAGTTGCCTTCTCTTGAATCTCCTTCTGAGACTTAAGTTGTTCCTGTTTCAGCTTTTGGAAAATGATTTTCACTGTCTCAGATTTATCAGGACTTCTGACTTTGGACAGAGATTCAGCATACCTTTGAAGCTGAGTTATCATGAGCCTAAAAGGAGCAGCTCTATTATTTCCACCAATGCTAACAATACCAGTTAGATAAATGTTGAGAACATTGGCGATTGAAGCAAAAGGAACCCCCTTTAGTATTTTATCGATATAGCGGTCCAGAAAGTGAAGGAAAGTGTCCACTGTGTCCTTCAGCAAATCACTCTCAAGCATGCCAATCTCTGCATGAGAAGGAGTAATACTGGATGAGGCAGAAGCGGGTTGATCCGCAACAGGAGGAATGGCACCTCTGGAGATCTCCGTGGAGCTACTAATCATAGCCTCCTGAACTATAACATCAGTTGGAGCGGTCGTGACCAAGGTCGTAGGCATAGCAGTCTCGGGAATCACTGCTTCTGAAGTATCAACCGCGACAGTAGTAACTTCGGTCGCTCCACCAGTGTCAGCTCCAGCGATGATATTGCCTGGTGAAGTCACCTTCACGCCCATGCACTCTAAGTCCGGAGTCAAAACTGGAGCTAGCAAAAAGAAAAGAAGAAAATTGACAGTTAAGTATTACAATATCATTTGATAAAATAGCATAATTGCTGAAGAAAGAAGATGAAGACCTGAAGGTTGGACGCTGGATTCTCCAAGTCCGTACACTTCAGGACCAAACACTTCAGGCCCGTATACTTCGGTTCGAACCTCCTCGCTCAAAAAGACATATTTTCAATGATCTGAAGGAGGAGTAGAAGAGCGAAAATTGTCACTACTGGCGTCATCATCATCGCCCCATTCATCTTGGTCTTCAGAAGGAGGTGCTGCTTTTGGGGGATCTGATGCGCGAGTCTCCCCAATAATTTGCACTTCATCATCTGTAGTGCCTTGAGCAACAGGAACCACAGAGTCCTCTTGTAAAGCCGAAGGAGCACTAACTTCAACATCGGCCTGACCAATAGGAGGAATAGAATCCCTTTGAGTAGTGGGAGCAGGATCATTGTAAAGAACAGGTCCTTGGTTCCGACGCCTCTTGAGGGAGCGGAGAGTTAAGGAGGAGTCATCTTCATCCTCTTTGGATTCTTCAGTGAGGGACTCAGCAACTGGAGTGGGTGTTGCAGTTCCTATCCCAGACGGGGTGCTCTGCGAATCAGTTCCCTGCGGAATGGCAGGCAAGTCGCTAAGACGCCTTAGCCTCTTTCGCTTATGTAAAGACTTCTCGGGAGAAGACTGCGGTGGAGGAGAAGTCTTCCTCGATGTCGGATTAGGAGAAGCATCAAAGGAGGCAGCCTGAACCAGTGCATCAGTGTCCTCTTCCTTTTGTTCCGATTCATTGGATGTGCTGTCCCCTCTGAAGTCCTCCATCCCTGCCACCTTTGTACTGCCGGCCCTCTTTTTCTGGGCATACCAGGATCTGATCTCCCGCAGACTGGTATGATGTATGTTGAAATTCTGAGGAGCAGAGTTAGCATCCACAAACCATTTACAGAAGCAGAAACTCATACTTGAGTTCGGGGTCTTGAGGGGAAGATCAAATTTGGCATGCGTTCCACCTGCGATGAAGTGAAACCAAGCTCGAGCTCCCTCAAGAACATTCCCAACAAAGCTTAACTCTCTATTGGGTTGCCAATGTAAAGCTGATCATACCCAACTGTCGGGCAAAACGACATGGGTAGTAAGGTTCTATATAGCAGAGGTTTCCCAAACGGAGGACCAAATGTCCTGGGCGGATATTTATCAACCACCAGAAACATCCCGATGATAGGGTGGTAAATTTATCAGCGCCAGCAGTGTCAGCGAATTCTTCCCCGTATCAGCATTTTGGAAGTATGGGAAACATCTGAACAACTCAAAAGTTGAGAAATGACGAAGGGTTTTGCGGATCGCGGCCATGTAGCCTCCCTTCCACTGCGACCTCTCATAGTACTGCACTTTGGGAGCACTTAAGTCAATCTGCGAGTCTGCAGGACTCATCAAAGTAAGGCAATGTAGAACCAGCCAAGCCATCAAATAAGTATAAGGGAGTTCTACACGCGGATTAGGAGTCTTGATGATAGGGTCTCCTTTCTTCCTCTGCTCCTTCTTTACATTGCAGAATTTATCATATATTCTTCTCAATCCGCTTTGGATACTGCATACCATAACGGGCAACAAACTGAGTCGCCTACCCAATGCCAGTAAAACGGCTGGGTATACGGCCCCAATGGGTATGTTTTCCTGCGAAGG
The DNA here is from genome assembly GCA_036321105.1 of Dracaena cambodiana. Taxonomy (NCBI): domain Eukaryota; kingdom Viridiplantae; phylum Streptophyta; class Magnoliopsida; order Asparagales; family Asparagaceae; genus Dracaena; species Dracaena cambodiana. The sequence goes on along the minus strand of JAYEPQ010000019.1, from coordinate 9,379,829 downwards.
AATAACACATTTTTTCAGCCAAACTAGCAAATAACCCGCCAAGAAGGCAGGGTCAGATAAGGGTTGAAGGGCCTAATAATGGAAACTCTCGAAAGACGTCCCAGCTTTGAAAACGTCCTCGTCAGCTTCGGCAACATAAGCATCTGTCCCGAAGCTTGCAATTCTTCTCTCAACCTCCTTTTCAGAAACTGGAGGAAGGCGAATGAAGTTCGGATTACTCATAGAAAAATCAGGCAGAAGATATTGCAGCCACTTCTTTGGCTTCAAACTACGGGTGCCCGATGTATGGGTGCATATATGATAATGGCAGAGCAATTCTCAGTAAGTATCATAAGCCAAAGGGTCCTGGGTCTTCAGCAGATGAAGTTCTTCTCCAGTAGGGACGTACTCTTCATACGGGATGCCTCCCATAGACAAGCCCGAGACCTCATGCATCTCATGGAGGGCGAAACCCAACTCGCCTCGAGGGCAAAAGATTGTACAATTCCAATAAAGCAAAGAAATGGAATCTGCTGGCGGGAATGCCGTGCTGAACAGCCCTGATGGCACGATACAGCCCCGCATGATGAAGCTGATCTCTAAATGATCGCAGAAAGAAGTCAGTCAAGACCGCCCACTCTCCTTTTGAAGAACAGTGAACCCATCCAAGAGGACGAAAATCCTGAACAGGAAATTCTCCTTGTGCATTGGTAAAACGGTACAAGAAAGTTTACGCGATTATAGGAACCTCGCCTCTGGGGAGATCGTGTTTAAGCAATCCCGGCAGCAATCCACGAAAGCTCTTCCCAGTACCACGAGGAAAAGCACCTTGAGCATTGAAACTCCCCAATAGGATACCGTCTTGCGGCCTGTTTATGTGTCAGTCCATTCGCCTGGGCACAGAAAGGGACAGAAAGAATAAGAATGGATAAGATCTCTCCATACTGGGGAGAAACAAGTGGCGACCTTCAACTTGGCGAAGCCACTTGTAATCGCCATCTTCCAAACCACTATCGGACATTGAAATATGGTCCCCAAACAAAAAGACAGTTTGAGCAACGGAGACCGATTATCTCCTTCGAAAGATACATTGGTCATCAACTCTCGCAATGTTAAGCCAGAAGGGTGGAGAATCTTGTCTGCTCTCTCTTGGTTATCTGAGGCTGTACAATGGGGAAAGACATGACCAAATCTGAACTCTTTCTTTCCATCATAGCCGTCAGAATATCCGAAATAATGATCCTTTAGCCAAGGATTCAAGGCGTAATCAACTGAAAAGACATTCAGATTCAGAGATAAGAAGAAAAAAATGAGAAAAGGGACTGCCTTCTGAATTTTTTTACCTCCGATCATGGGTTCCTACCGAACCACTATCGAACTAGAAGTTGCTCGAGAATCTTGACGACCACTGGCAGCAGCATCAGAGGAAGAGCTTTCTTCGGCATCCTTTACAGATGGAGAAGATCTTTCGCACAGAAAATCGAAAGCTATAGGAGATTGAAGACGAGAAGTCTAAGGAGTCCAAACGAAGAACTCAGATTTCAAATTTCTTGAGATAAGGGCAACCTCTTGTAAAGTGGAGGTTATATAGCAGATGATTTGACGACCAAAATCTCTAAACATACGTGATATCCGGCTTGAATCAAGTGGATACCTTTTCATTTAATGCGGCTCAGAAAAACGTCTCGAATCTGACACCATGGGAAAGCAACCGCCTGCCAGCCTTCCTGCAAAAGTCCGCGACCCTAATACAGAGTCGGTTTCTTCTCAAAAAGCAAGAGTTCGCGACCCTAATACAGAGTCGTTTGCTACTCAAAAATGAAGGCTCGTGCCCCTAATACAGAGACGTGTTCTTTCCAAAACAGGAGTTCGCGACCCTAATACAGAGTCGTCTTCTACTTAAAGATGAAGAGCGCGCCCCTAATACAGAGACGTGTTCCTTCCAAAGACAATTTGCGACCCTAATACAGAGTCGTCTTCTACTCAAAGATGAAGAGCGCGCCCCTAATACAGAGACGTGTTCCTTACGAAGCGAGAATCTGCAACCCTAATACAGAGTCGTTTTCTACCCCAAGATGAAAGCTCGCGCCCCTAATACAGAGACGTGTCCCTTCCGAAGATAGTTCGCGCCCCTAATACAGAGACGTGTTCCTTCCAAAACAAGAGTTCGCAGATGAAGAGTCGCGCCCCTAATTCAGAGACGTGTCCCTTCAAGAGCAAGAAGTAGTAGTGGCCCTAATACAGAGTCACAGACTTCAAACAAACGCAACGGAAGTTCTAATACAGAAGATTATATCCGAAACTCTTCAAGAATCATGAGAGTTTTGTCAACTTTGGAGGGGGTTTTGTCGGCGAAAAATTCTGAGAAAGCAAAGCAGATCCACAAATTCAGAGACACAAGCCCGCAACTCATCGGATCCGCAAATCTAAGAAACTGAGGTCCATGAATCTAAGAAACTGAGATCCGCGAATCTAAGAAACTGAGGTCCGCGATCCAGGCGACGGAACAGGTTCGCGAATCTAAAGCTGAGATTCGCGACACTACCCATAACTTTCGGTGGGGGTTTAATACAAAGTCACTCGATCCGAACAGAAGAATTGCCACCTCGAATCGTAGGAATAACTGCCAAACGAATGCAGCGACGTTACTTTGATCGTGGGAATAAACACCAAACGAATATGGTGGCACTTCTCGAGTAGTGGGAGCTAACGGTCGAGCAAAATATGGCGGGACGTTGCTCCAAGCCCCCTATAAAGGGCGGGGAGCGAAAGAAACACACACAGACAAGGACAGACGTCTTCTCCCAAAAGTTACCCCTTGTGATCAAGAGTAAAGAGCCCCTTTTCTTTTCTTTTTAGCCAACTGAGAGAAATTGTACGGAGTGTCAACGGAGAGCAGGATCGTTCTCCATAGCTATCTAGAAACCCAGCTTTAAACAAAGAGGAAAAGCTATCTTCCTCATATTCTGTAAACGGGAAACCGTCCGATTGTAACCCTTATATTGAAAAGATTTCGATATAAAGAGCGTGCAACTTTCATGGCGAACACCCGTCAAAAATAATGAGACCCGTAGAACAAGAGAAAAAAAATCCAAGAACGTCCTCGATCAGGTTGGATGGGAGACCTCGACCCGTTGCTTCAACAAAATTAAGAACCTCAGTATAATTGACCTCAACCCATTGTTTAATGCGAAGCAAGAACCTTGGTATAAGGAAGATGCCATAAACGGTAGTGGAAAACCGTTTGATAAGTCGATGATGAATGCCACGGAAGAATTCCGATAAGTTCAAATAGTCCTTCAAAGAACCAAAGAGAATAAACTCACCAATTATCTGTAAACTATAACCCTTCTATTCCATTAGACGCCTATTTATAGGCTACAAAATACAAGAAAAGTTCCTTTAAGGAAAGTTTAAGATATAGAAGCAAAACAAAAGGAAACAATCAATCCCTTAATATGGCTGATCAATACAAGGAAAGTTTTAGAAATAGAAACAAAATAAAAGGAAACAATCATCCCCTTAATTTGGCTGATCAATACAAGCAAAGTTCTAGAAATAAAACAAAAGGAAACAATCAGGTTTGACCGGATTCTTCTAGTAGTTGATTCATATTGATGCATCTTTGTTGAACACGTGAACCATCCTCAATGGGCCTCCACAAATTTGCTTAAGCCCAAACCTTTTGAATCAGCCCATTAAGTGCATCCTTGAACTTTTTTTCTCATGCTCTTGTAACCGACCCAGTTGGAACTTGAACTGGCTCTTTTGTAGTCATGCCATTATTTGTATCATAAAGACTGGTTTCCTAGTGATTGACAACCACCCTCACTGCACACTTTCTATATATCTGTCTCCATCCAATCAAAGACGTCATACCATAGAGAATCAGGCTCGGCAAAAACGAGACTAGGGACATTGAACTTCAACCGCTGTTTCACCTCCCAAAAAGCTAAACAGGCATAGATGAGGAAGTGGGAGCAATAAAACCAAAATTCTCTTTCTTGTCCTTCTACGTCGACGGGGCAAAGAGAAGCACTTTTACTACTGAGAAAGCGAACAGTTAGTGCGAGGGTTCGATGACGTCAGCCGAGATTCTGCAAAGCAAAATTAAGTGTCAGTAGCAAAGCTGACAATGCAACACTTCCGCGAAGTGTCATTCTCATAGTGACGCCAAAGCCTATGTGCTATATAATGCTAAACCAACGGATGCTCCGCCTTATCTATAGAAGTTGTCAACTGAGTTCTAAACGAATGGGATCAGTCGATTGGTAATGGCTCAATCTATAGACAGAAAGCCCTGTGATGGGAAACTACCACGTTAGGTTTGGAGAGAGATGGGACCAGTAATAGTTTAGGTGGAGCAGATACAAGCTTTTTCTTTCCATAGCTGGCCAAATGACGACAGGATCATCAGTCTACTCTACCTCAATTCACCATTTCGAACCTTATACAGAAGGTTTTTCCGTACCAGCTCCTTCTACCTATACCGCAGTTGAAGCACCTAAAGGAGAATTTGGTGTCTTTCTTGTCAGTAATGGAAGCAATCGTCCTTACCGTCGTAAAATAAGAGCACCTGGCTTTGCCCATTCACAAGGACTTGATTCTATGTCCAAACATCACATGCCAGCAGATGTAGTCACCATAATAGGTACTCAGATATTGTGTCTGGAGAGGTAGATAGATAGGACTACGTCTTGCTCGATCAGGATCCTAGCATCTATTGCGAGCCAAAACACCCTGAAAGAATCACTAACAGAAATACCGCATGTCAGAAGCTCATTTACTCCGCTATTTAGACAGCTCATTGACTGGAAGTTGTTTTCAGTTCGATCAACTATCCTTTGTCGAAGCGGATAGTTCATAGTGCTCATTCTAAAAAAATCGGAAAAGCCAACTCATCATTATGTTTCCACTTCATTTTCATTACGAAGATGTATCACGTCAGGATCTGTTGCTCAAATTGAATCACGCCAACGTTATGGAAGTTCCTGCATCGTGTGAAATAAGATTAGTACGAAAAGCAGCCTCTGATTTCATAATCAAATTTGGAAAATTGGCTATGGAGATTCCACGCGGTCAGAGATTCTTTAAGACAAAAAGGGGCCCTTATTTTCAAGCAGGAAAGTCGTTTTGATCCAATTTATTCTTGGGGTCCGAAAAAGACATAGGATATGTCAATGACTTTGCACGACAAAGCGCACTCCGAGGGCATGGAATGTTGGAGTTTTTGGTTAGAATCTCGACGATAATGTCTATTTCCGATTCTCCGGTCGAAATACGAGAAAACTCGATGAAATTCTAGATGGAAACGGAGTTTTACGAATTCTCCCCAGAACTGGAAGATCATTTAAAGATCTTCGAGCATATTCGTGGGTTCAATGTCACTATTGTAACTTCGGCCAACACAAAAGATGAGACTTTACCACCGGGGGAAACTGACGTAAGACGTCGGAGAAGGGAAATATATGAGATCACAAACGTAGATTGCTCGTGGCTAAATATGAATTGAGGTGAAATCTTTATAAAGCCTTTTGTAAAGATCACAATCTTCCGTCTGATATGCAGGACAAACATCGTTATAAGTTGTCCAAGTTGCCAAGAAATAGTTCCTTTGCACGAGTAAGAAACTGATGTATTTCCACGGGTCACCCTCGTTCCGTAGTTGAGTTCTTTCGCATTTTTCGTATCATTTTTCATGGATTAGCATCTTGGGGTCCTTTGATGGGCATAAAGAAATCGTCTTGGTAGCAAGCAACCACCAAACCAATAGAACAGAACAAAGGTTAGCTCTGCCACTGGTCTACGATGCAACGGCGACGGCGCAAAACTATCAGAGGGAAGAGGAGTTGTCATGATAGAAAAGAGAAATGACTATACGGAACCAACGATTCTCTCTTCTTAAACAACCTATATCCTCCACACTTAACCAGCATTTGATAGATTATCAAACCCAAAGCAATCTTAGTTATTGGTGGGGGTTCGGTTCGTTAGCTGGTATTTGTTTAGTCATTCAGATAGTGACTGGCATTTTTTTAGCTATGCATCACACACCTCATGTAGATTTAGCTTTCAACAGCGTAGAACACGTTATGAGAGATGTTGAAGGCGGCTGGTTGCTCCGTTATATGCATGCTAATGGAGTAAGTATGTTTCTCATTGTGGTTCACCTTCATATTTTTCATGGTCTATATATCATGCGAGTTATAGTAGTCCTAGGGAATTAGTTTGGTGTCTCGGAGTTATCATATTCCTATTAATGATTGTGACAATTTTTATAGGATACGTACCACCTTGGGGTCGATGAGCTTGTGGGTAGATATAGTAATTACAAGCTTAGCTAGTGCCATACCTGCAGTAGGAGATACCATAGTGACTTGGCTTTGGGGTGGTTTCTCCGTGGACAATACCACCTTAAATCGTTTTTTTAGTCTCCATCATTTACTCCCCCTTATTTTAGTAGGGCCAGTATTCTTCATCTGGCTGCATTGCATCAATATGGATCAAATAATCCATTGGGTGTACATTCAGAGATGGAAAAAATTGCTTCTTACTCTTATTTTTATGTAAAGTCAAGTTTGGGGGGAGGCGGACGTCGACCCAACCTTATGAGTATTCAGACTATAACAGTTCCGATGAACAGTCACTCACGTTTAACAGTTATACGATTCCAGATAATGATCCAGAATTGGGTCAATCACGTTTATTACAAGTGGACAATAGAGTTGTTGTACCAGTCAAAACTCATCTACGTATGATTGTAACACCTGCTGATGTACCTCAAAGTTGGGCTGTACCTTTTTCAGGTGTCAAATGTGATGTTGTACCTAATCGTTTAAATCAGACCTCCATTTCGGTACAACGAGGAGTTTACTATGGTCAGTGCAGCGAGATTCGTGGAACTAATCATGTCTTTACGCGTGTGCCCGGATATATAGGCCGACTGCTGAGCGCACTCTAGCTCGTCGCACCACCCCACCCCGGGTCAGGGTGCGAGCCACCTGACTAAGCAAGCTATTACAGTGAGCGGCTGGAACAGTTGGGAGCCGACGGAGCCAGGCAGTAGATAAGATAGAAGAAGGGGCCAGGCTCCCGGTAGAGCAGAGGAGACGGTTAGGATAACAAACTTGAAACGCCGAGCCCGAGCGGCCAGCGAGCGAGTGGTTGGTGGCAAATAGCGCCCTAGTCGATGGCATTCATCTCTGCGGCTGGCACTCGAGAAACCACGGGGCACTCTATACAGAGCAAACGACGTCGTCAGGGATGAGACGCCCGTGCAAGACCTCAATTCTCATTAGGAGGTCGAACCGACAGACCTATAGAAGTCGGGGCTACCCCGTCCCCATGGCAACACTATAGTGGCCTGAGGGAGGACTTTAGAGGCTTTATAGTCCCAACGCCAGTCCGACGATCGTACAGCGTCCTGAGGGACGACTCTTTTTCATTCTAGGTCATGTAAAGGGGGCCAGTCCGACGATCGTACAGTTATTTTTAAAAGACAACAGACGCTCTCTTAGTCCCAACGTCACTCTCTTTCTGACTTATTCCAGCTTATTCATTTTTTCTTTTCGTGCCACGGTGAACGAACAAAAAAAGAGGGCCGTCTCAGCGGAAGGAGAAGGACCTACAACGGTAGATCCCCCTTATCCTCTTCTTGTTCCTAGCTGTCTGTTACGAGTCCAGGAAGCCTTGAATCATCAATATGAGGGATCCCTCAAAATAGAGAAGGGCGGTAGGGCTTCCGCAAGAGCTTTCCCCCTCTTCCCGATCAATATAAATGGGAGGGGCCAACATAACCAGCCTCTTTTTATGTATGTACACCATCTGTTTTAGGGTGGGGCCACCCTCCCTCCTGCTAATCCGGCCTCGAACTTTTCTTTCCCACCCTTCCATAAGGGACTTCTGACATTCTTGCAATTCCCAGCCCGATGCGAAGCGTGGTTATGTACATGTTCCGACTCGCCGGTCATTATAGATTGGGAGGCATGGCAAGGCAAAGGGATTGGATTGGAACTATGATCAGATTAGTGGGCATCCAACGTGTACTTTTTCGTGTTGTTGTTGTTGACGTTGACTTTCAACGCTCATTTTTGAGTAGGCCAGGATTTTTGGAGTTGCTCCCAGCTCACACTATGGTGGCAGAGGTGCCACCGTGAAGATCTAAGAGTGTGAGCAGTACAAGCTAAAAGGATCTCATACTGTTTAGAGGGCAGGGGCATAGATTCCAAACTTGACCCCTATCTATCATCATAGAAGTTGTTCCTTTGAAAGATTATGGTTCTCAAATATCCAATCAATTAATCCACCAAACCAACTAAACCAGGGAAGCTGAAGCGGAAATGAAATGGGAAATTGGGTGAGGAAAGGGGGAAGCTCGACGGAAGGCTTCGTTCGCTCAATTTGCTCGGAAGCTCGTTTAGTAGACAGCGAGTGGAGAACGTAGCAACAACACCGTCATTGCAGTAAGGTTTTTCCAGAAAGCGCCGTCACTAATCGAGCTCGTAAGTCAAGCACGGAATGAGCCTTGTCTACGACGCTTCGCTTCCTCGTCGTTGCTTGCTTTTGGTGAAGCTTGACGTGCACTATAACATAGGCATTCTGGTATGGTAGGAAGACACTTTTTGACGGCCATACGAGTGATAGCGAAGCTGACGCCGTCAAATCAAAAGGCAATCAGTCCTTATAGCAATAGCAAACCAAAAGGCCAACTTATAGCCCTCTTTTTTCTTATTCTGTTTAGTCGCTACTGAACTACTAAAGTCCCAAAGTCAACCGTTCCATGAAACGTCCTTCACCCCAACTTGCGGCCATCTCTTCTCATTCCCTCTTTCCGTTTTACTTCTAGGCGCAAGAAGTGCAAATAAGGATACAGTTCGTAAATAGGAAGTCAACGGTTCTGAAAGAAAGTAGACTTTTTTTCATTTTCTCCTGCACTCGTCTAAGTAAGCACTCATTCCTGGCTTTCACTTTGCAAGCGTCTAGTAAGCGTCAAGTCGTATAATGTGTATTTTTTGTGTTTACCGTTCGACGTAGGCGGATCACATAATCATTCGTCGCATTGTTGAAAATAACGCGTTATGAAACCCGTTATTTGCGTTATGTAACCTAACGGAATCCCAACGCTACGTAACAACAGGAAATAACTCAGTGCACCGTAACAATACGTTTTTTACGTTATTTTACGTTATATTACATAACGTTACGTTAAATTACGTTATGCTACGTTATTTACAATTATTTTTTTTAGTAATTCATATATTGTTGTTAATTATTATTTTGATTATTAGCAAATTGCTATAATTTTCTTAATTAATTGTTGGCTTGTTTGATTGCTTTTGGAATTTCTAACTTGATAATTTAAGTTTGTTTCTTTATTCACTTATTGTGTTTCTCGTCCGGTTGCTAAAATATTTTATTTGTTGATTTTATTGAATTTTTAATTGAACTGAAATCAACAATCATAAATAAGATAAATAGAACATTACAAAATATAAATTACAACAATGATAATAATTGGAATCGAAATAAAAAATTGGAATCTTGCTTTTTTTATTTAAATGATGATTGGAATTACGGTTACAGACTTAATATAATTTATAAAGATTATGAAAATTATTGTAAAACTTAATATAACATTTGAATAGATTATGTATTACAAAATAATTTTATATATTTTTTAAATATTTTAAATTTATTTTTCAATTTATTAAAATTATTTTAATTAAATAAATAGAAAATTGCATAACCTACGTTATGCGTTACGCTATTTGCAATATAACCTAACAAAGGCAAAACGTTACGTTACCGTTATCGCTATTTTAAACATTGATTCGTCGTTTCGTTAGTGAGTTCTGGGACTCTGTTCGACGTTTTCGAGGGGGGAAGGCTATGACTCTATGATCCGATACGCTTTCCCTAAGTTGCGTCGAGCTTGAACGAGAACATGATCCCCACCTCGAGGACCAAACCAAAGAAAGGGACCTAACTCTGAGATACGGAGTTCGTCGATTGGCTATTAAAGATAGATAACTATTTGCCGAATCCACTGTGCCTAAGAACGTCGCATGTTCCAATGTGCCTGGCTTACGGACTGTGCCTAAGAAGAAAGAAAAATAGATATTGGTTTTCGGACGAAGCGTCGAGAGCCCAAAATAGAGGACAGAGAGCCGACACATAGGTGAAAGGGGCGTCGCGATTGAGTTTGGGAATCCATAGACAGAGATAGCACGCTAGCAAAGAGATAGTGAATCTCTCCTCTCGATATAGAAGCGATCTCAAAAGAGTCTTTCAGATGTCATGCGTCCGACGAGTATGACTTTTCGAGTGACAGAAGGCACGATCTCGAGGCAAAGGGAAGTGGAAGCACAGGGGGAAATAGAATCCACAAACAAAAAGTGGAAAAGGAAGAGAAATAAGAATTCAGACCGATATGACGAGCCATAAAGTTGGCAAATCCGCCGCCTGAGAAGATAGAAATAGGTCTTTATTTGAAAAAGACAGAGATAGAAAAGAGGAGATATTGAATAGGGAAAGAGAAGCCAATAAAAGACATTGATCCTACCACTTTTCCATAAGTGCATCAATCCAAAACATATGCGCTGGCAAGTCTATCAAAACGAGAGACCGAGACTGAAATCGAGCTAAGCCAATGGGATACCAAAGGGATAAGGCAATCTGATAGAGAGATGTCATTCTTTTGTGCTCGCTCTTCAAGCTCCTGTGACTCGAGTCACAGAACCCGAGTGAAATACAGCATACAAGTCGATCAAACCTAAAGGTAATGATGCTAATGGTACGAGCGTCGAAGTGTCCATAAGTATCGAAGCATATAGGGGCAGCGAGTCGGAAGTCGACGCTCCAAAAAAAGAGAGATTAGCCTGCGGTGCAGATCTACTGACTCGACTAAGAAAAGATATACTCCGAAAAATAAGAGAAAACACGAGCGTTTGATCTACGGAGAGCGGCATAAGAATAGCCCCCTACTTTCATTTGCTCCGCAAGACACATTTTTAAGATATAGTGATCCATACTCTCTCTTTCAGGAGGCGTCGAGCGTTGGCGAAGTTAGGCTCTGTCTACCAGACTAATATTGATATATCTCTGTTGGGGGCTGCGGTACGTCGTTATGCACGTCGGAAAATCCCGTATGAGTTGAAATCCCGACGGCACAGCCCCGTCGCTTGTCATGTAAGTCAAGACAGTTCGAAAGGTCAGCAATAGCAAGCTCTCGACGTAGCAACCTGAGAGGCTTTTTCACAATTGTCGGAGGTAATGAAGAACTGGTCTATCTTCAATCCTTTCCGGAATCAACCAAACCCATCGGTATACCGAGTTCCCCAATAATATTGCCTCACCCTTTTTCGACGTTTACATACAACGTCTATCCAACAATTCCCGCTACGGTTTAGATTTTTCTCACTCCGGAAAGAGAAAGATCATCCAAGTATACAGAATTTACCCCTGTATAGTCAGTACCTCATTTATCAGTCGCATACACGGTACTCGGTGCGTGCATAGGTGAGACCGAACGGCATCATGAGCTACTCATACAGACCCTCCATCTGTGCTGAACGGCATATTCTCTTCGTCTCCCCACCTGAAAAATACCATGATTGTATCCACTTATCAAATCCACCGTCTAAGAATGTGTGCCTACGCCTACTCAGAACGTCAAGCATAGGGTCAAATCAATATAGTTCAACGCTCTACTCTTATAGCAGCATCTCCCATCCTTCTTTGGTGTGGAAACTACTGGAGTAGAGCAATTGCATCATATATGACTCATCATCTCGTAAATTGTCATACTTGCTTACGAATCTCACTCCACTTTATCATCTAGGGGCCTCCAACAGATACATCCGGCAGCCGTCACACATGCGCTCCTGGAAAAAAATGTTGATGTACAACCTTCCTCACTTGTTGTAATCGACATTGGGAATGGAGCAGGTATCACAATCGTCGGACTTAATCCAGCAAATCTGTCTACCCCCTTTTTTTGAGTATTCAAAGGCCTCCTCGAGACCTCCTTCGCTACTAAAATGTAGCACTCCTTCTCCTCTGCTATGGTATCCATGAACTGAACAAAAAGTACGCGTGAGGGAGCAGCTCGCGTCGCTTTTTCGACGCCTCCGTTTGGTGGAGTAATTGACAGTCCTTCCCTTTTGGGCCGATTGTGGACGAGGAGGGATTCGAACACCCGACACCATAGTTCGTAACCACGTGCTCTAATCCTCTAAGCTATAGGCCCCACCCCGTCTCCACTAGAGTACCCTAAAAAAGAAACCTCTCCTCAGCCATTTCATTTCGTTTCGGATTAATAAGATGTGAAAGTGCGTTTCTCTTGCGTTTCGAGGTGTGAGGTGTGAGAGAAGAGATGTCATAATTCTAATTGGGGTTTTGAATAAGACGACCTTTGCATTTTTGATTTTTTTTCTCTTTTTTATATTTTAAAAGTAAAATAAGAGGTGTTAAGTTTTTTAATATTCTGGCATCGAGCTTTTTATCATGCCATAGTGCCTCATAATCGGACATTGGCTCGAGATATTTTCTCTACCCCTTCTTACCCTGAAAAAACAAGGTCACCTTGCGTTCTTGAATTGATAACCATTTTTTGGCTAACCTAGCCTCCTCCGTCCCTCAGGACCAACAACGGGTAGTACAGGAATATTCACCTGTTGTCTATCGACTACGCCTTTCAACCTGATCGTCAGGCCCTGACTCACCCTCCGTGGACGAACCGTCGCGGAAGAACCCGTCAGGTTTTTGGGGCATTGGATTTTCACCATTGTTTGTGTTACTCAAACTAACATTCTCACTTCCGCTTCGTCCACACCTACATGTACGGGCGCTTCCCTTTGACGGCGGAATGCTCCCCTACCGATGCATTTTGACATCCCACGGCTTCGGCAGATCGCTTAGTCCCATTCATCTTTGGCGCAAGAGCGCTCGATCAGTGAGCTATTATTACACACTCTTTCGACGGGTTGATGCAAATAATGGCATGACCACAAAGGAGCCGGTTCAAGTTCCAACTGGGCCTGTTACAAGAGCACGAGAAAAGAAGTTCAAACATGCACTTAATGGGCTGATTCAAGAGGTTTGGACTCAAGCAAATTCATGGAGGCCCATTGAAGATGGTTCACGTGTTCAACAAAAATGCATCAACATGATTCAACTACCATAAGAATCCGGTCAAAACTGATTGTTTCCTTTCCTATTGTGGGCATGTAATCAGCCAAATTAAGGGCTGATTGTTTCTTTTTGTTTCGTTTCTATTTCTAATTGTTTCCTTTTTTTTATTATGGACATATGATCAGCCATTTAAGGGGCTGATTGTTTTCTTTTGTTTTGTTTCTATTTTTTAAACTTTTCTTGTATTTTTTTTAGCCTATAAATAGGCGTCTAATGGAATAGAAGGGATACACAGTTTACAGATAATTTGGGAGTTTTATTCTCTTTGGTTCTTAGAAGGACTATTCGAAATTATCGAAATTCTTCCGTGGCGTTCATCATCGACTTATCAAACTGCTTTCCACTACCGTTTGTGGCATCTTCCTTATACCAAGGTTCTTGTTTCGTATTAAACAACGGGTTGAGATCAATTATACTGAGATTCTTGTTTTTGTTGAAGCAATGGGTCGAGGTCTCCCAACCAAACCTAATCGAGGACGTTCTTGGATTTTTTTTTCTTTTATTTTATGGGTCTTGTTATTCTTGACGGGGTTCGCATCACGGGTGGCTGCTTCTAGGCAAACCTCGTGACTATCTCTGCACCCCTACCTCCGTCTATCACTGAGCAGTCATTTAGGGGACGTCAGCCGGTGATCCGGGCTGTTTCCTTCTCGACGATGAAGCTTATCCCCCATCGTCTCACTGGCCGACTGTCAGCCCATGTAATTTTGGGGTCATATCAGGGATTCAGAGTTTGTCTCGATTTGGAACCGCTCTAGCAACCCGCACCGAAACAGTGCTTTACCCCAAGATGTCCAATCAATTTCGGGGAGAACCAGCAGGATCTGGGTTCGAGTGGCATTTCACCCCTAACCACAACTCATCTGATGATTCTTCAACATTAGTCGACTCGGACCTCCGCGTTAGTTTCACCCGACACTTCATCCTGGTCATGGATAGATCACCCAGGTTCAAGTCCATAAGCAGTGACAATCGCCCTATGAAGACTTACTTTCGCTATGGCTCAGGTGGGTTCCCTTAATCGACGCCACTGTCTATGAGTTGCCGGCTCATTCTTCAACAGGCACACGGTCAGAAATCACATTCTCCTCCCACTACGTCGGGAGCTCACGGTTTCATATTCTATTTCACTCCCCGATGGGGTTCTTTTCACCTTTCCCTCGCAATTGTTCCCCCTTCGCTATCAGTCACCCAAGAGTATTTAGCCTTGCGACGATTGTCCTTACTTATTCACACGGGACTCCACGTGCCCCTTGCTACTCGGGTCAGAGCGTAAGCTAGTGATGCTTTCGGCTACTGGACTCTCGCCATCTAGGGTGCAGCACTCCACTGCTTCACCTAGCAGCACGACGCATCGTATTGCTCTCCCACAACCCCGTTTTCACGGTTTAGTTGCTCCCATTTCGCTCGCCTCCCCTATAGGGATCGGTTTTGCTTTCTTTTCCTTTGACTACTCAGATGTTTCAGTTCGCCAAGTTGTCTCTTGCCTGCCCATAGATTCAGCAGTAGTTTGAAAGATTGACCTATTTGGAAATCTCCTGATCTATACTTATTTTCAACTCCCCGAAGCATTTCGTCGCTTGCTACGCCCTTCTTCGTCTCTGGGTGCCTACGTATCCATAGTGACGCCTTTCCTCGTTTGAACCTCACCCTCCATTTTCAGGCTATGCCATTCTAACGGTGCTACTAAATGGAAGGATGCTCCTCAACTTCCATGAATGAGAAATCATAGATCGAACTTCCGAATTAGAAAAATGAGATGTTATCATAGTATCAGCTGACGTTCACGGGCTGGAGATAAGCAGATTCGAACCGCTGACATCCATCGCAGGGTAAACACTGCCTCTCAGGCCTCCCTAACTGATTCTACCATAGAGGCTGACGATAGACAATAACCCCCCTGAACATAGCTTACAAATTTTATCGTACTGTGCTCTCCAAAGAGCAACTCTTCTCAGAATCTCAAAAGGTGCTGATTTGGAATCTCATTCTTTCATTCTGATGGATTCATCGTCTTGTGGTTCCGGAGAATCCAGCTACAAGAGAACTAGGAATAAAGAAATCTCTCCCTTTTTCTGCCCGTATCTTTGGTCGTCGACGAATGCTTTGCACTTCTTTCAACCGAAGCTGGTTGGTGGTGGGGTGCTGACAGGCCTGTCGGGTTCAATAGCTCTCCGAATCCGCCAAACGTTCTTTGCTAAAAAAAAGTCGAGCTATCGTGCGCGGGCGAAGGAGATGTAGTTCTTTAATCATTCTAGACGGGAAGGTAGAGGAGATTCTTTAGACAAATATTGTAGTAGTGTGTTTTCCAATAGGACAGGTTTTTGCTTTGACTTCTGGACCCATGTGTGTTTTTGACTTACTCTCGTCATGGTAGGCATATTTTCGAACTCTCATGACAAACTGGTGAAAGCTAGTTGGCAGAATTCCTCCCTCCTTCAATACGAGAAAACACATTTAGGTTTTACCAATGACTGATAGCGTAAACCAAATCCATAAAATCTTCACATTTTGAAGTGAATTCCCTTCCCGGTTTATCAACTCTGTCTTTTTTGATTTCTTCTACCACTCCGAAATCCGACAACTGCTTGTTGATCCAGTCAATCGTGATTGATTTTCCGTAGCTTTCCTCATTATGCCGAAGTAATCCTCTTTTCTTGTTTTGTAGTTCACGAGATTGGTTTAGCTTTTCAGTCCTTCAAAGGTGGCGGAGACCCTCTTCTCTAAACTATCGAACATGACTGACACTCGAAATCATTGAAATTCTCCTATCCGTCTTGCTTTTAAAGGGAAGGAAGTAAAGGGGAAGAACAAAGTCTTCGTCAATGTCCATATGGCTGACAGACCTTTTCCCATGTCAGTGCACCCATCTGTATCCACTTCGTCCAATATAAGAGATTCTTCTTATTCTTCCGCAAGTTTCTTCCTCAGTCTCAGGAGATTAATGACTTTTGTGTGGGGCCTAAAAGCAATTATATATAGGTCTGGCGCTTCATCTTGCAAATAAAAGGCTTTTTCAACTGAATCAATCGGGCAGGGAAGGCCAGAGGGGATCACCCCCCTTTTGTCGATTCTTCATCTCCTTTCTCATATCTAGACTATGCGGCAAAAACTTCTCTTAAAAGAGAAGCTTATGAAGGTCGTCAGAGCACTTTTTGGTAGTAGGAGGGAGAAAGAACAGCTCGTCGGTAGCTACTGATTCCATTGTCGGATCAACTTTCTGGGGTTCCACTGTAAGGATAGACGAACTGGGCTGACGAAGGTGGGCCTGACAGCGCTTGTCGTGGGTAACTGGAAATGATCGAGTAGATTGTGCTGCTTGTAAATGATGCGTCGCATCATGTAATATTGTTCCAGGCAAGGCGCGTTGCGTGGCTACTAGAAGGGGAAGCAATAAAAGGAGGTTAACTCGCGTCTGTGATATAAACGTTCCTTTAATTATGATACAGCTAGAACTGGTTGGTTTATACATCGACATGCTTCATATGAGGGGTTGGGACTCGTTAGTAAAATGAGTTTGATGTGGAGAATGTACAAGGATTCGTCTTTCTTCCGTCACGGTAAAAAAACAGTTCTAGGATTTCTAGTTCCTAGAAAGCATATCATAGAGAAATTTCGTCTACTACCCATGTTTTCTTTCTTTGAGAATGCCGTGGGACTCCAGGAATTTGTCGAAGTTGAACATGCTCAAAAGATGCCCTAAAGCATTTCGCTTTGATCATTCGACTGTCCGCCGAGTGAAACGGTTTCTTGCTAAAGAAAACCAACAGTTCCAATACAACCAAAGAAAGAGATAGATCACATCGTCGGCCAAATGCCAAATCTCCTAGTTTGAAAGAGAAAAAGAGTGGAGATTCGAGAATGAGAATCATATATTTTCTCATTGATTTTTATGAGTAAGAAAAAACTGATGACGCACCCACTACACACCACACACTCAGACGACGGGAGTGGTCCTTCCCCCATCGAAGAGCCACGTATCCAGAATTGACCACATCATCACTCTTTTATCGATGGTGTGGCCACGGTCTCAATTTTGTCAGTCTTGACGTATATCCAAGCTTGACAATAGTAGTGGAGATTTTTAGTCCCTCGAAACGCGACTCCCGTCATGAGGTAGAAGACAAAACAGACGGATTCCACGTCGGTACGGTACCATTCACATCACGCGAAGGCTCGCTCAGAACACGTACCGACGCTTTTCTCTAAAAGGAACTAACAGGAGTGCACCACCCTGAAAGAGAAGGAACAGAAAACAGCAGGCGACATCTCTCGTCGTCTTCAGGGAATTTTTCATTTGAATGACTGAAAAAAGGGAGCCGAACGGTATTTGTTTCGGGATTGAAAAGGTCGGTCGACCAGGATCAAAGAAAAGTGCCTAGAGGCGACGCGCCCACTAGGAAGACTCGCCTTTCAAAAAAGATAGACAGAAGGAACGTGAGGAAGAGGGCAATATGAAGAGGAAATCGCCCTACTGAAACGGTATCCTCGTACGGACTTGACAGCTTCAATGTACGACGGACCCGGACTGAGCCCAGAACATAGAACACATCACCATGACGTATCAGGAGGGGTCATCCCCGTGGTAGTAAACACGTCCAAGTTCTGTCACCGCAAATTACGCGGCTAGACTCCTTATCCCTTACCCTGAAAAATACCATGAAAGTCCTATTTTACCAAACTACTTATCAAATGGAATCTGACATTCCCCCCAGAATCCAACGAAAAAGGGAGGTAAGTGCAAGTCCGAATGAAAAAACAGAATATTCTGACGCGGGTTACCTATCCTTTTAAAATGTCACCTAGCATACGCCCTAGCCCTGATCCGAAAAGGACAACAACAATTCCAAGAGACAGGCGTCCTGTCTGTTCTGGCTGCTGAGCCAAGAATCTGTTTTTTGGTCTGGACGGAGAGAGGAATCATTCAGAGAGCTGCCTTGATTTTGAACGGAGTCTTTCGTACACTTTTGATATAGAACGGAATCCCCCGTATGGATGGGCCCTATCAGAATGGTATCCTCTAGTGCCTCTGAGGGCCTTCAGGGACTTCCTCCGTCAACTCCTGTCGCAATGACAAAGTCAATTCCATTGATTCTTTGGTCATTTCAGTGCGCTATATCAATTGATAATCAACCCTGAGATAAAGAATGGAATGTTCATAGCTCGATGTCCAGCGATTGATGGAGTGCCCTGAGAGAAAAATGAGCGAAGGTGAGCTTAAACCCCCCCATTACCTATACCATTACTAAAGCAACAAACGAAGGCGTCAGCTAGTTCAGTATGGACAATGAATGGTACTACTCAGGCCCAATCCCATTGTGCCCGATCCCACTTCATCAATGAGGGATATATACTAGAAACAAGAAGTTACTCTATTTTTCGTATACCGGCGTTGAAATGATCTTTCCCTCGTGTTCGGCTATAGATTTGACTCGTCATTTCGGCTTTTGAACTGGAAGGAATGCTACGCGCTTTATAACATATTACTATGGAGGTCGGAATAGGGCTGCCCCTACTCCAACCTATGTCGTTTGTTACCTTCTCTCCTATAGGTAGGCCCTAATCTCGAGATGCTACAGCATAAACTGGTTTTGGATATGAATCGTCTGGCACTGGAGCCCTAATCTCTCCTATAGGTGGGTCATTCACTGGTTCGGATTCAAATGCCTTTCTTTAACTTTCTTTCTTAAGCCTCCTCCCCTGCAGCGCTTACTGTGCAGCTAGAACGACTAGACGGTTCCGTGCCCGTATTTGCCATTACGGGAGCAGCTTGCTCAGATGATGGGTCACCAAAAAAACTGCAAGTGAAAAACTCCGGGAGATTATGATATTTCTCATATGTACTAGGTGGTACCGAATATGAGCAACTAAATCAATTGGATCAAGATCAAATAGCCAGTCATCAAAAGCCCATCAATAACCAACCCCTTCCTGACGGGGTGGCTCTATCCTAACAGAACAAATTCTTCAGTCCCTAGAGTGACAAACTTTTATCAGTAAAAGCAAGCGACTTGTGGGAAATAGTTTTGATCATTTCATTACAGTGCCCCAGTCCAAACCAACCTGCAGCTAAGAAGGTGGAGCAAGGGAGTACCTGTGAACGAAGAACGCGGGTCAGGGGCCCAGTTAACGCGTGAAACACACTGTCTGGGGAGTATGGTCACGACGACCGAAACTCTAATCGGTTACGATAGAAAATACCAAGCAACAATGGACAGAAAGGGAACAACTCTTCCTCTTTCTGGATTTCGAGTGAGCGAGTCTACAAAGAAAACGACAGTCTACCTGTCGAAGCGCGGTACGAATATGGAGCCAGTGAGCTTTCGAACCCTACTCGAGTCTTCTAGCCTCGTGAGCAGGCTAGTCGAGAGAAAAGAAGCATCTCGCCTAACGTGAAATATGAGAGTCAGTCTCTCATTTAGGAGATCAGCTCAAGTGAAGGTCTTCCTATTTAGGATTGAAGCGGCAGTATGAACATATACAGAGTATTTCGGGGCTTCCTACCATCGATTTAGGGTAGGGGAAGAGGTAAACCCTATTGCCACCATTGAGCATAGAATCAGACTGAGGAGAAGGGTTTTTTCGGAAAGCTCCGTCACTTCCGAAAAAATACAGTTTGATTTCATCGTTTTCATAATCCTCTCCCTAATCTCCTTCATCCCATCTATGTTCTTTTCAGATCACCCTTAAATTCTATTATTGTCTGTACACTCACCCTTTTGCAGGTCTCTCAAGAATTATGCCAAACACCAAGCCATCAGAGTCCCATAGTTCAAAAGGAGTCTCAGAAATAAGTATCACGGTCAGTCCTCTCTTCCATTCTCGTGAGACCAGATCCTCCCGTACACCCAAGCTTGGGGGAGTTCGAGGCTTTGAGGGAGCGAATGGACTATTACACTGGCAAGATGGAAGACCTGAAGGAGATGTTCAAGAGAATATACTCCGATCGGGTTAGCGATAAGGAGCTGAAGGTCCTGGTTTTGGATCTACATTCCAGATCTCATGCAGAATTGAACAATAAATTCTATTATTGTCTGTACACTCACCCTTTTGCAGGTCTCTCAAGAATTATGCCAAACACCAAGCCATCAGAGTCCCATAGTTCAAAAGGAGTCTCAGAAATAAGTATCACGGTCAGTCCTCTCTTCCATTCTCGTGAGACCAGATCCTCCCGTACACCCAAGCTTGGGGGAGTTCGAGGCTTTGAGGGAGCGAATGGACTATTACACTGGCAAGATGGAAGACCTGAAGGAGATGTTCAAGAGAATATACTCTGATCGGGTTAGCGATAAGGAGCTGAAGGTTCTGGTTCTGGATCTACATTCCAGATCTCATGCAGAATTGAACAATCGCAACTTGGAGTCTCCGTCTTCAAGGGGAATCTTGGGGTCAGGACCCAGCTGGAAAAACAATAGCAATCAACCTAAAGAGGGGCTAATACGGACCACGCCACCACCCTACAATCCCAATCAACCTCCTGGTGGTGGAGATGGAGAAATATATGGGTATTCAGTGAAGAATGGTGTTACCAGCACCAACTGAGGCCTGATTTTCCCACCTCAGGGAAGCAGGTGCACACTTGGATATACCGAGGGGAGCAAGTTCTCGAATTTCCAACCTATGTCGTTTGTTACCTTCTCTCCTATAGGTAGGCCCTAATCTCGAGATGCTACAGCATAAACTGGTTTTGGATATGAATCGTCTGGCACTGGAGCCCTAATCTCTCCTATAGGTGGGCCATTCACTGGTTCGGATTCAAATGCCTTTCTTTAACTTTCTTTCTTAAGCCTCCTCCCCTGCAGCGCTTACTGTGCAGCTAGAACGACTAGACGGTTCCGTGCCCGTATTTGCCATTACGGGAGCAGCTTGCTCAGATGATGGGTCACCAAAAAAACTGCAAGTGAAAAACTCCGGGAGATTATGATATTTCTCATATGTACTAGGTGGTACCGAATATGAGCAACTAAATCAATTGGATCAAGATCAAATAGCCAGTCATCAAAAGCCCATCAATAACCAACCCCTTCCTGACGGGGTGGCTCTATCCTAACAGAACAAATTCTTCAGTCCCTAGAGTGACAAACTTTTATCAGTAAAAGCAAGCGACTTGTGGGAAATAGTTTTGATCATTTCATTACAGTGCCCCAGTCCAAACCAACCTGCAGCTAAAAAGGTGGAGCAAGGGAGTACCTGTGAACGAAGAACGCGGGTCAGGGGCCCAGTTAACGCGTGAAACACACTGTCTGGGGAGTATGGTCACGACGACCGAAACTCTAATCGGTTACGATAGAAAATACCAAGCAACAATGGACAGAAAGTGAACAACTCTTCCTCTTTCTGGATTTCGAGTGAGCGAGTCTACAAAGAAAACGACAGTCTACCTGTCGAAGCGCGGTACGGATCTGGAGCCAGTGAGCTTTCGAACCCTACTCGAGTCTTCTAGCCTCGTGAGCAGGCTAGTCGAGAGAAAAGAAGCATCTCGCCTAACGTGAAATATGAGAGTCAGTCTCTCATTTAGGAGATCAGCTCAAGTGAAGGTCTTCCTATTTAGGATTGAAGCGGCAGTATGAACATATACAGAGTATTTCGGGGCTTCCTACCGTCGATTTAGGGTAGGGGAAGAGGTAAACCCTATTGCCACCATTGAGCATAGAATCAGACTGAGGAGAAGGGTTTTTTCGGAAAGCTCCGTCACTTCCGAAAAAATACAGTTTGATTTCATCGTTTTCATAATCCTCTCCCTAATCTCCTTCATCCCATCTATGTTCTTTTCAGATCACCCTTAAATTCTATTATTGTCTGTACACTCACCCTTTTGCAGGTCTCTCAAGAATTATGCCAAACACCAAGCCATCAGAGTCCCATAGTTCAAAAGGAGTCTCAGAAATAAGTATCACGGTCAGTCCTCTCTTCCATTCTCGTGAGACCAGATCCTCCCATACACCCAAGCTTGGGGGAGTTCGAGGCTTTGAGGGAGCGAATGGACTATTACACTGGCAAGATGGAAGACCTGAAGGAGATGTTCAAGAGAATATACTCCGATCGGGTTAGCGATAAGGAGCTGAAGGTCCTGGTTCTGGATCTACATTCCAGATCTCATGCAGAATTGAACAATCGCAACTTGGAGTCTCCGTCTTCAAGGGGAATCTTGGGGTCAGGACCCAGCTGGGAAAACAATAGCAATCAACCTAAAGAGGGGCTAATACGGACCACGCCACCACCCTACAATCCCAATCAGCCTCCTGGTGGTGGAGGTGGAGAAATGTATGGGTATTCAGTGAAGAATGGTGTTACCAGCACCAACTGAGGCCTGATTTTCCCACCTCAGGGAAGCAGGTGCACACTTGGATATACCGAGGGGAGCAAGTTCTCGAATTTACACTATTGGGGCTGACCAACAAGTCTAAATGGAGGTGTTGTACTTAGATGAGGCTCCGTTGCAATAGTATAGATGGAATGTAGGAAAGAAGGGTCATCCCTTAACTTGGGATGAATTCGAGTTGGGGTTGGTGTCCATGTGTGATCCTTCTACCACCATCAACTACTCTAGAGAGCTCTCCCAACCGAAGAGGGCACATCATACGACGAATATCAAGGCGAATTTAAGCACCGATCGTACCATGTCAATGGACTTTCGAAGGATTTCTTAGTTTGTTGCTTTGTGAGTGGATGGCCAAAGGTAGTCAAGTTCGAGGTGATGGCGAAGAATCCCATGACTATGTCTCATGCCATGAAGTAAGCTAAATTAGAGGAAGACAAAGTTGCTGCCATTAAAAGACCTGGTGGTTCTGCTGGGAGACTCCCAATTGTGTTAGGAATGATATAGTTGTGTAGTTTGGGGCCAACCTTATGGGACTTTTCACGACATATGCTCAAGTTATGTAGAGAAAACCTGCGGTGTTCAAGGTCTGTTGCCCACATCAATGGAGGTGGTGGAAGGTGAAGTGTTTGATAAAACTCTACAGGTGAAGGGATAACTTATGCGGCACAATTGAAACCTAATGGAGTGTGAGGATTCTGAACAATGGCCAGAACCACTCCAAGCACTCATCCAGGACTTTGGGAGGGTTTTCCAGTCTCCGCAATCGCTTCCACCCCGACGATCGTGCGACCATCACATTCCTCTGATAAACCCTAAGAAGACAATTAACACTCGACCTCGCCGCTACCAGTTTCACCAAAAAAAACGAGATTGAGAAGCAAATCCAAGAGATATTGAGCTTGGGGATCATGAGTCCTAGTACCCAGCACATGCACATCGCTATTGGTGTTTGTCAGGTAGTCGAATGAAGGGTGGCACCTCAATGTCGACTACCGTGCTCTCAACCAAAACACAGTGAAAGATGAGTTCATGATATCTCTAGTCCATGATGCTGTTAGATGAATTGTACGGGGGTACATTGTATTCTAAATTGGCTCTCCGTTCATGATATCATCAACAAGTGCAGGCGGCGGAGGAAGATATCTCCAAGACAGCATTCTACTGTAATAATCCTTAAATTTTATTAGCTATAAATAAACAAATAAACAAACTAAACATGATAATAAATTTGAATATTTATCTTCTAACTTTCTCATCTTCTATAACATCTCTACTCATTCATTTCTCTAATTAACCCATATGAAACCTCCAATTTAATTCCTTATTTTAATTTTTTAAAAATAAATCCCCACATCCTCTTGAACTCCTCAAACCCATTATATTCTACAATTTCTCAAACCCTTCAACTTTTATAACTCCTTAAACCCTTAGTATTTAATAACTCCTAAATCCAACACTATATAAACTTGATCTCTCTTCTCAGTTCAATCTTACACTCATTCTCCAAAAAATTCTCTTTCCCTCTTACCTTGTCGGAACACCTCGTCGGACCACTATCATTGCACCACTCGTCGCCGAAGTCTTGCCAAGAGAATCTCCATTTTCTTCTTTCTCTTACATCTCTATTAATTGAGGATAGTAAAACTATCTTCTATAATGCCTATTAGATTTATCTTATTATCTTATTTAACCCTATGATTAACTCACTCACTATCTAATAACCATAACTTAAAAAATATCCACCATCTTATAAATTCAATAAGATGATTCAAACCCGTTTATTAATTTCAGACTCGCTAATACTATTTAATATTAAAATCAATTATGAGTGTTTTATGAAACTCTGCCAGTGCTACGCATAAAGATTTATCATTTCATTGTCTGTCCCAATCCAGAATAAAGGAGAACGGTTGTGGTAGGCTTGTAATAGCTAACATAAAATGGTGCCACATATTATGACGAGTCATAAAATGAATTTCGTTAGGGCACTCCTTACTAAGCAACGCCCTACATCGGAGCCTGAATGTAGTGAAAAATGTGAGGGTTACTACGTCATCGCCCAGAAGCCACGCGCCATGTCGGTGCTCAGATGTGGTGTCAAATGTAGGGTTCCCACACCTTAATAAGCGGGTGGAGGTAAAGAAGTTGGCTCATGAACATAGGATTCGATTGGCATCGTGGTACATAAGTTCCCTTGCATGTAGGTTAGTAAAGTTACTTAATACTATAATTAGGAAGGTTAATATTTTGTGCGTGTAGGAGACTAAGTTGGTAGGTGAGAAAGCTAAAATCATAAAGTATTGGGAGTTATAAAATTTGGTATAATGACAGAGATAGAAATCGTAATGGGGTAAGTATAATCATAGATAAACAATTACTTGAGAATGTAGTTGAGGTTAGCAGAAAGAGTAATAGAATTTTATTAGTTAAACTAATTTTATATAAAGAGATTCTTAATATCATTAATATCTATGCACCACAAGTAGGATTTGACGAATCTAGTAAACATCAATTTTTGAAGGATCTAGATGGGACGAGATGATACCAGAAATACCCGTTAAAGAAAAACTATTTATTGATAATGACCTAAATGGGCATGTAATAACTAGTCGTAATGGGTTCGACAGTGTATATGAAGGATTTGGTTTTGGATAAAGAAATGAAGCAGGTAACTCAATTCTAGATTTTCCTTTATCTTATGATTTGATTTTATCAAATAATTAGTTTAAAAAGAGAATTTCTCACTTAATTATTTTTAGAAGTAGATAGAGTACGAGCCAATAGATTTTATTTTAACTAGGAGGGTAAATAGAGATAGTCGCATCGATTGTAAGGTAGTGCCATATGAAAGTGTAGTAACCCAACATAAATCTTAGTTTTATATATTTAGATTAGAAAGAAAGTTAGAAAAATTAAACATAAAGTTGGATTCTAAGACTAAGTTGTTGTGATTAGAAAGTAATCAAAAAGTTTTTGCAAATAGTAGTACAGAAAGCAGATTGAAAGATCATGATAATCCTGATGTAACATAGAACAAAATAGCTAGCTGCATTAAGAGTGCAGCTAAACATACATTTGGTGAATTGATGGGTGGTGTTTCACCATGTAAGGACACATCATGGTGGAATGAAGAGCTAAAAAAATCTTATTAAGATCAAGCGAGATTTTTATAGACTTGAAGAACAATGATAGAACAAGTTGTGAGAGGTATAAGCTAGCTAAGAAGAAGGCTAAGAAAGTTGTTCGAGATGCAAAAACTAAATTATATAAATAAGTGTATGAGAAGTTAGACAATAAAGAGGCAGAAAAGGATATATATATAGAGAGAGAGAGAGAGAGAATTGTGCGAATAAGAGAAAAAAAGTCTAAAGACTTGTAAACTGTAAAATGTATTAAAAATGAGGATCATAAAGTTCTAGTTTGAGACGAAGAGATTAAAGATAGATGGTTTAATAAATTATATAATTGTAGTTTTACTCACGATCTGAGAGAACTTTATATGCAGAATTAAAATAATATGAAGTAAAAGAGAGTTTAAAGAAGATGGAATCAGGAACAGCTGTTAGGTCCAGATAATATTCTTATTAAGGTATGAAGATACTTACGAGAGATGGGTGTGAGGTGGCGGACAGATCTCTATAATAAGGTTTGGTAAATAAAGAAACTGTTAAATGAATAGAGGAAGAGCACCCTAACATCTTCAAATAAGAACAAGGGTGATATTTAGAGTTGATTTAACTATCATAGAATAAAACTTATATTTCACACTGTGAAACTTTAGGAAGGGGTATACTGCACATAGCATGATATACAATCTATGAGAATATGATATGATATACTGCACATGAAAGGGTATAACTATCATGGAATCTAACTCTCTGAATCAAGCGGCAACAAACTAATAAAGTTGAATTGAAATACTGCATATGATATGATATAGTCTCTGAGAACCAGATTGGACTTAACATGACCATTTATATAATATTGGGTCGGGGGAGAAACTGCATGATTGGAAAATACTTATTTCAGTTATAAGCTTGTTAAGTTATACAACTGAATCAAGAATAAAAAACAAGCAAGAATCACTACAAGCACCATCCACCTTAAATGTGGACTTCTCTCTCTTCATCTTCAACTTTAAACCCAATTCCCGCTTCAATTTGTTCTTCCTTATCTTTTTATTCAATATGATTTCTTCAAAATTGTTGGTAGCTTTGATTTCGTCAGGTCGATTCTTCTTCTCTTTGAGCTTCTTATGAGATTTTTTATTTTCTAGTGACACTTTTCCTAGATGCTTGCCTGAGAGCGACTAGAGGCAGCGACCGATGAGGGTTTCAGCGAGTGAAGCTTTTGAACTTAGTTCGAACAAACAGATACATGAAAAATTCTAAATACACATGAGAAATTCGAAATGAGCCCAAACTTTTACTAAGTGAGGGCCTACTGAACAGTTAGAGAAGTTATTTTAGGTGGGTTCACTTAGCAACAGGGTGGGCTCATTTCGAATTTCCCAATGGGTTAATTGCAGTTTGTTTTTCTCACACTAGTTGCAATTGATGACTTGGTGCTTGGTAAAATTTCTGAGACACTTGCAAAAGGGCGAGTACACAGATAATAATAAAATTTAAGGGTGATTAGAGTAGAATATAAATTGGATGAAGAAGATGAGAGAAGGATTACGTATGCATTATTTTGCTTGGGTAACAATCAAGGAAAAAGAGGATTGTATACTCTCCGCTACAACCCTGTGTTCAATCTAATCTTCCCTTTAAACCTTGTAAATCATATAATGGCAAATTGTTGTTCAGTTTGCCGGATGTGGTTGGCTCTCCCCCCTGCTCGCCTCCATTGGGTCTGTGTTTTCCTGAAAAAAGATTTAAGTGACGTTCTAATTCCTCTCTGACCCATGACACTTTTTTCCATGACCCTATGATTAACCTATAATTTTCAGTGGAATATAGAGAAAAATGTGTTGGCTAGTTCTATTTTAAATACAACTTTAACTTCGTGTAGTGGGGTTTGATTTTATTGATCAAGCGAAAATAACACTTGAAACTAAAACTATTTCTGTACGATTGGAGAATTTTGGAATTATATCTATTTAATCTTACTCAGTAATGATGACTTAGGATTATGGCCTTTAACCCTAACGCATCCAGACTTGTTATTAGAATTAAATTATCTAGTTGTGAGAAGTCTTCTTTACTAATGTTACCTTTTTAATGCAGTGGATGGAGTTGCACATGAGGGCTTGAATAGAGAATATATGGGACCAACAAAGAAGAAAAAAAGGAGAAGAAAAGTAAGTCAGATTTGAAGAAGAAAAGGAGAAGGGATGGAGAAAATGATGTTAATACTCGTAATATATAAAATTCATGCACATAAGCATGCGGGCAATGGAATGACTAATGTTGTGTATTAAACTAATTTTGCTTTTATCTATTTTTACAGTGATAGTATTCTTATTTTTGCACTTTGAGAATATTCTTTAATCAGGATCAATTGTTTACCCATATTGTCCATCCAGTTTTAGAATTATATATTATCATTTTCAAATACCATAAATAATGGATTGTTATTACAAGCCAATCAGAAAATATTCCTGCCTTTCAGCAAAAACTCATTCTTCAATTTCTATATGGGATGTTAATGCTCGTAGTGAAGATCAGATTTGCAGAAAAGCATGCAGGTAATGGAATGATTGGTGTTGTGGCTTGAGTTATTTGTTTTTTTCTGTTTGGATTATCTCCAATTATATATGAAATTGAAGGATTCATTACATTATGTACAGTGCTAGAATTGTTACATTTGCAATTTGTAATTGTTTTTTAACCAAGATTAATTGTCTATCCATATTGTCCATCCAATTTTAAAATTATAGATTATAATTTTCAAACAACATAAATATTAGATTGCTACTACAAGCCGATCAGGAAATATTCCTGCCTTTCAGCGAAAACCTATTTTCAAATAACAAAATCACGATCCAGTCTATGTATCTTCTTCTACAATCCCTCGACTTATTTGGAGCCAAAAATCATGGGTTTAGGGTTTCATTTGCCCTTCCATGAAGTGGTTAAGAGATGAATAATTTTTTGATGGAAGGGAAAGTGAACCCTAGAATTTGTAATTTTTGGTCATATTGGCCGATTTTGATGAGGTAATAGAGTTGAGGACCCAACCAATTTGCAATGTAATTGTTTCTTTTTTGTTGTCAGCATAGTAAATTTTCTTGCACTAACATGCATACATTATTCACTAAAACTATATATCTTTGCTAGTTAACGAAATAACTCAGCTTTTGCAAATCCCCATACTCAATCGAATGGCAATTCTAGAAACATTTAAAATAGATAACTTATTGTTATTGAGTTGAAGACGTTAATAATAGAACACTATTAACTGATGTCCAATGTATTCCGTTGATTCAATTTAGTGACCACATTCGAATTTATTATGATAGGGTCAGCTATAGCCTTTGTTAAAAGAAGAGATTTATTTAGATTCTCAGAGTAATTTTACCCTCTCTAAGAGACGGAATGAAACCCTTATTTCTAAATAACTAATATCCACATTTGGACCTGCCTGCCGTAAAATATTGTTCAATTTAGTATTTCATAGCGGTGCATGTTTTTTATGGACATTGTATATTATTGCATGTACAGAGCTGTCCAAACCTGGTTTTATTTCATATTTGTGTACACCTTTTTAATCCTAATAATTCTTTATCTTTCATTTTTTGCATAGCATATCGAGTCATCCAGATCATTTTCTTTTTTAACTCTTCTGTTGTATATATTCTCATTCTTTATTTAACTGATTATTAAACCTTATATTTAGATGACGACAGACCCAAGAGTGATCATACTCAGCGCTCCACCTAGTTTGAAACATTGGAGAGTGGAAATTTCGAGTAGCCTAGGAAAGCTATTAATAGAACTGAGATAAAAAATAGTGTCTTATCTAATATGCTTTCCTACATATATTTTCTTGCATAACTTCCAAATTATCTTTAAGAGTGGACAGTACAATATCCACTCATGTTCTATTAGCAGAAAAAGGTAAAGAAATAAAGAGGAAGAAAATTCTATTGATATAAAAAAAAAATAGAACAAAATTTTTTATTTCATTGAGGAAGAAAATGTTGAAGAGATCTCATCGGTTGATGAAAACTGTTAAAGAAGAATGAGAGTAGGCAACTAAAACTTTTAATTTCACACATTTGGCCATGCTTTGTTCATGGTGTCTCTACGTTCTATTTTTAATTTCTTATGACTTACTCATGGTGCTTACGCTATTGGCTTTAATTATTAAATCATAATGTGCTTTTTCAATAACCAACAGCAGTTTCTTTCTTCGTTACTAGCCTTTTAAGAAATGAGGACTGTACTGACACTCATTTTAGCAATGTTCATTATATAGGAATCCGTGTCGATATTGACATGCTGTGTTGGTGTTTTTGGAAATATCGGATAAATTTTATATGGTAAATCATGTATCGAATACCTCAAACTTATATGATATATGTGATATACCTAGGTACTGGATGATATTTGAAACATTTCATTTTTAATGCTCCTGTGTGCAATATTTTTTCCCTAAATTTATCAATATATTTTCTACATACCGCCGCTTACTGATATTTATCAAACTTATGTTGCTTACTGCATTAGTGGTGTGATAAGTAATGCATATTAAATCCGAAGTGATGTATATAAGAACAAAGTTATATCGTAAGACCAATATAAATGCAAATATACACACATCGGATTATATGTACTGACCCTACCTATGATAAACTTAGTTATATATATATATATATATATATATATATATATATATATATATATATATATATGCATATATATATATATGTATGTATATATATATATATATATATATATATATATATATATATATATATATATATATATATATACATATATATATGCATATATATATGTGTATATATACATACATATATATATATATATATATATATATATATATATATATATATATATATATATATATATGCATATATATATATATATATATATATATATATATATATATATATATATATATATATGCATATATATATATATATATATATATATATATATATATATATATATATATATATATATATATATATATATATATATACACATATATACATATATATATATATATATATATATATGAGCAATACAGTAATACTAACATAGCCTAAGGACATGTGTTCATATACAAGTCATGATAATTTATACAATCACAACAAATGATATGTTGATACTGTTACAAGAATAATATTATATAATCTAAGCAAACGAGTACGCTAACATTGATTACAGAAAATGTGATTCATGTGACAGAATACATGGACACAGTAGACACGGTATATTCCATATGGTGCATGGAGGTAAAATCAATATATGTATATCATACGCGTATATAAATTTTACCAGAATAATATCATATAATGACACATTGAATTAGAGGTTAAGATTGAATTATATCCTTTGAATATGACATTTTATTCCTCTTTTGTAGTTTCATTTCAATCATAAATTCATTATTTTTTTCTCGCATTCATATTACACATCTTTGTTATTCACTTCGTTATTCACTTGAATAATAGATTTTTTTTATTCATATTCATATATACTATCCTAATTGTTCCATTGGTTTCCTTTTTACTCGCCCCACTGGGCTGTCGAGCTCACTCTTTGAATTATAAACATTTTCAGGAGATAAAGGCAAAAGAATCTTTCAAAAGATTGATAATGTGCTTGAGAGAATGGTGATTTAGAACATGTCTTGTTTGTTAAATGGAATTTTGTTTTAGTATATATGTATGTTTATAGTGGTGATATACAGTTAGACAACCAGGACTTATTTAGTGATATGGTGTGATAATATGGAGCTGACAGATGCTGTCAGGACGGATATATCTATTGTGTTATTGACAATATGATATTTAAAGATACATATTGATAAGTAAGCTGAATTTAGCTGAAAATATATTTGTTGTATATGACAGTTTAATAAGGAGGTGATGTCGAAGTTTTTGTGAAATTAGAAAATATATGAATTTATTAATTGAGACCATTACATTCCCTCTGCAAATAAAAATAAAAAATTCAAATAAGCCAAGAAACGAAAGCACCTTTTAAGGGTTTGCATCGATCGGTTCGGTTTTGTACCAAAAAACGCCATAAAAAACCGAACTGAATATAGCCCAATCCGAAACCAAGATCAAAACTGACCAAAAATCACGAAAAACCGAAATAAAAAATTCGGCTCAGTTCGTGCAAATTCGAGTATGTGGGCCTGAAGCCCACGGTTTTATACCAAAAATGGCCACTAAAAACCGAACTGAATATATAGCCCAATTCGAAACCATGATCAAAACCGACTGAAAATCACAAAACACCGAAACCAAAAATCCGGCTTGGTTCGCGCAATTTAGAGTATGTGGGCCTGAAGCCCACAGCTCACCAAATAAAAAAAAAGGATTATGGTTTAATAGGCTGTATAGCCCAGTTCCAAACCTCAATAATAAAATTAAGGATTCTCCAAATCAAAAATAAAATTTACCTTGAATAAATTATTAATAGTATCAATTTAAATAATAAAATTACCTTATAATACAACATTTCTAACAATAAAAATCAAATTAAGTATTCACCAGTCAGTCAGTCAGTCACCACAAAAAAAAAATCAAATTATTTTGTTTCTATTTCTTAAACTTTCCTTGTAGGAACTTTCCTTGTATTTTTTTAACCTATAAATAAGCGTCTAATGGAATAGAAGGGATACAGTTTACAGATAATTTATGAGTTTATTCTCCTTGGTTCTTTGAAGGACTATTCGAATTTATCGGGATTCTTCCGTGGCGTTCATCATCGACTTATCAAACGGCTTTCCACTACTGTTTGTAGCATCTTCTTTATACCAAGGTTCTTTCTTCGCATTAAACAACGGGTTGAGGTCAATTATACCGAGGTTTTTTTTTTGTTAAACCAACGGGTCGAGATCTTCCATCCAAACCTGATCGAGGACGTTCTTAGAGTCTCCTTTTGTTCTACGGGTCTCGTTATTCTTGACGGGGTTCGCATCGTTTGGTATCAGAGTCAAGGATTTTCTCGTCTCAGGTTTGCCTATCCCATTTAAATTTAGTTTTCTTTTTCTTATCTGGCCGAATTTGTTGTGGCCGAATTGGTTCTAGCCCGATCGGGTCTCGAAAAGTTCTGTCAAGAGAACTACAGAACATCACCATAGAGGAGTCTCAAGAGCAAACTATCTCAACAGAGACGACCAAAGGAAGAGTCCCTGCCAGAAAAGCGACGAAGTGCAGAACTGGATTATCAAACTGATGCTTCGACGCCAGAGAAGAGAGAAGACACGAAAGCTGGATTTTTCTACTAATTCTGGCTGGTTTGCAAAAATCTCTTCTCTATGATCAAATACTACTTGCTCTCGAGAGAGTGATTGAAACGGAAGTCGCTACTCTCTTTCGCCCGTTAGAGTGCATCTACAGCTACTTGAGCCCCTAAGTCTTTGACAGCTATGGCAGACTGTCGAATCGAGTAAAGAAAAAGAAGAGAGCTGAAGCGTATTCACTAAGTCACTCCGGTAAAGCATCCTTTGCATTTGATCCCCTTGACGTAGACCCCTGTAGCCCGAAAAAAATCCGTTCAATTCGCCATTGATGTAGATCGAGAATCTGGCGGTTGTGACACATTCCTTAATCCATCCTATTACCCTCTCCCCCAACCCCACTATCTCCAGAACCACAAGGAGAAAATCCCACCGCAAGGTATCATAAGGTTTCATTAAATCAAATTTCAAAGCACAGTGAGGCATACCTTGACTTTGATGATAGTTTCTACTAGGAGCTTCTGGTAGAGTTAAATGTTATCACTAATTCTCCGCCCTTCACTAAAGGCTGTCTGTTGTCTCCCTACCAGAGAAGGAAGCCGCAGGCTTTCTTCTGTTGGTAATGATTTTCGCTATGCACTTTACGATCGTATTGCAAGACGAAATAGGACTCAAATCCTTCTTCAGGGTCAAGTTGGGTACTGACTTAAGGGATCAAGGCGATTACGGTCGCATTATTCTCTTTAAGCATCCGGCCTGCATCAAAGAAATCCTGGATAGCTCTCGTAATATCCTTACCAATAATGCTCTAACGCTTTTTTGAAGAATGTTGCACTGAAGCTAGGAGAACCTGAAGCCTTGTTATCCTTCGACGGAGAAAAAACCAATCTGATTTCCTCTTCGGTGACCTCCCTGCCCAATTCCACAACTTGGTCTGGCGTAATCCGCTTAGGGAGAGCCTTTTGTCGAGCTTCGAGATCAACCTGCTCATTTTGAGGGCCAGCCGTAAGCAAATTGTTCAAATACCGCACAATCTCATCCTTAACATCAAAGGGGTTGTTGATCCTCGTACCATCGTCTCCAGAAATATAGACCGTCGGGGGCTCAATGACCCTAACCTCCAGTCCAAATCTTCCCTCAGGAATCCAATCGAGGCAATGCCCACCCATTTCAGGCAAGCAAATCCCTCATAGTGTACGAGACTTTCCTCTGTGGATTGACGATGGACGACAACCCCACCGATCAATGGCTCGACATCGGAAGAAGGCGAGCGATGAGTGAGGGTTTTTGACCGTTAATTCGCTTCCTTTTCAGCGGGAAATGCACACTCGACTACTAGGAATGGTCTTTCGCTTCTGAGGTGGTATCCATTGTGGGCTACCCGTTTAGGTCTCCATCGATTCGACTCAGTGGAATAAATAAGGCAACTCCTTCTCTTCTAGGCATTATCCCAAACTTCAATGCTGGCATGGAGACTCGATTGCCATGGGGGCTCAACCCCTTTTCTCTTCTGTCAATCCGTGGCAATCGAATGGGGTTCCCTTGCTCAACGGGCTTCCCTTATCCGTTCATGAAAGCCACTACGGTCCTTATTCACTCACTGCATCACATTGCATTGGTTGAAGACAAGCAACCATCGACTCCGATGCCCTTTTCTTCTACGTGTAATTTGCAGGGGATGGGATAAGCGGACTGTCGAGTGCGAAAGGAAGACTCTCAAAAAGAGAGAGGAAAAGGGAGGATGGGCTCAACCCTCCGAAAGAGTGGTGAAAAAGGCATCGCTTTCCACTACTGTTTGTAGCATCTTCTTTATACCAAGGTTCTTTCTTCGCATTAAACAACGGGTTGAGGTCAATTATACCGAGGTTTTTTTTTTGTTAAACCAACGGGTCGAGATCTTCCATCCAAACCTGATCGAGGACGTTCTTAGAGTCTCCTTTTGTTCTACGGGTCTCGTTATTCTTGACGGGGTTCGCATCGTTTGGTATCAGAGTCAAGGATTTTCTCGTCTCAGGTTTGCCTATCCCATTTAAATTTAGTTTTCTTTTTCTTATCTGGCCGAATTTGTTGTGGCCGAATTGGTTCTAGCCCTAAGCCCCCATTCTGATCGTAATCTGTTTCAAAATTTTGTTCTGTTATTAACGAAAGAAAGAATCTGATCATAAAAAAAAGAGGTCCGAAAAAAAAAGGGTAAAAAAAAAAGGTCCAAAAAAAAAAAGAAAAAGGGTCCAAAAAAAAAGAAAAAAAAAGAGTAAAAAGATTTTTTTTCGTTTGTTTCCAAAGCCCAAAAATCACCTCACCCCAAAGACCAAAAAAATTTTCGTGGAAATTTTACTGAATTGTGCTTTGAAAAATCTAATCACCCATATCCCTTGTTTTCTTACCTTTTGAACCTGAATTCTCTTGGTGAGTTCTTAGTGAATTGTTGCTGGAATTTTGAATATTGTTCGAATAGTTTCAAAAGAACTGAAAGAGGATTATCGAGTGGAAAAAGGTAAGAGTAGTGAGCATATTAGAGGGTAAAAACCGATTATACTGAGTGAAACACGAGTGGAATAGAGTGAATCATTCTTTGAGTGAAAACACGTGAGGGAGTGAGTGAGGTTTTTTTTCCGTTTTTTTTCCAACTTTGATTTGCAGCAATCATG
Source organism: Dracaena cambodiana (assembly GCA_036321105.1). Classification (NCBI taxonomy): domain Eukaryota; kingdom Viridiplantae; phylum Streptophyta; class Magnoliopsida; order Asparagales; family Asparagaceae; genus Dracaena; species Dracaena cambodiana. The sequence goes on along the minus strand of JAYEPQ010000019.1, from coordinate 9,344,303 downwards.
TCTCACAACAGTGAAAATAGCATCGTCGAAGGTGCTACAGGGATGGCTGACCCAAAGTTGCTCATGAAGGCCATGATGAGTGAGATGAGGCGTATGATGAGATTAGAATTGGAGCAAGTATATGAGCGGATTGATCGGATGGAGAATACACATTTGGAGTAGCCACAAAACACTCATAAGGTGCATAGGAGGGAAAGAGTTCAGCATGAGAGATGAAGATGGAGAGTATTATGGGGCTGGTTTTGATGAAGAAGAAGATCGGGGTTCAGTTATTGGTAATAGGAAATATGGAGGGCGATTTAGAGAAGGTAGGAATCGGAAAGATAACAATTTAGGTAGTATTAAGATGAAGATTCAAGCGTTTCAAGGAAGAAACGACCCCGAAGCTTATCTTGAGTGGGAGAAAAAGGTGGAGTTAGTATTCGATTGCTACAACTACTCTGAGATGAAGAAGGTAAAACTTGTTGCCGTTGAGTTTTCTGACTATGCTATTGTATGGTGGGATTAGTTAGTGTTTGAACAGGCGGCGAAATAGGGAACGACCGCTAGCGGAAGAGATGAAAATAGTAATGAGGAAGCGGTTTGTGCACAGCCATTACCAACGGGAGTAGTACAATAAATTGCAAACGCTCCAACAAGATAACCGGAGTGTGGAGGATTATCATCAAGAGATGGAGATTGCTATGTCCGGGCTAATATCGAAGAAGACCGAGAAGCTACTATGGTTAGGTTCTTGAATGGTTTGAATCAAGAAATTCATGATAGGGTGGAGATGCAGTATTATGTGGAATTAGAAGATATGGTGCATATGGCCATCAAGGTGGGCAACAACTCAAGAGGAGGGGTAGTACACGTGCATCTCATAATTCGGGTTTTTCCCCATGAAAACCGAGTCATGTGAAGAAAGAGGAGAAACCGGCTGCAAAACCTAAATTCGAGCCAAAACAAGAGACAACCAAGCATGGCACTCAAGATAAATCTGACCCTTCCACTTCTCGAAATCGTGACATTAAGTGTTTTAAATGTCAAGGCAGGGGTCACATAGCAAGTTAATGCCCGAACAAAAGAGTCATTGTGATAAGGGGTAATGGAGAGATCAAAACCGACGACAAGTCCGACACCAACTCTATGCCACCAATTGAGAACGTGGATGATGAAGAATATGCGGTTCAAGGTGAATTGTTGGTGTCAAGAAGACTTCTAAGCTTGCAAGCAAAAGAAGTTGAAGAAATACAGCAGGAGAACATCTATCATACTAGGTGCTACGTCAAATATAAGGTATGTAGTATGATTGTTGATGGAGGAAGTTGTACTAATATTGCAAGCATAACCTTGGTAGAGAAATTAGGACTGCCCACACTGAAACATCCTAGGCCGTACAAGTTATAATGGCTGAATGATAGTGGCGAGGTAAAGGTGAAGAAGCGGGTTTTGGTTTCATTCCGCATCGGAAAATATGAAGATAAAGTTTTGTGTGATGTAGTTCCGATACAAACTGGACATTTGCTATTAGGCCGACCAAGGCAATTCGATCGGAGAGTTAAGCATGATGACTTCACCAAAAAATACTCGTTCGTGCTCAACCAAAAACCCATCACTCTTGTGCCAATGACACCGAAACAGGTTTATGAAGATCAAGTGAGGTTGCAAAAAGAGGGTGATCAAAAGAAAGAGAGTGAGCCAAAGAAAAAGGGTAAAAATCAGAGAGTGGCCAAGCAAAATGATAAAGAAAAAGAAAATCAAAATTCAGCCATTGAGAGAAAATCAGAGAGAAAACAAAAGAATTTCTATGCAAAAGTGAGTGAGATTAACCAAGCAATATTTTCAAATTAGCCGATGATTGTACTTTTGTACAAAGAGGCATTTTTAAACACTAACGAACTTGACCCTACTTTGCTCAGTTCTGTTGTTTCTCTTTTGCAGGAATTTGAGAATGTCTTTCTCGAGGAAACACCACATGGATTACCACCAATTCGAGGGATTGAACATCAAATTGATTTTGTTCCCGGTGCGACAATTCCAAACCGACCAGCCTATAGGAGCAATCCCGAGGAGACAAACGAGCTTCAATGGCAGGTAAATGAGTTGTTGGAGAAGGGATACGTGAGGGAGAGTATGAGTCCGTGCACCGTTCTGGTTTTACTTGTACCTAAGAAGGATGGGACGTGGAGAATGTGCGTTGATTGCCGAGCCATCAACAACATAACGGTAACGTATCGTCATCCTATTCCTCGCTTAGATGACATGTTAGATGAGTTGCATGGTTCTTGTGTATTCTCTAAGATTGATTTAAAGAGTAGTTATCATCAGATTAGAATGAAAGAAAGAGATGAATGGAAAAATGCCTTTAAAACAAAATATGGTTTGTATGAATGGTTAGTTATGCCTTTTTGGGTTGACTAATGCACCAAGCATTTTTATGAGACTTATGAATTATGTTTTGCGTGAATTTATAGGCAGGTTTGTTGTTGTCTATTTTGATGATATACTCATTTATAGCAAAAACTTGGATGATCATGTCGTACATTTGAAATCAGTTTTAGATGTGTTTAGGAAAGAAAAGTTATTTGCTAACCTGAAGAAGTGTACTTTTTGCACCGATAACCTTGTATTTCTGGGATTTGTTGTTAGTGCACAGGGTATACAGGTTGATGAAGAGAAGGTACGTGCAAACCAAGAGTGTCCGAGTCCCACAAGTATAGGTAAGCTAAATCCAGAGTGCAGCCCAACGATACATGAGAAGGTAAGGCTCAATATTGAGAGAAGAACGGAGCAGTATGCAAAACAAGCCAACAAGGGGTGTCACAAGCTTGTTTTTGAACCCGGAGATTGGGTGTGGTTGCATATGAGAACAGAGAGATTTCAGGTGCAAAAACATTCCAAACTGCTTCCAAGAGAGGATGGTCCTTTCCAAGTTCTAGAGCGCATCAATGACAATGCTTACAAGCTAAATTTGCCCGGTGAGTACAATCTTAGTGCTAATTTCACTGTTACTGATTTGAGTCCCTTTGATGTAGGTGCAGATTTGAGGGCAAATCCTTTTCAAGAGGAGAGGAATGAGTATTATTACAAAAGAGCCAGCTCAATTTCCAACTGGGCCGGTTACGAGAGCACGAGAAAAGAAATTCAAAGATGCACGTAATGGGCTGATTCAAGAGGTTTGGGCTCAAGCAAATTCGTGGAGGCCCATTGAGAAAGGTTCACGTGTTCAACAAAGATACATTAATATGATTCAACTACTAGAAGAATCCGGTCAAAACTGATTGTTTCCTTTTGTTTTGTTTCTATTTCTAGAACTTTTCTTATATTGATCAGCCAAATTAAGAGGCTGATTGTTTCCTTTTATTTTATTTCTATTTCTTAAACTTTCCTTATAGGAACTTTTCTTATATTTTTTTAGCCTATAAATAGGTGTCTAATAGAATAGAAGGGATACAATTTACAGATAATTGGTGAGTTTATTCTTTTTGGTTCTTTGAAGGACTATTCGAACTTATCGGGATTTTTCCGTGGCGTTCATCATCGACTTATCTAACGGCTTTCCACTACCGTTTGTGGCGTCTTCTTTATACCAAGGTTCTTGCTTCACATTAAACAACGGGTTGAGGTCAATTATACCGAGATTTTTTTTTTGTTGAACAATGGGTCGAGGTCTCCCATCCAAACTTGATCGAGAACGTTCATGGACTCTCCTTTTGTTCTACGGGTTTCGTTATTCTTGACGGGGTTCGCATCACATGTGATCAGCCAAATTAAGGGCTGATTGTTTCCTTTCGATTTGTTTCTATTTCTGAAACTTTTTTTTCCTGTTAATAGACGTCTAATGGAATAGAAGGGACAAATAATTGGTGAGTTTTATTCTCTTCGGTTCTTTGAAGGACTATTCGAACTTATCATAATTCTTCCGTGGCGTTCATCATCGACTTATCAAACGGCTTTCCACTACCATTTGTGGCGTCTTCCTTATACCAAGATTCTTGTTTCGCATTAAACAACGGGTTGAGGTCAATTATACCGAGGTTCTTGTTTTTGTTGAAGCAACGGGTCGAGGTCTCCCAACCAAACCTGATCGTGAACGTTCTTAGATTTTCCTTTTGTTTTACGGGTCCTCGTTATTCTTGACGGGGTTCACTTCATTTGGTATCAGAGCCAGGTTTCTCGTCTCAGGTTTGCCTATCCCATTTAAATTTAGTTTCCTTTTCTTATTTGGCCGAATTTGTTGTGGCCGAATTGGTTCTAGCCCTAGGTTCGAATTTTGTTGTTTCCATGTGCTTTAATTCTGTGCTCTTTTGTTTTCCAAAATTCGGGTTAACATATCATAGTTTAACCGAATTTCTTTCTTTTACCCCATTTGAAATCTTGTTCTGTTATTAACGAAAGAAAGAATCTGATCATCAAAAAAAAAATAGAAAGGGGTCCAAAAAAAAAGAGTAAAAAGATTCAACAAAAAAATTTTCATTTGTTTTCACCCATTTTGGTTCTAATAAGCCCGAAAATCATCTCACCCCAAAGACCAAAAAAAAATTTTCGTGGAAATTTTGCTCAATTGTGCTTTTGAAAATCTAATCACCCATATCTCTTGTTTTCTTATCTTTTGAACCTGAATTCACTTGGTGAGTTCTTAGTAAATTGTTACTGAAATTTTGAATATTGTTCGTATAGTTTCAAAAGAACTGAAAAACGATTATCGAGTGGAAAAAGGCAAGAGTGGTGAGCATATTAGAAGGTAAAAGCAGATTATACTGAGTGCAACACGAGTGGAATAGAGTGAATCATTTTTTGAGTGAAATATGTGAGGGAGTGTGTGAGGTCTTATCCTTTTTGTTTTTTAACTTTGATTTGCAACAATCATGTCGCACAACAGTGAAAAAAACATCGCCGAAGGTGCTACAGGGATGACTGACCCAAAGGTGCTCGTGGAGGCCATAATGCATGAGATGAGGTGTATGATGAGGTTAGAATTAGAGCAGGTACATGAGCGGATTGATCGGATGGAGAATACACGTTTGGAGCAGCTACAAAACGCTCCTAATGTGCTTAGGAGGGAAAGAGTTCAATATCGGGGAGTGAGAGATGGAAATGGAGAGTATTATGGGGCTGGTTTTGATGAAGAAGAAGATCAGGATTCAGTTGTTGGTAATAGGAGATATGGAGAGCGGTTTAGAGGAGATAGGAATCAGGAAGATAACAACTTGGGTAGTATTAAGATGAGAATTCCAGCGTTTCAAGGAAGAAACGACCCGGAGGCTTATCTGGAGTGGGAGAAAAAGGTGGAGTTAGTATTCGATTGCCACAACTACTCTGACATGAAGAAGGTAAACCTTGCTACCATTGAGTTTTCTGACTATGCTATTGTGTGGTGGGATTAGTTAGTATTGAACAGGCGGCGAAATAGGGAACGACTGGTAGAGACGTGGAAAGAGATGAAAATAGTGATGAAGAAGCAGTTTGTGCCCAACCATTACCACCGGGAGTTGTACAATAAATTGCAAACGCTCCGACAAGGTAACCGGAGTGTGGAGGATTATCATCAAGAGATGGAGATTGTTATGATCCGGGCTAATATCGAAGAAGACCGAGAGGCTGCTATGGCTAGATTCTTGAAATTCATGATAGGGTGGAGATGCAGCATTATGTGGAATTAGAAGATATGGTGCACATGGCTATCAAGGTGGAGCAACAACTCAAGAGGAGGGGTGGTACACGTGCATCCCATAATTCGGGTTTTTTCCTATGGAAACCGAGTCATGTAAAGAAAGAGGAGAAACCAGCTGCAAAACCTAAATTCAAGCCAAAACAAGAGACAACCAACCATGACACTCAAGGTAAATCTGACCCTTCCACTGCGCGAAATCGTGACATTAAGTGTTTTAAATGTCAAGGCAGGGGTCACGTCCGAACAAAAGAGTCATGATGATAAGGGATAATGGAGAGATCGAAACCGATGACGAGGCCGATATCTACTCTATGCCACCATTGGAGGTTATGAATGATGAAGAATATGCAGTTCAAGGTGAATTGTTGGTGTCAAGAAGACTTCTAAGCTTGCAAGTAAAAGAAGTTGAAGAAGTGCAGCGGGAGAACATTTTTCATACTAGGTGCTACGTCAAAGACAATGTATGTAGTATGATTGTTGATGGAGGAAGTTGTACTAATATTGCAAGCACAAACTTGGTGGAGAAATTAGGATTACCCATACTGAAACATCCTAGGTGGTACAAGTTACAATGGCTGAATGATAGTGGAGAGGTAAAGGTGAATAAGCAGGTTTTGGTTTCATTCCGCATCGGAAAATATGAAGATGAAGTTTTGTGTGATGTAATTCCGATGCAAGCTGGACATTTGCTATTAGGCCGACCATGGCAATTCGATCAGCGAGTTAAGCATGATGGCTTCACCAACAAATACTCGTTCGTGCTCAACCAAAACCCCATCACTCTTGTGCCAATGACACCGAAACAGGTTTATGAAGATCAAGTGAGGTTGCAAAAAGAGAGTTATCAAAAGAAAGAGAGTGAGCAAAAGAAAAAGAATGAAAATCAGAGAGTGGCCGAGCAAAATGAGAGATAAAAAGAAAATCAAAATTCAGCCATTGAAAGAAAATCAGAGGGAAAACAAAAGAATTTCTATGCAAAAGTGAGTGAGATTAAGCGAGCAATGTTTTCAAATCAGCCGATGATTGTACTTTTGTACAAAGAGGTATTTTTAAACACTAACGAACTTGACCCTGCTTTGCCCAGTTCTGGTTTTTCTCTTTTGCAGGAATTTGAGAATGTCTTTCCCGAGAAAACACCACATAGATTACCACCAATTCAAGCGATTGAACATCAAATTGATTTTGTTCCCGGTGCGACAATTCCAAACCAACCAGCCTATAGGAGCAATCCCGAGGAGACAAAGGAGCTTCAACGACAGGTAAGTGAGTTGTTGGAGAAGGGGTACGTGAGGGAGACCATAAGCCGGTGCGCCGTTCCGGTTTTACTTATCCCTAAGAAAGATGGGACGTGGAGAATGTGCGTTGATTACCGAGCCATCAACAACATAACGGTAAAGTATCGTCATCATATTCCTCGCTTAGATGACATGTTAGATGAGTTGCATGGTTCTTGTTTGTTCTCTAAGATTGATTTAAAGAGTGGTTATCATCATATTAGAATGAAAGAAGGAGATGAATGGAAAACTGCCTTTAAAACAAAATATGGTTTGTATGAATGGTTAGTTATGCCTTTTGGATTGACTAATACACCAAGAATTTGTATGAGACTTATGAATCATGTTTTGCATGCATTTATAGGCAGGTTTGTTGTTATCTTTTTTGATGATATACTCATTTATAGCAAAAACTTGGATGATCATGCCGTACATTTGAAATAGGAAATAAAAGTTATTTGCTAACCTGAAGAAGTGTACTTTTTGTACTGATAAGTTTGTATTTCTGGGATTTTTTGTTAGTGCACAAGGTATACAGGTTGATGAAGAAACGGTACGTGCAATCCAAGAGTGGCCGAGTCCCACAAGTGTGGGCAATGTTCGTAGTTTTCATGAACTTGCTAGTTTTTACCGGCGATTTGTGAAGGACTTTAGTAGCATAGCCGCACCACTTGTGGGACTTGGCCACTCTTGGATTGTACGTATCTTCTCTTCATCAACCTGTATACCCTGTGTACTAACAACAAATCTTAGAAATACAAGCTTATCAGTGCAAAAAGTATACTTTTTCAGGTTAGCAAATAACTTTTCTTTCCTAAGCACATCTAAAACTGATTTCAAATGTATGGCATGATCATCCAAGTTTTTGCTATAAATGAGGATATAATCAAAATAGACAATAACAAACCTGCCTATAAATGCTCGCAAAACATGATTCATAAGTCTCATAAAAGTACTTGGTGCATTAGTCAACCCAAAAGGCATAACTAACCATTCATACAAACCATATTTTGTTTTAAAGGCAGTTTTCCATTCATCTCCTTCTTTCATTCTAATCTGATGATAATCACTTTTTAAATCAATCTTAGAGAATACACAAGAACCATGCAACTCATCTAACATGTCATCTAAACGAGGAATAGGATGACAATACTTTACCGTTATATTGTTGATGGCTCAGCAATCAACGCACATTCTCCACGTCCCATCCTTCTTAGGTACAAGTAAAACCGGAACGGTGCACAAACTCATGTTCTCCCTCACGTACCCCTCCTCTAACAACTCACTTACCTGCCGTTGAAGCTCCTTTGTCTCATCGGGATTGCCTCTATAGGCTGGTCGGTTTGGAATTGTCGCACCGGGAACAAAATCAATTTGATGTTCAATCCCTCGAATTGGTGGTAATTCATGTGGTGTTTCCTCGGGAAAAACATCATCAAATTTCTGCAAAAGAGAAACAACAGAACTGGACAAAACAGGGTCAAGTTCGTTAGTGTTTAAAAATGCCTCTTTGTACAAAAGTACAATCATCGGCTGATTTGAAAACATTGCTCGCTTAATCTCACTCACTTTTGCATAGAAATTCTTTTGTTTTCTCTCTGATTTTCTCTCAATGGCTGAATTTTGATTCTCTCTCATTTTCCTCGACCACTCTCTGATTTTCACTCTTTTTCTTTTGCTCACTCTTTTTCTTTTGATCACTCTCTTTTTTTTTATCACTCTCTTTTTGCAACCTCACTTCATCTTATAAACCTGCTTCGGTGTCATCAGCACAAGAGTGATGGGTTTTTGGTTGAGCACGAACGAGTATTTGTTGGTAAAGCCATCATGCTTAACTCTCCGATCGAATTGCCACGGTCGGCCTAATAGCAAATGTCCAGCTTGCATCGGAACTACATCACACAAAACTTCATATTCATATTTTTCGATGCAGAATGAAACCAAAACCTGCTTATTCACCTTTACCTCGCCACTATCATTGAACCATTGTAACTTGTACAGCATAAGATGTTTCAGTGTGGGCAGTCCTAATTTCTGCACCAAGGTTGTTCTTACCACATTAGTACAACTTCTTCCATCAACAATCATACTACATACCTTGTCTTTGACGTAGTACCAGTATGAAAGATGTTCTCCCGCTGCACTTCTTCAATTTCTTTTGCTTGCAACCTTAGAAGTCTTCTTGACACCAACAATTCACCTTGAACTGCATATTCTTCTTCATCCACGTCCTCCAATAGTGGCATAGAGTCGGTATCGGACTCGTCATCGGTTTCGTTCTCTCCGTTACCCCTTATCACCATGACTCTTTTGTTCGGGCATTGACTTGCTATGTGACCCCTGCATTGACATTTAAAACACTGTCACGATTTCGAGAAGTGAAAAGGTCAGAATTACCTTGAGTGCCATGATTGGTTGTCTCTTGTTTTGGCTCGAATTTAGGTTTTGCAGCTGGTTTCTCCTCTTTCTTCACATGACTCGGTTTCCATAGGGAAAAACCAGAATTATGGGATGCATGTGTACCACCTCTTCTCTTGAGTTGTTGCTCCACCTTGATGGCCATGTGCACCATATCCTCTAATTCCACATAATGCTGCATCTCCACCCTATCATGAATTTCTTGATTCAAGCCATTCAAGAACCTAGCCATAGTAGCCTCTCGGTCTTCTTCGATATTAGCCCGGATCATAGCAATCTCCATCTCTTGATGATAATCCTCCACACTCCGGTTATCTTGTCGAAGCATTTGCAATTTATTGTACAACTCCCGGTGGTAATGGCTGGGTACAAACCGCTTTTTCATCACTATTTTTATCTCTTCCCACGTCTCTACCGGTCGTTCCCTATTTCGCCGCATGTTCAATACTAACTGATCCCACCACACAATAGCATAGTCAGAAAACTCAATGGCAGCAAGTTTTACCTTCTTTATCTCACAGTAGTTGTGGCAATCGAACACTAACTCCACCTTTTTCTCCCACTCAAGATAAGCCTCGGGGTCGTTTCTTCCTTGAAACGCTGGAATTTTCATCTTAATAATACCCAAGTTGTTATCTTCCTGATTCCTATCTTCTCTAAACCGCCTTCCATATCTCTTATTACCAACAACTAAACCCCGATCTTCTTCTTCATCAAAACCAGCCCCATAATACTCTTCATCTTCATCTCTCACTCTCCGATATTGAACTCTTTCCCTCCTACGCATATTATGAGTGTTTTGTGGCTGCTCCAAATATGTATTCTCCAACCGATCAATCTACTCATGTACTTGCTCCAATTCTAACCTCATCACAGGCCTCATCTCACTCATCATGGCCTCCATGAGCAAGTTTGGGTCAGCCATCCCTGCAACACCTTCGGTGTTGCTCTTTTCGCTGTTGTGAGACATGATTGCTGCAAATCAAAGTTAGACAATAAAAAAAAGGAAAAGATCTCACACACTCCCTCATGTATTTTCACTCAAAGAATGATTCACTCTATTCCACTCATGTTTTGCTCAGTATAATCGGCTTTTACCCTCTAATATGCTCACCACTCTTGCCTTTTTCCACTTGATAATTCTCTTTCAGTTCTTTTGAAACTATTCGAACAATGTTCAAAATTCTAGTAACAATTCACCAAGAACTCACAAAGAGAATTTCGGTTCAAAAAGTAAGAAAATAAGGGATATGGATGATTAGATTTTCAAAGCACAATTGAGCAAAATTTCCACGAAATTTTTTTTTTGGTCTTTGGGGTGAGGTGATTTTCGGGCTTATCGGAAACAAACAAAAAAGAATCTTTTTACTCTTTTTTTTTCGGATCCTTTTTTTTGGTTTTTTTTCGGACCCCTTTTTTTTCAGATTCTTTCTTTTGTTAATAACAGAACAAGATTATGAATGGGGTAAAAGAAAGAAATTCACCTAGATAAGAGAAGGAAACTAAATTTAAATGGAATAGGCAAACCTGAGCGAGAAATACTTTGCTCGGATACCAAATAAGGTGAATCTCATCAAGAATAACGAGATCCGTAGAACAAGAGGAAAATCTAAGAACGTCCTCGATCAGGTTTGGATGGGAGACCTCGACCCGTTGCTTCAACAAAAATAAGAATCTCGGTATAATTGACCTCAACCCGTTGTTTAATGCGAAGCAAGAACCTTGATATAAGGAAGACACCACAAACGGTAGTGGAAAGCCGTTTGATAAGTTGATGATGAACGCCACGGAAGAATTCCGATAAGTTCGAATACTCCTTCAAAGAACCAAAGAGAATAAACTCACAAATTATCTGTAAAACTGTCCATCTTCTATTCCATTAGACACCTATTTATAGGCTAAAAAAATACAAGGAAAGTTCCTACAAGGAAAGTTCAAGAAATAGAAACAAAATAAAAGGAAACAATCAGTCCCTTAATTTGGATGATCAATACAAGGAAAATTCTAGAAATAGAAACAATCAGCCCCTTAATTTGGCTGATCAATACAAGAAAAGTTCTAGAAATAAAACAAAAGGAAACAATCTGCTTTGACCGGATTCTTCTAGTAGTTAAATCATGTTGATGCATCTTTGTTGAACATGTGAACCATCCTCAATGGGCCTCCACGAATTTGCTTGAGTCCAAACCTCTTGAATCAGCCCATTATGTGCATCTTTGAACTTCTTTTCTCGTGCTCTTGTAACCGGTCCAGTTGGAACTTGAACTGGTTCTTTTGTAGTCATGCTATTATTTGCATCACCATATATAGCAGAAGAACTCCACAGCCTCGCTTATCATATGCTCAAGCCAAGGATAACAAATTTTCCAAATCTAGAAATCTCAACACCATTCTACTCCGAAATCAATGGAGTGTGGAGGGCACACCAAACGAGCAAATCTAGGGATCGGAACTCGACGAGCATTCCGAAAACATATGGGAAACCTAGCAAGCCTAATAATAAAGCAAGAATCGAAATTCAAATCCTTAAGTGAGATTTGCTAAGATTTTATAGCAACCCTTGATGAAGAAATCATTAAGGCAGTGACCCCTAAGTAATATGATCTCCTAAAAAGCATGGGTGAACTTCTAAAAAGGAAGCTGTCCGACTATGGCAAAACAAGTAGAGTAAGGGAGACAGTGCAGTTCGAGACCGTAAACACGGAAGACTTGCAAACAAACAGCATTTCTACACAGACCGAGGAAGAAATGGACACAGAAGTTGAAGAAGAAGTAGAGGTCAACATAAACGAAGAAGCTAACAGTAGAGGAGTTTCAGTACAAAGTCTACTGAAGCAACTATATGCAGAAGGCAATCCAGCGGTTGGACTACTCAGGGAAGAATCTGGTAAGTTTGACTATTATGATCTTTATGGGACGCCAAAGATAAAAAAATTAGTCCCAAAATCAAAGTCTGGTCAAAAGAAACCATCAGAGGTAAAGATTGTACCAACATGATGGGATGATCCTACCTCATCTACGGATGAATGGATCAAACTCACTCTCTGATAACTTTTACAAAAATTTCTTGTAAATATTGCATGTACATAGTGTGATATAAAAAAAAGTCATGTATAAAGCCCAAAGGTCTTGGTATCAGAGCCCGGTCGGTTCCTTTTTGAGCGGTAAGGATCTGCAGTCTGTACAGAGTTTCTCCAGTACTGTTCCGGTATGTATTGTATATTTTAAATTATTATAAAATAGTTTGTATTTATTTTGGTATGTTAGATAAGTTTTATGTATATTTAGTGATAATTTTATACTTGATAGTTTGTATTTACTTTGGTGTTGGTGTGATAGATCGGCATGTATATGCTGGCAAATTAACTATAAGACGGATTATTACTCTCTCATAACTTATATTGGTATATCATAGTTTCAATCTAAGTGTTATTTGCTAGATTTGAGTAATCTTAAAGCCCAGATTTCTAAGTGATCCTTTTGTTGTCGCGGGTAGGCGTTTGTAGGATGACTCTCAGGAGGTAGTTTTAGGCACCGTAAATGACTCGGAACTAACTATCCACCGACATCTTAGATGGCTACTGATGACCTTTATTGGGAATGTGAAATCTATAAAACGTATTATAGTTTAGATGACACCATGTATCATGATGATAATATACGCCCCAAAGTATTTCGAACAAAAAACTTATGAAACAGATTTTAATTTATCTAGTACTATGTATTGCGATGATAGAACGTATAAACTAAAGTATTCTAAAAAATAATTTGATGAGGTAGTTCACTCAATAGAATATTGGAAACAACATAGTAAAAACCCTGACTTAACTGCAAAAGAGATAAATGATAGTACACCTGAAAACATCAATAAAAAATTTAAAAGTTTACTAAGTCATTTTGGATATAAGTTGAACCAAGAAGAGATCAAACCTAGTGCCATAAACAAAGTAACTGAGGAGAATAAAATGGCGAATAAAGAAAATGATAGTAACCTTCTAGTAGAAATGGAAAATGATCGTGAAAAAATATTTTATATTTCAAAGAACCTTCTGATAACAGCCAAGAAAATAATTATGAAGAAGAAAGAACATTTGAAGAAATTATCTTGAGAACTGAGGAACTTTCGGATCAAATGGAAGAATATATGATAGGATACGATGAAATAATTTCTGCTCCAGAACAAGTAAAAGTGATAAAGGAAGTAGTAGGGAAGTGAGATCATATCGACAGTGTAGAACAGAAAAAACCAAGTCAACAAATTAATACGCAAGTCGAAAGAACATATTCCAAACAAGAATACGACTCAATAATTGAGCTAATTAATTGCTGGAAAGAGTTGTATAGGGATCAAAATAATACTATTCAAGAGAGAGACTATCTAGTGAATAGGATATAAGAAATATACCTCCAGTATAAAGATTTGTTACACCATTTCGAGTTTGACCCTGAGATATACAACTTAGATGAGAATTTATAAAATAAGAGCATCACAAATTCAAAAAACGAAGACTATGAGGAAATTACACATGATGAGTACAGGACATAATCTAAAGGAAATATTAAATCTGACAATAAGCCGATATATGTTAGAGAAAATAGTAAATCTACAATATACTTGAGTGATTTACAAATGGAAAAAAATTATCCGGATATACACTTTACGGATAAACGAAAGGTCATAGATGACTTGGCACAATCCCTAGCAATTATAATCACAAACCCTGAAGAGGCATGGGATGAAAAAGGATTTGTCAGTTACATCATGGAAACCTTACAAGAAGATATATTGCAATGAATAAATTCAAAGGAAATAAAAGATAAGCGAAAATGAGTCGAAGATAAGAAGTTCGCTAGGTTTGAAGATTCCAAGAAATTCTATTGACTCTTTTTCGATTTCGATCTTTTTTGTAGAGAGTATTATCCTGTGTCTTTTAAAAATATCACTAATGATTCTTAGATGTCTCTTATGATCTTCTTTTGTTTTTGAAAAAACCAAAATATCATCAATGTACCCGACACAGAAATTTTTTAAGTTATTAAAGATTGAGTCCATCCATCTTTGAAATATCTGTAGTGCGGTATTTAATCCAAAAAGGAATCCTCTCCCATCAATGTGTGACAGGGCTCAAATTAAATAAAAAGAAATTATGTAGATGGACGAAATTTATAGGTCATAAATACAGACCAAAATTTAAGTATATAATTACAAAAAAATTATCTAGACTAATTCTTTGGTATTTAATTTTGCAGATGAATCCTAGAGAGTTGGAGATATTTATCTCAAGCAGTATGCAACACAGAGTAAAGAGTCATTCAAAATCACTGAATTTCTAGTAGACTTAATACAACAATGTCTACTAGATAATTTGTGAAATTTAAGATCCCTACTGACTTCCTAAAAATCATAAAAGAAGATTTATGTGGATTCATTAATAACAAAGCCCAAGAGGAAGAAATACCACTATTGAAAAAAACTAGATAAAAATCGAGGTTTCATCTAGACGGATGAAAATAAAAGAGTTTTAAAACAGCAAACTGAAAATGCCCCAGAAATTTACCTACCTAAACCTGTGTCTGGAAAACTTTCTCGATGGAGGCAATGGAGAAAGAAAAGGGGATTTATTATAAGAATAACAAATATATCCAAAAGTGTGATGAATCCTCTACACAAATGGGTAAAAGGGAATGCAAGTATTTTGTGTGTGACAAAAAAGTCAGCATCCCAGAAATGGAAAAGATGCTCAGAAAATTATAGAGCAAAATTTAGAAGCCTGCCTTAAAAAAGAAATCTCCCCTCCGGATATAGTGCTATGCGGACTTGATTCGGAGTTTGAGATGATTCTTATAATGAACAATGAGTCAGATATTAACACACTCCTATCGCTAGAATTAGATAACATAATGTCAGGAAATGCAGTTGGTAGAAAAGCAACCTTTAGTTCAGGAGACATCAAAAAACAAATAAAAAATAATAGTAAATTCTTAATGAAGGAAAATGCTAGTAATATATCAGTCAAATTTTTGAAGATGAGAAACGGTGAGTAAGGAAAAACAATGGCAAATAGTATCCCTATTCCAATAGCATTTATTGTATATATAGGATACCAGCCAGGTATCTACACAATACGGGATAAATATTATAAACAGGTATTCGATGAATCATGCAGCAGACATTACTGCTCCTGTGAGGATGCTATATCTCTCCAGAATCCATGTATGACAAAAAAAAAAAACGAAAGTAATAAGCCAAAAAATTCCGGAGCAAAAGGGAGCCTAGGAATCACACCAAAGAATAAATCCTAAGGTTGGAAATCATCGCGCTTTTCAACAGCATATAAGGCAAGGATCAAAAAAGAAGCTGTATATAAGGCAAGGATAACAAAAGAAGCTGCTCATTCTCGCTCATCAAGCAAGAATCCAGGATCGCAGTTCAAAATCTTAGCACAAGAATATTTGCAGGTGTGCAACATCTCCAGAGAAGAAATGGATATAGAAGTAGAAGTTGACATAGCCAAAAAAAGCCCACCCTAAAGAAGCCTACGTACAAAAACTACTGAAGCAATTACATAAAGATAGCAATCTAGCAACTGGTCTACTAGGGAAGGAGTTTGGAAAGCTCAGCTATTATGGTACAAAAGCAAACCATAGGGGCAGAGATACACGCTCTAAAATAGACGATACTATGCCCATGAACCAACATCATCAACAA
This sequence comes from Dracaena cambodiana, assembly GCA_036321105.1. NCBI lineage: Eukaryota > Viridiplantae > Streptophyta > Magnoliopsida > Asparagales > Asparagaceae > Dracaena > Dracaena cambodiana. Next base: position 9,328,246 of record JAYEPQ010000019.1, on the reverse strand, counting down.
CGAGTGTTCAAATGTAAGACATACAGCAAGCAATTTGCTTCATTCCAAGTGCTCGGTCGCCACCAAACAAGCAACAGGCGGTCGAGGCCATAAAAGCTACATGATATGGTAAGCAAGTCTAAAGTGCATAAGTGTTCCATCTGTAGAGTCGAGTTTATGAACAGGAAGGCTCTTAGGGGGCACATGAGGACGCATAGGGCTAGAGATAGTCAAGAAAGTCCTAGTGGCAAGAGTGGTTTGTGTTTGGATCTGAGCTTGGGACATGCTAACAGGATGAGACGATCTCGCATCTCCAGGTTCGACAAAAACTTTACCCTTTGATAATTTTCACAACTTCAACTCATGTAAATAGTCTGATAAAAAAAAGAGACCCTGTAAAGACCAAAGCTGCTAAAGCAATGGGAAAAGGAATAGTTTGGCATTTAAAACCTAAACAAAATTCTTAACAACTCATCATGCTGAGGGGAATAGCATAGCTAGCCCAACTCTAACGGTAATTGGTAAAGGTAGATCAGATCCGTTGATAGTTGGGGATTTGCTAAAAATCTCATGACAACTCATCATACTGAGAAGAATAGTATGGCTAGCCCAACTCAAACGGTAGTTGGTAAAGGCAGATCAAATCCGTTGATAGCTAGGGGGTTTGCTAAAAATTTCGTGACAACTCATCAAGCTGAGGGGATAGCATGGCTAGCCCAACTCAAACGGTAGTTGGTAAAAGCAAATCAAATCCGTTGATAGTTGAGAATTTGCTAAAAATCCCATAAAACTTGATATTCACAGGCCAAAAACATCAGCAAGATAATAGCAGTACATCAACAAAATGTATTGACAACCGACATCAACAGAAAGATTCCCTGTAAAAAGTGTCTAACAAAAATAGCCTGATACAGCCAAAAGGAGCCTGATATATCCAAAAGAATAAAGGGAGGCATGATTAAAAGCTCCTTCATGATTAAAGATGCGGGCCCCACACAAATAGAATCTAAAGAGTCCAAGACTTCGGCAAGAAGAAATCGGAGACTTCGGCAGGAAGGAATCTCTCCTATAAATAGAAAGCTTCCAGCAGATTTAGAAGAGCAGGTTAAGATGGCAGGCTAAATATTTCAAATTGAGGTTGAGATTGGAGAAAACCTCCGACACCATTCTCCATCACCATTATCTCCCATCGCTATCATCCTCCATCAACATCATCCACCTTCCTTCTCATCTCTCCACCATCTTTCCAGTTTTGTGCCATCCAATCTGACCACCTGTATAGTTCCACCACATATTGCTCTAGTACCAGAGGTTAACACAAGCACACTAAATAGGGGTAGGGATACCGGGGGTAAACAACTACTAAAATGGAAATACAAGCATACTCTCACACTATTACTACTGTCGCATAATAATTATACATATGTGGTGGAACTATACAGGTGGTCGGATTGGGTGGCACAAGACCGAAAAGATGATGGAGAGGATGAGAAGGAAGGTGGATGATGTTGATGGAGGATAATGGCGATGGGAGATGATGGTGATGAAGAATGGTGTCGAAAGTTTTCTCTTGATGCAAATAATGGCATGATCACAAAGGAGCCGGTTCAAGTTCCAACTGGGCCGGTTACAAGAGCACGAGAAAAGAAGTTCAAAAATGCACGTAATGGGCTGATTCAAGAGGTTTGGGCTCAAGCAAATTCGTAGAGGCCCATTGAGGATAGTCACGTGTTCAACAAAGATGCATCAACATGATTCAACTACTAGAAGAATCCGGTAAAAGCTGATTGTTTCCTTTCCTATTGTGGGCGTGTGATCAGCCAAATTAAGGGCTGATTGTTTCTTTTTGTTTCGTTTCTATTTCTAATTGTTTCCTTTTTTATTATGGACATGTGATCAGCCAAATTAAGGGACTGATTGTTTCCTTTTGTTTTGTTTCTATTTTTAGAACTTTCCTTATATTTTTTAGCCTATAAATAGGCGTCTAATGGAATAGAAGGGGCATCATAGTTTTATGGAAATTGGTGAGTTTTATTCTCTTTGGTTTTTTGAAGGACTATTCGAACTTATCGGAATTCTTCTGTGGCGCTCATCAACGACTTATCAAACATATTTCCACCACCGTTTGTGGTGTCTTCTATATACCAAGGTTCTTATTTCGCATTAAACAACGGGTTGAGGTCAATTATACCGAGATTCCTGTTTTTGTTGAAGTAACAGGTCGAGATCTCCCAACCAAATCTGATCGTGGACATTCTTGGATTTTTCTTTTGTTTTACGGGTCTCGATATTCTTGACGAGATTCGCATCATTTGGTATAAGAGCGAAGAATTTCTTGTCTCAGGTTTGCCTATCCCACTTAAATTTAGTTTCCTTTTCTTATCTGGCCGAATTTATTGTAGCCGGATTGGTTCTAGCCCTAGGTCCCCATTCTGATCGTAATCCATTTGCTCTAGTTTTAATTCAAAATCTTGTTTTGTTATTAACGAAAAAAAGAATCTGATCATCAAAAAAAAGAAAAAGAAAAGGGATCTGGAAAAAAATAAAAGGGGAACGAAAGAAAAAAAAAAGAGTAAAAAGATTCGACAATAAAAATTTCGTTTGTTTTAACCCATTTTGTTTCCAATAAGCCCGAAAATCACCTCACCCCAAAGACCAAAAATTTTCGTGGAAATTTTTCTGAATTGTACTTTGAAAATCTAATCACCTATATCCCTTATTTTCTTACCTTTTGAACCTGAATTTTCTTGGTGAGTTCTTGGTGAATTGTTACTTGAATTTTGAATATTGTTCGAATAGTTTCAAAAGAACTGAAAGAGGTTTACCGAGTGGAAAAAGGCAAAAGTGGTGAATATATTAGAGGGTAAAATCCGATTATACTGAGTGAAACACGAGTGGAATAGAGTGAATCATTCTTTGAGTGAAACACGTAACTGAGTGTGTGAGGTCTTTTTCTTTTTTATTGTTTTCTAACTTTGATTTGCAGCAATCATGTCTCACAATAGTGAAAAGAGCATCGCCGAAGGTGCTAAGGGATGGCTGACCAAAATTTGCTCATGGAGGCCATGATGAGTGAGATGAGGCGTGTGATGAGGTTAGAATTCGAGCAGGTACATGAGCGGATTGATCTGATGGAGAATACACGTGGAGCAGCCACAAAACACTCATAATGTGCGTAGGAGGGAAAGAGTTCAATATCGAGGAGTGAGAGATGAAGATGGAGAGTATTATGGGACTGGTTTTGATGAAGAAGAAGATCGGGGTTCAGTTGTTAGTAATAAGAGATATGGAGGGCGGTTTAGAGAAGATAGGAATATGGAAGATAACAATTTGGGTAGTATTAAGATGAAAATTCCAGCGTTTTAAGGAAGAAACGACCCTGAGGCTTATCTTGAGTGGAAGAAAAAGGTGGAGTTAGTGTTCGATTGACACAACTACTCTGAGATGAAGAAGGTGAAACTTGCTGCCATTGAGTTTTCTGACTATGCTATTGTGTGGTGGGATCAGTTAGTGTTGAACAGGCAACGAAATAGGGAACGACCGGTAGAGACGTGGGAAGAGATAAAAATAGTGATGAGGAAGTAGTTTGTGCCCAGCCATTACCACCGGGAGTTGTACAATAAATTGTAAACGCTCCAATAAGATAACCGGCGTGTGGAGGATTATCATCAAGAGATGGAAATTGCTATGATCCGGGCTAATATCGAACAAGACCGAGAGGTTACTATGGCTAGGTTCTTGAATGGCTTGAATCAAGAAATTCATGATAGGGTGGAGATGCAGCATTATGTGGAATTAGAGGATATGGTGCACATGGCCATCAAGGTGGAGCAACAACTCAAGAAGAGGGGTGGTACACGTGCATCCCATAATTCGGATTTTTCCCCATGGAAACCAAGTCATGTGAAGAAAGAAGAGAAACCAACTGCAAAACCTAAATTCGAGCCAAAATAAAAAACAACCAACCATGGCACTCAAACTAAATCTGACCCTTCCACTTCTCGAAATCATGACATTAAGTGTTTAAAATGCCAAGGCAGGGGTTACATAGCAAGACAATGCCCGAACAAAAGAGTCATGGTGATAAGGGATAATGGAGAGATCGAAACCGACGACGAGTCCGATACCGACTCTATGCCACCATTGGAGGACATGGATGATGAAGAATATACGATTCAAGGTGAATTGTTGGTGTCAAGAAAACGTTTAAGCTTGCAAGCAAAAGAAGTTGAAGAAGTGCAGCGGGAAACATCTTTCATATTAGGTGCTACGTCAAAAACAAGGTATGTAGTATATTGTTGATGGAGGAAGTTGTACTAATATTGCAAGTATAACCTTGGTGGAGAAATTAGGACTGCTCATACTGAAACATCTTATTATGTACAAGTTATAATGGCCGAATGACAGTGGCGAGGTAAAGGTGAATAAGCAGATTTTGGTTTCATTTCGCATTGAAAAATATGAAGATGAAGTTTTGTGTGATGTAGTTTCGATGCAAACTGGACATTTGCTATTAGGCCGACCGTGGCAATTTGATCGGAGAGTTAAGCATGATAGTTTCACCAACAAATACTCGTTCGTGCTTAACCAAAAACCCATCACTCTTTTGCCGATGAGTGAAGACACCTGACAACGACAAGACATCAACAGTCAACGACAGGACATCAACAGTGAAGATTCCTGACAGAGACACCAACAGTAAAGATACCTAACAGAGACAAGACATCAACAGTGAAGAAACTTCTCATGAAGCTCGCCTATAAAATGGGCTTTGGAAGGATGAGAAAAACATCGGCGAATCAGCAAAATCGGCAAATCGGCGAATCACCTAAAACATCAGCAAGCTTCCACAACACCTTAAACTCATCAACGCCTCCTTTTCTTCATCACCATCCTCTCTCACCCTCTCATCCTCTCCCATCCGTTTTGCCGGTTTTATGCCTGCCGATCAATCCACCAACCACTTGTAGTTCTCCACCACATATATGTATAATTAAGTTGATGCAAATAATGGCATGACTACAAAAGAGCCAGTTCAAGTTCCAACTGGGCCGGTTACAAGAGCACGAGAAAAGAAGTATAAGGATGCACTTAATGGGCTGATTTAAGAGATTTTGGCTCAACCAAATTCGTGGAGTCCCATTAAGGATGGTTCACGTGTTCAACAAAGATGCATCAACATGATTCAACTACTAAAAGAATCTGGTCAAAACTGATTGTTTCCTTTTGTTTTATTTCTAGAACTTTCCTTGTATTGATCAGCCAAATTAAGGAGCTGGTTGTTTTCTTTTGTTTTATTTCTATTTACAGAACTTTCATTGTATTGATCAACCAAATTAAGGGGCTGATTGTTTCCTTTTATTTTGTTTCTATTTTTTAAACTTTCCTTATATTTTTTTGGCCTATAAATAGGCGTCTAATGAAATAGAAAGAATACAGTTTACAGATAATTGGTGAGTTTATTCTCTTTGATTCTTTGAAGGACTATTGGAATTTATCGGAATTCTTCCGTGGCGTCATCATCGACTTATCAAAAAGCTTTCCACTACCGTTTGTGGCGTCTTCTCTATACCAAGGTTCTTACTTCGCATTAAATAACGGGTTGAGGTCAATTATACCGAGATTCTTGTTTTTAGTTGTAACAACGGGTCGAGGTCTCCCATCCAAACCTGATCGAGGACGTTCTTGGATTCTCCTTTTGTTCTACGGGTCTCGTTATTCTTGACGGAGTTCGCATCATTTGGTATCAGAGCAAAAGATTTCTCATCTCAGGTTTGCCTATCCCATTTAAATTTAGTTTCGTTTTTTTATCTAGCCAAATTTCTTTCTTTTACCCCATTCGAAATCTTGTTCTGTTATTAACGAAAGAAAGAATCTGAAAAAAAAGGGGTTCAAAAAAAAAATCCGAAAAAAGGGGTCTGAAAAAAAGGGTCCGAAAAAAAAAAGAGTAAAAAGATTCTTTTTTTTCGTTTGTTTCCAATAAGCCCGAAAATTATCTCACCCTAAAGACCCAAAAAAATTTTTTTTGGAAATTTTACTGAATTGTGCTTTGAAAATCTAATCACCCATATCTCTTATTTTCTTACCTTTTGAACCTGAATTCGCTTGGTGAGTTTTTTGTGAATTGTTACTGGAATTTTGAATATTATTCGAATAGTTTCAAAAGAACTGAAAGAGGATTATCGAGTGGAAAAAGGCAAGAGTGGTGAGCATATTAGAGGGTAAAAGCCGATTATATTGAGTGAAAACATGAGTGGAATAGAGTGAATCATTCTTTGAGTGAAACATGTGAGGGAGTGTCTGAGGACTTTTCCTTTTTTTTTTTCGAAACTTTGATTTGCAGCAATCATATATCACAATAGTGGAAAGAGCAACGCCGAAGGTGCTACAGGGATGGCTGACCCAAAATTGCTCATGGAGGCCATGATGAGTGAGATGAGGCGTGTGATGAGATTAGAATTGGAGTAGGTACATGAGCGGATTGATCAGATGGAGAATACACATTTGGAGCAGCCACAAAACACTCATAATATGCGTAGGAGGGAAAGAGTTCGATATCGGGGAGTGAGAGATGAAGATGGAGAGTATTATGGGGCTGGTTTTGATGAAGAAGAAGATCGAGGTTCAGTTGTTGGTAATTGGAGTATGGAGGGCGGTTTAGAGAAGATAGGAATCGGGAAGATAACAACTTGGGTAGTATTAAGATGAAGATTTCAGCATTTCAAGGAAGAAACGACCCCGAGGCTTATCTTGAGTGGGAGAAAAAGATGGAGTTAGTGTTCGATTGCCACAACTACTCTGAGATGAAGAAGATAAAACTTACTGTCATTGAGTTTTCTGACTATGCTATTGTGTGATGGGATCAGTTAGTGTTGAACAGGCGACGAAATAGGGAACGACCGGTAGAGACGTGGGAAGAGATGAAAATAGTGATGAGGATGCAGTTTTTGCCCAGCCATTACCACCGGGAGTTGTACAATAAATTGTAAACGCTCCAACAAGATAACCGGCGTGTGGAGGATTATCATCAAGAGATGGAAATTGCTATGATCCGGGCTAATATCGAACAAGACCGAGAGGCTACTATGGCTAGGTTCTTGAATGACTTGAATCAAGAAATTCATGATAGGGTGGAGATGCAGCATTATGTGGAATTAGAGGATATGGTGCACATGGCCATCAAGGTGGAGCAACAACTCAAGAGGAGGGGTTGTACACGTGCATCTCATAATTCGGGTTTTTCCCCATAAAAACCGAGTCATGTGAAAAAAGAGGAGAAACCAGCTGCAAAACCTAAATTCGAGCCAAAACAAGAGACAACCAAGCATGGCACTCAAGATAAATATGACCCTTCCACTTCTCAAAATCGTGACATTAAGTGTTTTAAATGTCAAGGCAGGGGTCACATAGTATGTCAATGCCCGAACAGAAGAGTCATGGTGATAAGGGGTAGTGGAGAGATCGAAACCGACGATGAGTCCGATACCGACTCTATGCCACCATTGGAGGATGTGGATAAAGAAGAATATGCGGTTAAAGGTGAATTGTTGGTGTCAAGAAGACTTCTAAGCTTGCAAACAAAAGAAATTGAAGAAGTGCAGCGGGAGAACATCTTTCATATTAGGTGCTACGTCAAAAATAAGGTATGTAGTATGATTATTGATGGAGAAAGTTGTACTAATATTGCAAGCACAAGCTTGGTGGAGAAATTAGGACTGCCCATACTGAAACATCCTAGGCCGTACAAGTTACAATGGTTGAATGATAGTGGCGAGATAAAGGTGAATAACCAGGTTTTGGTTTTATTCCGCATCGGAAATATGAAGATGAAGTTTTGTGTGATGTAGTTCCGATGCAAGCTGGACATTTGCTATTAGGCCGACCATGGCAATTCGATCGGAAAGTTAAACATGATGGCTTCACCAACAAATACTCGTTTGTGCTCAACCAAAAACCCATCACTCTTGTGCCAATGACACCGAAACAGCTTTTTGAAGATCAAGTAAGGTTGCAAAAAGAGAGTGATCAGAAGAAAGAGAGTGAGCAAAAGAAAAAGAGTGAAAATCAGAGAGTGGCCGAGCAAAATGAGAGAGAAAAAGAAAATCAAAATTCAGCCACTGAGAGAAAATCAGAGAGAAAACAAAAGAATTTCTATACAAAAATGAGTGAGATTAAGCGAGTAATGTTTTCAAATCAGCCGATGATTGTACTTTTGTACAAAGAGACATTTTTTAACACTAACGAACTTGACCTTACTTTGCCCAGTTCTGTTGTTTCTCTTTTGCAGGAATTTGAGGATGCCTTTCCCGAGGAAACACCACATGGAATACCACCAATTCGAGGGATTGCACATCAAATTGATTTTATTCCCGGTGCGACAATTCAAAACCGACCAGCCTATAGGAGCAATCCCGAGGAGACAAAGGAGCTTCAACGGCAGGTAAGTGAGTTATTAGAGAAGGGGTACGTGAGGGAGAGCATGAGTCCGTGTGCCGTTCCGGTTTTACTTGTACCTAAGAAAGATGGGACGTGGAGAATGTGCGTTGATTGCCGAGCCATCAACAATATAACGGTAAAGTATCGCCATCCTATTCCTCGCTTAGATGACATGTTAGATGAGTTGCATGGTTCTTGTGTGTTCTCGAAGATTGATTTAAAGAGTGGTTATCATCAGATTATAATGAAAGAAAGAGATGAATGGAAAACTGTCTTTAAAACAAAATATGTTTTGTATGAATGGTTAGTTATGCCTTTTGAATTGACTAATGCACCAAGCACTTTTATGAGACTTATGAATCATGTTTCGCGTTCATTTATAGGCAGGTTTGTTGTTGTCTATTTTGATGATATACTCATTTATACCAAAAACTTGGATGATCATGCCGTACAATTGAAATCAGTTTTAGATGTGTTTAGGAAAGAAAAGTTATTTGCTAAGCTAAAAAAGTGTACTTTTTGCACCGATAAGCTTGTATTTCTGGGATTTTTTGTTAGTGCACAGGGTATATAGGTTGATGAAGAGAAAGTACGTGCAATCCAAGAGTGGCCAAGTCCCACAAGTGTAAGTAATGTTCGTAGTTTTCATGGACTTGCTAGTTTTTATCGGCGGTTTATGAAGGACTTTAGTAGTATAGCCGCACCACTTACCGAAGTGATCAAGAAGAACGTCGGATTTAGATGGGGAGAAAAACAAGAGAAGGGTGTTTCAACTAATCAAAGAGAAGCTAATCAACGCCCCCTTATTGTCTTTACCTAACTTTTATAAAACGTTTAAAATTGAATGTGATGCTTCAGGTATTGGCATAGGTGCAGTTCTTATGCAGGAGGGACGACCAATTGCTTATTTCAGCGAGAAATTAAGCGGGGCAGCCTTAAACTATCTGACTTATGACAAGAAGTTGTATACATTGGTTCGAGCTTTGGAGACATGGCAGTATTACCTATGGCCTAAGGAGTTCGTGATTCACACTGATCATGAGTCCTTGAAGCACTTAAAGGGCCAACACAAGCTAAATAAAAGGTATGCTCGTTGGGTAGAGTTCATTGAGACATTTCCATATGTCATCCGGTATATAGGCAAGGTAAGGAGAATGTGGTCGCCGATGCACTTTCTCATAAGTATGCATTACTCTCTACACTTGATGCAAAATTGCTTGGTTTTGAACACATTAAAAGTTTATACATTGATGACCACAAATTTTGTGAAGAGTACCAGGCTTGTGAGAAAAATGCTTGTGGTAAGTTCTTTTGACATGATGAGTTCTTATTTCGAGAAAATAAGTTATGTGTGTCTAACTGTTCTTTGAGGGATTTGTTAGTGCAGGAATCCCATGGAGGGGGATTAATGGGACGTTTTGGGATTGCTAAGACCTTAACTATTTTGCAAGAACACTTCTATTGGCCACACATGAAACGAGATGTTGAGCGAATTTGTGGCAGATGTGTCACATGTAGGCAAGCTAAATCTAGAGTGCAGCCCAACGGTTTGTATACTCCTTTGCCCCTTCCTAGGAGCCTTAGATTGATATTTCAATGGACTTTGTGTTAGGATTACCTAGGACTAAACGTGGAAGAGATTTGGTTTTTGTGGTTGTGAATAGATTTTCTAAGATGGCACACTTTATTCCATGTCACAAAATGGATGATGTTTTTCATATTCCTGATTTGTTCTTTAGGGAGTTTGTGAGATTGAATGGCATGCCTAGACCATTGTTTCGAATAGAGATGCTAAGTTCTTGAGCTAATTTTGGAAGACTCTGTAGTGTAAGATAGGTACCAAGTTTTTATTTTCTACTATTTGTCACCCACAAACTGATGGTCAAACCGAAGTAGTAAATAGGATTTTGTCTACTTTATTGAGCGCAATAATTAAAAAGAACATCAAAACATGGGAAGAGTGTTTACCACATGTTGAGTTTGCTTATAATATGTCTATTCATTCTGCTACTAAATTCTCACTATTTGAAATTGTTTATGGGTTTAATCCTTTGACTCCATTGGATTTATCGTCATTACCTGTTTCTGAGCGTGTTAATTTGGATGGAAAGAATAAGACTGATTTTGTTAAGCAGATACATGAGAAGGCAAGGCTCAATATTGAGAGAAGAACGGAGCAGTATGCAAAACAAGCCAATAAGGGGCGTCACAAACTTATTTTTGAACCAGGAGATTGGGTGTGGTTACATATGAGAACAGAGAGATTTCCGGTGCAAAGACGTTCCAAACTGCTTCCAAAAGAGGATGGTCCTTTCCAAGTTCTAGAGCGCATCAATGACAATGCTTACAAGCTAGATTTGCCTGGTGAGTACAATGTTAGTGCTACTTTCAATGTTACTGATTTGAGTCCTTTTGATGTAGGTGATGATTTGAGGGCAAATCATTTTCAAGAGGAGGGGAATGATGCAAATAATGGCATGACTATAAAGGAGTCAGTTCAAGTTCTAACTGGACCGGTTATAAGAGCACGAGAAAAGAAGTTTGAGGATGCACTTAATGGGCTGATTCAAGAGGTTTGGGCTCAAGCAAATTCGTGGAGGCCCATTGAGGATGGTTCACGTGTTCAACAAATATGCATCAAAATGATTCAACTAGTAGAAAAATCCGGTCAAGACTGATTGTTTCCTTTTGTTTTATTTCTAGAACTTTCCTTATATTGATCAGCCAAATTAAGGGGCTGATTGTTTCCTTTTGTTTTATTTCTATTTCTAGAACTTTCCTTGTATTGATCAGCCAAATTAAGGGGCTGATTATTTCCTATTTTTTATTTCTATTTCTTAAACTTTCCTTGTAGGAACTTTTCTTGTATTTTTTTAGCCTATAAATAGGCGTCTAATGGAATAGAAGGGATACAGTTTACAGATAATTGGTGAGTTTATTCTCTTTGGTTCTTTGAAGGACTATTCGAACTTATCAGAATTCTTCCGTGGCGTTCATCATCAACTTATCAAACGGCTTTCCATTACCGTTTGTGGCGTCTTCTTTATACCAAGGTTTTTGCTTCGCATTAAACAACGGGTTGAGGTCAATTATACTGAGGTTCTTGTTTTTAGTTGAAGCAACGGGTCGAGGTCTCCCATCCAAACCTGATCGAGGACGTTCTTGGATTCTCCTTTTGTTCTACGGGTCTCATTATTCTTGACGGGGTTCGCATCATAAGTGTGCCTGAGTGTATTTCCCTTTGTATTAGCTTTTTCTTCTACATCAGTGTGTGACAGTAGTACTACTTAGTAGTAGTGTGTTTCTCTAGATTGAGAGGAGCAGGATAAGATTTCAGATTAAGTTATAGATTAGAGAAAACCTCCGACACCATTCTCATCACCATCATCTCCCATCGCCATCATCCTCCATCAATATCATCTACCTTCCTTCTCATCCTCTCCGCCATCTTTCTGGTCTTGTGCCATCCAATCCGACCACCTATATAATTCCACCATATATTTATAATTAGTGTGTGATAGTAGTAATAGTGTGAGAGTGTGCTTGTATTTTCCCTTTTAGTGTGCTCGTATTAACCCCTGGTATCAGAGCCTAGCCGGTTCCTTTTTGGGCAGTAGGGATCTGCAGTATGTATAAAGTTTCTCCAGTACTGTTCCGGTATGTATTGTATATTTTGAATTATTATAAAGTAGTTTGTATTTGTTTTGGTATGTTAGATAAGTTTTATGTATATTTAGTAATAATTTTATACTTGATAGTTTATATTTACTTTGGTGTTGATCAGCATGTATAAGGTGACAAATTAACTATAAGACGGATTGTTGCTCTCTCATAACTTATATTGATATATTACAGTCTCATTCAAAGTGTCTTTTGCTAGATTTGAGTAAATTTAAAGCCCAGATTCCTAAGTGATCCTTTTGTTGCCGTAGGAGGCATTTGTAGGGTGACCCTCAAGAGGTGGTTTTAGGCACTGTAGGTGACTCAGAGCTAACTATCCGCTGACATCTTAGATGGCTACCGTTGTCCTTTATTGGGAGTGTGAGATATATGAAACGTATATAGTTTAGATGACACCATGCTTCATGATGATATAATATACACCCCAAAGTATTCCGAACAAAAAGCTTATGAAACAGATTTTAATTTATCTAGTACTATGTATTGCGATGATAGAACGTATAAACCAAAGTATTCTAAAAAACGATTTGATGAGATAGTTTGCTCAGTAGAATATTGGAAACAACAGAGTAAAAACCCTGGCTTAACTGTAAAAGAGATAAAAGACAATACACCTGAAAAGATCTATAAAAAATTTAAAAGTTTACTAAGTCATTTTGGATATAAGTTGAACAAAGAAGAAATCAAACCTAGTGCCATAAACAAAGTAACTGAGGAGGATAAAATGGCGAATAAAGAAAATGATAGTAAGCTTCTAGTAGAAAAGGAAAATGATTGTGAAAAAATATCTTATATTTCGAAGAACCTTCTGATAACGATCAAGAAAATAATTATGAAGTAGAAAGAACAATTGAATAAATCATCTTGAGAATTAAGGAACTTTCAGATCACGTGGAAGTATATACAATAAGATACGATGAAATAATTTCTGTTCCAGAACAAGTAAAAGAGATGAAGAAAGTAGTAGGAAAGTTAGATCATATCGATAGTATAGAATAGAAAAACCAAGTCAACAAATTAATACACAAGTCGAAAGAATATATTCAAAATAAGAATACAACTTAATAGTTGAGCTAATTAATTGCTGGAAAGAGTTGTATAGGGATCAAAATACCACTATTCAAGAGAGAGACTATCTAGTGAATAGGATACAAGAAATGTACCTCCAGTATAAAAATTTGTTACAACATTTCGAGTTTGACCCTGAGATATACAACTTAGATTAGAATCTAAAAAATAAGAGCATCATGAATTTAGAAAATGAAGACTGTGAGGAAATTAGACATGATAAGTACAGGATAGAATCTAAAGGAAATATTAAATCTGACAATAAGCTGATATATGTCAGAGAAGATAGTAAATCTACAATATACTTGAGTGATTTACAAATGGGAAAAAATTATCTGGATATACACTTTACGGATAAGCGAAACGTCATAGATGACTTGGTATAATCCCTAACAATCATAATCACAAATCCTGAAGAGGCATGGGATGAAAAAGGATTTGTTAGTTACATCACGGAAAGCTTACAAGAAGATGTATTGCAATGGATAAATTCAAAGGAAATAAAAGATAAGCGAAAATGGGTCGAAGATAACAAGTTCGCTAGGTTTGAAGATATCCCTACTGACTTCATAAAAATCATAAAACAAGATTTATGTGTATTCATAAATAACAAAGCCCAAGGGGAAGAAATACTTCATGCGTTATTCAGAATAGAATTATTCGAAGTATGTGAGTTTGAAGAATTTTGCAAAATATATTCAGAATATTTTTACAAATTAGATAATACACAAAACTAGCTTGATCAATTTCTTCACAAGCTCTCAAGTCCATGGGATACTAAAATACAAAACAGATACCTAGATTACCTAAAACGAATCGAGAAAGAAGACAATCTAAGACACTATATTTCGCTATGCTCTTAATATAAAAACTTATAAAGAAATGAAAAACACAATCAGTGGCTCTGCTAAAGTGAGGAAGTGTTGTGAGAAGATAAATGATGAGAAATGGAAAGAGGAAGAAAGAAAAGACTAAAATCATTTGAAGAAGAAGTAAAGAATAAGAGGCAATAGCAGAGCCTGTTAGAACTGCTAAACGCTGGAAATAATTTTCTAAAGAAATTGACTAAGCAAGAAATACCACTATTGAAAAAACTAGATAAAAATTGAGGTTTCATCTGGATGGATGAAGATAAAAGAGTTTTAAAACAGCAAATTGAAAATGCCCCAGAAGTTTACCTACCTAAACCTGTGTCTAGAAAACTTTCTCGATGGAGGCCATGGAGAAAGAAAAGGGGATTTATCAAGAATAACAAATATATCCAGAAGTGTGATGAATCCTCTACACAAATGGGTAAGAGGAAATGCAAGTATTTTGTGTGTGACAAAGAAGGTCATCATCCCAGAAATGGAAAAGATGCTCAGAAAATGATAGAGCAAAATTTAGAAGCCTGCCTTAAAAAAGAAATCTTCCCTCCGGATATAGTGCTATGCGGACTTGATTCGGAGTTTGAGATGATCCTTATAATGAACGAGTCAGATATTAACACACTCTTATCGCCAGGATTAGATAACATAACGTTAGGAAATGCAGTTGGGAGAAAAGCAACCTTTAGTTCAGGAGACATCAAAAAACAAATAAAAAGTAATAGTAAATTCTTAACGAAGGAAAATGCTAGTAATATATCAATCAAATTTTTGAAGATGAGAAACATGGTGAGTAAGGAAAAAACTATGGCAAATAGTATCCCTATTCCAGCAACATTTATTATATACATAGGATACCAGCCAGGTATCTACACAATATGGGATAAATGTTATAAACAAGTATTCGATGAATCATGCAGTAGAGATTACTATTCCTGTGAGGATGCTATATCACTCCAGAATCCATGTATGACAAAAGAAACAAAAGTAATAAGCCAAAAAATTCCGGAGCAAAAGGGAGCCTGGGAATCACACCAAAGAATAAATTCTAAGGTTGGAAATTATCGCGCTTTTCAGCAGTATATAAGGTAAGGATAAAAAAAGAAGCTGCATATAAGGCAAGGATAAAAAAAAAGCAACTCATTCTCGCTGAATCAAGCAAGAATCCAGGATCGTAGTTCAGGATCTTAGCACAAGAAGATTTGCAGGTGTGCAATGTATCCAGAAAAGAAATGGATACAGAAGTAGAAGTTGATATAGCCAAAGAAGCCCACCCTAAAGAAGCCTATGTACAAAAACTACTGAAACAATTACATAAAGATAGCAATCCAGCAGTTGGTCTATTAGGGAAGGAGTTTGGAAAGCTCGACTATTATGGTATAAAAACAAACCATAGGGGCAGAGATACACGCTCTAAAATAGACGACACTACGCCCATGAACCAACATCATCAACAACAAGTATTCAAATGTAAGACATGCAGTAAGCAATTCACTTCGTTCCAAGCGCTCGGTGGCCACCAGACAAGCCACAGGTGGTCGAGACCAGAAAAGCTACATGATATGGTAAGCAAGCCTAAAGTGCACAAGTGTTCCATCTGTGGAGTCAAGTTTATGAACGAGAATGCATGGGGCTAGAGATAGTCAAGAAAGTCCTAGTGGCAAGAGTGGTTTGTGTTTGGATCTGAGCTTGAGACTCTCTAGTTATGCCAACAGGATAAGACGATCCCGCATCTTCAGATTCGACAAAAACTTTACCCTTTGATATTTCACAACTTCATCTCATGTAAATAGTCTGATTAAAAAAAAGACCCTTTAAAGACCAAATCTGCTAAAGCAATGGGAAAAGGAATAGTTTGGCATTTAAAGCCTAAATAAAATTCTTGACAACTCATCATACTGAGGGAAATAACATGGCTAGTCCAACTCAAATGGTAGATAGTAAAGGCAGGTCAAATCTGTTGATAGTTATTGGTGGTTTACTAAAAATCTCATGACAACTCATCATACTGAGGGGAATAGTATGGTTAGCCCAACTCAAACGGTAGTTGGTGAAGGCAGATCAAATCCGTTGATAGCTGGGAGTTTGCTTAAAACTCCGTGACAACTCATCATGCTGAGGGAAATAGCATAACTAGCCCAACTCAAACAGTAGTTGATAAAGGCAAATCAAATCCGTTGATAACTGGGGGTTTGCTAAAAATTTCGTGACAATTCATCATGCTGAGGGGAATAGTATGGCTAGTCCAACTCAAATGGTAGTTGGTAAAGGCAAATCAAATCCGTTGATAGCTAGAAATTTGCTAAAAATCTCATAAGACTTGACATTCACAGGCCAAAAATATCATCAAGATAATAGTAGTAAGATTCTCCACAAAAAGATGATTGATATCACTATTTAGATCTATGAATGGCATCAACAAGGCAGCAGCGGTAAGATTCTCTATAAAAAGCATTGACAACCGATATCAACAGAAAGATTCCCTACAAAAGGTGCCTGACAAAAACAGCCTGATACAGCAGAAAAGAGCCTGATACAGACGAAAAGAGCCTAATATATCCAAAAGAAAAAGGGAGGCATGATTAAAAGCTCCTTCATGATTAAAGATGCGGGCCCCATACAAATAGAATCCAAGGAGTCCAAGGCTTTGGCAAGAAGAAATCGGAGACTTCGACAGGAAGGAATCTCTCCTATAAATAGAAGGCTTACAGTAGGTTTAGAGGAGCAGGTTAAGATAGCAGGTTAAGATTTCAGATTAAGGTTGAGATTAGAGAAAACCTTCGACACCACTCTCCATCACCATCATCTCCCATCGCCATCATCCTCCATCAACATCATCCACCTTTCTTTTCATCCTCTCCACCATCATTCTAGTCTTGTGCCACCCAATTCGACCACCTGTATAATTCCACCACATATGTATAATTAGTGTGTGATAGTAGCAGTAGTGTGATCAGTGTGAGAGTGTGTTTGTATTTTCCCTTTTAGTGTGCTTGTGTTTAACCCCCTGGTATCAGAGCCCGACCGATTCCTTTTTGAGCGATAGGGATCTGTAATTTGTACAGAGTTTCTCCAGTACTGTCCCGTATGTATTGTACGCTTTGAATTATTGTAAAGTTGTTAGTATATACTTTGGTGTTGGCGTGTTAGATTAGTATGTATGTGGTGATAAATTAACTGTAAAATGGTTGTTGCTCTCATAACTTATATTGGTATATCATAGTTTCATTCTAAGTGTTCCCTGCTAGAATTGAGTAACCTTAAAACCCAGATTCTTAAGTGATCTATTTGTTGCCGCGGGTAGGCGTTTGTAGGGTGACCTTCACGAGCTAGTTTTAGGCACCATAGGTGACTTAGAAATAGCTATCCACCGACATCTTAGATGGCTACCGATGACTTTTATTGGGAATGTGAGATCTATGAAACGTATTATAGTTTAGATAACACCATGTATCATGATGATATAATATACGCCCCAAAATATTCCAATGAAACAGATTTTAATTTATCTAAAACTATGTACTCATAGAACGTATGAATCAAAGTATTCAAAAAAATGATTTGACGAAGTAGTTCACTCAATAGAATATTAGAAAGAACAGTGTAAAAATCCAGACTTAACTACAAAAGAGATAAAAGATAATACACCTGAAAAGATTTATAAAAAATTTAAAGGACTACTAAGTCATTTTGGATATAAGTTGAACTTAGAACAGGACAAAAAATCAAATGTTAGCAGCCTTCCAATAGGAGAGGAAAAAGACTGTAGTAGCAACAATCTATCACAAACCAGTGACCAAGAAAATAATAATGAGGCAATTATAGAGGTAATAATAACCAAAGTGATCTCTCTCAAACTCAAACTGGGAATCTAATAGAGAATAGTTACCAAGGAAAAAAATATGAGGTAGAGAAAACAAATGAAGAATTCATCCAAAGTTCTGAAGAATCTTTTGACACAAAAAGAGTATGATTGGATATGATGAAATAATTTCTGTTCCAGAACAAGTAAAAGAGATAAAGGAAGTAGCAGGGAAGTTAGATCACATCGACAGTGTAGAACAAAAAAAACCAAGTTAACAAATCAATATGCAAGTCGAAAGAACATATTCCAAAAAAGAATACGACTAAATAGTTGAGATAATTAATTACTTGAAAGAATTGTTTAGGGATCAAAATAGCACTATTCATGAGAAAAACTATCTAGTGAATAGGATACAAGAGATATACCTCCAGTATAAAGATTTGTTATACCATTTCGAGTTTGACCTTGAGATATACAACTTGGAAAGTGAGAATGAAAGCGTCATGAATTCAATGATTGAAGACTGTGGGATAGTTATAAATGATAAATACAAGATAGAATCTGAAGGAAATACCAAATCTGACAATAAATTGATAAATGTCAGTGAAGGTAGCAAAACTTCATTATATTTGAATGATTTACGAATGGGAAATTTTTTTTAGAATTAATGATCCAGTAAATTGGAATATATCACAAGGAAAAAATTATCCGGATATACACTTTACAGATAAACGAAAGGTCATAGATGACTTGGCACAATCTCTAGCAATCATAATCACAAACCATGAAGAGACATGGGATGAAAAAAGATTTGTCAGTTGCATCACGGTAACCTTACAAGGACATGTGTTGCAATGGATATATTCAAAAAAATAAAAGTTCAGCAAAAAGAGTGGTTTGAAAACGACAAAATCACTAGGGTAAAAGTTTCAGCAAAAAGAGTGGTTTGAAAACGACAAAATCACTAGGGTAAAAGTTCAGCAAAAAGAGTGGTTTGAAAATCACTAGGGTTGAAGATATCCTTACTAACTTTGTAAAAGAAAATTTATATATATCATTTTCAAAATACGAAAAGGCACATAATGAACATTCTTCCCATCTCAAAAAAGTATTAAAAGATTAATAGATAAGGGAGTAATTATTAGTAAAGAGAAAATAGAATTGTACAAAGTTTATATAGAGTTCTTAGGATATAGAATAGGACCTTTTAAAGACATAAAGATAGAAAAACAAATCAAACATGAAACCAAAAGAATAACTAGATATGCAAACGGAAAATTCGATTCAAGTTTAGATGGTAATGCATTTCGATTATACTTGCAGAAACCTTTTACTAACAAGACAGATTATGTAGCAATTGTTAAAATTGTATCTAAAAAATTAAGTATTCATAGATGGACAAAATTTATAAATACAATACAAGATCACAGACACAAACCAAAATCCGAGCATATAATTATAGAAAAATTATCTAGACTAATTTTTTGGTATTCAATTTTGTAGATGAATCCCAGAGAATTCATGAGATTTGGAGATATTTATCTCAAGCAGTTTGCGTCACAGAGTAAAGAGTCATTCAGAGTCACATAATTTCAGATATATTTAATACTACAATATCTACTAGATAATTTGTGGAATCTAAGAATAGATCAGCCAAAAGAAAAAGTTAAAGTAATTAAAGTATTACCTTATTATTTTAAAGGTATTATACAAACACCCCAGTCATAAAGTTTTATCTGTTATGTCATACTTAGAGGTCATCAAGAAGGAATTTACAGAAATTGGTATACAGTTAGAAAGTTAGTCTCAAATTTTGATAATCCAATATTTGAAGGTTTTTATAGCATTAAAGAAGCTATAGAATATGCTAGAAATAATATTCCAAATTCCTGGTATTTTGATGAAAGTCTTATAGAATTTATGAATCCACAAAAGAGTCAACAGAATTCAAGTGAATCAGAATCAACAACAGAGTATAAAGATTATCAAGTATCAATAGAGTTCAAGTGAATCAGAATCATCAACAGAGTATAAAGATTGTCAAGTATCAATAGAGTTTAAGTGAATCAGAATCATCAACAGAGTATGAAGCATTTTAAAAATTTAAAAATACAAAAATATGAATTAGTTGGAAATAACAGTAAACAAGCACAGATAATAGAGAGCTTACAGAAGGAAAATGAGAGCCTAAAAAATATGAGAGAAAAGAATTGAGTGTAAGAGATAGAAAGGAGAGCCTCCAACATATGAGAAATAAAGAAGCCATGCAAACCAGATTATTCTTTAAAACAAGTGATGAATTATCTATTCCTCCAGAAGATGTCAGACAAAGCATTCACCAGAAAGTTCAAAACAATTTCTATAGAAAAGCTGAAGACATTTAACAGATACTCTAAGAAATCCAACAAGAAGAAAGAAGATGTAGTAGGGTAGCTGTAGACCGAGTGATATACTAGGCCAACACAGATAGATGCATCAACATTCATTCATATTGCAGCATCATAGACCCCATACAACCAAAATGCAAATGTGAGTTAGCTTATACCATTTACAGACTAAATATACAATTAAGCCAAATGAAAATAGAGAAACTACATGGAACAGATTATAGTTGGAAAGACTTTCTAGATATGGGATTTGTTTCACAAATAATTATTTATCATCCAGATCATGCAATATTACTTCCAGATTCTTTAGCATTTCCAGTCTCAGAAACTTTTACAGATAAGGAGCCATAGCTCAAGATAGAATTTGACTCCATAATAGCAGAATATATTAAAGGAGTATGGTATCCTACAAAGTACAGTGCATGGATTACACACAGGTTGGTCCATCCTCTATATCCAGATACAGAGGCAAGAGGAGTAATCTGTGACAGAAAGATTCCAAGACAGATCAGGCACTGGAGAGCAAAAACCATAGCATATGAATTTAAGTGGCAAAAATACAGTGCAAATAGATTCAGATTAGCTACAGAAACAGAAATCTATAGAGTCTATATAGATAAAAAAAAAATATTTGTAAGATCCCTAAGATTGTCATATCAGCTCATGAAGAATTAATTCAAACTACAGACAAAAGAAAATGGTAGAGACAAAATACTTCAGCAGAACATGACAAAATGAGTAGAAGAATATATACCACCAGATCTATTAGGACACATAGGAGAAGAAGGCACACAAAATCTCGACAACATGATGGAAGATTAGGAAACAAGTCAATTTTCTGTAAGTATCTTATGTAAATATAGACTATTAAAAATATATATATTTTTGTCCTGTGAAGCTGCTAAAGCAATGGGAGGAATAGTTTGATATTTAAGTCAAAACAAAATTCTTGACAACTCAGCATGCTGAAGGAAATAGCATGACTAGCCCAACTCAAACAGTAGTTGGTAAAGGCAAGTCAAATCCGTTGATAGTTGGGGGTTTACTAAAAATCCCATGACAACTCATCATGCTGAGGGAAATAGCATTGTTAGTCCAACTCAAACGGTAGTTGGTAAAGGCAAATAAAATCCATTGATTGCTGAAAATTTGCTAACAATTCCATGACAACTCATCATGCTGAAGAAAATACCATGACTAGCCCAACTCAAATGGTAATTGGTAAAGGCAAATCAAATCCGTTGATAATTGGAAATTTGCTAAAAATTCCATAAGACTTGACATTCACAAGCCAAAGTTATCATCAAGATAGTAGCCTGTTAGAACTACTGAATGCTGGAAATAATTTTCTAAAGAAATTGACTAAGTAAGAAATACTACTATTGAAAAAACTAGATAAAAATCGAGATTTCGTCTGGACGGACGAAGATAAAAGAATTTTAAAATAGCAAACTGAAAATTCCCTAAAAGTTTACCTACCTAAACCAGTGTCTAGAAAACTTTCTCGATGGAGGCCATGGAGAAAGAAAAGGGGGTTTATTTAGAATAACAAATATATCCAGAAGTGTGATGAGACCTCTACATAAATGGGTAAAAGGAAATGCAAGTATTTTGTATGTGAAAAAAAAGGACACTATCCTAGAAATGGAAAAGTTGCTCCAAAAATAAAAAACAAAATTTAGAAGCCTGCCTTGGAAAAATCTCTCCTCCTATTATAGTACTATGCGAGAGCAATTTGGAGTTTGAGATAATCCCTATAATGAACAATGAGTCAGATATTATCACACTCCTAACACCAGGATTAGACAATATAACATTAGGAAATGCAGTTGGGAGAAAAGCAACCTTTAGTCCAAGAGACATCAAAAAACAAATAAAAAATAATAGTAAATTCTTAATGAAGGAAAATGCTAGTAATATATCAATCAATTTTTAGAAGATGAGAAATATGGTGAGTAAGGAAAAAACTATAGCTAATAGTATCTCTATTTTAGCAGCATTTGTTGTATATGTAGAATACGAACAAGGTAGATACACAATACAGGGTAAATGTTATAAACAGGTATTCAATGAATCATGCAGCAGACATTACTACTCCTGTGAGGATGCTATATCGCTTCAGTATCCATGCATGACAGAAGAATTAAAAGTAATAAGCCAAGAAATTTCGGAGCTAAAAGAAGCTTGGGAATCACACAAAAGAATAAATCCTAAGGTTGAAAATAATCGCGCTTTTCAGTAGCATATAAGGCAAGGATAAAAAATGAAGCTGCTCATCCTCACTGAATCAAGTAAGAATCCATGATTGCAGTTCAGTATCTTAGCACAAGATGATTCGCAATAGTGCAACGTCTCCAGAGAAGAAATTGATACAGAAGTAGAAGTCGACATAGCCAAAGAAGCCTACAATAAAGGAGCCGCCACACAAATACTACTGAAGCAATTACCTGAAGATAGCAATTCAACAGTTGGTCTACCGGGAGATGAATTTTGAAAGTTTAACTATAATAGTATGCCAGAAGTAACCCATAGGGGCAGAGATACACACTCTAAAATAGTCGACAAGAATATCGATCTTCGTAATGTTGAGGACACTATGACCATGAACCAACAACAACATAATTGAATGTTCAAATGTAAGACATGCAGCAAGCAATTTGTTTCGTACCAAGTGCTTGGTGGCCACTAGACATGCCACAAGCAGACGAGGGCAGAAATGCTACATGTTGTACCAAACAAGTCTAAAGTGCATAAGTGCACCGTCTGTGAAGTCGAATTTGCAGTAGGGAAAGCTCTTGGAGGGCACATGAGGAGACACAAAGTTAGGAATGATCAAGAATGTTCTAGCGGCAAGAAGGGTTTGTGCCTAGATTTGAGCTTGGGACCCTCTAGTTATGCCAACAAGGTAAGACGACCATGCATCTCCAGGTTTGACAAAAATTTCAGCCTCTGGTAATTTTTACAACCTTCTGAAAATATACTCATATAAATATCTCATGTATTTATAGCCTATTCAAAAAAAAAAAAAAAAAACAGAGAGACCCTGTAAAGACCAAAGCTGTTAAAAGGAATAGTTTGACATTTAAGCCTGAACGAAATCCTTGACAACTCATCATACTGAGGGAAAAAGTATGACTAGCCTAACTCAAACGGTAGTTGGTAAACGCAAATCAAATCCGTTGATAGCTGGGGGTTTGCTAAAAACTCCGTTACAACTCATCATGCTGAGGAAAATAGCATGACTAGTCTAACTCAAACAACAGTTGGTAATGACAAATTAAATCCATTGATAACTGGGAGTTTGTTAAAAATCTCATGACAACTCATCATGCTGAGAAAAATAGAATGACTAGCCCAACCAAACGGTAGTTGGTAAAAGCAAATCAAATCTGTTGATAGCTGGAGATTTGCTAAAAATCTTATAAGATTTGACATTCACAGGCCAAAGACATCATCGAAATAGTAGTAATAAAATTCTCTACAAAAGCCTTAACAACCGACATCAACAGAAAGATTCCTTGCAAAACGTGCTTGACAAAACAGCCTGATATAGCCGAAAGGAGCCTGATACAGATGGAAAGAGTCTAATATATCCAAAAGAAAAAAGGAGGCATAATAAAAAGCTCCTTTATGATTAAAGATGCGGGCCCCACCCAAATGGAATCCAAGGAGTCCAAGACTTCGGTAAGAAGAAATTAAAAATTTCAGTAAGAAGGAATCTCTCCTATAAATAGAAGGCTTCTTGGAGAGATCAGGACAGATTGAGAGGAGCAGGCTAAGATTTCAGATTGAGGCTAAGATTTCAAATTAAGGTTGAGATTAGAGATAATGCGAACCTCGTCAAGAATATCGAGACCTGTAAAACAAAAGGAAAATCCAAGAACGTCCACGATCAGGTTTGGTTGGGAGATCTCGACCGGTTGCTTCAACAAAATTAAGAATCTTGGTATAATTTATCTCAACCCGTTATTTAATGCGAAATAAGAACCTTGGTATAAGAAATATGCCACAAACAGTAGTGAAAATCTGTTTGATAAGTCGATGATGAACGCCACGGAAGAATTCCGATAAGTTCAAATAGTCCTTCAAAGAACCAAAGAGAATAAAACTCACCAATTTCCAGAAAACTATGATGTCCTTCTATTCCATTAGACGCCTATTTATAGGCTAAAAAAATACAAGGAAAGCTGCAGAAATAGAAACAAAACAAAAGAAAACAATCAACCCCTTAATTTGGCTGATCACATGTCCATAATAAGAAAAAGGAAACAATAAGAAATAAAAACGAAACAAAAGGAAATAATCAACACTTAATTTGGCTGATCACACGCTCACAATAAGAAAGGAAACAATCAGTTTTGACCGGATTCTTCTAATAGTTGAATCATATTGATGCATTTTTGTTGAACACGTGAACCATCTTCAATGGCCTCCACGAATTTGCTTGAGTCCAAAGCTTTTGAATCAGCCCATTTAGTACATCTTTGAATTTCTTTTCTCGTGCTCTTGTAACCGACCCAGTTGGAACTTGAATCGGCTCTTTTGTGGTCATGCCATTATTTGCATCATTCCCCTCCTCTTGAAAAGGATTTGCCCTCAAATCATCACCTACATCAAAAGGACTTAAATCAGTAAACATTGAAAGTAGCACTAACATTGTACTCACCAGGTAAATCTAGCTTGTAAGCGTTGTCATTGATGCGCTCTAGAACTTGGAAAGGACCATCCCCTCTTGGAACCAGTTTGGAACGTGATGCAAATAATGGCTTGACTTCAAAGGAGCCAGTTCAAGTTCCAACTGGGCGGTTACAAGAGTATAAGGAAAGAAGTGCAAAAATGTACTTAATGGGCTGATTCAAAAGGTTTGGGCTCAAGCAAATTCGTGGAGGCCCATTGAGGATGGTTCACGAGTTCAACAAAGATGCATCAATATGATTCAACTAGTAGAAGAATCTGGTCAAAATTGATTGTTTTCTTTTGTTTTATTTCTAGATATTTCCTTGTATTGATCAGCAAATTAAGGGGCTGATTATTTTTTTTTTGTTTTGTTTCTATTTCTTAAACTTTTCTTGTATTGATCAGCCAAATTAAGGGGCTGATTGTTTCCTTTTGTTTTATTTCTATTTCTTGAACTTTCCTTGTATTTTTTTTAGCCTATAAAAAGGCGTCTAATGGAATAGAAGGGAGACAGTTTACAGATAATTGGTGAGTTTATTCTCTTTAGTTCTTTGAAGGACTATTCGAACTTATCGGAATTCTTCCGTGGCGTTCATCATCGACTTATCAAACGGCTTTCCACTACCGTTTGTGGTGTCTTCCTTATACCAAGGTTCTTACTTCGCATTAAACAACGGGTTGAGCTCAATTATACCGAGATTCTTGTTTTTGTTGAAGCAACGGGTCGAGGTCTCCCATCCAAACCTGATCGAGAACGTTCTTGGATTTTCTTCTTTTCTTCTACGGGTCTCGTTATTCTTGACAGGGTTCGCATCATTTGGTATCAGAGCTAAGGATTTCTCGTCTCAGGTTTGCCTATCCCATTTAAATTTAGTTTCCTTTTCTTATCTAGCCGAATTTCTTTCTTCTACCCCATTCGAAATCTTGTTCTGTTATTAACGAAAAAAAAAATCTGAAAAAAAAATCTGAAAAAAAAAAGATCCGAAAAAAAAATCCCAAAAAAAAAGATCCCAAAAAAAAAAAAAGAAGGTCAAAAAAAAAAAGGGAGTAAAAAGATTCTCTTTCGTTTGTTTTCAATAAACCCGAAAATCTCCTCACCCCAAAGACCAAAATTTTTTTTTTTTTGGAAATTTTGCTGAATTGTGCTTTGAAAATCTAATCACTCATATCCCTTATTTTCTTACCTTTTGAACCTGAATTCCCTTGGTAAGTTCTTGGTGAATTGTTACTGGAATTTTGAATATTGTTCGAATAGTTTCAAAAGAATTGAAAGAGAATTATCGAGTGGAAAAAGGCAAGAGTGGTGAGCATATTAAAGGGTAAAATCCGATTATACTGAGTGAAACACGAGTGGAATAGAGTGAATCATTTTTTGAGTGAAAACACGTGAGGGAGTGTGTGAGGTCCTTTCCTTTTTTTGTTGTTTTCTAACTTTGATTTGCAGCAATTATGTTTCACAACAATGAAAAGAGCATCACCGAAGGTGCTACAGGGATGGCTGACCCAAAGTTGCTCATGGAAGCCATGATGAGTGAGATGAGGCGTGTGATGAGGTTAGAATTGGAGCAGGTACAAGAGCGGATTGATCGGATTGAGAATACACGTTTGGAGCAGTCACAAAACACTCATAAGGTGCATAGGAGGGAAAGAGTTCAACATCGGGGAGTGAGAGATGAAGATGGAGAGTATTATGGAGCTGGTTTTGATGAAGAAAAAGATCGGGGTTTAGTTGTTGGTAATAGGAGATATGGAGGGCGGTTTAGAGAAGATAGGAATCGGGAAGATAACATCTTGGGTAGTATTAAGATGAAGATTGCAGCGTTTCAAGGAAGAAACGACCCCGAGGCTTATCTTGAATGGGAGAAAAAGGTGGAGTTAGTGTTCGATTACCACAACTCTCTGAGATGAAGAAAGTAAAACTTGCTGCCATTGAGTTTTCTGACTATGCTATTGTGTGGTGGGATCAATTAGTATTGAACAGGCGGCAAAATAGGGAACGACCGGTTGAGACGTGGGAAGAGATGAAAATAGTGATGAGGAGGCAGTTTGTGCCCAGCCATTACCACCGGGAGTTGTACTATAAATTGCAAACGCTCCGACAAGATAACCGAAGTGTGGAGGATTATCATCAAGAGATGGAAATTGCTATGATCTGGGCTAATATCGAAGAAGACCGAGAGGCTACTATGGCTAGGTTCTTGAATGGCTTGAATCAAGAAATTCATGACAGGGTGGAGATGCAGCATTATGTGGAATTAGAGGATATGGTGCACATGGCCATCAAGGTGGAGCAACAACTCAAGAGGAGAGGTGGTACACGTGCATCCCATAATTTGGATTTTTCCCCATGGAAACTGAGTCATGTGAAGAAAGAGGAGAAACCAGCTGCAAAACCTAAATTCGAGCCAAAACAAGAGACAACCAACCATGGCACTCAAGATAAATCTGACCCTTCCACTTCTCGAAATCGTGACATTAAGTGTTTTAAATATCAAGGCAGGGGTCATATAGCAAGTCAATGCCCGAACAAAAGAGTCATGGTAATAAGGGGTAATGGAGAGATCGAAACCGACGACGAGTCCGATACCGACTCTATGCCACCATTGGAGGACGTAGATGAAGAAGAATATGCAGTTCAAGTTGAATTGTTGGTGTCAAGAAGACTTCTAAGGTTGCAAGTAAAAGAAATTGAAGAAGTGCAGCGGGAGAACATCTTTCATACTAGGTGCTAGTCAAAGACAAGCTATGTAGTATGATTGTTGATGGAGAAAGTTGTACTAATGTGGCAAGAACAACCTTGGTGGAGAAATTAGGACTGTCCACACTGAAACATCCTACGCTGTACAAGTTACAATGGTTGAATGATAGTGGCGAGGTAAAGGTAAATAAGCAGGTTTTGGTTTCATTCCGCATCGGAAAATATAAAGATGAAGTTTTATGTGATGTAGTTCCGATGCAAGCTGGACATTTGCTATTAGGCCGACCATGACAATTCGATCAGAAAGTTAAACATGATGGCTTCACCAACAAATACTCGTTCGTGCTCAACCAAAAACCCATCACTCTTGTGCCAATGACACCAAAACAAGTTTATGAAGATCAAGTGAGGTTGCAAAATGAGAGTGATAAAAAAAAAGAGAGTGATCAAAAGAAAGAGAGTGAGCAAAAGAAAAAGAGTGAAAATCTGAGAGTGGCCGAGCAAAATGAGAGAGAAAAAGAAAATCAAAATTCAGCCATTGAGAGAAAATTAAAGAGAAAACAAAAGAATTTCTATGCAAAAGTGAGTGAGATTAAGCGAGCAATGTTTTCAAATCAGCCGATGATTGTACTTTTGTACAAAGAGGAATTTTTAAATACTAACGAACTTGATCCTGCTTTGCCCAGTTCTATTGTTTCTCTTTTGCAGGAATTTGAGAATGTCTTTCCCGAGGAAATACCACATGGATTACCACCAATTCGAGGGATTGAACATCAAATTGATTTTGTTCCCGGTGCGACAATTCCAAACTGACCAGCCTATAGGAGCAATCCCAAGTAGACAAAGGAGCTTCAACGGCAGGTAAGTAAGTTGTTAGAGAAGGGGTATGTGAGGGAGATCATGAGCCCGTGCGCCGTTCCGGTTTTACTTGTACCTAAGAAGGATGGGACGTGGAGAATATGCGTTGATTGCCGAGCCATCAACAACATAACGGTAAAGTATCGTTATCCTATTCCTCGCTTAGATGACATGTTAGATGAGTTGTATGGTTCTTGTGTGTTCTCTAAGATTGATTTAAAAAGTGGTTATCATCAGATTAGAATAAAAGAAGGAGATGAATGGAAAACTGCCTTTAAAACAAAATATGGTTTGTATGAATGGTTAGTTATGCCTTTTGGGTTGACTAATGCACCAAGCACTTTTATGAGACTTATGAATCATGTTTTGCGAGCATTTATAGGTAGGTTTGTTGTTGTCTATTTTGATGATATACTCATTTATAGGAAAAACTTGGCTGATCATGCCGTACATTTGAAATCAGTTTTAGATATACTTAGGAAGCAAAAGTTATTTGCTAACCTGCAAAAGTGTACTTTTTGCACCGATAAGCTTGTATTTCTGGAATTTGTTATTAGTGCACAGGGTATACAGGTTGATGAAGAGAAGGTACGTGCAATCCGAGAGTGGCCGAGTCCCACAAGTGTAAGCAATTTTCGTAGTTTTCATGGACTTGCTAGTTTTTACCGGCGGTTTGTGAAGGACTTTAGTAGCATAGCCGCACCACTTACCGAAGTGATCAAGAAGAACGTCGGATTTAGATGAGGAGAAAAATAAGAGAAGGCATTTCAGCTAATCAAAAAGACGCTAACCAACGCCCCCTTATTGTTTTTACCTAAGTTTTCTAAAACGTTTGAGATTGAATGTGATGCTTCAGGTATTGGCATAGGCGCAGTTCTTATACAGGAGGGACGACCAATTGCTTATTTCAGCGAGAAATTAAGCGGGCCAATCTTAAATTACCCGACTTATGACAAGGAGTTGTATGCATTGGTTCGAGTTTTGGAGACATGACAGCACTACCTATGGCCTAAAGTGTTCGTGATTCACACTGATCATGAGTCCTTGAAACACTTGAAGGGCCAACACAAGCTAAATAAAAAGCATGCTCGTTGGGTAGAGTTCATTGAGACATTTCCATATGTCATCAGGTATAAGCAAGGTAAGGAGAATGTGGTCGCCGATGCACTTTCTCGCAGGTATGCATTACTCTCTACACTTGATGCAAAATTGCTTGGTATTGAACACATTAAAAGTTTATACATTGATGACCATGAATTTTGTGAAGAGTATCGGGCTTGTGAGAAAAACGCTTGTGGTAAGTTTTTTAGACATGATGGGTTCTTATTTCGAGAAAATAAATTATGTATGCCTAACTGTTCTTTGAGGGATTTGTTAGTGCAGGAATCCTATGGAGCGGGATTAATGGGACATTTTGGGGTTGCTAAGACCTTAGCTATTTTGCAGGAACACTTCTATTGGCCACACATGAAACGAGATATTGAGCGAATTTGTGGTAGATGTGTCACATGTAGGCAAGCTAAATCCAGAGTGCAGCCCCACGGTTTGTATACTCCTTTGCCCATTCCTAGTGAGCCTTGGATTGATATTTCAATAGACTTTGTGTTAGGATTACCTAGGACTAAACGTGGAAGAGATTCGATTTTTGTGGTTGTGAATAGATTTTCTAAGATGACACACTTTATTCCTTGTCACAAAACGGATGATGCTTCGCATGTTGCTGATTTGTTTTTTATGGAGATTGTGAGATTGCATGGCATGCCTAGAACCATTATTTTGGATAGAGATGCTAAGTTCTTAAGCTACTTTTGGAAGACTTTATGGTGTAAGCTAGGTACCAAGTTTTTGTTTTCTACTACTTGTCACCGACAAACTGATAGTCAAACCGAAGTAGTAAATAGGACTTTGTCTACTTTATTGAGGGTAATAATTAAAAAGAACATCAAAACATGGGAAGAGTATTTACCACATGTTGAGTTTGCTTATAATAGATCTATTCATTCTGCTACTAAATTCTCACCGTTTGAAATTGTAGATGGGTTTAATCCTTTGACTCCATTGGATTTATCTCCATTACCTGTTTCTGAGCATGTTAATTTTGATGGAAAGAAAAAAGCTGATTTTGTAAAGCAGATACATGAGAAGGCAAGGCTCAATATTGAGAGAAGAACGGAGCAGTATGCAAAACAAGCCAACAAGGGGCGTCACAAGCTTGTTTTTGAACCCGGAGATTGGGTGTGGTTGCATATGAGAACAGAGAGATTTCCGGCGCAAAGATATTCCAAACTACTTCCAAGAGGGGATGGTCATTTCCAAGTTCTAGAGCGTATCAATGACAATGCTTACAAGCTAGTTTGCCCGGTGAGTACAATGTTAGTGCTACTTTCAATGTTACTGATTTCAGTCATTTTGATGTAGGTGATGATTTGAGGGAAAATCCTTTTCAAGAGGAAGGGAATGATGCAAATAATGGCTTGACTACAAAGGAGCCAGTTCAAGTTCCAACTGGGCCGGTTACAAGAGTACAAGGAAAGAAGTTCAAATATGCACTTAATGGGCTGATTCAAGAGGTTTGGGCTCAAGCAAATTCGTGGAGACCCATTGAGGATGGTTCACGAGTTCAACAAAGATGCATCAATATGATTCAAGTAGTAGAAGAATCTGATCAAAATTGATTGTTTCCTTTTGTTTTATTTGTAGAACTTTCCTTGTATTGATCAGCAAATTAAGGGGCTGATTGTTTCCTTTTGTTTTGTTTCTATTTCTTAAACTTTTCTTGTATTGATCAGCCAAATTAAGGGGCTAATTGTTTCCTTTTGTTTTGTTTTTATTTCTTGAACTTTCCTTGTAGGAATTTTTCCTTATATTTTTTTTAGCCTATAAAAAGGCATCTAATGGAATAGAAGGGAGACAGTTTATAGATAATTTGTGAGTTTATTCTCTTTGGTTTTTTGAAGGACTATTCGAACTTATCGGAATTCTTCTGTGGCATTCATCATCAACTTATCAAACGGCTTTCCACTACCGTTTGTGATGTCTTCCTTATACCAAGGTTCTTACTTTGCATTAAACAACGTTCTTGGATTTTCTCCTTTTCTTCTACGGGTCTCGTTATTCTTGACGGGGTTCGCATCAGAACGTCGCGTCGGAAATCTCTATGTTCTCATATGCAACCACACCCAATCTCCGGGTTCAAAAATCTCCGGCACAATAACCTCTAAGGGTGGTTTTATCCCTAGAGTTAGGCCGCAATGACTTGTGCATCCCTTCCGGATATATAGTCAACCACAAGCATTATTACAGGCTTCAGAGAGATAGAGCACAACCATGATTCGTTTCCTACCTCATGGCGTAAGATACTATTACCTAATTAACTAAAGAAAATTAAGAAAATAATATGTCTAACAGACTTAGCCAGCCATGGCCAGGTTAGAATACTTACAAAAAAAGAAAGGGGTCGAAGAACCGGCTAGGCTCTGATACCAGATTTGATGCAGGAGAGCAGCTGCTTCAGCTTTAAAATATTCACAATTTATTCACACAACTTACTTCCTAAGACTTACTTACTAAGAAGGATTCAAAAGAAGGATTAAAAAAAGAAGTTTGGGAAAGCTCTCTGCCCCCTCCCTTCATCTGAAGTCTTTATTTATAATCAAGCCTTTGGGTTCAGTAAGATTCTTTTACAGAAAAAGAGGTACAGTGAAAAGGCAGAATAATTGCAAAAGTCTAAAGGTGCTACAGAGAAAAGGTAGAGTGATTGCTAAAAGACAAAGCTTTTGGTACAATAATTAAAGATGCTGTCGGTTGGGTAGATAAGAGAGCATCTTTTAAGTGCTGAGTGACCTGTCTGTCTAGAAGATGGTCCCACCACGCTTAATCTTGCATGATGTTCTGTAGAGCATCTTCATCAAAAGCGGCATCCGGGTCCTGGTTGTCTTCTCCGTTAATGTCTGGGTCATGGTTGTCTTCTCCGCCAAGGTCTTCATCTTCATTCCTTTCTAGGTCTTCATAGAATTCGTTTTTAGCTTTGGAACTAACCTTGCCCAACTGAATGGAGTTTAAAAAGGACAAGACTTTGGGAATTTTGCCTTCTACTGGTTCATATGCTCCAATAAAATCATAGAATAGAATGTTGTCTTCTATCTTGATAGAGTGGACACCAGAGATGGCCTTTGTATAAGCTTCATCGAAGAATTCTTTAGCTGCCTTCTTTGCTTCTTCTTCCAGATCAAGGACAGGCAAGTTTTCACATGTAGGGGAAGGAACATAGTTGAAATTATGTAACTCCCATAGCTGATAAGAAGGAAATACTTTAAGATATCTTCTTTCTTCCCAAGTGCTCCAGATGCGGAAAAAGAACGTTGTCTGATATCTCGTTGTGTAGGCTTTAATGCCCTTCAGACAGATGGCTGGTAAATATTCTTGAAACTCTTCGGGATGAGAGGAATTCACGAAGAGCTCATGAACAAGACCAAGCTGAATAGCCTTGCTGCATTTTGGAATCTCTTGAAATCCTGAAATAATTCTTGGGGAATTATTCTTATTGTAAATAAGTTCATGCCTTTGAAGGATAGCAAAGACATCTGTGGCTTCCAATTGTCTGAAGAAATCCCTGAGCTGAGAATCAGGGATAATGTGTTGTTGATTCTGGCCAATCATCTTGTGAACCGTGATTTCGGCCTCTAATTGTCTGGTTTTCTCTGTTTGAATTTTGCAGAGATCCAGAAGTTTATAGAACTCAGGTAAAGGGTGATATATCTGATCAGAAATCTCCAAGTCTTGAATTACATTCCTTAAGAATGTCTGGTCTTGGGACGAGCCCTGAAACCAGGTTCCCTTTCTTTATTCAAGGTCTGAACTTTGAGCAGTGAGTGTGTAGTTTCATAGATCAGAGACAGCCTTTGAAGTGTATTGCTTCTCTGTTTTCTCCTGCTTGTAGTGAGTATACATAGAGAGCACCATTTGCTCAATCTGAGATAGCCAATACTTGGAAGAATGGAAGTCATTAGATTGAATGGCGCGGTAACACCCATTCAATTTCTCATATATGCTTGGATTGGATGTCTTGAGATCAGTATTTTACCAATCTCTGACAACTGCTGCTGCAGTGGGTCAAGAAACTTGTCCCGTCTGAACTCTCCTTTGTGCTGCTGTGATGTTGCTGTAGGTTGGAGTAGAGTTGTGGATCGGTAGAACTATCATTCCCAGAGGGGGGAATGGCTTTTCCTCGGTAGAGGTGGTAGTGGTGTTGGTACCGGTTTCTCGTGTTGCTGTTGGGCCTCCAGTTTCCTGGGTCGTTTTGCTGCTTTCACCTTTTTCAGGTGTCTTTTTTTGGTTGCTTCCTCCCGTTGGTGGCGGGGTCTTCTTGGC
The DNA here is from genome assembly GCA_036321105.1 of Dracaena cambodiana. NCBI lineage: Eukaryota > Viridiplantae > Streptophyta > Magnoliopsida > Asparagales > Asparagaceae > Dracaena > Dracaena cambodiana. The sequence continues at coordinate 9,294,421 of JAYEPQ010000019.1, read as the reverse complement.
TGTGTTGATAGTAGTCCATTTGGCTTGTTCAGCCATGGACTTAAGCCTTTTGAAGCGATCTTCATCCATTGTCAGGACGAGTTAATAAATCTGCAAGATGGTTAGAGAAACCAGGAATATATTTAACATCGTATTGATAAATTTCTAAATATAAAGCAACTCTTATTCTCCTAAGATTTTCTTCGGGATTGTTTATTTTTTTTTTTTCAAAAATTGAGATACAGCTTTGTTATCAATTTCAATTACAAATTGTCTGTTAAGCAAGTATATTTTTAAGCTTTTTATAGCTAATTTAATGGCTAGCAGTTCTTTATCATAAGTAGAATATTTTTGTTGAGGTCTATTAAATTTTCCTGAAGTATAGGCAATAATTTCCTTTTGTTTTGCTATTAGAACTCCTGCCCAAAATAGGTCAGATGCATCCATTTGGAGAGTTACCAATTCTTAATCTTTAGGAAAGTATAATATTGTTTGATGGGTAATTAACTCTTTTATGTTTTCTATTTCTTTTTCTTCTTTAAAAGAAAGTTGGATTACTATTTTATCTGTATTCCATCTTCTAGGTTGTTCACCATTTTCTATTTTATATTTAGACTGCTCTATAGTCAGCTTTTCTTGTAAATTTTGAACTAATTGGGATAAATGGGGAATGAATTTTCTTCCATAATTTAATAATCCCAGAAAACTCTGTAGTTGTTTTAGAGTTTTGAATGTTTTAGGAAATTCTTTTAACTTGGAATAAATGTGTTGTTGTAATTCTATTTGGCATTCCTTTATATATTTTCCAAGGAATTCTATTTCCCTTTTAAATAAATGTATTTTTGTTGGACTTAGGATAATTCCATTATCTAGTAATAGTTTTGCTACTTGTAGTAAATATTGTTTATGGTCTTCTAAAGTAGGTGAGAAGACTAATATATCGTCAACATATACCACTACAAATTGTAAGTGTCCAAATATAGAATTCATCCACTTCTGAAATATTTGAGGAGCGTTTTTCAGGCCAAACGGCATTACTAACCATTCATAGTGTCCCTGAGGACAGCTAAAAGCTGTTAGTTCGATAGATTCTGTATTGGCTAATCTTATTTGCCAAAAACCAGATTTAGCGTCAAATTTGCTATAGTATTTTGATCCTTGTATTTGTTTTATTAACTGCTCTGCAGCAGGTATAAAATAACCATCAAATTTTGTGTAGCTATTTAATTTTCTGTAGTTAATAACCATTCTAGCTTTACCTCGTTTTTGCTCTGCATGATTTCTTACTAGAAAAGCAGGAGAAGAATGAGGACTTCTGCTAGGTTGGATTAATTTGAGAGATAAAAGATCTTTGATTTGTTCTGAAAATTCTGTTTTGTCTGCTACGGATACCATTATACTGTTTACCCGTATATTAGTATTTTTATATTGTTCGAGTATAGTTAGGGAATAATATCTGGGAGCTTTATCAAAATGTAATAGGGGATTATTTGAATATAATGGTTGTAGCATGCTATGAATGACCTCTTCTGTATGAGAGAAGATTGTGAGGGGATAAGTATGAACGTGTTGTTTTGTAATAAGACTTTCACCACGCTGGGCTGGCGTGAAGGAAGCCAAGGGAATCGGAAAAGGAACCCGTGGGATTTGATGGTTATCAAAAAGAAAATATTGTGTATTGAAAGGAGCATAATGACGTAGATTATTCATGCCGACTAGACAATCGATATCAAAATCGATGGGTAGTAAGGCAAAATCGAAAGTATAGTGATGAGGTGTATTATGAATATCTGGAATAGATATAGAGATTTTCGCTTTATGAGTGACAAGAACCGGTCTGCCCATAAAGTCTTGTAATTTAGCATGTTTTTCAAGTGGTAACCATAATTGCGGAGGAACGAATTTTTCTTGTATAAGACTAGTTTCTGCTCCAGAATCTAGTAGAGTATGTAAAGTAAGACATGAATTGTTGGGGAACAATAATGTCATGGGAATATATATGTGTAATTTGGGTTTTGTTTCAAGATCCAACATTTGATAAGCCAAAAGAACTTGTTGGGAGTCGTATAACGTGTTGGTCTTGTATCCTTTTTTGTTGATTAAGAATTCGTTGAGTTCTTCCTTCAAGAGGAGTATGTTCAAGATTTTCAAAAGTAGACGTACTAGGTCTATTTGGTTCTAAGTGAAAATTTGTATTTCTGTATTCAGAAGTACTAAGACTTCTTGGGATACTTGGATTTATGATCGTAGTAGAAATAGTATTTTCAGAAGCAATAAATGTTTCTATAGGGAGATGTGTTTTTGGTTTTAAAGTTTTCAAAAACACTTGCATCTCATTATCATATCTTAGATGTCTTATATTAACTAATTTTGGTTGGATTATTTTTCCGTTTCCAACCTCAAAGAGTTTAATAAATTGTGTTGGTGTGACTGATCTGAAAGTAGATGTTTCGTTTAGGGCTAGGCAATGTTCCCATAGAATGCCCAAAATTTTAGATCCCGGAAGCATCTCTATTCCTTTGAGATTGATAGATAGTGTACAGACCTTTTCTATATTTGTGTCATGTAAACTGATACAAAAGTCAGGGTGTATATTCACTCCGAATATTCTATTTACTAAATTGGATTTTGCTCCTCCTAATATACTGTTTAGAGGATTATTGATAATTCTCTCATCACAACATATTATCATAATTGGTGTATCTATTCATGATCTGAATAGACTAGTAATTTTTATCTGAATTAATCCAATATGTAAATATTTCTTTTTTGGATATTTTTGTTTCAGTTTTTCGATCTGATGGAGATTTAATATTTTTATAGAGGTAAAGTCTTCATCTCCTTTTAGCTCTATATTTCCTTGCATTCGTTCAAAAAGATATGTAGGTTTATTTGTCCATAATGATTTTAATTTAGACTGAGGTTTATATACCTCGTCTTGCTTTGCATGTGGTATAGAAAGTTTTAGTCTTTCAATATCTTCATCAGTAATTTCATAATGTTCTCCTTGACTATTGTCAATACTAGTATTATGAATTTCTTGAGGTTCTACCTCTGATAAAGTATTCATATATACCCTGTATTCAAACATAGGTTCTTTAGAAGTTTGTCCAGGAGTAAATTCTGGACTTAAGGGTGGAGAAGTTGAAAGTAAAATATCTTGTTCAACTTTAACCATTGGTAAATCTTCATATCTATGTATTATTAGTATTCCAATAGGGGTACCTATAGGAATTTGATAAGGATTGTCATCCAAGCTTGTATTTTTCATTGTTATACATATATTTTGATCAGTCATGGATTCTATTAATCCATAGGTAATAAAAATATTTCTAAGTGTATGATGTCTTAGATTTCTGATTTCTCCATAATAGCCGTATGGTATTCTTATAATCAGATCTAAGTATATTTCTGTAGTTTGATACCTTCGCAAACTATAGTTTTTGTTAGCATATAATATATGCCCTGGAAATTTTAATGATTCCCTTTTAGGTAATATAGTAGTTTTGGATAAAGGTATGACCTTTATAAAATGATATATTTTATTTAGGGTTAACATATTTATATTAAATTCTTCCGTCTCAGAGGATTCCGAAGAATTATCATCATATATAGTTTCTATTTCATATATGGAAGAATTGTCACTGAGAACTTCTGCTATAGTTCCAGTATGTATATCATACATTTCTAATTCGTTTAACCATACTGTTTTAATGTTTACTATGCATTCAGAAGCATAATAGCCTTCTTTACCGCATTTAAAACAGGTACAGTTCTTTTTCATACCTGATTTATTTGTTTTAATGAATTTTCGTGTTTTGTATTTCTTTGATTTTTTGTACTTTTAATTATATTCAGGTTTCCATTTCTTTCTAGATACCTTGTATCTTCATTTTTTGAATCTAGGTTTGTATTCCTTAGATTTCTTTGTATATTTTTTGTGTTTTTTCTTGTATGGAAAATATGGTTTGTTGTACCCGTATACTGGGGGACATCCAAACTGATAATTGATATCAGGATCATATTTAGGGCAACATGATGTTTAATGTCTGATTTATGAATATATTTTGAGAGATGATTATTTGCCTTTTGTAGTTGACAAGTTTTCTTAACAGTTTCCATACAAGCCTTTTTTAGAGCGCCTGTATTATGTGGAATACCTCCTGATCGGATATTGTTATATTTCTTTTCTATCATGGAATCCCATGGTATAGGTAATTTAGAAAAGAAAGTTGTTATCCAAAAAATTTTCTTTTCTAAGGTATTTAGTTTGAAAATATAGCTTATATATAGATTTGTAAATTCTTCTAAATAACAGATATTGCATAATCTCATTTTTAGTAGTATATTTTCATCTATTCCTTCGGCGTTTATATCATCGCCAGTTAGATCAGTGTATAAGCATTTGCAAATACTATGCAAAGCCTCTCTTCTAGAATTGTGATTATTTAATGCTAATACTTCTTCAGGATATAATTTTTCGTATTGTGTTAGCCATTGTAACGCTATTCCTTGCCAATATCCGCAGGCTAGTATTACAAAATCTAATCTTTATGCGGGATTCCTTCTGGCATAAAGGTATTGGTTCCAACCATCAGTTGTTCCCAATTTACTATATAATCTCTTAACTCATAAGTTGGTATATTATCTACATTGAATAGTAGACCTGGGGTAGGATTTTGATGTCTCTTTCTTTGTTTATAGATATAAGAATCTACATAGCTTTTATTTGTATCTCTATGATACATAGTTTCCTCTGTGGTTCCAGGATGTGGTGGATTTTGTCTACCAGTAGAAATCATTTGGGTAGAGGATTCCCCACGTTCCATATTTATATATTTAGTTTATCAACAAATAAGTACTGCTCCTCGTTAGAGGGTATATGTTGTATATGATAGTCCTCGTTAGAGGGTATGTGGTATAATTCCTCGATAAAAGAGGACTCCTCGTTAGAGGGTATAGATAACTCATCATAATCGGAAGCAGTATGAACAGATAAACTTTCATCGAAAGAATTTGCAACTGAAATATAACTTTCACTATCAGAAGAAGAGTTTTTAGAAAAATACTTTATAGAAGCAGAATTTTTTTCATAGAAATCAAAAAGTTCTTTAGAATCAATTTTTCCTTCTATTTCTGCAGATAATAAAGTTTTATATTGCAAATACCTTTGATAATTGATTTCATTTAAATCAATTTCTTTTAAATCTTTTGAAGACGTTTTCATCATTCGAACAGAACCAAGTCGTTCTTTTGAAGATAAAGAGAAGTTTGGAAAATTCAAAAAGGTTTGTAAAGTGGTTAATTTTTGAGAAACTAAATAAAGTTGATCGCTTAAGTAATTCAGCAAACTATTTTGTTATTCAATAGTACTGTTACTAGGAAGATGTATGCTATGTTCATGAGAATTCAAACTATAAGGACAATCATATGTTTCAGGTAAAACTAAAGCTCTAGACATTTCTGTAAAGAGTTTTTATAAACTTAGACACGTTATTTCCTTTCTTTTCTTTAATTAGTTAGATAACAGTATCGTTTTGACCCATCACTTCTCTCAATGTTGAGCCTTGCCTTTTCATGTATCTGCTTAATATGCTCAGAAACAGGTAATGGAGATAAATCCAATAGAGTCAAAGGATTAAACCCATAAACAATTTTAAACTGTGAGAATTTAGTAGCAGAATGAATAGACCTATTATAAGCAAACTCAACATATGGTAAACACTCTTCCCATGTTTTGATGTTCTTTTTAATTATTGCTCTCAATAAAATAGACAAACTCCGATTTATTACTTCGATTTGACCATCAGTTTGTGGGTAACAAGTAGTAGAAAACGAAAACTTCGTACCTAGCTTACACTACAAAGTCTTCGAAAAGTAGCTCAAGAACTTAGCATCTCTATCCGAAACAATGGTTCTAGGCATGCCATGCAATCTGACAATCTCCCTAAAGAACAAATCAGTAACATGCGAATCATCATCCGTTTTGTGACAGGAATAAAGTATGTCATCTTAGAAAATCTATCCACAACAACAAAAATCGAATCTCTTCCATGTTTAGTCCTAGCTAATACTAACACAAAGTCCATTGAAATATCAATCCAAGGCTCACTAGGAATGGGTAAAGAAGTATACAAACCGTTGGGCTACACTCTGGATTTAGCTTGCCTACATGTGACACATCTGCTACAAATCCGCTCAACATCTCGTTTCATGTGTGGCCAATAGAAGTGTTTCTGCAAAACAGCTAAGGTCTTAGCAACTCTAAAATGTCCCATTAATCCCCCTCCATGGGATTCCTGTACTAACAAATCCCTCAAAGAACAGTAAGGCACACATAACTTATTTTCTCGAAACAAGAACCTATCATATTTAAAGAACTTACCACAAACATTTTTCTCACAAGCCTGGTATTCTTCACAAAATTCGTGGTCATCAATGTATAATCTTTTAATGTGTTCAAAACCAAGAAATTTTGCATCAAATGTAGAGAGTAATGCAAACCTGCGAGAAAGTGCATCGGCGACCACATTCTCCTTACCTTACTTATACCGGATGACATATAGAAATAACTTTAATTTAGCTTATGTTGGCCCTTCAAGTGTTTCAAGGACTCATGATCAGTGTGAATAACGAACTCCTTAGGCCATAGGTAGTGCTGCCATGTCTCCAAAGCTTGAACCAATGCATACAACACCTTGGCATAAGTTGGTTAGTTTAAAACTGCCCCGCTTAATTTCTCGCTGAAGTAAGCAATTGGTCGTCCCTCCTGCATAAGAACTGCGCCTTTGCCAATACCTGAAACATCACATTCAATCTCAAACGTTTTAGAAAAGTTAGGTAAAAACAATAAGGGGGCGTTGGTTAGCTTCTCTTTGATTAGCTGAAACGCCTTCTCTTGTTCTTCTCCCCATCTAAATCGGGCGTTCTTCTACATCACTTCGGTAAGTGGTGCGGCTATGCTACTAAAGTCCTTCACAAATCACCTGTAAAAACTAACAAGTCCATGAAAACTACAAACATTGCCTACACTTGTGGGACTCGGGACTCTTGGATTGCACGTACCTTCTCTTCATCAACCTGTATACCCTGTGCACTAACAACAAATCCCAGAAATACAAGCTTATCGGTGAAAAAAGTACACTTTTTCAGGTTAGCAAATAACTTTTCTTTCCTAAACACATCTAAAACTGATTTCAAATGTACGGCATGATCATCCAAGTTTTTGGTATGAATGAGTATATCATCAAAATAGACAACAATAAACCTGCCTATAAATGCACGCAAAACATTATTCATAAGTCTCATAAAAGTGCTTGGTGCATTGTCAACCCAAAAGGCATAACTAACCATTCATACAAACCATATTTTGTTTTAAAGGTAGTTTTCCATTCATCTCCTTCTTTCATTCTAATCTGATGATAACCACTCTTTAAATCAATCTTAGAGAACACACAAGAACCATGCAACTCATCTAACATGTCATCTAAGCGAGGAATAGGATGACGATACTTTACCGTTATGTTGTTGATGGCTCGGCAATCAATGCACATTCTCCACATCCCATTCTTCTTGGGTACAAGTAAAATTGAAACGGCGTACGGACTCATGCTCTCCCTCACGTACCCCTTCTCCAACAACCCACTTATTTGCCGTTGAAGCTCCTTTGTCTTCTCGGGATTGCTCATATAGGCTGGTCGGTTTGGAATTGTCGCACTGGGAACAAAATCAATTTCATTTTCAATCCCTCGAGTTGGTGGTAATCCATGTGGTTTTTCCTCGGAAAAGACATACTCAAATTTCTGCAAAAGAGAAACAACAAAACTGGGCAAAGCAGGGTCAAGTTCGTTAGTGTTTAAAAATGCCTCTTTGTACAAAAGTACAATCATCGGCTGATTTGAAAACATTGCTCGCTTAATCTCACTCACTTTTGTATAGAAATTCTTTTATTTTCTCTCTGATTTTCTCTCAATGGCTGAACTTGACAGCGACACCTGACAACGACAAGACATCAACAGTCAACGACAGGACATCAACAGTGAAGATTCCTGACAGAGACACCAACAGTAAAAATACCTAACAGAGACAAGACATCAACAGTGAAGAAACTTCTCATGAAGCTCGCCTATAAAATGGGCTTTCGAAGGATGAGAAAAACATTGGCGAATCAGCAAAATCGGCAAATCGGCGAATCACCTAAAACATCAGCAAGCTTCCACAACACCTTAAACTCATCAACGCCTCCTTTTCTTCATCACCATCCTCTCTCACCCTCTCATCCTCTCCCATCCGTTTTGCCGGTTTTATGCCTGCCGATCAATCCACCAACCACTTGTAGTTCTCCACCACATATATGTATAATTAAGTTGATGCAAATAATGGCATGACTACAAAAGAGCCAGTTCAAGTTCCAACTGGGCCGGTTACAAGAGCACGAGAAAAGAAGTTTAAGGATGCACTTAATGGGCTGATTCAAGAGATTTTGGCTCAACCAAATTCGTGGAGTCCCATTGAGGATGGTTCACGTGTTCAACAAAGATGCATCAACATGATTCAACTACTAGAAGAATCTGGTTAAAACTGATTGTTTCCTTTTGTTTTATTTCTAGAACTTTCCTTATATTGATCAGCCAAATTAAGGAGCTGGTTGTTTTCTTTTGTTTTATTTCTATTTCTAGAACTTTCATTGTATTGATCAACCAAATTAAGGGGCTGATTGTTTCCTTTTGTTTTGTTTCTATTTCTTAAACTTTCCTTATATTTTTTTTGGCCTATAAATAGGCGTCTAATGAAATAGAAAGAATACAGTTTACAGATAATTGGTGAGTTTATTCTCTTTGGTTCTTTGAATGACTATTCGAATTTATCGGAATTCTTCCGTGGCGTTCATCATCGACTTATCAAAAGGCTTTCCACTACCGTTTGTGGTGTCTTCTCTATACCAAGGTTCTTGCTTCGCATTAAATAACGGGTTGAGGTCAATTATACCGAGATTCTTGTTTTTAGTTGTAACAACGGGTCGAGGTCTCCCATCCAAACCTGATCGAGAACGTTCTTGGATTCTCCTTTTGTTCTACGGGTCTCGTTATTCTTGACGGAATTCGCATCATTTGGTATCAGAGTAAAAGATTTCCCATCTCAGGTTTGCCTATCCCATTTAAATTTAGTTTCCTTTCCTTATCTAGCCGAATTTCTTTCTTTTACCCCATTCGAAATCTTGTTCTGTTACTAACGAAAGAAAGAATCTGAAAAAAAAGGGTTCTAAAAAAAAATCGAAAAAAGGGGTCTGAAAAAAAGGGTCCGAAAAAAAAAAGAGTAAAAAGATTCTTTTTTTTCGTTTGTTTCCAATCAGCCCGAAAATCACCTCACCCTAAAGACCCAAAAAATTTTTTTTTGGAAATTTTACTGAATTGTGCTTTGAAAATCTAATCACCCATATCTCTTATTTTCTTACCTTTTGAACCTGAATTCGCTTGGTGAGTTTTTTGTGAATTGTTGCTGGAATTTTGAATATTGTTCGAATAGTTTCAAAAGAACTGAAAGAGGATTATCGAGTGGAAAAAGGCAAGAGTGTTGAGCATATTAGAGGGTAAAAACCGATTATATTGAGTGAAAACATGAGTGGAATAGAGTAAATCATTCTTTGAGTGAAACACGTGAGGGAGTGTCTGAGGTCTTTTCCTTTTTTTTGTTTTCTAAACTTTGATTTGCAGCAATCATATATCACAATAGTGGAAAGAGCAACGCCGAAGGTGCTACAGGGATGGCTGACCCAAAATTGCTCATGGAGGCCATGATGAGTGAGATGAGGCGTGTGATGAGATTAGAATTGGAGTAGATACATGAGCGGATTGATCAGATGGAGAATACACATTTGGAGCAGCCACAAAACACTCATAATATGCGTAGGAGGAAAAGAGTTCGATATCGGGGAGTGAGAGATGAAGATGGAGAGTATTATGGGGCTGGTTTTGATGAAGAAGAAGATCGGAGTTCAGTTGTTCGTAATTGGAGTATGGAGGGCAGTTTAGAGAAGATAGGAATCGGGAAGATAACAACTTGGATAGTATTAAGATGAAGATTTCAGCATTTCAAAGAAGAAACGACCCCGAGGCTTATCTTGAGTGGGAGAAAAAGATGGAGTTAGTGTTCGATTGCCACAACTACTCTGAGATGAAGAAGATAAAACTTACTGCCATTGAGTTTTCTGACTATGCTATTGTGTGATGGGATCAGTTAGTGTTGAACAGGCGACGAAATAGGGAACGACCGGTAGAGACGTGGGAAGAGATGAAAATAGTGATGAGAAAGCAGTTTTTGCCCAGCCATTACCACCGGGAGTTGTACAATAAATTGTAAACGCTCCAACAAGATAACCGGCGTGTAGAGGATTATCATCAAGAGATGGAAATTGCTATGATCCGGACTAATATCGAACAAGACCGAGAGGCTACTATGGCTAGGTTCTTGAATGACTTGAATCAAGAAATTCATGATAGGGTGGAGATGCAGCATTATGTAGAATTAGAGGATATGGTGCACATGGCCATCAAGGTGGAGCAACAACTCAAGAGGAGGGGTGGTACACGTGCATCTCATAATTCGGGTTTTTCCCCATGAAAACCGAGTCATGTGAAGAAAGAGGAGAAACCAGCTACAAAACCTAAATTCGAGCCAAAACAAGAGACAACCAACCATAGCACTCAAGATAAATATGACCCTTCCACTTCTCAAAATCGTGACATTAAGTGTTTTAAATGTCAAGGCAGGGGTCACATAGTATGTCAATGCCCGAACAGAAGAGTCATGGTGATAAGGGGTAGTGGAGAGATCGAAACCGACGATGAGTCCGATACCGACTCTATGCCACCATTGGAGGATGTGGATAAAGAAGAATATGCGGTTCAAGGTGAATTGTTGGTGTCAAGAAGACTTCTAAGCTTGCAAACAAAAGAAATTGAAGAAGTGCAGCGGGAGAACATCTTTCATACTAGGTGCTACGTCAAAAATAAGGTATGTAGTATGATTATTGATGGAGAAAGTTGTACTAATGTTACAAGCACAAACTTGGTGGAGAAATTAGGACTGCCCACACTGAAACATCCTAGGCCGTACAAGTTACAATGGCTGATTGATAGTGGCGAGATAAAGGTGAATAACCAGGTTTTGGTTTTATTCCGCATCGGAAATATGAAGATGAAGTTTTGTGTGATGTAGTTCCGATGCAAGCTGGACATTTGCTATTAGGCCGACCGTGGCAATTCGATCGGAAAGTTAAACATGATGGCTTCACCAACAAATACTCGTTTGTGCTCAACCAAAAACCCATCACTCTTGTGCCAATGACACCGAAACAGCTTTTTGAAGATCAAGTAAGGTTGCGAAAAGAGAGTGATCAAAAGAAAGAGAGTGAGTAAAAGAAAATGAGTGAAAATCAGAGAGTGGCCGAGCAAAATGAGAGAGAAAAAGAAAATCAAAATTCAGCCATTGAGAGAAAATTAGAGAGAAAACAAAAAAATTTCTATACAAAAGTGAGTGAGATTAAGCGAGTAATGTTTTCAAATCAGCTGATGATTGTACTTTTGTACAAAGAGGTATTTTTTAACACTAACGAACTTGACCTTACTTTGCCCAGTTCTGTTGTTTTTCTTTTGCAGGAATTTGAGGATGCCTTTCCCGAGGAAACACCACATGGAATACCACCAATTCGAAGGATTTCACATCAAATTGATTTTATTCCCGGTGCGACAATTCCAAACCGACCAGCCTATAGGAGCAATCCCGAGGAGACAAAGGAGCTTCAACGGAAGGTAAGTGAGTTGTTGGAGAAGGGGTACGTGAGGGAGAGCATGAGTCCGTGTGCCGTTCCAGTTTTACTTATACCTAAGAAGGATGGGACGTGGAGAATGTGCGTTGATTGCCGAGCCATCAACAATATAACGGTAAAGTATCGCCATCCTATTCCTCGCTTAGATGACATGTTAGATGAGTTGCATGGTTCTTGTGTGTTCTCGAAGATTGATTTAAAGAGTGGTTATCATCAGATTATAATGAAAGAAAGAGATGAATGGAAAACTGCGTTTAAAACAAAATATGTTTTGTATGAATGGTTAGTTATGCCTTTTGAATTGACTAATGCACCAAGCACTTTTATGAGACTTATGAATCATGTTTCGCGTGCATTTATAGGCAGGTTTGTTGTTGTCTATTTTGATGATATACTCATTTATACCAAAAACTTGGATGATCATGCCGTACAATTGAAATCAGTTTTAGATGTGTTTAGGAAAGAAAAGTTATTTGCTAACCTGAAAAAGTGTACTTTTTGCACCGATAAGCTTGTATTTCTGGGATTTGTTGTTAGTGCACAGGGTATACAGGTTGATGAAGAGAAAGTACGTGCAATCCAAAAGTGGCCGAGTCCCACAAGTGTAAGTAATGTTCGTAGTTTTCATGGACTTGCTAGTTTTTATCGGCGGTTTATGAAGGACTTTAGTAGTATAGCCGCACCACTTACCGAAGTGATCAAGAAGAACGTCGGATTTAGATGGGGAGAAAAACAAGAGAAGGCGTTTCAGCTAATCAAAGAGAAGCTAATCAACGCCCCCTTATTATCTTTATCTAACTTTTATAAAACGTTTAAAATTGAATGTGATGCTTCAGGTATTGGCATAGGTGTAGTTCTTATGCAGGAGGGACGACCAATTGCTTATTTCAGCGAGAAATTAAGCGGGGCAGCCTTAAACTATCTGACTTATAACAAGAAGTTGTATGCATTGGTTCGAGCTTTGGAGACATAGCAGCATTACCTATGGCCTAAGGAGTTCGTGATTCACACTGATCATGAGTCCTTGAAGCACTTGAAGGGCCAACACAAGCTAAATAAAAGGCATGCTCGTTGGGTAGAGTTCATTGAGACATTTCCATATGTCATCCGGTATATAGGCAAGGTAAGGAGAATGTGGCCGCCGATGCACTTTCTCATAAGTATGCATTACTCTCTACACTTGATGCAAAATTGCTTGGTTTTAAACACATTAAAAGTTTATACATTGATGACCACAAATTTTGTGAAGAGTACCAGGCTTGTGAGAAAAATGCTTGTGGTAAGTTCTTTTGACATGATGAGTTCTTATTTCGAGAAAATAAGTTATGTGTGTCTAACTGTTCTTTGAGGGATTTGTTAGTGCAGGAATCCCATGGAGGGGGATTAATGGGACGTTTTGAGATTGCTAAGACCTTAACTATTTTGCAAGAACACTTCTATTGGCCACATATGAAACGAGATGTTGAGCGAATTTGTGGCAGATGTATCACATGTAGGCAAGCTAAATCTAGAGTGCAGCCCAACGGTTTGTATACTCCTTTGCCCCTTCCTAGTGAGCCTTAGATTGATATTTCAATGGACTTTGTGTTAGGATTACCTAGGACTAAACGTGGAAGAGATTTGGTATTTGTGGTTGTGAATAGATTTTCTAAGATGGCACACTTTATTCCATGTCACAAAATGGATGATATTTTGCATATTGCTGATTTGTTCTTTAGGGAGATTGTAAGATTGAATGGCATGTCTAGACCATTGTTTCGAAATAGTGAAGGTCTTAGCAATTAATTAGTTAGATAACAGTATCGAGAACGTTCTTGGATGTCAGAAGACTTGGAGTTGAATAAGAGTTTCTTCTTGATGAAGCTTTTGTTGGGGCCCGTAACTTTAATCATAAAGGAGCTTTTAATCATGCCTCCCTTTTTGGATATATTAGGCTCTTTTCGTCTGTATCAGGCTTCTTTTGTCAGGCACTTTTTGCAGGGAATCCTTTTGTCAGTTGTCAATGTTGTTGTAGAGAATCTATCTGCTATGATGTCTTTGGGTAACTTTCTTGCGAAGCCTTTAGATTCCTTGTTTGTGAAGTTTTAGCCTGCTTCTTTTGATGTTGCCATGTTAGGCTACTTGTCTATTTTCTTTTGTAGATAATCTTGTCACATTCAGGAATTGTCAAATGATATGGGATTTTTAGCAAACCCCCTGCTATCAATGGATTTGATTTGCCTTTACCAACTACCGTTTGAGTTGGGCTAGCCATACTATTTCTCTCAGTATGATGAGTTGTTAAGGACTTCATTTGGACTTATATGCTTGGTTTTTACAGAATCCTTTTTTTTTAATAGGCTATATCTGTATAATATTTTTATACGAGTATACTTACAGATAATTATATAAATTACCAGAGGCTGAGATTTTTGCCATACCTGGAAATGCAAGGTCGTCTTACCTTGTTGACATAGCTGGAAGATCCCAAGCTTATATCTAGACACAGACCATTCTTGGCACTAGGATCTTCTTGATTTTCTCTAGTTCTATGTGTCCTCATGTGCCCTCCAAGTGCATTCCCGTTCATAAACTCGATTCCATAGGTGGAACACTTGTGCATTTTAGGTTTCCTTTCTATTTCATGTAGCTTTTCTGGCCTCGACCTTCTGTGGCTTGCCCGGTGGCCTCCGAGTGCTTGGAATGAAGTGAATTGTTTGCTGCATGTTTTATATTTGAATACTCGTTTATATTGTTGTTGGATAGTGTTCTTACCGTTACGGAGATCGATACTTCTGTCGACTTCTACTTCTTTGACTATCCTATCTCTGGGAATGTTGCGTACCTGCAAATCTTCTTTCGCCAAGATCCTGAACTGCAATCTGGATTCAGTGAGGATGAGCAGCTTTTTTGTGATCCTTACCTTATATACTGCTTGATGGTTTTCAGCCGTACGATTTATTCTTTGTTGTAATTTCCAGACTTCTTTTAGCTCTGGGAATTTTTGTCTAATTACTTTTGTTTCTTCTGTCTGAAGTGATATAGCATCATTACAGGAGTAATGATATCCACTGAATACCTGTTTATAACATTTATTCCATCCTGGTTGATATTCTACGTATACAATAAATGCCGCTGAAATACTATTTGTTATATCTCTCACCATATTTCTCATCTTCAAAATCTTGATTGATATATCATTATTGTTTTCTTTTTTTAAGAATTTATTATTATTGTTTTCTTTTTTTAAGAATTTATTATTATTATTTATTTGTTTTTTGATGTATGCTAGACTAAGATTGTTTTTCTTTCGACTGCATCTCTTAACGTTAAGTTGCTTAATCCTACCGTTGATTATATCTGACTCGTTGTTCATTATAGGGATTATCTCGAACTCTGAATTGCTCTTATGTCCGCACATCACTATATCAGAAAGGGAGATTTCATTTCCAGTGTAGGCTTCTAAATTTTGCTTTATTATTTTTTGAGCATCTTCTCCTTTTTTAGGATAATGCTCTCTTTTGTTGTATTTAAAATACTTGTAATCTCTCTTACCCATTTGTGTAGAGGATTCATCACACTTCTGAATATACTTGTTACTCTTGATAAATCCCTTTTTGTCTCTCCATAGTTTTCTAGATACTGGTCTAGGTGGGTAAACCTTTTGGGTATTTTCAGCTTGCTGTTTTAAATTCTTTAATCTTCATCCATCCAGATAAAACCTCGATTTTTATTTATCTTTTTAATAGTGGTTTTTCTTGCTTAGACAGTTTCTTTTGAAAATTTTTCCCACAATTCAGCAGTTCTAGTAGGCTCTGTTGTTACTTTTTATCCTTTTCCTTTTTTGGCTTTTTTTTCTTCCTTTTTTCCATTTCTTGTTATTACAGTATTTCCTCTTTTTAGGAGAGTTACTTGTTGCATTTTTCACTTCCTTATAAGATTCTGTATTTTGAATATAGTGTCTTAGATTGTTCTCTTTCTTTATTTGCTTTAGGTATTCTAGATATCTGTTTTGTGTTTTTATATCCCATAGACTTGGAAATGTGTGAAGGAACGGATCAATCCAGTTTTATGTCTTATTGTATTCTAAGTATTTTGAGAACATTTTGCAGTATTCTTTGAATTCACATATATCACCTAGTTCAATTTTAGATATTGCATAAAGGATTATTTTCTCATAAGCCTTGTTATCTATTAACCTACATAAATTTTATTTTACAAGGTCAATGGGGATATCCTCAGATCCAATTGATTTATTGTTTTCATCCCACTCATTTTGCGAATTTATCTATTGTTTCATTCTTAGCAAAACATTTCCTTGTAATATTCTAGTAATGCCCCATAATTCTTTATGATTTGTGATTACGATGGTTAGGGATTGTGCCCAGTCATTTATATCCTTGAAATGTACATTGGGCAAATCTAGATCACTAATCCATAGGTCACTTCCCATTAAATCAATCAGCTTATTGTCAGATTCGATATTTTCTTTAAATTATGTTCTGTACTCATCATCTGTAGTCATTTCACAGTCTTCATTCTCTGGTTTTGTGATGCTCTCATTTTCTAGGTTTTCATCTAAGATGTATATCCCAGGGTCAAATTTGAAGTGGTGTAACAGATTTTTATGTTGGACGTACGTCTCTTTTGTCCTATTCACTAGATAGTCTTTCTCTTAAATAGTGCTATTTTGATCCCTATACAACTCTTTCCAGCAATTAATTATCTCAAGTATTGAGTTGTATTCTTGTCTGGAGTATGTTTTCTCGGCTTGCATCATATCAATTGGTTGACTTGATTTATCTTGTTTTGAACTAGTTCCTAATCTGTCAATTTGATCTAACTTTCCTACCGCTTCCTCTATTTCATCGTATCTTATCATAAACTCTTCTTTTTTGTCAGAACTCAAGATGAATTCTTCATTTATTCTCTCTACCTTATATCTACTTTCTTGGTAACTATTTTCTATTGGAGTTTGTGAGAGACCACTTTGATTATTATTATCTTTTTAGTTACTGATTTGTGATAGGTTATTACATTCATTTTTCTATTTTACAGGAAGATTACTATTACTTTATTCATTTACCTTTTCATCTTCTTCAGTTATTTTATTAATAGGTTTGACTTCTTTCTGGTTTGATTTATATCCAAAATGAATTAGTAGACCCGTGAATTTTTTATAGACCATTTCAAGTTGTTCAGTTAAATTTTCTTTGGATTCTAAAGTTAGGTTGGGACATTTCCTTTGTTCTTTAATCTATCTATTCGGAGAACTATCTCATCAAAAATTTTTTTGGAATATCTTGGAGTGTTCATCATATCATATATATCATTATACATAGTGTCGTATTTACTACAATCCGCTCTACACATCTCGCAATTGCACTTTCTGTCGGTAGCCATCTAAGATGTCAGTGGGTAACTAGCTCTGAGCAGCCTATGGTGCCTAAAACCGTCTCCTGAGGGTCTCCCTACAAACGCCTATCCGTGGCAACAAAGGGATCACTTTCGGTCCTGTACTCATCATCTGTAGTCATCATCTGTAGTCATTCCACAGTCTTCATTCTCTGGTTTAGTGATACTCTCATTTTCTAGGTCTTCATCTAAGTTGCATATCCCAGGGTCAAATTTGAAGTGGTGTAACAGATTTTTATGTTGGAGGTACGTCTCTTTTATCCTACCCTGATCTCTCCAGGAAATCTTCTATTTATAGGAGAGATTCTTTCTTGCCGAAATTTTCAATTTCTTCTTGCCAAAGTTTTGGACTCCTTGGACTCTATTTGGTTGGGGCCCGCATCTTTAATCATAAAGAAACTTGTAATCATACTTTCCTTTTTACTTTTGGATATATTAGGCTCTTTTCGTCTGTATCAGGCTCTTTTCGGTTGTATCAGGCTGTTTTTGTCAGGCACGTTTTGCAGGAAATCTTTCTATTGATGTCGGTTGTCAAGGCTTTTGTAGAGATCTTACTGCTACTATTTTGATGATGTCTTCGGCCTGTGAATGTCAAGTCTTATGGGATTTTTAGCAAATCCCCAACTATCAACGGATTTGATTAACTTTACCAACTACTATTTGAGTTGGGCTAGCCATGCTATTTCCCATAGCATGATGAGTTGTCACGGGATTTTTAGAAAACCCCTAACTATCAACGGATTTGATTTGTCTTTACTAATTACCGTTTAAATTGGGCTAGTCATGGTATTTTCCTCAGCATGATGAGTTGTCTCGGAGTTTTTAGCAAACCCTCAGCTATCAACGGATTTAACTTGTCTTTATTAACTACCATTTGAGTTGGGCTAGTCATACTTTTTCCCTCAATATGATGAGTTGTCAAGGATTTCGTTTGGACTTAAATGCTAAACTATTCCTTTTAGCAGCTTTGGTCTTTACAGGGTCTCTCTTTGTTTTTGAATAGGCTATATTTACATGAGATATTTATTTGAGTTTACTTTCAGAAGGTTGTAAAAATTACCAGAGGCTGAAATTTTTGCGAAACCTAGAGATGCATGGTCGTCTTACCTTGTTAGCATAACTAGAGGATCCCAAGCTCAGATCTAGGCACAAACCCTTCTTGCTGCTAGAACATTCTTGATCATTTCTAGTTTTGTGTCTCCTTATGTGCCCCCCAAGAGCTTTCCCTACTGCAAACTCGACTTCACAGACAGTGCACTTATGCACTTTAGGCTTGTTTGGTTAACATGTGACGTTTCCGCCCTCGTCTGTTTGTGGCATGTCTGGTGGCCACTGAGCGCTTGGAACAAAGCGAATTGCTTGCTGCATGTCTTATATTTGAACATTTGATTATGTTGTTGTTGGTTCATGGTCATAGTGTCCTCAACATTATGAAGATCGATATTCTTATCGACTATTTTAAAGTGTATCTCAGCCCCTATAGGTACTTCTAGCATACTATTATAGTCGAACTTTCCAAATTCATCTCTCGGTAGACCAACTGTTGGATTGCGATCTTCAGGTAATTGCTTCACTAGCATTTGTGCGGCAACTCCTTTATTGTAGGTTTCTTTGGCTATGTCGACTTCTACTTCTGTATCGGTTACTTCTGGCATACTTTATAGTCGAACTTTCCAAATTCATCTCCCGGTAGACACCCTGATGGATTGCTATTTTCAGGTAATTGCTTCAGTATCATTTGTGCGGCGGCTCCTTTATTGTAGGCTTCTTTGGCATGTCGACTTCTACTTCTGTATCCATTTTTCTATGGAGACGTTGCACTCCTGTGAATCTTCTTGTGCTAAGATCCTGAACTGCAATCCTGGATTCTTGCTTGATTCAGTGAGGATGAGCAGCTTCTTTTTAGATAAGGGCCTTATATGCTGCTGAAAGGCGCAATTATTTTCAACCTTAGGATTTATTCTTTGGTGTGATTCCCAGGCTTCTTTTAGCTCCGGAATTTCTTGGTTTATTACTTTTGTTTCTTCTGTCATGCATGGATTCTGAAGCGATATAACATCTTTACAGGAGTAGCAATGTCTGCTAGATGATTTATTGAATACCTTTTTGTAGCATTCATCATGTATTGTGTAGATATCTAGTTAGTATCCTACGTATACAACAAATGCTGCTGAAATAGGAATACTATTTGATATAACTTTTTCCTTACTCACCATGTTCTCATCTTCAAAAGCTTGATTGATATATCACTAGCATTTTCCTTCATTAAGAATTTACTATTATTTTTTATTTTTTTTTGATGTCTCTTGGGCTAAAGGCCGCTTTTCTCCCAACTGCATTTTCTAACGTTATGTTGTCTAATCCTGGCGTTAGGAGTGTGATAATATCTAACTCGTTGTTCATTATAAGGATTATCTCAAACTCCGAATTGCTCTCGTATAGTACTATATTCGGAGGGGAGATTTTTCCAAGGCAGGCTTCTAAATTTTGATTTATTATTTTTTGAGCATTTTTTCCATTTCTAGGATAGTGTCCTTTTTCGTCACATACAAAATACTTGCATTTTCCTTTTACCCATTTGTGTAGAGGTCACATAACACTTCTGGATATATTTGTTATTCTTGATAAACCCCATTTTCTTTCTCCATAGCCTTCATCGAGAAAGTTTTCTAGACATTGGTTTAGGTAGGTAAACTTCTGGGGCATTTTCAACTTACTGTTTTAAAATTCTTTCATCTTCGTCCATCCAGATGAAACCTCGATTTTTATCTAGTTTTTTAAAAGTGGTATTTCTTGCTTAGTTAATTTCTTTAGAAAATTATTTCCATCGTTTAGCAGTTCTAACAGGTTACAGCCTCTTATTCTTTATTTCTTCTTCAAATGATTTTGGTCTTTTCTTGCTTCCTTTTTTTCATTTCTCGCCATTTATCTTTTCACAACATTTTCTCACTTTAGCAGAGCTACTGTTGTGTTTTTCATTTCTTTAAAAGTTTTTATATTAAGGGCACAGCGAATATAGTGTCTTACACTGTACTCTTTCTCGTTTTGTTTTAGGTAATCTAGGTATCTGTTTTGTGTTTTAGTATCTCATGGACTTGGGAGCTTGTGAAAAAACGGATCAAGCCAATTTGTGTCTTATTGTATTCTAATTTGTAAAAGTATTTTGAGAACGTTTTGCAGTATTATTCAAATTCGCATAGTTCAATTTTAGATAATACATAGAGGATTACTTCCTCATAAACTTTGTCATCTATTAATTCACATAAATTTTTTTTTATGATTTTTATGAGGTCAGTGGGGAGTTCCTCGGATCCAATGAATCTGTTGTTTTCAACCCACTCCTTTTGGTTACTTTTTCCCTTCCCTTCTTTCGAGTCTATCCATTGTAGTACATCTTCTTGAAGGGTTCTTGATATGTGATTTACAAACCTTTATTTTTTCCATATTTCTTCTTGAATTGTGACTATTATTGCTGGAGTCTGTGCCCAGTTGTTTATAGTTTTTTGTCTATACTTAAAGTGTATATTAGACAGATGCAGATGAGTTCCACCTTGTGGCACACTCTTTGAATCATTAAACCTCATATTTTGTTCTATTTGTAAATCACTCGAGTCATTTAAGAATTTACTACCTTTCCTGACATATATCAGTTCATTGTCAGATTTGCTATTCTCTTCAGATTCTTTCTTATACTCATCATGTATAGTCTCCTCACAGTCTTTATTCACTGAATTCACGATGCTCTCATTTTTAAGATCTTAATCCAAGTTGTATATCGCAGGGTCAAACTCGAAATGGTGTAACAAATTTTTATACTAGAGGTATGGCTTTTGTATCCTATTTACTAGATGGTTTTTCTCCTGAATAGTACATTTCGGATCTTTATATAGTTTCCAACAATTAATCAGTTCAATTATCAAGTTATAATCTTGTTTGGATTATATTTTTTCGACTTGCATCATATCAATTTGTTTACTTGGTCTCTTCTGTTTTGATATGGTTTCTAAACTGTCAATGTGATCTAACTTTCTTACTACCACCTTTATTTCGTTTACTTGATCAGGAACAGAAATTATTTATTCGTATCCTATCGTACACTCTTCTTTTTTGTCAAAAAATTCTTCCAAATTTAAAATGAATTCTTCATTTACTCTCTCTATCTCATATTTACCTCTTGGTAACTATTCTTCATTAGATTTTCAGTTTGTGAGGGACCACTTAGATTATTATTATCCTCTTCAATTGCCTCATTATTATTTTCTTGGTCACTGACTTGTGATAGATTGCTACATCCATTTTCCTCTTCTACAGTGAGATTACTATCATTTTCTTTATTCACCTTTTTATCCTCCTCATTTACTTTATTTATGGCACTAGGTTCGATCTCTTCTTGGTTCAACTTATATCTTTAAAATTTTTATAGATCTTTTCAGGTGTATTGTCTTTTATCTTTTTTATAGTTAAGTCAGGGTTTTTACTCTGTTGTTTCCAATATTCTATTGAGCGAACTACCTTATCAAATCGTTTTTTAGAATAATTTGGTTTATACGTTCTATCATCGCAATATATAGTACTAGATAAATTACAATTTGTTTCATAAGCTTTTTGTTCGGAATACTTTGGGGCATATATTATATCAACATGATACATGGTGTCATCTAAATTATAATACGTTTCACAGATCTCACATTCCCAATAAAGGTCATTGGTATGGGTAGCTACCTCTGAGTCACCTATAGTGCCTAAAACCACCTCTTGAGCGTCACCATACAAACGCCTACCGGTGACAATAAAGGAATCACTTAGGAATTTGGTTTTAAGGTTACTCAATTCTAGTAGGGGCCACATAGAATGAAACTATGATATACCAATATAAGTTATGAGAGAGCAACAATCCGTCTTATAATTAATTTGTCACCATATACATACTGATCTAACACACCAACACCAAAGTAAATACAAACTATCATGTATAAAATTATCAATAAATATACATAAAACTTTTCTAACATACCAAAGCAACTACTTTACAATAATTCAAAGCATACAATACATACAGGAACAGTACTGGAGAAACTCTATACAGACTGCAGATATCTACCGCCCAAAAAGAAATCGGCCGGGCTCTGATACCAGGGGTTATGTATACCAGGGGATAACACAAGCACACTAAAAGGGAAAATACAATATGTGGTGGAATTGATGTGACAAATTACTGCAAGCGCACAGTGTCAGTTGTAACACTATACAGATCGTCCCACAGAGATCTCAGGTATTTTGCGATTCTTACTATTTTTTTAGTTCTAATGGATTAACTATGAGTTTCTAAATTAAGAGAAGATTGGTTCTAAGTTCTAGAGATTAGTTTAGGATTTCGAATCCATTAGAATAATAGCCTAACATTGAACTATCTCTTTCTTCCTATCTTTTTAATTATGCACGGTTAAGTAACATATTAAAAAGGTGATCTTTTTAATTTGATTTTAATCAAGTTCTCCAAAGTATAACCTATCAAGTGATGTGCAAATATAGACAAGATAACACCTTTCTTAAAAATAAATCATATCCACTTCCCCACACCTACTCGTACATGCCTTCATACACAAACCAAGAGTGGTAAAATAAAAAGAAAATATTATTAAAATATTATACACTTATTAGAAAATTCAAACGGTTACGATCTCTTGGTTTCTTTCCACTCTCATAATGTGTCCTTTTACGTTTTGATATGGATGAATTTAGCTTTTTTGTCAGTTTTGCATTTAATCTCTCCATCTTATTTTTTATTTTTCTTAATTTATTTCTACCCTTCTTTCTTTTATTTAATAGTAAAATTTTGAGGTTGGAGGGCATACCTTTGCCATCGTTCATATTCCATCAACGAGCATCTTTTATATTAGTAAGTATTTTTGTTTTATCAACTTGTGAAATAACATACTCACTTTAGTGTTGTGGAATCATAAACTTGATTTTGGAGGGCTCATTCAAATCATCGGGTAGCATGACCTCTTCTTTTTGAGCTTCTTTCCATTCTTCTAATATTCTAGGCTCGTCATGCAAATTTTCTTCAAACCTGTCATCAAAATTCTCAAAAGAAAATGCCATACTAGTGGACTTATCGTTAGT
Organism: Dracaena cambodiana; assembly: GCA_036321105.1. Taxonomy (NCBI): domain Eukaryota; kingdom Viridiplantae; phylum Streptophyta; class Magnoliopsida; order Asparagales; family Asparagaceae; genus Dracaena; species Dracaena cambodiana. Next base: position 9,271,095 of record JAYEPQ010000019.1, on the reverse strand, counting down.
CAAATTATTATGAAGGGATAAAAATTGTTCTTCACAAATTTCTTCATAATTTTTATCAAAAGAATCAAATGATAATGTGTCACTAGCAAACTCACTATAAGGTAAATCATCAAGAAAAATATTTTCTTTATCACTGATTTCTTCATAATTATTGTCACAATGGTCTAAAATAGGTTGATCACAATGTTGAATTATATACTCATCATGCACAAAATGATTTAACTCATTTTGAATTATATCTACTTCAAAAGATGACTTAAGTGGTTGCTCGTTAGAGTAAGATATGTTCAAACTATTTGATGGTTGATCTCCAAAAAGTTTAGTTTGAGAAATCGCTTTGAGAAGATCTTCCATATAAGATTCAATTTGAGAGGATGATTTTTGAGATTATGATTTTAGTAAAATTTCTATATCTTCCTCTATTCTACGTCTTCGTTTCTCAGACTCATGATCGTAATTTTTCTTATTTTTCTCAAATGATTGCATCTCGAGATCATGAGTGAAATTTGAGGGTGGATATGATAGATCTGTGTGCATATTTGATGACAGATATGAAGTGGTTGTAGGTAAATTCTCATGACATGCATACCTTGCTTCTAATCTTTTTAATCTTTCATCTAATATGTTCAATTGAATATCTTGTTCATGATTGAATGAAGATGAATAGCCCATAAAGAAAGGATCAAATGGAAGAATCTCTTGATACGGCTCTTGATTATATGCAAAATTAGAATTATTCATCCATTCATAATTGTAATTTTGTGTATAAGTAGTGCTCGTATGTGTTGTGAATTTGATTATGATCTAGTCCTACCGAACTTCCTATCCATGGACACTGATAATAATTATGATATGGATCACAACAATGATAGCAACCAATTTGATTTTGAAACATTTTTTTATTTTTTATTTTTTTTGAAAATGGTGGAGAGGGTGAGAGATGGAAAAGAAATAAAAAAGATTGAATGTTTGTTTTTATTTTTTTTTAGAACCAGGGAACCAAAATACAGAACTGAAGAAAAAGTAGACTCAAAGTGTTCCTGATAGCCTGCTAAATGGCGGGTTTAGCCGCCAAATAACGGCTAAATCAGAGATCTTGACTCTCTGATTTTTGCTGCTTAGTCCAAAAGCTCTTGTGATCCCTTTTATCTTCCTGTATCTGCAATTTCTATTCTCTGCACACTCAACACACTGTTAAGCCGTAAAACTTTAGAAAAAGTAAGAAAAACACCGTCGATTTCCGGCAACGGCGCCAAAAACTCGATGTGATAAATTATTGCAAGCGCACAGTATCAGTTGTAGCGCTATATAGGTCGTCCCACGGAGATCTCAGGTGTTTTGCGATTCTTACTATTTCTTTAGTTCTAGTGAATTAACTATGAGTTTCTAAATTGAGAAAAGATTGGTTCTAAGTTCTAGAGATTAGTTTAGGATTTCGAATCCATTAGAATAATAGCCTAACATTGAATATCTCTTTCTTCCTATCTTTTTAATTATGCACGGTTAACTAACATATTAAAAAGGTGATCATTTTTATTTGATTTTAATCAAGTGCTCCTAAGTATGACCTATCAAGTGATGTGCAAGTATAGACCATAAAAAATAACACCTTTCTTAAAAACAAATCATATCGAGTAGAAAATCTTATAAACAAAAGAAAATAAATAAAATTCAAACCCTAATCTGAGCATAGACTATTAAAAAACCGAACTTAAGTATAACCTATAAAAAAATTAGATTTACAAGTTTATCCAATTCAATTTATTTATAGGAAAATCTTTATTGATAATTCGAAAAATAAACAAAGAATAATAATCCAAACTTCATCTAAGTATAAATTATCAAAATATTAATTAAGCATAATCTATCAAAAAATTATGATTTGTGAACTCTATTTTTTATTTATTTATAGAAAAATCATAACTTTATTTATTTATAAGAAGAAGATGAGATAAATCCATGTTAGATCTATTAAACTAACTTAATGTACATCCTAGGGCTAAAGAAAATTAGATATCCATATTTCTAATAAGCAAAATCGAATTTTTATTCATGAACACAATAAAATCTAATTTAGAAAGCGAATAAATATATACTAGAAAGCAATTAACTCTATCTAAAATATAAATAAAGAATTAAAAGTAATGGCTTACTCTGAAGTACGGTATTGTGACCGTCACCCAATCAGCAAAACCCTAATTTTATTAAATTAAAAACGAGTACAAAACTTACATGATTCTCCCTAGAATACAATGATACGGCCAATATATAGGCTTCGGAAAATCGAACCCAATTCTAATGTAATTGTGAAACTACAAAATTGCAACGAAGCCACCGGAGAAAAATTGGATAGTGGGGCTAACTTTGGGCCGCTATTTAGCGGAAAATACAGCTATTTAGCGGTAAAATTAAATAATTAATTTCTGATTTTTCTTCTCCTTGAGTATTTTCTCCTTTTGAGTTTATTTTAATGATTTTATTGCATTTTGACTCTCTGCAGCATCGTGGTCTCGTAGTCTCGCCCACTTTAGAAACTTTTTGGACTTTGATTTCTTTCTCCAACTCTGATTTCATGTCGTCTCCTTGTACAAATAAAATTCCTGAAAAAAACACACTAAAAATACCCGAGTAGTATTATTTATATACAAAAATAGGTAATATGAAGGCTATAAATATACAATATATAGCACTCATCAATTATGCAGGTGGTCGGATTGAGTGGCACAAGACCGATAAGATGATGGAGAGGACGAGAAGGAAGATAGATGATGTTGATGGAGGATGATGGCGATGGGAGATGATAGTGAGGGAGAATGGTGTCAGAGGTTTTCTCTAATCTCAACCTTAATCTGAAATCTTAGCCTCAATCTGAAATCTTAACCTGCTCTTCTAAATCTGCCCTGACTCTCCAGAAAGCTTTCTATTTATAGGAGAGATTCCTTCTTACCGAAATCTTCAATTTCTACTTGCCGAAGTCTTGGACTCCTTGGATTCCATTTGGGTGGGGCCCGCATCTTTAATCATAAAGTAGCTTTTAATCATGCCTCCGTTTTTTTCTTTTGGATATGTTAGGCTCATTTCGTCTGTATCAAGCTCCTTTCGGCTGTATCAAGCTGCTTTTGTCAGGCACATTTTGCAGAGAATCTTTCTATTGATGTCGGTGTCAAGGCTTTTGTAGAGAATCCTACTTCTACTTATTTGATGATGTCTTTGGCCTGTGAATGTCAAGTCTTATGGGATTTTTAGCAAACTCTCAATTATCAACAGATTTGGTTTGCCTTTACCAACTACTGTTTGAGTTGGGCTAGCTATGCTAGATTTTTAGCAAACCCCCAACTATCATTTGAGTTGGGCTAGTCATGCTATTTTCCTCAGAATGATGAGTTGTCACGGAGTTTTTAGCAAACCTCTAGTTATCAACAGATTTGACTTATCTTTACCAACTACCTTTTGAGCTGGGCTAGTCATATTTTTCCCTTTAATATGATGAGTTGTCAGGGATTTTGTTTGGGCTTAAATGCTAAACTATTCGTTTTAGCAGCTTTGGTATACCAGTTGATCTGATCTCCTGATCTTCGAGCTTTTATTTTGTACAAAAAAAAAAAACTTAAAAACTGGAAGAACTTGATTAGGGACTCAGAGGATAAAAAAAAGAGAAGGCTTGATAGGCTCTACCTTTCTCTTTGGCCGAAGCCGTTCATTTATAGAGTTTTCTTTTACAAAAGGATTCCTTTTGATAAGGAGGAATCTTTTTACAGCTAAGATGATAAGAAAGAAGGACTATATTATTGTCCTTTGTACAGAAAAAGGAGCTCTATTATTGTCCTTGACGAGGTCCTACTTTCTTTGATTGGTGTCCTTCTGTCGGTCGAAGAGATAAGGAGATAAGGTGGAATCTTTGGTGATGAGGATGCTGAGTGGAATGGGCCCACCATGCTTTTTAGTCCTGCATGATGTTGTGAAGGGCATCTTCATCCATCTGAGCTGGCAGGTCTGGATCATGATTGTCTTCAGCATAGTTGTTCTCTGATTCTTCTGATTCTTCATGCTCCATGTTTGCATAAAACTCTTCTTTTGCTTTAGAGCCGATTTTTCCAAGTTTGAGTGAGGCAAGAAAATTCAAGGCTCTGGCAGTCTTGGCTTCAGAGGATTCAAAAGCACCAATGAAGTCGTATAGCATGATATTTTCCTCTATTTTAACTGAATGGGCTCCAATTAGAGCTTTCTGATATGCTTCTTCAAAAAACTCTTTAGTAGCTTTGTCTGCTTCAGTTTCCAGGTCAAGAATAGGAAGATTGTCGCAGATTGCAGACGGAGGTCCATAATTTTCTTTATGAAGCTCCCATAGTTGTACTGATTTGTAGAGTTTTAGATATCTTCTTTCTTCCCAGGTGCTCCATATTCGAAAGAAAATGCTGGTTTGATACTTGGAAGCATATGTTTTAATGATTTGACTGCATATGGTTGGAAGAACATCCTGGTATTCTTCTGGATGAGAGGAGTTGACATAAAGTTCGTGAACAAGCCCCATTTGTAGGGCTCTTTTGCAATTTGAGATGTCTTGAAAACCTGTAACAATTCGGGGGGAATTGTACATGTTCATTATCAACTCATATTGTTGTAGAAGTGGTAAGACATCTGTGGCTTCCAGTTGTAGAAAGAATGCTTTAAGCTGGGAATCAGGAATAAGATTTTGATGGTTGAGGCCTATCATTCTTTGAACTTGAAGCTCGGCCTCCATTTGTCTTGCTGTGGCAGTATCAATTTTGCATAGATTAAGAAGATTGTAAAATTCTGGTAGAGGGTGATATACCTGATCTGCAAGCTCTAAATCTTGTAGCATATCTCTTAGATACTGTTGGTCTTGAGAAGTACCTCTGAACCATGTAGTTTTTCTTTCTGTTAGATCAGAACTTTGTGAAGTAATGGTGTATGTGCAGAGGTCTTTTGTGGCTTGAACAATTGCTTGCTTCTCTGTCTTCTCTTCGGTATACCGAGAGAGCATAGAGAGTATCATTTGTTCAATCTGGGATAACCAGTATTTGGAGGAAGAGAAGTCATTGGACTGGATTGCTCTGTAGCATCCATTCATCTTTTCATAGATGTAAGGATTTGCTGTCTTTAGTTCGAGATTATACCAATCTCGGACTACAGCTGCTGCAGTTGGTTTTGTGGGTTGTACTCGCCTTTGAGCGGCTGCTACATTGCTGTAGGATGATTGAGGTTGAGTGATGTTTTGTGGTTGTAAGACAGTCATTCCTAGAGGAGGAAACTGTCTTTCTTCCGGAGAGGAAGATACTCCTGTAGCCAGGTCGATTGCTCCTGTCTTCAGGGTGGTTGCTCCTGTGTCTAGGGTACTTTTCTTCTTTGAGTTACTCCCTTGTGCAGGGGTCTTCTTGTTGTTTTGGACTGTAGTCCATTTGGCCTTTTCGACCGTAGCTTTAAGCCTTTTCAATCGTTCTTCGTCCATTGTCTGGGCGTGTTAACAAATCTGCAAGGTGGTTAGTAAAACCAGGAATATATTTAACATCGTATTGGTAAATTTCTAAATATAATGCAACTCTTATTCTTCTGAGATTTTCTTCAGGATTGTTTATTGTTCTTTTTTTCAAGAACTGTGATACAGCTTTGTTATCGGTTTCGATTATAAACTGTCTATTGAGTAAATATATTTTTAAACTTTTTATAGCTAGTTTAATGGCTAGCAATTCCTTATCATAAGTAGAATATTTTTGTTGAGGTTTATTAAATTTTCCTGAAGTATAGGCAATAATTTGCTTTTGTTTTGCTATTAAGACTCCTGCCCAAAATAGATCAGAAGCATCTGTTTGGAGGGTTACTAATTCTTCATCTTTTGGGAAATATACTACTAATATATCATCAACATATACTACTACATATGGTAGGTGTCCGAATATAGAATTCATCCATTTTTGAAATATCTGTGGAGCGTTTTTTAAGCCAAATGGCATTACTAACCATTCATAGTGTCCCTGAGGACAACTGAAGGCAGTTAGCTCTATTGACTCTTTATTGGCTAATCTTATTTGCCAAAAACCAGATTTAACGTCAAATTTACTATAGTATTTTGACCCTTGTATTTATTTTATTAGCTGTTCTGCAGCAGGTATAAAATATCCATCGAACTTTGTATAGCTATTTAATTTTCTGTAGTTAATGACTATTCTATCTTTTCCCCTTTTTTGTTCTGCATGATTTCTAACAAGAAAGGCTGGAGAGGAATGTGAGCTGCTGCTCGGTTGTATTAATTTAAGAGATAAAAGGTCTTTAATTTGTACTGAAAATTCTTGTTTATCTATAGGGGATACCATTATACTGTTTACTCGTATATTAGTATTTTTATACTGATCGAGTATCGTCAAAGAACAGTATCGTGGAGCGCGATGAAAATGTAATAAAGGATTATTGGAATATAAAGGTTGTAACATATTATGAATTACTTCTTCTGAATTAGAGAAGATAGTAAGAGGATAAGTATGAACTTGACTGGTGGTGTTAATAAGATCTTCACCACGTTGGGCTGGCATGAAAGAGGAGGCCAAGGGAATGGGAAAGGGCACCCTTGGGATTTGATGATTATCAAAGAGAAAAAATTGTGTATTGAAGGGAGCATAATGGCGTAAGTTATTCATGCCGACAAGGCAGTCGATATCAAAATCAATAGGTAATAAGGCGAAGTCAAAAGTATAATGATGAGGTGTATTATGAATATCCGGGATAGAGAGAGGTATTTTTGCTTTATGAGTGACAAGAACTGGTCGACCCATAAAGTCTTGTAATTTAGCATGTTTTTCAAGAGGTAGCCAAAGTTGTTGAGGAACAAATTTTTCTTGTATTAGACTTGTTTCTGCTCCAGAATCAAGTAAAGTATGGAGAGTGAGGCATGAGTTATTTGGGAATAATAACGTCATGGGAATATATATATGTAATTGGGGTTTTGTGTCAAGATCCAACATTGGATAGGCCAAAAGAACTTGTCGGAAGTCGTATAATGTGTTGGTCCTGTATTCTTTTTTGATCAAGAATTCGTTGAGTTCGTCCCTCTAAAGGAGTATTTTCTAGATTTTCCAGAGTAGATGTACTGGGTCTAGCTTGCTCTAAATGAAAATTAGAGTTTCTGTATTCGGAAGTACTAAGACTTCTTGGGATACTTTGATTTATGATTGTAGTAGAAATCGTATTTCCCGAGGCAATAAATGTTTCTATAGGGAGATGTATTTTTGGTTTTAAAGTTTTCAGGAATACTTGCATTTCATTATTATATTTTAAATGTCTTATATTGACCAATTTTGGTTGGATTATTTTTCCGTTTCCAACTTCAAAGAGTTTTATAAATTGTGTGGGAGTAATTGATCGAAAAGTAGATGTTTCGTTTAGGGCTAAGCAATATTCCCATTGAATACTTAAAACCTGAGAGCCGGGAAGCATTTCTATCCCTTTGAGATTGATAGATAGTGTACAGGCTTTATCTATATTTGTGTCATATAGGCTGATACAAAAATCGGGATGTATATTTACCCCGAATATTCTGTTTGCTAAGTTGGATTTTCTCCTCCTAATATACTATTTAGAGGATTATTAATAATTCTTTCATCGCAACATATTATCATAATTGGTGTATCTATTCCTGATCTAAATAGACCAGTAATTTTTATCTGGATTAATCCAATATGTAAGTATTTCTTTTTTGGATATTTTTGTTTCAGATTTTCTATTTGACAGAGATTTAATAATTTTATAGAAGTAAAATCTTCATCTCCTTTTAACTCTATATTACCTTGCATTCTTTCAAAAAGATATGTAGGTTTATTTGTCCATAAAGATTTGAGTTTAGATTGGGGTTTATATACTTCGTCTTGCTTAGCATGTGGTATAGAAAATTTTAATCTTTCTATATCTTCATCAGTTATTTCATAATGTTCTCCTTGACTGTTATCAATACTTTTGTTATGGATTTCTTGAGGTTCTATGTCTGATAAGGTATTCATATATACTTTGTATTCAAACATAGGTTCCTTAGAAGATTGTCCAGGAGTAAATTCTGGACTTAAAGGTGGGAAAGTTGAAAGTAAAACATCTTGTTCAGCTTTCACCATTGCTAAATCTTCATATCTATGTATTATAAGTATTCCGATAGGAGTGCCTATAGGAATTTGATAAGAATTGTCATCTAAACTTGTACTTTTCATTATTATGCTTATATTTTGGTCAGTCATGGATTCTATCAATCCGTAGGTAATAAAAATATTTCTAATCGTATGATGTCTTAGATTTTTGATTTCTCCATAATAGCCATATGGTATTCTTATAATCAAATCTAAGTGTATTTCAGTAGACTGATACCTTCGTAAACTATAGTTTTTGTTAGCATATAAGATATGCCCTGGGAACTTTAATGATTCTCTTTTAGGTAATATAGTGGTTTTAGATAAAGGAATAATTTTTATAAAATGATATGTTTTATTTAAAGTTAGCATGTTTATATTAAATTCTTCTGTTTCTGAAGAATCTATATCTGTATTTAAATGACTATCCTCATATATGGTTTCTATTTCATATATGGAAGAGTTATCACTAAGAACTTATTCTATAGTTCCAGTATGTATATCATATCTTTCTAATTCCTTTAACCATACTGTTTTAATGTTTACTGTACATTCAGAGGCATAATGGCCTTCTTTACCACACTTAAAGCATGTACAGTTCTTTTTCATACCTGTTTTATTTGTTTTAATGAATTTACGCTTTTTGTATTTCTTAGACCTTTTGTATTTCTCTTTATGTTCTGGCTTCCATTTTTTTTTGGATATCTTATATTTTCTTTTCTTGAATCTAGGTTTGTAATCCTTAGATTTCTTTACATATTTTTTATGTTTTGCTTTTTTAGGAAAATATGGTTTGTTGAACCCGTATATTGGGGGACATCCAAACTGATAATTGATATCTGGATCATATTAGGACAAAAAGAAGTTTTGATGTCAGATTTATGTATATATTTGGAAAGATGATTATTCGCCTTTTGTAATTGACAGGTTTTCTTAATAGTTTCCATACAAGCCTTTTTTAAGGTGCCTGTATTGTGAGGAATACCTCCTGTCCTAAGGCTGTTATATTTTTTCTCTATCATGGTATCCCATGGTATAGGTAATTTAGAGAAAAATGCTTGTATCCAAAAGATTTTTTTCTCTAAGGTATTTAATTTGAAAATATAACTGATATATAGGTTGGCAAATTCTTCCAAATAACAGATATTGCATAGTTTTAGTTTTAATAGTATATTTTCATCTATTCCTTCGGCGTTTATATCATCGCCAGTTATGTCAGCAAATAAGTATTTGCAAATGCTATGTAAAGCTGTCCTCCTAGATTCATGATTATTTAATTCTAGTATTTCAGCAGGATATAATTTTTCATATTGTGTTAGCCATCTTAATGCTATTCCTTGCCAATATCCGCAAGCTAGTACTACAAACTCTCTATGCGGAGTCCCTTCTGGCATAAAGGTATGGGTTCCAACCATAAGTTGTTCCCAATTTGTTATATAATCTCTTAACTCGTTAGTTGGTATGTTATCTATATTAAAAATTAGACCTGGGTTAATATTTTGATGTCTTTTTTCTTGTTTATAGATATAGGAATCTACATAGTTTTCGTTTGTATCTCTATGATACATATTTTCCTCTGTGGTTTCGGGATTTGATGGATTTTGTCTACCAGTGGAAATCAGTTGGGTAGATGATTCCCCACATTCCATATTTATATTTAATGTATCATAAAATAAATATTGCTCATCGTTAGAGGGTATATGTTGTATAAGATAGTCCTCGTTAGAGGGTATGTGGTATAATTCCTCAGTAAAAGAGGACTCCTCGTTAGAGGGTATAGATAATTCATCAACATCCTCATATAAACTTTCATCAAAAGAACTTTCAACAGAAATATAACTTTCATTATCAGAGATACCAGTTGATCTGATCTCCTGATCTTCGAGCTTTTATTTTGTACAAAAAAAAAAACTTAAAAACTGGAAGAACTTGATTAGGGACTCAGAGGATAAAAAAAAGAGAAGGCTTGATAGGCTCTACCTTTCTCTTTGGCCGAAGCCGTTCATTTATAGAGTTTTCTTTTACAAAAGGATTCCTTTTGATAAGGAGGAATCTTTTTACAGCTAAGATGATAAGAAAGAAGGACTATATTATTGTCCTTTGTACAGAAAAATGAGCTCTATTATTGTCCTTGACGAGGTCCTACTTTCTTTGATTGGTGTCCTTCTGTCGGTCGAAGAGATAAGGAGATAAGGTGGAATCTTTGGTGATGAGGATGCTGAGTGGAATGGGCCCACCATGCTTTTTAGTCCTGCATGATGTTGTGAAGGGCATTTTCATCTATCTGAGCTGGCAGGTCTGGATCATGATTGTCTTCAGCATAGTTGTTCTCTGATTCTTCTGATTCTTCATGCTCCATGTTTGCATAAAACTCTTCTTTTGCTTTAGAGCCGATTTTTCCAAGTTTGAGTGAGGCAAGAAAATTCAAGGCTCTGGCAGTCTTGGCTTCAGAGGATTCAAAAGCACCAATGAAGTCGTATAGCATGATATTTTCCTCTATTTTAACTGAATGGGCTCCAATTAGAGCTTTCTGATATGCTTCTTCAAAAAACTCTTTAGTAGCTTTGTCTGCTTCAGTTTCCAGGTCAAGAATAGGAAGATTGTCGCAGATTGCAGATCTTTATGAAGCTCCCATAGTTGTACTGATTTGTAGAGTTTTAGATATCTTCTTTCTTCCCAGGTGCTCCATATTCGGAAGAAAAAGCTGGTTTGATACTTGGAAGCATATGTTTTAATGATTTGACTGCATATGGTTGGAAGAACATCCTGGTATTCTTCTGGATGAGAGGAGTTGACATAAAGTTCGTGAACAAGCCCCATTTGTAGGGCTCTTTTGCAATTTGAGATGTCTTGAAAACCTGTAACAATTCGGGGGGAATTGTACATGTTCATTATCAACTCATATTGTTGTAGAAGTGGTAAGACATCTGTGGCTTCCAGTTGTAGAAAGAATGCTTTAAGCTGGGAATCAGGAATAAGATTTTGATGGTTGAGGCCTATCATTCTTTGAACTTGAAGCTCGGCCTCCATTTGTCTTGCTGTGGCAGTATCAATTTTGCATAGATTAAGAAGATTGTAAAATTCTGGTAGAGGGTGATATACCTGATCTGCAAGCTCTAAATCTTGTAGCATATCTCTTAGATACTGTTGGTCTTGAGAAGTACCTCTGAACCATGTAGTTTTTCTTTCTGTTAGATCAGAACTTTGTGAAGTAATGGTGTATGTGCAGAGGTCTTTTGTGGCTTGAACAATTGCTTGCTTCTCTGTCTTCTCTTCGGTATACCGAGAGAGCATAGAGAGTATCATTTGTTCAATCTGGGATAACCAGTATTTGGAGGAAGAGAAGTCATTGGACTGGATTGCTCTGTAGCATCCATTCATCTTTTCATAGATGTAAGGATTTGCTGTCTTTAGTTCGAGATTATACCAATCTCGGACTACAGCTGCTGCAGTTGGTTTTGTGGGTTGTACTCGCCTTTGAGCGGCTGCTACATTGCTGTAGGATGATTGAGGTTGAGTGATGTTTTGTGGTTGTAAGACAGTCATTCCTGGAGGAGGAAACTGTCTTTCTTCCGGAGAGGAAGATACTCCTGTAGCCAGGTCGATTGCTCCTGTCTTCAGGGTGGTTGCTCCTGTGTCTAGGGTACTTTTCTTCTTTGAGTTACTCCCTTGTGCAGGGGTCTTCTTGTTGTTTTGGACTGTAGTCCATTTGGCCTTTTCGACCGTAGCTTTAAGCCTTTTCAATCGTTCTTCGTCCATTGTCTGGGCGTGTTAACAAATCTGCAAGGTGGTTAGTAAAACCAGGAATATATTTAACATCGTATTGGTAAATTTCTAAATATAATGCAACTCTTATTCTTCTGAGATTTTCTTCAGGATTGTTTATTGTTCTTTTTTTCAAGAACTGTGATACAGCTTTGTTATCGGTTTCGATTATAAACTGTCTATTGAGTAAATATATTTTTAAACTTTTTATAGCTAGTTTAATGGCTAGCAATTCCGTATCATAAGTAGAATATTTTTGTTGAGGTTTATTAAATTTTCCTGAAGTATAGGCAATAATTTGCTTTTGTTTTGCTATTAAGACTCCTGCCCAAAATAGATCAGAAGCATCTGTTTGGAGAGTTACTAATTCTTCATCTTTTGGGAAATATACTACTAATATATCATCAACATATACTACTACATATGGTAGGTGTCCGAATATAGAATTCATCCATTTTTGAAATATCTGTGGAGCGTTTTTTAAGCCAAATGGCATTACTAACCATTCATAGTGTCCCTGAGGACAACTGAAGGCAGTTAGCTCTATTGACTCTTTATTGGCTAATCTTATTTGCCAAAAACCAGATTTAACGTCAAATTTACTATAGTATTTTGACCCTTGTATTTATTTTATTAGCTGTTCTGCAGCAGGTATAAAATATCCATCGAACTTTGTATAGCTATTTAATTTTCTGTAGTTAATGACTATTCTATCTTTTCCCCTTTTTTGTTCTGCATGATTTCTAACAAGAAAGGCTGGAGAGGAATGTGAGCTGCTGCTCGGTTGTATTAATTTAAGAGATAAAAGGTCTTTAATTTGTACTGAAAATTCTTGTTTATCTATAGGGGATACCATTATACTGTTTACTCGTATATTAGTATTTTTATACTGATCGAGTATCGTCAAAGAACAGTATCGTGGAGCGCGATGAAAATGTAATAAAGGATTATTGGAATATAAAGGTTGTAACATATTATGAATTACTTCTTCTGAATTAGAGAAGATAGTAAGAGGATAAGTATGAACTTGACTGGTGGTGTTAATAAGATCTTCACCACGTTGGGCTGGCATGAAAGAGGAGGCCAAGGGAATGGGAAAGGGCACCCTTGGGATTTGATGATTATCAAAGAGAAAAAATTGTGTATTGAAGGGAGCATAATGGCGTAAGTTATTCATGCCGACAAGGCAGTCGATATCAAAATCAATAGGTAATAAGGCAAAGTCAAAAGTATAATGATGAGGTGTATTATGAATATCCGGGATAGAGAGAGGTATTTTTGCTTTATGAGTGACAAGAACTGGTCGACCCATAAAGTCTTGTAATTTAGCATGTTTTTCAAGAGGTAGCCAAAGTTGTTGAGGAACAAATTTTTCTTGTATTAGACTTGTTTCTGCTCCAGAATCAAGTAAAGTATGGAGAGTGAGGCATGAGTTATTTGGGAATAATAACGTCATGGGAATATATATATGTAATTGGGGTTTTGTGTCAAGATCCAACATTGGATAGGCCAAAAGAACTTGTCGGAAGTCGTATAATGTGTTGGTCCTGTATTCTTTTTTGATCAAGAATTCGTTGAGTTCGTCCCTCTAAAGGAGTATTTTCTAGATTTTCCAGAGTAGATGTACTGGGTCTAGCTTGCTCTAAATGAAAATTAGAGTTTCTGTATTCGGAAGTACTAAGACTTCTTGGGATACTTTGATTTATGATTGTAGTAGAAATCGTATTTCCCGAGGCAATAAATGTTTCTATAGGGAGATGTATTTTTGGTTTTAAAGTTTTCAGGAATACTTGCATTTCATTATCATATTTTAAATGTCTTATATTGACCAATTTTGGTTGGATTATTTTTCCGTTTCCAACTTCAAAGAGTTTTATAAATTGTGTGGGAGTAATTGATCGAAAAGTAGATGTTTCGTTTAGGGCTAAGCAATGTTCCCATTGAATACTTAAAACCTGAGAGCCGGGAAGTATTTCTATCCCTTTGAGATTGATAGATAGTGTACAGGCTTTATCTATATTTGTGTCATATAGGCTGATACAAAAATCGGGATGTATATTTACCCCGAATATTTTGTTTGCTAAGTTGGATTTTGCTCCTCCTAATATACTATTTAGAGGATTATTAATAATTCTTTCATCGCAACATATTATCATAATTGGTGTATCTATTCCTGATCTAAATAGACCAGTAATTTTTATCTGGATTAATCCAATATGTAAGTATTTCTTTTTTGGATATTTTTGTTTCAGATTTTCTATTTGACAGAGATTTAATAATTTTATAGAAGTAAAATCTTCATCTCCTTTTAACTCTATATTACCTTGCATTCTTTCAAAAAGATATGTAGGTTTATTTGTCCATAAAGATTTGAGTTTAGATTGGGGTTTATATACTTCGTCTTGCTTAGCATGTGGTATAGAAAATTTTAATCTTTCTATATCTTCATCAGTTATTTCATAATGTTCTCCTTGACTGTTATCAATACTTTTGTTATGGATTTCTTGAGGTTCTATGTCTGATAAGGTATTCATATATACTTTGTATTCAAACATAGGTTCCTTAGAAGATTGTCCAGGAGTAAATTCTGGACTTAAAGGTGGGAAAGTTGAAAGTAAAACATCTTGTTCAGCTTTCACCATTGCTAAATCTTCATATCTATGTATTATAAGTATTCCGATAGGAGTGCCTATAGGAATTTGATAAGGATTGTCATCTAAACTTGTACTTTTCATTATTATGCTTATATTTTGGTCAGTCATGGATTCTATCAATCCGTAGGTAATAAAAATATTTCTAATCGTATGATATCTTAGATTTTTGATTTCTCCATAATAGCCATATGGTATTCTTATAATCAAATCTAAGTGTATTTCAGTAGACTGATACCTTCGTAAACTATAGTTTTTGTTAGCATATAAGATATGCCCTGGAAACTTTAATGATTCTCTTTTAGGTAATATAGTGGTTTTAGATAAAGGAATAATTTTTATAAAATGATATGTTTTATTTAAAGTTAACATGTTTATATTAAATTCTTCTGTTTCTGAAGAATCTATATCTGTATTTAAAGGACTATCCTCATATATGGTTTCTATTTCATATATGGAAGAGTTATCACTAAGAACTTATTCTATAGTTCCAGTATGTATATCATATCTTTCTAATTCCTTTAACCATACTGTTTTAATGTTTACTGTACATTCAGAGGCATAATGGCCTTCTTTACCACACTTAAAGTATGTACAGTTCTTTTTCATACCTGTTTTATTTGTTTTAATGAATTTACGTTTTTTGTATTTCTTAGACCTTTTGTATTTCTCTTTATGTTCTGGCTTCCATTTTTTTTTTTGGATATCTTATATTTTCTTTTCTTGAATCTAGGTTTGTAATCCTTAGATTTCTTTACATATTTTTTATGTTTTGCTTTTTTAGGAAAATATGGTTTGTTGAACCCGTATATTGGGGGACATCCAAACTGATAATTGATATCTGGATCATATTTAGGACAACAAGAAGTTTTGATGTCAGATTTATGTATATATTTGGAAAGATGATTATTCGCCTTTTGTAATTGACAGGTTTTCTTAATAGTATCCAAAAGATTTTTTTCTCTAAGGTATTTAATTTGAAAATATAACTGATATATAGGTTGGCAAATTCTTCCAAATAACAGATATTGCATAGTTTTAGTTTTAATAGTATATTTTCATCTATTCCTTCGGCGTTTATATCATCGCCAGTTATGTCAGCAAATAAGTATTTGCAAATGCTATGTAAAGCTGTCCTCCTAGATTCATGATTATTTAATTCTAGTATTTCAGCAGGATATAATTTTTCATATTGTGTTAGCCATCTTAATGCTATTCCTTGCCAATATCCGCAAGCTAGTACTACAAACTCTCTATGCGGAGTCCCTTCTGGCATAAAGGTATGGGTTCCAACCATAAGTTGTTCCCAATTTGTTATATAATCTCTTAACTCGTTAGTTGGTATGTTATCTATATTAAAAATTAGACCTGGGTTAATATTTTGATGTCTTTTTCCTTGTTTATAGATATAGGAATCTACATAGTTTTCGTTTGTATCTCTATGATACATATTTTCCTCTGTGGTTTCGGGATTTGATGGATTTTGTCTACCAGTGGAAGTCAGTTGGGTAGACGATTTCCCACGTTCCATATTTATATTTAATGTATCATAAAATAAATATTGCTCCTCGTTAGAGGGTATATGTTATATAAGATAGTCCTCGTTAGAGGGTATGTGGTATAGTTCCTCAGTAAAAGAGGACTCCTCGTTAGAGGGTATAGATAATTCATCAACATCCTCATATAAACTTTCATCAAAAGAACTTTCAACAGAAATATAACTTTCATTATCAGAAGAAGAATTATTCGAAAAATATTTTATAGAAGCAGAATTCTTTTCATAGAATTCAAAAATTTCTTTCGAACTAATTTTTCCCTCTATTTCTTCAGTTAGTAGGGTTTTATATTGTAAATATTTGAGATAATCAATTTCATTTAAATCTGTTTCTTTTAAATTCTTAGAAGATGTTTTCATCATTCTAACAGATCCAAGTCTTTCTTTAGAAGATAAAGAAAAGTTTGGAAAATTTAAAAAGGTTTGTAAAGTAGTTAGCTTTTGAGAAACTAAATAAAGTTGATCACATAAATAATTTAGCAAACTATTTTGTTGTTCTATAGTACCATTACAGGGAAGATGTATACTATGTTCATGAGAGTTTAGATTAAAAGGACA
Organism: Dracaena cambodiana; assembly: GCA_036321105.1. Classification (NCBI taxonomy): domain Eukaryota; kingdom Viridiplantae; phylum Streptophyta; class Magnoliopsida; order Asparagales; family Asparagaceae; genus Dracaena; species Dracaena cambodiana. Next base: position 9,254,440 of record JAYEPQ010000019.1, on the reverse strand, counting down.
TTCATAAGATTCGGGTAAAACTAAAGCTCTAGACATTTCTGCAAAGAGTTTTATGAGCTTAGACATGTCATTTTCTTTCTTTCTTTAACTAGCTAGGTAATAGTATCGATTTGACTCTTTTCTCTCCGGCATATAACCTCTAAGGGTGGCTTTCTCCTTAGAGTTAGGCCTCCATAACCGAAGCATCCCTTCCGGATATATAGTCAACCACAAGTACTATTACAGGCTTCAGAGAGATAGAGCACAGCCATGTTTCGTTTCCTACCTCATGGCGTAAGATACTATTATCTAACGAATTAAAGAAATTAAGAAAATAACATGTCTAACAGGTTTAGCCAGCCATGGCTAGGTTAGGATTGAGTGGCACAAGACCGATAAGATGATGGAGAGGACGAGAAGGAAGATAGATGATGTTGATGGAGGATGATGGCGATGGGAGATGATAGTGAGGGAGAATGGTGTCAGAGGTTTTCTCTAATCTCAACCTTAATCTGAAATCTTAGCCTCAATCTGAAATCTTAACCTGCTCTTCTAAATCTGCCCTGACTCTCCAGAAAGCTTTCTATTTATAGGAGAGATTCCTTCTTACCGAAATCTTCAATTTCTACTTGCCGAAGTCTTGGACTCCTTGGATTCCATTTGGGTGGGGCCCGCATCTTTAATCATAAAGTAGCTTTTAATCATGCCTCCGTTTTTTTCTTTTGGATATGTTAGGCTCATTTCGTCTGTATCAAGCTCCTTTCGGCTGTATCAAGCTGCTTTTGTCAGGCACATTTTGCAGAGAATCTTTCTATTGATGTCGGTTGTCAAGGCTTTTGTAGAGAATCCTACTGCTACTTATTTGATGATGTCTTTGGCCTGTGAATGTCAAGTCTTATGGGATTTTTAGCAAACTCTCAATTATCAACAGATTTGGTTTGCCTTTACCAACTACTGTTTGAGTTGGGCTAGCTATGCTATTTCTCTTAGCATGATGAGTTGTCACGAGATTTTTAGCAAACCCCCAACTATCATTTGAGTTGGGCTAGTCATGCTATTTTTCTCAGAATGATGAGTTGTCACGGAGTTTTTAGCAAACCTCTAGTTATCAACAGATTTGACTTATCTTTACCAACTACCTTTTGAGTTGGGCTAGTCATACTTTTCCCCTCAATATGATGAGTTGTCAGAGATTTTGTTTGGGCTTAAATGCTAAACTATTCGTTTTAGCAGCTTTGGTCTTTACAGGGTCTCTCTCTTCTGTTCTTTTTTTTTTTAATAAGCTTTATTTACATGAGATATTTATATGAGTATACTTTTAGAAGGTTGTAAAAATTACCAAAGGCTGAAATTTTTGCCAAATCTGGATATGCATAGTCGTCTTATCTTTTGGCATAACTAGAGGGTCCCAAGCTTAGATCTAGGCACAAACCCTTCTTACCACTAGAACATTCTTGATCGTTCCTAGCTTTGTGTCTCCTCATGTGCCCCCCAAGAGCTTTCCCTACAGCAAACTCGACTTCACAGACGGTGCACTTATGCACTTTAGGCTTGTTTGGTACATGTGGTGTTTCCACCCTCGTCCGCTTGAGGCATGTTTGGTGGCCACCGAGCGCTTGGAACGAAGCGAATTACTTGCTGCATGTCTTACATTTGAACATTCGATTATTTTTTTGTTGGTTCATGGTCATAGTGTCCTCAACATTATGAAGATCGATATTCTTGTCGACTATTTTAGAGTATGTATCTCTGCCCCTATCGGTTATTTCTGGTGTACTATTATAGTTAAACTTTCAAAATTCAACTCCCGGTAGACCAATTGCTGGATTGCTATCTTCATGTAATTGCTTAAATAGCACTTGTGCGGCGGCTCCTTTATTGTAGGCTTCTTTGGCTATGTCGACTTCTACTTCTGTATCCATTTCTTCTCTGGAGACGTTGCACTCTTGCGAATCATCTTGTGCTAAGATCCTAAACTGCAATCCTGAATTCTTACTTTATTCAGTGAGGATGAGCAGTTCTGATGCGAACCCCGTCAAGAATAACGAGACTCGTAGAACAAGAGGAAAATCCAAGAACGTCCTCGATCAGGTTTGGATGGGAGACCTCGACCCGTTGCTTCAACAAAAATAAGAATCTCGGTATAATTGACCTCAACCCGTTATTTAATGCGAAGTAAGAACATTGGTATAAGAAAAACGCCACAAATGGTAGTGGAAAGCCATTTGATAAATCAATGATTAACGCCACGAAAGAATTCCGATAAGTTCGAATAGTCCTTCAAAGAACCAAAGAGAATAAACTCACCAATTATTTGTAAACTGTCTCCATTCTATTCCATTAGACACCTATTTATAGGCTAAAAAAATACAAGGAAAGTTCCTACAAGGAAAGTTTAAGAAATAGAAACAAAACAAAAAGAAACAATTAGCCCCTTAATTTGGCTGATCAATACAAGAAAGGTTCTAGAAATAGAAATAAAATAAAAGGAAACAATCAGCCCCTTAATTTGACTGATCAATACAAAGAAAGTTCTAGAAATAAAAAAAAAAGAAACAATTAGTTTTGACCGGATTCTTCTAGTAGTTGAATCATATTGATGCATCTTTGTCGAACACGTGAACCATTCTCAATGGGCCTCCATGAATTTGCTTGAGCCCAAACCTCTTGAATCAGCCAATCATCTTTGACTTCTTTTCTCGTGCTCTTGTAACCGGCCCAGTTGGAACTTGAATTGGCTCTTTTGTAATCATGCCATTATTTGTATCATTCCCCTCCTCTTGAAAAGGATTTGCCCTCAAATCATCACCTACATCAAAAGGACTCAAATCAGTAACATTGAAAATAGCACTAACATTGTACTCACCGGGAAAATCTAGCTTGTAAGCATTATCATTGATGCACTCTAGAACTTGGAAATGACCATCCTCTCTTGGAAGCAGTTTGGAACGTTTTTACGCCGGAAATCTCTCTGTTCTTATATGAAACCACACCCAATCTCCGGGTTCAAAAACAAGCTTGCGACGCCCCTTGTTGGCTTGTTTTGCATACTACTCCGTTCTTCTCTCAATATTGAGCCTTACTTTCTCATGTATCTGCTTAACAAAATCAGCCTTTTTCTTTCCATCCAAATTAACACGCTCAGAAACAGGTAATGGAGAAAATCTAATAGAGTCAAAGGATTAAACCCATAAACAATTTCAAACGGTAAGAATTTAGTAGCAGAATGAATCGACCTATTATAAGCAAACTCAACATGTGGTAAACACTCTCTCCATGTTATGATGTTCTTTCTAATCATTGCCCTCAATAAAGTAGACAAAGTCCTATTTACTACTTCGGTTTGACTATCAGTATGTGGGTGACAAGTAGTAGAAAACAAAAATTTGGTACCTAACTTACACCACAAAGTCTTCCAAAAGTAGCTCAAGAACTTAGCATCTCTATCCGAAACAATGGTTCTAGGCATGCCATGCAATCTCACAATCTCCCTAAAGAACAAATCAGCAACATGCGAAGCATCATCCGTTTTGTAACATGGAATAAAGTGTGCCATCTTAGAAAATCTATCCACAACCACAAAAATCAAATCTCTTCCACGTTTAGTCCTAGGTAATCCTAACACAAAGTCCATTGAAATATCAATCCAAGGCTCACTAGGAATGGGCAAAGGAGTATACAAACCATTGGGCTACACTCTGGATTTAGCTTGACTACATGTGACACATCTGCCACAAATCCGTTCAACATCTCGTTTCATGTGTGGCCAATAGAAGTGTTTCTGCAAAACAGCTAAGATCTTAGCAACTCCAAAATGACCCATTAATTCCCCTCCGTGGGATTCCTGCACTAACAAATCCCTCAAAAAACAGTTAGGCACACATAACTTATTTTCTCAAAACAAGAACCCATCATGTCCAAAGAACTTACCACAAGCGTTTTTCTCACAAGCTTGGTACTCTTCACAAAATTCGTGGTCATCAATGTATAAACTTTTAATGTGTTTAAAACCAAGCAATTTTGCATCAAGTGTAGAGAGTAATGCATATCTGCGAGAAAGTACATCGGCGACCACATTCTCCTTACCTTACTTATATCGGATGACATATGGAAATGTCTCAATGAACACTACCCAAAGAGCAAACCTTTTATTTAGCTTGTGTTGGCCCTTCAAGTGTTTCAAGGACTCATGATCAGTGTGAATCACGAACTCCTTAGGCCATAGGTAGTGCTGCCATGTCTCCAAAGCTCGAACAAATGATACAACTTCTTATCATAAGTCTGGTAGTTTAAGGCTGCCCCGCTTAATTTCTCACTGAAGTAAGCAATTGGTCGTCCATCCTGCATAAGAACTGCGTTATGCCAATACTTGAAGCATCACATTCAATCTCAAACGTTTTAGAAAAGTTAGGTAAAGACACTAAGGGGGCGTTGGTTAGCTTCTCTTTAATTAGCTGAAACGCCTTCTCTTGTTCTTCTCCCCATCTAAATCCAACGTTCTTCTTGATCACTTCGGTAAGTGGTGCGGCTATACTACTAAAGTCCTTCACAAACCGCCGGTAAAAACTAGCAAGTCCATGAAAACTACGAACATTGCTTACACTTGTGGGACTCGGCCACTTTTGGATTGCACGTACCTTCTCTTCATCAACCTATATACCTTGTGCACTAACAACAAATCGCAGAAATACAAGCTTATCGGTGCAAAAAGTACACTTTTTCAGGTTATCAAATAATTTTTTTTTCCTAAGCACATCTAAAATCGATTTCAAATGTACGAAATGATCATCCAAGTTTTTGCTATAAATGAGTATATCATCAAAATAGACAACAACAAACCTACCTATAAATGCACGCAAAACATAATTCATAAGTCTCATAAAAGTGCTTGGTGCATTAGTCAACCCAAAAAGCATAACTAACCATTCATACAAACCATATTTTGTTTTAAAGGCAGTTTTCCATTCCTCTCCTTCTTTCATTCTAATCTGATGATAACCACTCTTTAAATCAATCTTAGAGAACACACAAGAACCATGCAACTCATCTAACATGTCATCTAAGCGAGGAATAGGATGACGATATTTTATCGTTATATTGTTGATGGCTCGGCAATCAACGCACATTCTCCACGTCCTATCCTTCTTAGGTACAAGTAAAACCGGAATGGTGCATAGACTCATGCTCTCCCTCACGTACTCCTTCTCCAACAACTCACTTACCTGCCGTTGAAGCTCCTTTATCTCCTCGGGATTGCTCCTATAGGCTGGTCGGTTTGGACTTGTCGCACCGGGAACAAAATCAATTTGATATTCAATCTCTCGAATTGGTGGTAGTCCATATGGTGTTTCCTAGAGAAAGACATCCTCAAATTCCTGCAAAAGAGAAACAACAGAACTGGGCAAAGCACGGTCAAGTTCGTTAGTGTTTAAAAATGTCTCTTTGTACAAAAGTACAATCATCGGCTGATTTGAAAACATTGCTCGCTTAATCTCACTCACTTTTGCATAGAAATTCTTTTGTTTTCTCTCTGATTTTCTCTCAATGGCTGAATTTTGATTTTCTTTTTCTTTAGCACCTTCGGTGATGCTCTTTTCACTATTGTGAGACATAATTACTGCAAATCAAAGTTAGAAAACAAAAAAGGAAAAAAACCTCACACACTCCCTCACGTGTTTCACTCAAAGAATGATTCACTCTATTCCACTCGTGTTTCACTCAGTATAATCAGTTTTTACCCTCTAATATGCTCACCACTCTTGCCTTTTTCCACTCGATAATCCTCTTTCAGTTGTTTTGAAACTATTCGAACAATATTCAAAATTCCAGTAACAATTCACCAAGAACTCACCAAGGAAATTTAGGTTCTAAAGGTAAGAAAACAAGAGATATGGGCGATTAGATTTTCAAAACACATTTCAGCAAAATTTCCATGAAAATTTTTTGGTCTTTGGGGTGAGGTGATTTTCGGGCTTATTGGAAACAAACGAAAAAAAAAAAAACTTTTTACTCATTTTTTTTTTAGGACCCCTTTTTTTTCTTTTTTTTTTGGACCTTTTTTTTTTCGTACCCCCTTTTTTCTTTTTTTCGGACCTTTTTTTCGGACCCTTTTTTTTTATGATCAGATTCTTTCTTTCGTTAATAACAGAACAAGATTTCAAAACAGATTACGATCAGAATAGGGACTTAGGGCTAGAGCCAATTCGGCCACAACAAATTCAGCCAGATAAGAAAAAAAAAAGAAACTAAATTTAAATGGGATAGGCAAACCTGAGACGAGAAAATCTGTGACTCTGATACCAAATGATGCGAACCCCGTCAAGAATAACGAAACCCGTAGAACAAGAGGAATATCCAAGAACATTCTCGATCAGGTTTGGATGAGAGACCTCGACCCGTTGTTTCAACAAAAACAAGAACCTTTGTATAATTGACCTCAACCCGTTATTTAATGCGAAGTAAGAATCTTGGTATAAGGAAGACGCAACAAACGGTAGTGGAAAGCCATTTGATAAGTCGATGATGAGCGCCACGGAAAAATTCCGGTAAGTTCGAATAGTCCTTCAAAGAATCAAAGAGAATAAACTCACTAATTATCAGTAAACTGTCTCTCTTCTATTCCATTAGACGCCTATTTATAGACTAAAAAAATACAAGGAAAGTTCCTATAAGGAAAATTCAAGAAATAGAAACAAAAGGAAACAATCAACCCCTTAATTTGGCTGATGAATACAATGAAAGTTTTAGAAATAGAAACAAAATAAAAGGAAACAATCAGCCCCTAATTTGGCTAATCAATACAAGGAAAGTTCTACAAATAAAACAAAAGGAAACAATCAGTTTTGACCGGATTCTTCTAGTAGTTGAATCATTTTGATGCATCTTTGTTGAACATGTGAACCATCCTCAATGGGTCTCCACGAATTTGCTTGAGTCCAAACCTCTTGAATCAGTCCATTAAGTGCATCTTTGAACTTTTTTTCTCGTACTCTTGTAACTGGCTCAGTTGAAACTTGAACTGGCTCCTTTGTAGTCATGCCATTATTTACATCAATCTCCTTTTTTGATCCTTGCCTTATATGCTGATGAAAGGTGTGATGATTTTCAACCTTAGGATTTATTCTTTGGTGTGATTCCCAGGCATCTTTTAACTCCAGAATTTCTTGGCTTATTACTTTTGTTTCTTTTGTCATGCATGAATTCTGAAGCGATATAGCATTCTCACAGGAGTAATAATGTCTACTGCATAATTCATTGAATACCTGTTTATAACATTTATCCTGTATTGTGTAGATACCTAGTTGGTATCCTACATATACAACAAATACTGCTGAAATTAGGAAACTATTTGCTATAACTTTTCCTTACTCACCATGTTTCTCATCTTCAAAAGTTTGATTAATATATTACTAGCATTTTCCTTCATTAAGAATTTACTATTATTTTTTATTTGTTTTGTGATGTCTCTTGGGCTAAAGGCTGCTTTTCTCCCAACTGCATTTCCTAACGTTATGTTGTCTAATCCTGGCATTAGGAGTGTGATATTATCTGACTCGTTGTTCATTATAAAGATTTTCTCAAACTCCGAATTGCTCTCGCATAGTATTATATTGGGAAGGGAGATTTTTCCAAGGCAGGCTTCTAAATTTTACTTTATTATTTTTTGAGTATCTTTTCCATTTCTAGGATAGTGTCTTTTTTCATCACATACAAAATACTTGCATGTTCTTTTACCCATTTGTCTAGAGGTCTCATTACACTTCTGGATATATTTGTTATTCTTTATAAACCCCCTTTTCTTTCTCTATGGCCTCCATCGAGAAAGTTTTTTAAACAATGGTTTAGATAGGTAAACTTCTGGGGCATTTTCAACTTGCTGTTTTAAAATTCTTTTATCTCTGGACAATTGTGGTATTTTTTGCTTAGTCAATTTCTTTAGAAAATTATTTCCAGCATTCAGCAGTTCTAATAGGCTCTGCTGTTGCCTTTATTCTTTATTTCTTCTTAAAATGATTTTGGTCTTTTCTTACTTCCTTTTTTTTATTTCTCGCCATTTATCTTCTCAAAGCATTTTCTCACTTTAGCAGAGCTACTGATTGTGTTTTTCATTTCTTTATAAGTTTTTATATTAAGGCACAGCGAATATAGTGTCTTAGATTGTCCTCTTTCTCGTTTTGTTTTAGGTAATCTAGGTATCCGTTTTGTGTTTTAGCATCCCATGGATTTGGGAGCTTGTGAAAGAATGGATCAAGCCAGTTTTGTATCTTATCGTATTCTAATTTGTAAAAATATTTTAAGAACGTTTTGTAGTATTCTTCGAATTCACATAGTTCAATTTTATATAATGCATAGAGAATTACTTCCTCATAAACTTTGTCATCTATTAATTCACATAAATTTTCTTTTATGATTTTTATGAGGTTAGTGGGGATATCCTCGAATCCAATGAATCTATTGTTTTCAACCCACTCCTTTTGGTTGCTTTTTTCCTTCCTTTCTTCCGAGTCTATCCATTGTAGTACATCTTCTTGAAGGGTTTTTGATATGTGATTTACAAACCTTTCTTTTTTCCATATTTCCTCGTAAATTGTGATTATTATTGCTGGAGAAAAATGTTCCTCGTGCAGTTTATTCACAAATATTCACAAAAGATATTCACAAATTTCTCACAAGAACTCACAAGAACACTCAAAGAAGAACTAAACAAAAGAAGGCTCTCCAAAGCTCGATGCCTTCTGCTTCACATTTTATTCATTTATATAGAGTTTACAAAGGCTTCCTTCGGATAAGAAGGGATCTGGTTACAGTAAAAGTGCTACAGGAAAAGTTTACATTATTGCTACAGTACTAACTTTTCGTATAATAATACAAACTTTTTAGTACAATAATTAAGAGTGGTTGTCGGCTGAATGGATGGGTTGTCGGCTGGATGGATTGGGTAGAATCTTTGCTGAGTAGGATTGGCCCACCATGCTTAATCCTGCATAATGTTCTGTAGGGTGTCCTTTTCGACTATGTCCTCGAGGTTTGCGTCAGCAACTCCATTATCTCCTCCGAGGTCTTTATTTTCCATGTTTTCTAGACTTTCATAAAAATCTTCTTTAGCTTTAGTCCCAGATTTTCCTAGCTGTAGTGAGGATAAGAATGCCAGTACTTTGGGGACTTTTTGTTCATTGACTTCAAATGCTCCGATATAGTCGTAGAGCATAATATTATCTTCAATCTTGATAGAATGTGCTCCAGATAGTGCTTTAGAATATGCTTCCTCGAAGAATTCTCGAGCTGCTTTTGTTGTTTCTTCTTCAAGGTCTAGAACTGGCAGATTCTCACAGGCTTTGGACTGGATATGATTAAAATTGTGGAGTTCCCATAACTGTACAGAAGGGAATACTTTAAGGTATTTCCTTTCTTCCCAGGTTCCCCAGATACGGAAGAAAAATGTCGACTGATACCTGGTTGTATATGCTTTAATGTTTTTGAGGCAAATTGAGGGTAGGTAGTCAGAGAATTCTTCAGGATGTGAAGCATTAACAAATAATTCATGGACCAACCCCAATTGTATAGCCTTAAAGCTCTTGGGAATTTCTTGGAAGCCTGTAATGATTCGGGGAGAATCATTTTTGTTGAAAATCTTCTCATGCTGCTGTAGAATGCTTATTATATCCGTTGCTTCTAATGTTTTGAAAAAGAGCTTTAACTTTGTGTCTGGAATCATGCTCTGCTGGTTCAGTCCTATCATCTTGTACACAGTTAGTTCTGCTTCTAACTGTCTGGTTTTCTCATTTTGGATTTTGCATAGTTCCAGCAATTTGTAGAATTCTGCGAGTGGATGATGGACTTGATCTGCTATCTCCATTTCAGAGACTGTGTTTCTTAAGAACTCCTGTTCTAAGGAAGGTCCTTGAAACCAGGTCATCTTTCTTTGTTCCAAATCCGAGCTCTGGGTGGCCAGAGTATAGTTACAAAGATTAGAAACCGCCATGGTTATAGCTTGTTTTTCTGTTTTTTCCTGCGTGTAGTGGGTAAGCATAGAAAGTACTAGCTGCTCTATTTGAGAGAGCCAATACTTAGAAGCATGAAAATCATTTGATTGTATCGAACGATAACAGCCATTTAATTTTTCATAGATAGTAGGGTTAGAGTTCTTGAGTTCTGTGTTATACCAATCTCTTACGACTGTTGCCGCTGTTGGCCTTTGAGTTCCCTGAGATCTTTTTTGTGAGACTGCATTGCTGTAGGATGCCGGTAGTGGTAGGACCGTCATTCCTGGTGGGGGAAAAGTCTTTGCCTCGTTAGAAGCTGATGTAGTGTTATTTCCAGTTGGCATGAAGGGTTTTATCTCTTTTGTCTTCTGGGTAGAGCTCTCTCCTTTTTCAGGAGTTTTTTTTAAGAGCATTGCCTCCTATTGTGGAAGCTTTCTTATTGTTTATCGTAGTCCACTTGGATTCGTCCATCATGGTCTTCAATTTCTTCAGTCTATCTTCGTCCATGTTCAGGACGGGTTAGGAGATCTGCAAGATAATTAGTATAACCAGGAATATATTTAACATCATATTGATAAATTTCTAGATATAAAGCTAGTCTGATTCTTCTAAGATTTTCTTCTGGGTTATTTATTGTTCTTTTTTTCAGAAATTGGGCTACTGCTTTGTTGTCAGTTTCTATAATAAAATTTCTATGAAGCAAATAAACTCTTAAACTTTTTGTTGCTTGTTTTATAGCTAATAATTCCTTGTCATAAGTAGAATAATGCTGTTGAGTTTTAGTAAATTTTCCTGATGTATACGCTACTATCTCCTTCTGTTTAGCTATTAATACTCCTGCCCAAAAATGTTCTGAAGCATCTGTTTGTAGAGTTAGAAGTTCACTATCTTTAGGAAAATAAAGTATGGTCTGATTAGTTACTAATTGCTTTATGTTTTCTATTTCTTTTTCTTCAGTAGTTGATAACTGGATAGCTATTTTATCTGTATTCCATTTTCTAGGTTGTTCTCCATTTTGAATTTTATAACTTTCTTGGATTGTTCTTAACTTTTCTTGTAAGTTTTGGACTAATTCTGATAAATGAGGGATAAATTTTCTGCCATAATTTAGTAATCCTAGAAAGCTTTGCAATTGCTTTAGAGTTGTAAAAGTTTTCGGGAATTCTTTTAGTTTGGTATAAATATGTTGTTGTAATTCCATTTGTCCTTCTTTTATATATTTTCCTAGAAATTCTACTTCTGTTTTCAACAGGCTTATCTTTTTTGGACTTAAGATTATTCCTTTTTCTAATAATATTTGAGCTATTTTTAATAAATGATGTTTGTGTTCTTCAAGTGTATTTGAAAAAACTAATATGTCATCAATATATACTACAACATAAGGTAAATGTCCAAATATTGAATTCATCCATTTCTGGAATATTTGAGGAGCATTTTTTAAACCAAATGGCATGACTAGCCATTCAAAATGTCCCTGAGGACAGCTAAAGGCCGTTAATTCTGTTGATTTTTGGTCTATTAATTTTATTTGCCAAAATCCTGATTTAGCATCGAATTTACTATAATATTTTGCTCCTTGTATTTGTTTTACTAAGTTTTCTGCTGATGGTATAAAATATCTATCAAATTTAGTATAACTGTTTAATTTTCTATAATTAATTACCATTCGGGCTTTTCCTCTTTTTTGTTCAGCATGATTCCTTACTAAAAAGGTTGGTGAAGAATGAGGACTTTTACTGGGTTGTATTAATTGTAATTCTAATAACTCATTTATTTGTTCAGCAAACTCTTTTTTATCGGCGGGTGATACCATTATACTATTGACTCGTACATTAGTAGTTTTAAATTGATCTAGTAATTCTATAGAGCAATATCTAGGGGATTTATCAAAATGTAGTAGAGGATTATTAGAGTATAAGGGTTGTAACATACTATGTATGATTTTCTGTATCAGAAGAGACGTTTACTGGATAAGTGTTGATTGGATGCGAATGCGAGGGTAGTTCGCAATGGGCAGAAAAAAGGGATTCACCACGCTGGGCTGGCGTAAAGGTAGGGGCCAAAGCCATGGGAAAATGAACACGTGGAATAGAATGATTATCAAAAACAAAATAGTGAGTATTGAATGGCGGATAATGACGAAGATTATTCATGCCTAGGAGGCAATCAATGTCAAAATCTTTGGGTAATAAGGCAAATTCAAAGCGATAATGATGTTCTTCGTTATGAATATCAGGTATAAATACAGACAATCGGATTTTATGTGTAATATGAACAGGTCGACCCATAAAATCTTGTAATTTTGCCTGTTTATCTAATGGAATCCAGAATTGTTTTGGAATAAAGGTATCTTGTATAAGACTGGTTTCGGCTCCTTAGTCAACTAAAGCATGAATTGTTAAATCAGGTTGTATTTCTGGTATTTTTATGGTTAAAGGAATATATATATGTAGTTGGGATTTTGTTTTAAGGTCCAACATTTGTTAATCTAGATGGAGAGGAAGGTATTTTTATAATATTTTGGTGTTGGTTTTGTAACCTTTTTTGGTGTTCTAATACTAATTGTGTTCTTCCTTTCATTGGTGTATTCTCTAAATTTAGTTCAGTTGTAGATGTTAAGGCTGAAGTACTAGCTCTACTTGGTTCTGGAAAGAACGGTGTTGTTCTATAGTCAGTAGTACTTAAGCTTCTTGGTATATTTGGTGTATGCGTTGTAGTAGAGATAGTATTTCCGGATGCTATAAAGGTTTCTATAGGGAGTTGTGTTTTTGGTTTAAGACTTTTTAAGAAAAATTGCATTTCATCATCAAACTTTAGATGCCTTATATCTACCAACCTTGGATGTATTATTTTTCCATTTCCAACTTCATATAATTTTATGAATTGTGTTGGTGTTACTGACCGAAAAGTAGAGGTTTCGTTTAAAGCTAAACAATGTTCCCATTGAATTCCTAGGATTTTTGATCCTGGTAGCATTTCTATACCTTTTAGATTTATTGATAATGTACATGCCCTTTCTATATTTTTATCATAAAGGCTTATACAAAAATCAGGGTGTATATTAACGCCAAATATTCTATGTGCTAGATTTGACTTTGCTCCTCCTAATATACTATTTAAGGGATTGTTTATTATTCTTTCGTCACAGCAAAGGATCATAATAGGAGTATCTATTCCTGATCGGAATAGACCTGTAATTTTTATTTGAATTAAACCTATATGTAGGTATTTTTTTCTTGGATACTTTTGTTTAAGTTTTTCTATTTGGGATGAGTTTAATATTTTTATAGATGTAAAATCTTCATCTCCCTTTAATTCAATATTACCTTGCATTCGCTCGAAAATATATGTGCTTTTATTTTTCCAGAGTGATTTAAATCTAGGTTGAGGTTTATATACCTCATTTTGTTTTGCATTTGGGATAGAAAGCTTTAGCTTTTCTAAATCTTCATCAGTAATTTCGTATTGTTCTCCTGAACTGTCGTCTATGGTTTCATTATTGGTTTCAGTAGGTTCAAATTCTGTTATTCTATTCATATATATCCTGTACTGTCAGGTAATCCAGCATTTAATGAATTATACTTCTTTTCTATCATAGTATCCCAAGGTATTGTCAATTTGGCAAAAAAAGCTTTTAGCCAGAATTGTTTCTTTTCTAAAGAATTTAGTTTAAATATATGACTTATATATTCATTTGTAAACTCTTCTAAATAGCAAATGTTACATAATTTTATTTTTAATAAAATGTTTTCATCTATGGCTTCTTCAAACAGGTCTTCTCCTGTTAGGTCTGTATATAATAATTTACAAATACTATGTATAGCTGTCTTCCTATCTGAATAAGTATCTAATGCAGCTATTTCAGCAGGATGTAGTTTTTCATATTGGGTAAGCCATCTCAAAGCTATACCTTGCCAATTTCCACAGGCTATTATTACGAATTCTCTATTTGATATAGATTTTGGTAATAGTAAGGCTGTTCCTATTAATCTTTGTTCCCAATTTACTATATAGTCTCGTAGTAATCTGCCAGGAACTCTATCTATATTGAATAACATATTAGCTTGGGGAGGAAGATATTTTTTTCCCTCTTTATAAATATACTCATCAATAAATGATTCTGCCATATCCCTATGATACATGGTTTCATCAGTACCCTCACTTATAGGTGGTTGTTGTGGAGTTGCTTGGATGGCTGAACCAGAAGATTCTCATCTTTCCATATTTATTTGTAAATAGTCCTCGCACGCTCAGCCTCAAAACCCCAGAGTGAGTCTTCTGTTCTCCCCTTGCTATGAGGATCGTATCTTGCGACGTAGACAGGTTCGTTTATCAACTTTCATAGGTCGTCTGGGGAAGCGAAAGTGAAGTTTGGTTAAGACGTTGAGTGTGACGTATTTCTACTAGTCTAAGCGAATAAGTGAATCTCATTCGCCACTTTCCCCCTTTCTGCTCCCAAATACCTACGGCTACATGGTTTTCCTCGAGCACGAATCAAATGACTTGTTGAACGGTTGTTCTACTGTACAGTGGGTGGGTTCCTAGAAGACCCCTCCAATGACCCGTCTTTCCGACAAAGGAGGTCTTTAAAGAATTGGTTGAAATTATGCTCGCTTGTGAACGGTGAGATAATTCCCCTGCTTCTTCGCTACTAAAATGGTGAATAGCCCTACTGGAGGAAATGAATGAAATTCTATCTACTTTAGTAGTAGTGAACTTGCATTCATTTCTGGAAGTCGATTTCGTTGCTTTTTTTTACTCAACCACATTTTCCTCATTTTATTTGCCTTACGACAAAAGGGAGGTTTGTGTGTGATTGTGAGTGATCCAGCAGGATAGGTCTTCTTACATACTGAACGGACACTCTAGATCTGATGCTGAGTCCCAGGGTTGGTTCAGTTCGGCCACCATGTGACTTGGCTTGCTAAGAGAGTGCAGCCATAGCAGTAGAGAGAAAAGGAGCAAAAATAGAGAATTGAGAAAGCAGCCCTATAGTTGTGTAGATCTGCAAAGCAGAATTCTCATATCAGAGATCGAAGAGAGATGATGAAAGACAAGACTCTGATGTAGATCGTCCAATGACGCGACGTCTTTTGGACAGAAAAGAGCTCGAAGAGATGAAGTTCATCGAAGAAGAGAAGAAGTCAGAAAGGAGGATAGGGAAGTGAGGGTGAGAAGAAGAGATGGTGACGACCTTGTTTACGGTGATGGGGATTGAGGGGGCTCCAGATATGCCTTCCTTCTGTCAAGGGGTACTGCCATATGGGAGGAGGGTGTTAAAAATACAACAACTCTTCAATGTCAGAGGAATAATACAATTGGTTAGGGATCAACTCGTCAGGAGGGTGACAGTGCTACAGGTATCGACGGGTGACGGTGTGGTTAGGACTGACGGAAATGTATCTGAGGTGGAGACAAGATAAGGTTAACCTCAGCTCGCCGGAGATGGTCCTCCACCACTACAAAAGTCGCTTCTGGAAAAAAGCATAATGCATTTTGTAAGCCTTGTAGAAACCATTGGAAGAACTCTAAGTCAGAACCTAATGTAATGAGGTTTTGCAAGATCTCTTGCAATGAAGATAAGATTTTTCTCCTCTTCATTGAAGAGGGAGAGGCGTATGATTTCCAATAGAGTAACCCTATGCGGGTCCGGCAAAATCAAAGGGCGTATCAAAATGAGATGTGAGATTACCATATAGATCTGGCAACACAGTTTCACATATAATCTCACAGTTCATGGGTATCGACGATATAAATCTGGACTGCCAAAATTTCTGACATCCGATAAGGTGTGAAAGTCAGGAGCCCCCTCTGGGGAAGCAACCTATTCATAGAGTGAACTATGATCGAGATATAGTATCTTGAATCTGTCTTATCATAAAGAAAAAAATTGAAAAAATATTGATTTTCGATTTCTTTTTCTTTCTAAGGGTAACTCAATCAATTGGGGGTGGGACCACTGGCATAATGCATGTTGGAACGTGGAAATTTGAGGTCTCATGAACGACGTTTTTTTTACAAACTTTCCGGTCAGGCCTATGGATGGATCCTTTTAGATCTACGGGCTAGCCGTGATCTACGAGTTGGCCATTCATATGAGCATAGGGAATCTATATTCGAGCGTTCGACGTCGGTCCCTGATAGGATAGGTGAGGAATCACTCGTCGATCTAATCTATTGGGGCCTACAACTTCGCCGAGCCGACAGGAATCCCTTTTCACTTTGCATTTTTCAAAAAAAGAGGACGACTGTTATTTAGAATTGAATTCGCTTTCCGTGGTGAACTAATCGTCCCATACCTTATGCCTATCTCATGTGTGTGGAACTAGGTCTTTTTCGGTTCCAGCAGGAATGAAGTAGGTAGGGCTGGGTGAGAAAGGGTCCCCTGTTGCCTCTCTGTGACGTGGGCCTTCGATTCCACCGTGGTCTGACGGTCTCTGAGGGGGGGAGAACTACCGACATAGACAAAGAAGGGGGATTTTCATATTCAGAGAGTAGGCGTGGAGAGCTTTTTGCAAGAAAACGCAAGTTAAGTTTGGGGGGAGGCGGGTGTTGACCCAACCTTATGAGTATTCAGACTATAACAGTTTCAATGAACAGTCACTCACTTTTGACAGTTATACGATTCCAGATAATGATCCAAAAATGGGTCAATTACGTTTATTACAAGTGGACAATAGAGTGGTTGTACCAGCCAAAACTTATTTACGTATGATTGTAACACCTGCTGATGTACCTCATAGTTAGGTTGTACCTTTTTAGGTGTCTAATGTGATGCTGTACCTAGTCGTTTAAATCAGACCTCCTTTTCGGTAAAACGAGGAGTTTACTAAGGTCAGTGCAGTGAGATTCGTGGAACTAATCATGCCTTTATGCGTGCGCCCGGATATATAGGCCGACTATTGAGCCCACTCTAGCTCAGCTGCACCACCCCACCCCGGGTCGGGGTGCAAGCCACCAGACGAAGCAAGCTATGACAGCGAGTTGCTGGAGCAGTTGGGAGCCGACGGAGCTAGGCAGTAGATAAGATAGAAGAAGGGGCCAGGCTCCCGGTAGAGCAGAGAAGACGGTTAGGGTAATGAACTTGAAACACATAGCCCGGGCGGCCGGGGAGTGAGTGGTTATTGGCAAATAGCGCCCTAGTTGATGGAATTCCTCTCTGCGGCTGGTACTCAAGGAACCACGAGGCACTCTATACAGAGCAAACGACGTCGTCAGGAATGAGACGCCCGTGCAAGGATCTCAATTCTCATTCCGAGGTCGAACCGACGGACCTATAAAAGTCGGGTCAATTGGGGGTGGGACCACTGGCATAATGCATGTTGGAACGTGGAAATTTGAGGTCTCATGAACGACGTTTTTTTTACAAACTTTCCGGTCAGGCCTATGGATGGATCCTTTTAGATCTACGGGCTAGCCGTGATCTACGAGTTGGCCATTCATATGAGCATAGGGAATCTATATTCGAGCGTTCGATGTCGGTCCCTGATAGGATAGGTGAGGAATCACTCGTCGATCTAATCTATTGGGGCCTACAACTTCGCCGAGCCGACAGGAATCCCTTTTCACTTTGCATTTTTCAAAAAAAGAGGACGACTGTTATTTAGAATTGAATTCGCTTTCCGTGGTGAACTAATCGTCCCATACCTTATGCCTATCTCATGTGTGTGGAACTAGGTCTTTTTCGGTTCCAGCAGGAATGAAGTAGGTAGGGCTGGGTGAGAAAGGGTCCCCTGTTGCCTCTCTGTGACGTGGGCCTTCGATTCCACCGTGGTCTGACGGTCTCTGAGGGGGGGAGAACTACCGACATAGACAAAGAAGGGGGATTTTCATATTCAGAGAGTAGGCGTGGAGAGCTTTTTGCAAGAAAACGCAAGTTAAGTTTGGGGGGAGGCGGGTGTTGACCCAACCTTATGAGTATTCAGACTATAACAGTTTCAATGAACAGTCACTCACTTTTGACAGTTATACGATTCCAGATAATGATCCAAAAATGGGTCAATTACGTTTATTACAAGTGGACAATAGAGTGGTTGTACCAGCCAAAACTTATTTACGTATGATTGTAACACCTGCTGATGTACCTCATAGTTAGGTTGTACCTTTTTAGGTGTCTAATGTGATGCTGTACCTAGTCGTTTAAATCAGACCTCCATTTCGGTAAAACGAGGAGTTTACTAAGGTCAGTGCAGTGAGATTCGTGGAACTAATCATGCCTTTATGCGTGCGCCCGGATATATAGGCCGACTATTGAGCCCACTCTAGCTCAGCTGCACCACCCCACCCCGGGTCGGGGTGCGAGCCACCAGACGAAGCAAGCTATGACAGCGAGTTGCTGGAGCAGTTGGGAGCCGACGGAGCTAGGCAGTAGATAAGATAGAAGAAGGGGCCAGGCTCCCGGTAGAGCAGAGGAGACGGTTAGGGTAATGAACTTGAAACACATAGCCCGGGCGGCCGGGGAGTGAGTGGTTATTGGCAAATAGCGCCCTAGTTGATGGAATTCCTCTCTGCGGCTGGTACTCAAGGAACCACGAGGCACTCTATACAGAGCAAACGACGTCGTCAGGAATGAGACGCCCGTGCAAGGACCTCAATTCTCATTCGGAGGTCGAACCGACGGACCTATAAAAGTCGGGTCAATTGGGGGTGGGACCACTGGCATAATGCATGTTGGAACGTGGAAATTTGAGGTCTCATGAACGACGTTTTTTTTACAAACTTTCCGGTCAGGCCTATGGATGGATCCTTTTAGATCTACGGGCTGGCTGTGATCTACGGGTTGGCCATTCATATGAGCATAGGGAATCTATATTCGAGCGTTCGACGTCGGTCCCTGATTGGATAGGTGAGGAATCACTCGTCGATCTAATCTATTGGGGCCTACAACTTCGCCGAGCCGACAGGAATCCCTTTTCACTTTGCATTTTTCAAAAAAAGAGGACGACTTTTATTTAGAATTGAATTCGCTTTCCGTGGTGAACTAATCGTCCCATACCTTATGCCTGTCTCATGTGTGGAACTAGGTCTTTTTCGGTTCCAGCAGGAATGAAGTAGGTAGGGCTGGGTGAGAAAGGGTCCACTGTTGCCTCTCTGTGATGTGGGCCTTCGATTCCACCGTGGTCTGACGATCTCTGAGGGGGGGAGAACTATCGAAATAGACGAAGAAGTGGGATTTTCATATTCAGAGAGTAGGCGTGTAGAGCTTTTTGCAAGAAAACGCAAGTTAAGTTTGGGGGGAGGCGGGCGTTGACCCAACCTTATGAGTATTCAGACTATAACAGTTCCAATGAACAGTCACTCACTTTTGACAGTTATACGATTCCAGATAATGATCCAAAAATGGGTCAATTACGTTTATTACAAGTGGACAATAGAGTGGTTGTACCAGCCAAAACTCATTTACGTATGATTGTAACACCTGCGGATGTACCTCATAGTTAGGTTGTACCTTTTCAGGTGTCAAATGTGATGCTGTACCTAGTCGTTTAAATCAGACCTCCATTTTGGTACAACGAGGAGTTTACTAAGGTCAGTGCAGTGAGATTCGTGGAACTAATCATGCCTTTATGCGTGCGCCCGGATATATAGGCCGACTATTGAGCCCACTCTAGCTCAGCTGCACCACCCCACCCCGGGTCGGGGTGCGAGCCACCAGACGAAGCAAGCTATTACAGCGAGCTGCTGGAGCAGTTGGGAGCCGACGGAGCTAGGCAGTAGATAAGATAGAAGAAGGGGCCAGGCTCCCGATAGAGCAGAGGAGACGGTTAGGGTAATGAACTTGAAACACAGAGCCCGGGCGGCCGGGGAGTGAGTGGTTATTGGCAAATAGCGCCCTAGTTGATGGCATTCCTCTCTGCGACTGGTACTCAAGGAACCACGAGGCACTCTATACAGAGCAAACGACGTCGTCAGGAATGAGACGCCCGTGCAAGGACCTCAATTCTCATTCGGAGGTCGAACCGACGGACCTATAAAAGTCGGGTCAATTGGGGGTGGGACCACTGGCATAATGCATGTTGGAACGTGGAAATTTGAGGTCTCATGAACGACGTTTTTTTACAAACTTTCCGGTCAGGCCTATGGATGGATCCTTTTAGATCTACGGGCTGGCCGTGATCTACGGGTTGGCCATTCATATGAGCATAGGGAATCTATATTCGAGCGTTCGACGTCGGTCCCTGATAGGATAGGTGAGGAATCACTCGTCGATCTAATCTATTGGGGCCTACAACTTCGCCGAGCCGACAGGAATCCCTTTTCACTTTGCATTTTTCAAAAAAAGAGGACGACTTTTATTTAGAATTGAATTCGCTTTCCGTGGTGAACTAATCGTCCCATACCTTATGCCTGTCTCATGTGTGTGGAACTAGGTCTTTTTCGGTTCCAGCAGGAATGAAGTAGGTAGGGCTGGGTGAGAAAGGGTCCCCTGTTGCCTCTCTGTGACGTGGGCCTTCGATTCCACCATGGTCTGACGATCTCTGAGGGGGGAAGAACTATCGAAATAGACGAAGAAGTGGGATTTTCATATTCAGAGAGTAGGCGTGTAGAGCTTTTTGCAAGAAAACGCAAGTTAAGTTTGGGGGGAGGCGGGCGTTGACCCAACCTTATGAGTATTCAGACTATAACAGTTCCAATGAACAGTCACTCACTTTTGACAGTTATACGATTCCAGATAATGATCAAAAAATGGGTCAATTACGTTTATTACAAGTGGACAATAGAGTGGTTGTACCAGCCAAAACTCATTTACGTATGATTGTAACACCTGCTGATGTACCTCATAGTTAGGTTGTACCTTTTCAGGTGTCAAATGTGATGCTGTACCTAGTCGTTTAAATCAGACCTCCATTTCGGTACAACGAGGAGTTTACTAAGGTCAGTGCAGTGAGATTCGTGGAACTAATCATGCCTTTGTGCGTGCGCCCGGATATATAGGCCGACTATTGAGCCCAATCTAGCTCAGCTGCACCACCCCACCCCGGGTCGGGGTGCGAGCCACCAGACGAAGCAAGCTATTACAGTGAGCTGCTGGAGCAGTTGGGAGCCGACGGAGCTAGGCAGTAGATAAGATAGAAGAAGGGGCCAGGCTCCCGATAGAGCAGAGGAGACGGTTAGGGTAGTGAACTTGAAACACAGAGCCCGAGCGGGCGGGGAGTGAGTGGTTATTGGCAAATAGCGCCCTAGTTGATGGCATTCCTCTCTGCGGCTGGCACTCAAGGAACCACGAGGCACTCTATACAGAGCAAACGACGTCGTCAGGAATGAGACGCCCGTGCAAGGACCTCAATTCTCATTAGGAGGTCGAACCGACGGACCTATAAAAGTCGTGTCAATTGGGGGTGGGACCACTGGCATAATGCATGTTGGAACGTGGAAATTTGAGGTCTCATGAACGACGTTTTTTTTACAAACTTTCCGGTCAGGCCTATGGATGGATCCATTTAGATCTACGGGCTGGCCGTGATCTACGGGTTGGACATTCATATGAGCATAGGGAATCTATATTCGAGCGTTCGACGTCGGTCCCTGATAGGATAGGTGAGGAATCACTCGTCGATCTAATCTATTGGGGCCTACAACTTCGTCGAGCCGACAGGAATCCCTTTTCACTTTGCATTTTTCAAAAAAAGAGGACGAATGTTATTTAGAATTGAATTCGCTTTCCGTGGTGAACTAATCGTCCCATACCTTATGCCTGTCTCATGTGTGTGGAACTAGGTCTTTTTCGGTTCCAGCAGGAATGAAGTAGGTAGGGCTGGGTGAGAAAGGGTCCCCTGTTGCCTCTCTGTGACGTGGGCCTTCGATTCCACCGTGGTCTGACGATCTCTGAGGGGGGGAGAACTACCGAAATTGACGAAGAAGGGGGATTTTCATATTCAGAGAGTAGGCGTGGAGAGCTTTGTGCAAGAAAACTCAAGTTAAGTTTGGGGGGAGGCGGGCGTTGACCCAACCTTATGAGTATTCAGACTATAACAGTTCCAATGAACAGTCACTCACTTTTGACAGTTATACGATTCCAGATAATTATCCAAAAATGGGTCAATTACGTTTATTACTAGTGGACAATAGAGTGGTTGTACCAGCCAAAACTCATTTACGTATGATTGTAACACCTGCTGATGTACCTCATAGTTTGGTTGTACCTTTTCAGGTGTCAAATATGATGCTGTACCTAGTCGTTTAAATCAGACCTCCATTTCGGTACAACGAGGAGTTTACTAAGGTCAGTGCAGTGAGATTCGTGGAACTAATCATGCCTTTATGCGTGCGCCCGGATATATAGGCCGACTATTGAGCCCACTCTAGCTCAGCTGCACCACCCCACCCCGGGTCGGGGTGCGAGCCACCAGACGAAGCAAGCTATTACAGCGAGCTGCTGGAGCAGTTGGGAGCCGACGGAGCTAGGCAGTAGATAAGATAAAAGAAGGGGCCAGGCTCCCGGTAGAGCAGAGGAGACGGTTAGGGTAATGAACTTGAAACACAGAGCCCGAGCGGGCGGGGAGTGAGTGGTTATTGGCAAATAGCGCTCTAGTTGATGGCATTCCTCTCTGCGGCTGGCACTCAAGGAACCACGAGGCACTCTATACAGAGCAAACGACGTCGTCAGGAATGAGACGCCCGTGCAAGGATCTCAATTCTCATTAGGAGGTCGAACCGACGGACCTATAAAAGTCGGGTCAATTAGGGGTGGGACCACTGGCATAATGCATGTTGGAACGTGGAAATTTGAGGTTTCATGAACGACGTTTTTTTTACAAACTTTCCGGTCAGGCCTATGGATGGATCCTTTTAGATCTACGGGCTGGCTGTGATCTACGGGTTGGCCATTCATATGAGCATAGGGAATCTATATTCGAGCGTTCGACGTCGGTCCCTGATAGGATAGGTGAGGAATCACTCGTCGATCTAATCTATTGGGGCCTACAACTTCGCCAAGCCGACAGGAATCCCTTTTCACTTTGCATTTTTCAAAAAAAGAGGACGACTGTTATTTAGAATTGAATTCGCTTTCCGTGGTGAACTAATCTTCCCATACCTTATGCCTGTCTCATGTGTGTGGAACTAGGTCTTTTTCGGTTCCAGCAGGAATGAAGTAGGTAGGGCTGGGTGAGAAAGGGTCCCCTGTTGCCTCTCTGTAACGTGGGCCTTCGTTTCCACCGTGGTCTGACGATCTCTGAGGTGGGGAGAACTACATAAATAGACAAAGAAGGGGGATTTTCATATTCAGAGAGTAGGCGTGCAGAGCTTTGTGCAAGAAAACGCAAGTTAAGTTTGGGGGGAGGCGGGCGTTGACCCAACTTTATGAGTATTCAGACTATAACAGTTCCAATGAACAGTCACTCACTTTTGACAGTTATACGATTCCAGATAATGATCCAAAAATGGGTCAATTACGTTTATTACAAGTGGACAATAAAGTGGTTGTTCCAGCCAAAACTCATTTACGTATGATTGTTACACCTGCTGATGTACCTCATAGTTAGGTTGTACCTTTTCAAGTGTCAAATGTGATGCTGTACCTATTCGTTTAAATCAGACCTCCATTTCGGTACAACGAGGAGTTTACTAAGGTCAGTGCAGTGAGATTCGTGGAACTAATCATGCCTTTATGCGTGCGCCCGGATATATAGGCCGACTATTGAGCCCACTCTAGCTCAGCTGCACCACCCCACCCCGGGTCGGGGTGCGAGCCACCAGACGAAGCAAGCTATTACAGCGAGCTGCTGGAGCAGTTGGGAGCCGACGGAGCTAGGCAGTAGATAAGATAGAAGAAGGGGCCAGGCTCCCGGTAGAGCAGAGGAGACGGTTAGGGTAATGAACTTGAAACACAGAGCCCGAGCGGCCGGGGAGTGAGTGGTTATTGGCAAATAGCGCCCTAGTTGATGACATTCCTCTCTACGGCTGGCACTCAAGGAACCACGAGGCACTCTATACAGAGCAAACGACGTCGTCAGGAATGAGACGCCCGTGCAAGGACCTCAATTCTCATTAGGAGGTCGAACCGACGGACCTATAAAAGTCGGGTCAATTGGGGGTGGGACCACTGGCATAATGCATGTTGGAACGTGGAAATTTGAGGTCTCATGAACGACGTTTTTTTTGCAAACTTTCCGGTCAGGCCTATGGATGGATCCTTTTAGATCTACGGGCTGGCCGTGATCTACGGGTTGGCCATTCATATGAGCATAGGGAATCTATATTCGAGCGTTCGACGTCGGTCCCTGATAGGATAGGTGAGGAATCACTCGTCGATCTAATCTGTTGGGTCTACAACTTCGCCGAGCCGACAGGAATCCCTTTTCACTTTGCATTTTTCAAAAAAAGAGGACGACTGTTATTTAGAATTGAATTCGCTTTCCGTGGTGAACTAATCGTCCCATACCTTATGCCTGTCTCATGTGTGTGGAACTAGGTCTTTTTCGGTTCCAGCAGGAATGAAGTAGGTAGGGCTGGGTGAGAAAGGGTCCCCTGTTGCCTCTCTGTGACGTGGGCCTTCGATTCCACCGTGGTCTGACGATCTCTGAGGGGGGGAGAACTACCGAAATAGACGAAGAAGGGGGATTTTCATATTCAGAGAGTAGGCGTGGAGAGCTTTGTGCAAGAAAACACAAGTTAAGTTTGGGGGGAGGCGGGCGTTGACCCAACCTTATGAGTATTCAGACTATAACAGTTCCAATGAACAGTCACTCACTTTTGACAGTTATACGATTCCAGATAATGATCCAAAAATGGGTCAATTACGTTTATTACAAGTGGACAATAGAGTGGTTGTACCAGCCAAAACTCATTTACGTATGATTGTAACACCTGCTGATGTACCTCATAGTTAGGTTGTACCTTTTCAGGTGTCAAATGTGATGCTGTACCTAGTCGTTTAAATCAGACCTCCATTTCGGTACAACGAGGAGTTTACTAAGGTCAGTGCAGTGAGATTCGTGGAACTAATCATGCCTTTATGCGTGCGCCCGGATATATAGGCCGACTATTGAGCCCACTCTAGCTCAGCTGCACCACCCCACCCCGGGTCGGGGTGCGACCCACCAGACGAAGCAAGCTATTACAGCGAGCTGCTGGAGCAGTTGGGAGCCGACGGAGCTAGGCAGTAGATAAGATAGAAGAAGGGGCCAGGCTCCCGGTAGAGCAGAGGAGACGGTTAGGGTAATGAACTTGAAACACAAAGCCCGAGCGGCCGGGGAGTGAGTGGTTATTGGCAAATAGCGCCCTAGTTGATGGCATTCCTCTCTGCGCCTGGCACTCAAGGAACCACGAGGCACTCTATACAGAGCAAACGACGTCGTCAGGAATGAGACGCCCGTGCAAGGACCTCAATTCTCATTAGGAGGTCGAACCGACGGACCTATAAAAGTCGGGTCAATTGGCGGTGGGACCACTGGCATAATGCATGTTGGAACGTGGAAATTTGAGGTCTCATGAACGACGTTTTTTTTACAAACTTTCCGGTCAGGCCTATGGATGGATCCTTTTAGATCTACGGGCTGGTCGTGATCTACGGGTTGGCCATTCATATGAGAATAGTGAATCTATATTCGAGCGTTCGACGTCGGTCCCTGATAGGATAGGTGAGGAATCACTCGTCGATCTAATCTGTTGGGGCCTACAACTTCGCCGAGCCGACAGGAATCCCTTTTCACTTTGCATTTTTAAAAAAAAGAGGACGACTGTTCTTTAGAATTGAATTCGCTTTCCGTGGTGAACTAATCGTCCCATACCTTATGCCTGTCTCATGTGTGTGGAACTAGGTCTTTTTCGGTTCCAGCAGGAATGAAGTAGGTAGGGCTGGGTGAGAAAGGGTCCCCTGTTGCCTCTCTGTGATGTGGGCCTTCGATTCCACCTTGGTCTGACGATCTCTGAGGGGGGGGAGAACTACCGAAATAGACGAAGAAGGGGGATTTTCATATTCAGAGAGTAGGCGTGGAGAGCTTTGTGCAAGAAAACACAAGTTAAGTTTGGGGGGAGGCGGGCGTTGACCCAACCTTATGAGTATTCAGACTATAACAGTTCCAATGAACAGTCACTCACTTTTGACAGTTATACGATTCCAGATAATGATCCAAAAATGGGTCAATTACGTTTATTACAAGTGGACAATAGAGTGGTTGTACCAGCCAAAACTCATTTACGTATGATTGTAACACCTGCTGATGTACCTCATAGTTAGGTTGTACCTTTTCAGGTGTCAAATGTGATGCTGTACCTAGTCGTTTAAATCAGACCTCCATTTCGGTACAACGAGGAGTTTACTAAGGTCAGTGCAGTGAGATTCGTGGAACTAATCATGCCTTTATGCGTGCGCCCGGATATATAGGCCGACTATTGAGCCCACTCTAGCTCAGCTGCACCACCCCACCCCGGGTCGGGGTGCGACCCACCAGACGAAGCAAGCTATTACAGCGAGCTGCTGGAGCAGTTGGGAGCCGACGGAGCTAGGCAGTAGATAAGATAGAAGAAGGGGCCAGGCTCCCGGTAGAGCAGAGGAGACGGTTAGGGTAATGAACTTGAAACACAGAGCCCGAGCGGGCGGGGAGTGAGTGGTTATTGGCAAATAGCGCCCTAGTTGATGGCATTCCTCTCTGCGGCTGGTACTCAAGGAACCACGAGGCACTCTATACAGAGCAAACGACGTCGTCAGGAATGAGACGCCCGTGCAAGGACCTCAATTCTCATTCGGAGGTCGAACCGACGGACCTATAAAAATCGGGTCAATTGGGGGTGGGACCACTGGCATAATGCATGTTGGAACGTGGAAATTTGAGGTCTCATGAACGACGTTTTTTTTACAAACTTTCCGGTCAGGCCTATGGATGGATCCTTTTAGATCTACGGGCTGGCCGTGATCTACGGGCTGGCCATTCATATGAGCATAGGGAATCTATATTCGAGCGTTCGACGTCGGTCCCTGATAGGATAGGTGAGGAATCACTCGTCGATCTAATCTATTGGGGCCTACAACTTCGCCGAGCCGACAGGAATCCCTTTTCACTTTGCATTTTTCAAAAAAAGAGGACGACTTTTATTTAGAATTGAATTCGCTTTCCGTGGTGAACTAATCGTCCCATACCTTATGCCTGTCTCATGTGTGTGGAACTAGGTCTTTTTCGGTTCCAGCAGGAATGAAGTAGGTAGGGCTGGGTGAGAAAGGGTCCCCTGTTGCCTCTCTGTGACGTGGGCCTTCGATTCCACCGTGGTCTGACGATCTCTGAGGGGGGGAGAACTATCGAAATAGACGAAGAAGTGGGATTTTCATATTCAGAGAGTAGGCGTGTAGAGCTTTTTGCAAGAAAACGCAAGTTAAGTTTGGGGGGAGGCGGGCGTTGACCCAACCTTATGAGTATTCAGACTATAAAAGTTCCAATGATCAGTCACTCACTTTTGACAGTTATTCGATTCCAGATAATGATCCAAAAATTGGTCAATTACGTTTATTACAAGTGGACAATAGAGTGGTTGTACCAGCCAAAACTCATTTACGTATGATTGTAACACCTACTGATGTATCTCATAGTTAGGTTGTACCTTTTCAGGTGTCAAATGTGATGCTGTACCTAGTCGTTTAAATCAGACCTCCATTTCGGTACAACGAGGAGTTTACTAAGGTCAGTGCAGTGAGATTCGTGGAACTAATCATGCCTTTATGCGTGCGCCCTGATATATAGGCCGACTATTGAGCCCACTCTAGCTCAGCTGCACCACCCCACCCCGGGTCGGGGTGCGAGCCACCAGACGAAGCAAGCTATTACAGTGAGCTGCTGGAGCAGTTGAGAGCCGACGGAGCTAGGCAGTAGATAAGATAGAAGAAGGGGCCAGGCTCCCGATAGAGCAGAGGAGACGGTTAGGCTAATGAACTTGAAACATAGAGCCCGAGCGGGCGGGGAGTGAGTGGTTTTTGGCAAATAGCGCCCTAGTTGATGGCATTCCTCTCTGCGGCTGGCACTCAAGGAACCACGAGGCACTCTATACAGAGCAAACGACGTCGTCAGGAATGAGACGCCCGTGCAAGGATCTCAATTCTCATTAGGAGGTCGAACCGACGGACCTATAAAAGTCGGGTCAATTAGGGGTGGGACCACTGGCATAATGCATGTTGGAACGTGGAAATTTGAGGTTTCATGAACGACGTTTTTTTTACAAACTTTCCGGTCAGGCCTATGGATGGATCCTTTTAGATCTACGGGCTGGCTGTGATCTACGGGTTGGCCATTCATATGAGCATAGGGAATCTATATTCGAGCGTTCGACATCGGTCCCTGATAGGATAGGTGAGGAATCACTCGTCGATCTAATCTATTGGGGCCTACAACTTCGCCAAGCCGACAGGAATCCCTTTTCACTTTGCATTTTTCAAAAAAAGAGGACGACTGTTATTTAGAATTGAATTCGCTTTCCGTGGTGAACTAATCTTCCCATACCTTATGCCTGTCTCATGTGTGTGGAACTAGGTCTTTTTCGGTTCCAGCAGGAATGAAGTAGGTAGGGCTGGGTGAGAAAGGGTCCCCTGTTGCCTCTCTGTAACGTGGGCCTTCGTTTCCACTGTGGTCTGACGATCTCTGAGGTGGGGAGAACTACATAAATAGACGAAGAAGGGGGATTTTCATATTCAGAGAGTAGGCGTGCAGAGCTTTGTGCAAGAAAACGCAAGTTAAGTTTGGGGGGAGGCGGGCGTTGACCCAACTTTATGAGTATTCAGACTATAACAGTTCCAATGAACAGTCACTCACTTTTGACAGTTATACGATTCCAGATAATGATCCAAAAATGGGTCAATTACGTTTATTACAAGTGGACAATAAAGTGGTTGTTCCAGCCAAAACTCATTTACGTATGATTGTTACACCTGCTGATGTACCTCATAGTTAGGTTGTACCTTTTCAAGTGTCAAATGTGATGCTGTACCTATTCGTTTAAATCAGACCTCCATTTCGGTACAACGAGGAGTTTACTAAGGTCAGTGCAGTGAGATTCGTGGAACTAATCATGCCTTTATGCGTGCGCCCGGATATATAGGCCGACTATTGAGCCCACTCTAGCTCAGCTGCACCACCCCACCCCGGGTCGGGGTGCGAGCCACCAGACGAAGCAAGCTATTACAGCGAGCTGCTGGAGCAGTTGGGAGCCGACGGAGCTAGGCAGTAGATAAGATAGAAGAAGGGGCCAGGCTCCCGGTAGAGCAGAGGAGACGGTTAGGGTAATGAACTTGAAACACAGAGCCCGAGCGGCCGGGGAGTGAGTGGTTATTGGCAAATAGCGCCCTAGTTGATGGCATTCCTCTCTACGGCTGGCACTCAAGGAACCACGAGGCACTCTATACAGAGCAAACGACGTCGTCAGGAATGAGACGCCCGTGCAAGGACCTCAATTCTCATTAGGAGGTCGAACCGACGGACCTATAAAAGTCGGGTCAATTGGGGGTGGGACCACTGGCATAATGCATGTTGGAACGTGGAAATTTGAGGTCTCATGAACGACGTTTTTTTTGCAAACTTTCCGGTCAGGCCTATGGATGGATCCTTTTAGATCTACGGGCTGGCCGTGATCTACGGGTTGGCCATTCATATGAGCATAGGGAATCTATATTCGAGCGTTCGACGTCGGTCCCTGATAGGATAGGTGAGGAATCACTCGTCGATCTAATCTGTTGGGTCTACAACTTCGCCGAGCCGACAGGAATCCCTTTTCACTTTGCATTTTTCAAAAAAAGAGGACGACTGTTATTTAGAATTGAATTCGCTTTCCGTGGTGAACTAATCGTCCCATACCTTATGCCTGTCTCATGTGTGTGGAACTAGGTCTTTTTCGGTTCCAGCAGGAATGAAGTAGGTAGGGCTGGGTGAGAAAGGGTCCCCTGTTGCCTCTCTGTGACGTGGGCCTTCGATTCCACCGTGGTCTGACGATCTCTGAGGGGGGGAGAACTACCGAAATAGACGAAGAAGGGGGATTTTCATATTCAGAGAGTAGGCGTGGAGAGCTTTGTGCAAGAAAACACAAGTTAAGTTTGGGGGGAGGCGGGCGTTGACCCAACCTTATGAGTATTCAGACTATAACAGTTCCAATGAACAGTCACTCACTTTTGACAGTTATACGATTCCAGATAATGATCCAAAAATGGGTCAATTACGTTTATTACAAGTGGACAATAGAGTGGTTGTACCAGCCAAAACTCATTTACGTATGATTGTAACACCTGCTGATGTACCTCATAGTTAGGTTGTACCTTTTCAGGTGTCAAATGTGATGCTGTACCTAGTCGTTTAAATCAGACCTCCATTTCGGTACAACGAGGAGTTTACTAAGGTCAGTGCAGTGAGATTCGTGGAACTAATCATGCCTTTATGCGTGCGCCCGGATATATAGGCCGACTATTGAGCCCACTCTAGCTCAGCTGCACCACCCCACCCCGGGTCGGGGTGCGACCCACCAGACGAAGCAAGCTATTACAGCGAGCTGCTGGAGCAGTTGGGAGCCGACGGAGCTAGGCAGTAGATAAGATAGAAGAAGGGGCCAGGCTCCCGGTAGAGCAGAGGAGACGGTTAGGGTAATGAACTTGAAACACAAAGTCCGAGCGGCCGGGGAGTGAGTGGTTATTGGCAAATAGCGCCCTAGTTGATGGCATTCCTCTCTGCGCCTGGCACTCAAGGAACCACGAGGCACTCTATACAGAGCAAACGACGTCGTCAGGAATGAGACGCCCGTGCAAGGACCTCAATTCTCATTAGGAGGTCGAACCGACGGACCTATAAAAGTCGGGTCAATTGGCGGTGGGACCACTGGCATAATGCATGTTGGAACGTGGAAATTTGAGGTCTCATGAACGACGTTTTTTTTACAAACTTTCCGGTCAGGCCTATGGATGGATCCTTTTAGATCTACGGGCTGGTCGTGATCTACGGGTTGGCCATTCATATGAGAATAGTGAATCTATATTCGAGCGTTCGACGTCGGTCCCTGATAGGATAGGTGAGGAATCACTCGTCGATCTAATCTGTTGGGGCCTACAACTTCGCCGAGCCGACAGGAATCCCTTTTCACTTTGCATTTTTAAAAAAAAGAGGACGACTGTTCTTTAGAATTGAATTCGCTTTCCGTGGTGAACTAATCGTCCCATACCTTATGCCTGTCTCATGTGTGTGGAACTAGGTCTTTTTCGGTTCCAGCAGGAATGAAGTAGGTAGGGCTGGGTGAGAAAGGGTCCCCTGTTGCCTCTCTGTGATGTGGGCCTTCGATTCCACCTTGGTCTGACGATCTCTGAGGGGGGGGAGAACTACCGAAATAGACGAAGAAGGGGGATTTTCATATTCAGAGAGTAGGCGTGGAGAGCTTTGTGCAAGAAAACACAAGTTAAGTTTGGGGGGAGGCGGGCGTTGACCCAACCTTATGAGTATTCAGACTATAACAGTTCCAATGAACAGTCACTCACTTTTGACAGTTATACGATTCCAGATAATGATCCAAAAATGGGTCAATTACGTTTATTACAAGTGGACAATAGAGTGGTTGTACCAGCCAAAACTCATTTACGTATGATTGTAACACCTGCTGATGTACCTCATAGTTAGGTTGTACCTTTTCAGGTGTCAAATGTGATGCTGTACCTAGTCGTTTAAATCAGACCTCCATTTCGGTACAACGAGGAGTTTACTAAGGTCAGTGCAGTGAGATTCGTGGAACTAATCATGCCTTTATGCGTGCGCCCGGATATATAGGCCGACTATTGAGCCCACTCTAGCTCAGCTGCACCACCCCACCCCGGGTCGGGGTGCGAGCCACCAGACGAAGCAAGCTATTACAGCGAGCTGCTGGAGCAGTTGGGAGCCGACGGAGCTAGGCAGTAGATAAGATAGAAGAAGGGGCCAGGCTCCCGGTAGAGCAGAGGAGACGGTTAGGGTAATGAACTTGAAACACAGAGCCCGAGCGGGCGGGGAGTGAGTGGTTATTGGCAAATAGCGCCCTAGTTGATGGCATTCCTCTCTGCGGCTGGCACTCAAGGAACCACGAGGCACTCTACACAGAGCAAACGACGTCGTCAGGAATGAGACGCCCGTGCAAGGACCTCAATTCTCATTAGGAGGTCGAACCGACGGACCTATAAAAGTCGGGTCAATTGGGGGTGGGACCACTGGCATAATGCATGTTGGAACGTGGAAATTTGAGGTCTCATGAACGACGTTTTTTTTACAAACTTTCCGGTCAGGCCTATGGATGGATCCTTTTAGATCTACGGGCTGGCCGTGATCTACGGGTTGGCCATTCATATGAGCATAGGGAATCTATATTCGAGCGTTCGACGTCGGTCCCTGATAGGATAGGTGAAGAATCACTCGTCGATCTAATCTATTGGGGCCTACAACTTCGTCGAGCCGACAGGAATCCCTTTTCACTTTGTATTTTTCAAAAAAAGAGGACGACTGTTATTTAGAATTGAATTCGCTTTCCGTGGTGAACTAATCGTCCCATACCTTATGCCTGTCTCATGTGTGTGGAACTAGGTCTTTTTCGGTTCCAGCAGGAATGAAGTAGGTGGGGCTGGGTGAGAAAGGGTCCCCTGTTGCCTCTCTGTGACGTGAGCCTTCGATTCCACCGTGGTCTGACGATCTCTGAGGGGGGAGAACTACCGAAATAGACGAAGAAGGGGGATTTTCATATTCAGAGAGTATGCGTGGAGAGCTTTGTGCAAGAAAATGCAAGTTAAGTTTGGGGGGAGGCGGGCGTTGACCCAACCTTATGAGTATTCAGACTATAACAGTTCCAATGAACAGTCACTCACTTTTGACAGTTATACGATTCCAGATAATGATCCAAAAATGGGTCAATTACGTTTATTACAAGTGGACAATAGAGTGGTTGTACCAGCCAAAACTCATTTACGTATGATTGTAACACCTGCTGATGTACCTCATAGTTAGGTTGTACCTTTTCATGTGTCAAATGTGATGCTGTACCTAGTCGTTTAAATCAGACCTCCATTTCGGTACAAGGAGGAGTTTACTAAGGTCAGTGCAGTGAGATTCGTGGAACTAATAATGCCTTTATGCGTGCGCCCGGATATATAGGCCGACTATTGAGCCCACTCTAGCTCAGCTGCACCACCCCACCCCGGGTCGGGGTGCGAGCCACCAGACAAAGCAAGCTATTACAGCGAGCTGCTGGAGCAGTTGGGAGCCGACGGAGCTAGGCAGTAGATAAGATAGAAGAAGGGGCCAGGCTCCCGGTAGAGCAGAGGAGACGGTTAGGGTAATGAACTTGAAACACAGAGCCCGAGCAGCCAGGGAGTGAGTGGTTATTGGCAAATAGCGCCCTAGTTGATGGCATTCCTCTCTGCGGCTGGCACTCAAGGAACCACGAGGCACTTTATACAGAGCAAACGACGACGTCAGGAATGAGACGCCCGTGCAAGGACCTCAATTCTCATTAGGAGGTTGAACCGACGGACCTATAAAAGTCGGGTCAACTGGGGGTGGGACCACTGGCATAATGCATGTTGGAACGTGGAAATTTGAGGTCTCATGAACGACGTTTTTTTTACAAACTTTCCGGTCAGGCCTATGGATGGATCCTTTTAGATCTACGGGCTGGCCGTGATCTACAGGTTGGCCATTCATATGAGCATAGGAAATCTATATTCGAGCGTTTGACGTCGGTCCCTGATAGGATAGGTAAGGAATCACTCATCGATCTAATCTATTGGGGCCTACAACTTCGCCGAGCCGACAGGAATCCCTTTTCACTTTGCATTTTTCAAAAAAAGAGGACGACTTTTATTTAGAATTGAATTCGCTTTCCGTGGTGAACTAATCGTCCCATACCTTATGCCTGTCTCATGTGTGTGGAACTAGGTCTTTTTCGGTTCCAGCAGGAATGAAGTAGGTAGGGCTGGGTGAGAAAGGGTCCCCTGTTGCCTATCTGTGACGTGGGCCTTCGATACCACCGTGGTCTGACGATCTCTGAGGGGGGGAGAACTACCAAAATAGACGAAGAAGGGGGATTTTCATATTTAGAGAGTAGGCGTGGAGAGCTTTGTGCAAGAAAACACAAGTTAAGTTTGGGGGGAGGCGGGCGTTGACCCAACCTTATGAGTATTCAGACTATAACAGTTCCAATGAACAGTCACTCACTTTTGACAGTTATACGATTCCAGATAATGATCCAAAAATGGGTCAATTACGTTTATTACAAGTGGACAATAGAGTGGTTGTACCAGCCAAAACTCATTTACGTATGATTGTAACACCTGCTGATGTACCTCATTGTTAGGTTGTACCTTTTCAGGTGTCAAATGTGATGCTATACCTAGTCGTTTAGATCAGACCTCCATTTCGGTACAACGAGGAGTTTACTAAGGTCAGTGCAGAGAGATTCGTGGAACTAATAATGCCTTTATGCGTGCGCCCGGATATATAGGCCGACTATTGAGCCCACTCTAGCTCAGCTGCACCACCCCACCCCGGGTCGGGGTGCGAGCCACCAGACGAAGCAAGCTATTACAACGAGCTACTGGAGCAGTTGGGTGCCGACGGAGCTAGGCTGTAGATAAGATAGAAGAAGGGGCCAGGCTCCCGGTAGAGCAGAGGAGACGGTTAGGGTAATGAACTTGAAACACAGAGCCCGAGCGACCGGGGAGTGAGTGGTTATTGGCAAATAGCGCCCTAGTTGATGGCATTCCTCTCTGCGGCTGGCACTCAAGGAACCACGAGACACTCTATGCAGAGCAAACGACGTCGTCAGGAATGAGACGCCCGTGCAAGGACCTCAATTCTCATTAGGAGGTCGAACCGACGGACCTATAAAAGTCGGGTCAATTGGGGGTGGGACCACTGGCATAATGCATGTTGGAACGTGGAAATTTGAGGTCTCATAAACGACGTTTTTTTTACAAACTTTCCGGTCAGGCCTATGGATGGATCCTTTTAGATCTACGGGCTGGCCGTGATCTACGGGTTGGCCATTCATATGAGCATAGGGAATCTATATTCGAGCGTTCGACGTCGGTCCCTGATAGGATAGGTGAGGAATCACTCGTCGATCTAATCTATTGGGGCCTACAACTTCGCCGAGCCGACAGGAATCCCTTTTCACTTTGCATTTTTCAAAAAAAGAGGACGACTTTTATTTAGAATTGAATTCGCTTTCCGTGGTGAACTAATCGTCCCATACCTTATGCCTGTCTCATGTGTGTGGAACTAGGTCTTTTTCGGTTCCAGCAGGAATGAAGTAGGTAGGGCTGGGTGAGAAAGGGTCCCCTGTTGCCTCTCTGTGACGTGGGCCTTCGATTCCACCGTGGTCTGACGATCTCTGAAAGGGGGAGAACTACCGAAATAGACGAAGAAGGGGGATTTTCATATTCAGAGAGTAGGCGTGGAGAGCTTTGTGCAAGAAAACGCAAGTTAAGTTTGGGGGGAGGCGGGCGTTGACCCAACCTTATGAGTATTCTGACTATAACAGTTCCAATGAACAGTCACTCACTTTTGACAGTTATACGATTCCAGATAATGATCCAAAAATGGATCATGTACGTTTATTACAAGTGGACAATAGAGTGGTTGTACCAGCCAAAACTCATTTACGTATGATTGTAACACCTGCTGATGTACCTCATAGTTAGGTTGTACCTTTTCAAGTGTCAAATGTGATGCTGTACCTAGTCGTTTAAATCAGACCTCCATTTCGGTACAACGAGGAGTTTACTAAGGTCAGTGCAGTGAGATTCTTGGAACTAATCATGCCTTTATGCGTGCGCCCGGATATATAGGCCGACTATTGAACCCACTCTAGCTCAGCTGCACCACCCCACCCCGGGTCGGGGTGCGAGCCACCAGACGAAGCAAGCTATTACAGCGAGCTGCTGGAGCAGTTGGGAGCCGACGGAGCTAGGCAGTAGATAAGATAGAAGAAAGGGCCAGGCTCCCGGTAGAGCAGAGGAGACGGTTAGGGTAATGAACTTGAAACACAGAGCCTGAGCGGCCCGGGAGTGAGTGGTTATTGGCAAATAGCGCCCTAGTTGATGGCATTCCTCTCTGCGGCTGGCACTCAAGGAACCACGAGGCACTCTATACAGAGCAAACGACGTCGTCAGGAATGAGACGCCCGTGCAAGGACCTCAATTCTCATTAGGAGGTCGAACCGACGGACCTATAAAAGTCGGGTCAATTGGGGGTGGGACCACTGGCATAATGCATGTTGGAACGTGGAAATTTGAGGTCTCATGAACGACGTTTTTTTTACAAACTTTCCGGTCAGGCCTATGGATGGATCCTTTTAGATCTACGGGCTGGCCGTGATCTACGGGTTGGCCATTCATATGAGCATAGGGAATCTATATTCGAGCGTTCGACGTCGGTCCCTGATAGGATAGGTGAGGAATCACTCGTCGATCTAATCTATTGGGGCCTACAACTTCGCCGAGCCGACAGGAATCCCTTTTCACTTTGCATTTTTCAAAAATAGAGGACGACTGTTATTTAGAATTGAATTCGCTTTCCGTGGTGAACTAATCATCCCATACCTTATGCCTGTCTCATGTGTGTGGAACTAGGTCTTTTTCGGTTCCAGCAGGAATGAAGTAGGTAGGGCTGGGTGAGAAAGGGTCCCCTGTTGCCTCTCTGTGACATGGGCCTTCGATTCCACCGTGGTCTGACGGTCTCTGAGGGGTGGAGAACTACCGAAATAGACGAAGAAGGGGGATTTTCATATTCAGAGAGTAGGCGTGGAGAGCTTTGTGCAAGAAAACGCAAGTTAAGTTTGGGGGGAGCCGGGCGTTGACCCAACCTTATGAGTATTCAGACTATAACAGTTCCAATGAACGTCACTCACTTTTGACAGTTATACGATTCCAGATAATGATCCAAAAATGAGTCAATTACGTTTATTACAAGTGGACAATATAGTGGTTGTACCAGCCAAAACTCATTTACGTATGATTGTAAAACCTGCTGATGTACCTCATAGTTAGGTTGTACCTTTTCAGGTGTCAAATGTGATGCTGTACCTAGTCGTTTAAATCAGACCTCCATTTCGGTACAATGAGGAGTTTACTGAGGTCAGTGCAGTGAGATTCATGGAACTAATCATGCCTTTATGCGTGCGCCCGGATATATAGGCCGACTATTGAGCCCACTGTAGCTCAGCTGCACCACCCCACCCCGGGTCGGGGTGTGAGCCACCAGACGAAGCAAGCTATTACAGCGAGCTGCTGGAGCAGTTGGGAACCGACGGAGCTAGGCAGTAGATAAGATAGAAGAAGGGGCCAGGCTCCCGGTAGAGCAGAGGAGACGGTTAGGGTAATGAACTTGAAACACAGAGCCCGAGCAGCCGGAGAGTGAGTGGTTATTGGCAAATAGCGCCCTAGTTGATGGCATTCCTCTCTGCGGCTGGCACTCAAGGAACCACGAGGCACTCTATACAGAGCAAACGACGTCGTCAGGAATGAGACGCCCGTGCAAGGACCTCAATTCTCATTAGGAGGTCGAACCGACGGACCTATAAAAGTCGGGTCAATTGGCGGTGGGACCACTGGCATAATGCATGTTGGAACGTGGAAATTTGAGGTCTCATGAACGACGTTTTTTTTACAAACTTTCCGGTCAGGCCTATGGATGGATCCTTTTAGATCTACGGGCTGGCCGTGATCTACGGGTTGGCCATTCATATGAGCATAGGGAATCTATATTCGAGCGTTCGACATCGGTCCCTGATAGGATATGTGAGGAATCACTCGTCGATCTAATCTATTGGGGCCTACAACTTCGCCGAGCCGACATGAATCCCTTTTCACTTTGCATTTTTCAAAAACAGAGGACGACTGTTATTTAGAATTGAATTCGCTTTCCGTGGTGAACTAATCGTCCCATACCTTATGCCTGTCTCATGTGTGTGGAACTAGGTCTTTTTCGGTTCCAGCAGGAATGAAGTAGGTAGGCTGGGTAAGAAAGGGTCCCCTGTTGCCTCTCTGTGACATGGGCCTTCGATTCCACTGTGGTCTGACGGTCTCTGGGGGGGGAGAACTACCGAAATAGACGAAGAAGGGGGATTTTCATATTCAGAGAGTAGGCGTGGAGAGCTTTTTGCAAGATAACGCAAGTTAAGTTTGGGGGGAGGCGGGCGTTGACCCAACCTTATGAGTATTCAGACTATAACAGTTCCAATGAACAGTCACTCACTTTTGACAGTTATACGATTCCAGATAATGATCCAAAAATGGGTCAATTATGTTTATTACAAGTGGACAATAGAGTGGTTGTACCAGCCAAAACTCATTTGCGTATGATTGTAACACCTGCTGATGTACCTCATAGTTAGGTTGTACCTTTTCAGGTGTCAAATGTGATGCTATACCTAGTCGTTTAAATCAGACCTCCATTTCGGTACAACGAGGAGTTTACTATGGTCAGTGCAGTGAGATTCGTGGAACTAATCATGCCTTTATGCGTGCGCCCGGATATATAGGCTGACTATTGAGCCCACTCTAGCTTAGCTGCACCACCCCACCCTGGGTC
Source organism: Dracaena cambodiana (assembly GCA_036321105.1). NCBI lineage: Eukaryota > Viridiplantae > Streptophyta > Magnoliopsida > Asparagales > Asparagaceae > Dracaena > Dracaena cambodiana. Next base: position 9,215,973 of record JAYEPQ010000019.1, on the reverse strand, counting down.
GGGGTGTGAGCCACCAGACGAAGCAAGCTATTACAGCGAGCTGCTGGAGCAGTTGGGAGCCGACGGAGCTAGGCAGTAGATAAGATAGAAGAAGGGGCCAGGCTCCCGGTAGGGCAGAGGAGACGGTTAGGGTAATGAACTTGAAACACAGAGCCCGGCGGCCGGGGAGTGAGTGGTTATTGGCAAATAGCGCCCTAGTTGATGGCATTCCTCGCTGCGGCTGGCACTCAAGGAACCACGAGGCACTCTATACAGAGCAAACGACGTCGTCAGGAATGAGACGCCCGTGCAAGGACCTCAATTCTCATGAGGAGGTCGAACCGACGGACCTATAAAAGTCGGGGCTACCCCGTCCCCATGGCAATACAACAATGTCCTGAGGGAGGAATTGAGAGGCCTTATAGTAACACGGACCTCTTTTCATTGTAGGTCTTGCGAAGGGGGCCAGTCCGACGATCGTACAATTACTTTAAAAAGACAACAGATGCTCTCTTAGTCCTGGCGCCACTCTATTTCAGACTTATTCTAACTTTTTCTAGCTCGTCCTTCCATAAGGGACTTCTGACATTCTTGCGATTCCCAGCCCAGTGCGAAGCGTGGGTATGTACATATTCTGACTCGCCGGTCATTATAGATAGGGAGGCATGGCGAGGCGAAGGGATTGGATTGGAACTATGATCAGATCAATGGGCAACTAAGGTGTACCTTTTCATGTTGTTGTTGTTGACGTTGACTTTTTGATGCTCATTTTTGAGTAGGCCAGGATTTTCGGAGCTGCTCCCAGCTCACACTATGGTGGCAGAGGTGCCGCTAGGAAGATCTAGGAGTGTGAGCAGTACGAGCTATAAGGATCTCATACTGTTTGGAGGGCAGGGGCATAGATGCCAAATCTGACCCCTATCTATTGTCGTTGAAGCTGTTCCTTTGAAAGATTATGGTTCTCAGTATCCAATCAATTAATCCTCCAAACAACCTAAACCGAGGAAGCTGAAGCGGAAATGAAATGGGAAATTGGGTGAGGAAAGGGAGAAGCTCGACGGAAGGCTTTGCTCGCTCAATTCGCTCGGAAGCTCGTTTAGTAGACAGCGAGTGGAGGGCGTAGCAATAGCGTCGTCATTGAAGTAGGGTTTTTCTAGAAAACGTCGTCACTATGCGAGCTCGTAAGTCAAGCACGGAATGAGCCTTGTCTACGGAGCTTTGCTTCATCGTCGTCGCTTGCTTCTGGCGAAGCTTGACGCGCATTGGCATTCTGGTATGGTAGGAAGACTCCTTTTGACGGCCATAGGAGTGATAGCAAAGCCAACGCCATCAAATCAAAAGGCGAGCAGCCCTTATAGCAATAGCAAACTAAATGGCCAACTTATAACCCTCTTTTTTCTTATTCTGTTTAGTCGCTACTGAACTACTGAAGTCCCAAAGTCGACCGTTCCATGAGACGTCCTTCACCCCAACCTGTGGCCTTCTCTTCTCGTTTTGTCTTTTCGTTTTACATCTAAGCGCAAGAAGTGCAAATAAGCGTACAGTTCGTAAGTAGGAAGTCGACGGTTCTGAAAGAAAGTAGGCTTATTTTCATTTTCTCCCACACTCGTCTAGGTAAGCACTCGTTCCCAGCTTTTAGTCTGCAAGCATCTAGTAAGTGTCTTGTTGTATAATGTGTACTTTTGCATTTATCATTCGACGCAGGCAGATCACATAATCATTCGTCGTTCTGTTAGTGAGTACTGAGACTATATTTAACGTTTCAAGGGCCGGGAGGTTTTGATTATGCGATCTGATACGCTTTCCCTGAGCTGTGTCGAGCTTGAACGAGAACATGATCCCAACCTCGAGGACCAAGCCAAAGAAAGAGACCTAGCTTTGAGACACGGTGTTCGTCGATCGGCTATTAAAGATAGATATCTATTTGCCAAATCCACTATGCTTGAGAACATCGCCTATTCCACCGTGCCTGGCTTACGGACTATGCCTGTGAACTAAGACATAAATAGATATTGGTTTTTAGACGGAGCATCGAGATCCAAGAACAAAGGACAGAGAGCCAACACATAGGGGAAAGGGGCATCGCGATTGAGTTGGGGAATCCACAGACATAGATGGCACGCTAGCAAAGAGATAGTGAATCTCTCCTCTTGATATAGAAACGATCTCGGAAGAGTCTTTTAGATGAAATGTGTCTGACGAGTAGGACTTTTCGAGTGACGACGATCTCGAGGCAAGGGGAAGTGGATGTACAGGGGGAAATAGAATCCACAACAAAAGTGAAAAGGCGATATGACAAGCCATTGAGATATTGAATAGGGAAAGAGAAGCCAATAAAAGACATTAATCCTACCACTTTTCCATAAGTGTGTCAACCCAAAACAGATGTGCAGGCAAGTCTATCATCACGAGAGACCGAGACTGAAATTGGGGTAAGCCAATGGGATACCAAAGGGATAAGGCAACCCGATAGAGAGATGCCGTTCTTTTGTGCCCTCTCTTCGAGCTCCTGTGACTCGAGTCACAGAACTTAAGTGAAATTACAGCATACAAGTCGATCAAACCTAAAGACGACGATGTTGACGATACGAGCGTCGAAGTGTCCATAAGCGTCGAAGCATATAGGGGTAGTGAGTCAGAAGCTCCACAAAACGAGAGATTAGTCTGCAGTGTGGATCTTCTAACTTGACTAAGAAAAAATATACTCTGAAAAATAAGAGAAATGACGAGTGTTTGATCTACGGAGAATGGCATAAGAACAGTCACCCTACTTTCATTTGCTCCGCAAGACGCATTTTTGAGATATAGTGATCCACACTCTCTCTTTCGGGGGGGCGTCGGGCGTCGGTGACCTAGACTCTGTCTACCAAACCAATATCGATATATTTCTGTTGGGAGCTGCTGTACGTCGTTATGCACATCGGGAAATCCCATCTGAGTTGAAATCCAGGCAGCATAGCCCCATCACTTGCCACGTAAGTCAAGACAGTTTGAAAGGTCAGAAACAGCAAGCTCTCGACGTAGCAACCTGAGAGGCTTTTTCACAATCGTCGGAGGGAATGAAGGACTGGTTTATCTTCAATCCTTCCCGGGATCAACCAAACCTGTCGGTGCACCGAGTTTCCCAATATTGTTGCCTCACTTTTTTCCGACAACGTCTATCCAACAATTCCCGCTATGGTTTAGATCTTCCTCACTTCGGAAAGAGAAAGATCATCCGAGTATACGAAATTTACCCCTGTATGTTCTCAGTACCTCATTCATCAGTCGCATAGACGGTACTAGGTGCGTGCATGGGTGAGACTGAACGGCATCACGAGCCACTCATACAGGCCCTCTGTCTGCAAGACGCATTTTTGAGATACAGTGATTTACACTCTCTCTTTCGGGGAGGCGTCGGGCGTCGGTGACGTAGACTCTGTCTACCAAACCAATATCAATATATTTCTGTTGGGAGCTGCAGTACGTCGTTATGCACATCCGAAAATCCCATCTGCGTTGAAATCCCAGCGGCACAGCCCCATCGCTTGTCACGTAAGTCAAGACAGTTTGAAAGGTCAGAAATAGCAAGCTCTCGACGTAGCAACCTGAGAGGCTTTTTCACAATCGTCGGAGGAAATGAAGGACTGGTTTATCTTCAATCCTTTCCGGGATCAACCAAACCTGTCGGTGTACCGAGTTCCCCAATATTGTTGCCTCACCTTTTTTCGACAACGTCTATCCAACAATTCCCGCTATGGTTTAGGTCTTCCTCACTTCGGAAAGAGAAAGATCATCCGAGTATACGAAATTTACCCCTGTATGTTCTCAGTACCTCATTCATCAGTCGCGTAGACGGTACTAGGTGCGTGCATGGGTGAGACTGAACGGCATCAAGAGCCACTCATACAGGCCCTCTGTCTGTGCTGAACAGCATCTTCCATTTGTCTCCCCACCTGAAAAATACCATGGTTGTATCCACTTATCAAATCCACCATCTGAGAACGTGCGCCTACACCCACTCAGAACGTCGAGCATAGGGTCAAATTAATATAGTTCAACGCTCTACTCTTATTGCAGCCGCTCCCATCCTTCTTTGGTGTTAAAACTGCTGGAGCAGAGCAAGGGCATCTTATATGACCCCTCATCTCGTAAACCGTCATACTTGTTTACGAATCTCATCTCCACTTTTTCATCTAGGGGGCTCCACCAGATACATCTGGCGGCCATCACACGCACGCTCCTGAAAAAAAATGTTGATGTACAACCTTCCTCACTGGTTGTAATCGACGTTGGGAATGGAGCAGGCATCACAATCGTCGGAATTAATCCAGCAACTTTGTCTACCCCCCTTTTTTTAGAGTATTCAAATGCCTCCTCGAGACCTCCTTCGCTACAAAAACATAGCACTCCTTCGCCTCTTCTACGATATCCATGAACTAAAGAAAATAAGTACGCGTGCGGGAGCGGCGCACTTCGCTTCTTCGACGCCTCCGTTTTGTAGAGTAATTGACGGTCCTTCCCCTTTGGGCCGGTTGTGGGCAAGGAGGGATTCGAACCCCCGACACCGTGGTTCGTAGCCACGTGCTCTAATCTTCTAAGCTACAGGCCCCACCTCGTCTCCACTGGATCTATTCTCGGGAGTACCCTAAAAAAGGAACCTCTCCTCAGCCATTTTGTTTCGTTTCGGATTAATAAGATGTGAAAGCGCGTCTCTTTCTATAAGAACAGTGCGTTCCAAGGTGTGAGTGGTGAGAGAATATATGTTATAATTCTAATTGGGGTTTTGAATAAGACGACCTTTGCATTTTTTATCTCTTTTTTATATTTTAAAAGTAAACTAAGAGGTGTTAAGTTTTTTATCACTCTGGCATAAAAAAATGAGCATGAGAACTCCATTGTGACGACGATGCTGACGATACGAGCGTCGAAGTGTCCATAAGCGTAGTAGCATATAGGGGTAGTGAGTCGGAAGCTCCAAAAAATGAGAGATTAATCTGCAGTGTGGATCTTCTAACTTGACTAAGAAAAGATATACTCTGAAAAATAAGAGAAATGACGAGCATTTGATCTACGGAGAATGGCATAAGAACAGCCCCCCTACTTTCATTTGCTCCGCAAGACACATTTTTGAGATATAGTGATCCACACTCTCTCTTTCGGGGGGGCGTCGGGCGTCGGTGACCTAGACTCTGTCTACCAAACCAATATCGATATATTTCTGTTGGGAGCTGAGGTACGTCGTTATGCACATCGGGAAATCCGATCTGAGTTGAAATCCCGGCGGCATAGCCCCATCGCTTGCCACGTAAGTCAAGACAATTTGAAAGGTCAGAAACAGCAAGCTCTCGACGTAGCAACCTGAGAGGCTTTTTCACAATCGTCGGAGGGAATGAAGGACTGGTTTATCTTCAATCCTTCCCGGGATCAACCAAACCTGTCGGTGTACCGAGTTCCCCAATATTGTTGCCTCACTTTTTTCCGACAACGTCTATCCAACAATTCCCGTTATGGTTTAGGTCTTCCTCACTTCGGAAAGAGAAAGATCATCCGAGTATACGAAATTTACCCCTGTATGTTCTCAGTACCTCATTCATCAGTCGCATAGACGGTACTAGGTGCGTGCATGGGTGAGACTGAACGGCATCACGAGCCACTCATACAGGCCCTCTGTCTGCAAGACGCATTTTTGAGATATAGTGATCCACACTCTCTCTTTCGGGGGGGCGTCGGGCGTCGGTGACCTAGACTCTGTCTACCAAACCAATATCGATATATTTCTGTTGGGAGCTGCAGTACGTCGTTATGCACATCGGGAAATCCCATCTGAGTTGAAATCCCAGCGGCACAGCCCCATCGCTTGCCACGTAAGTCAAGACAGTTTGAAAGGTCTGAAACAACAAGCTCTCGACGTAGCAACCTGAGAGGCTTTTTCACAATCGTCGGAGGGAATGAAGGACTGGTTTATCTTCAATCCTTTCCGGGATCAACCAAACCTGTCGGTGTACCGAGTTCCCCAATATTGTTGCCTCACCTTTTTCCGACAACGTCTATCCAACAATTCCCGCTATGGTTTAGGTCTTCCTCACTTCGGAAAAAGAAAGATCATCCGAGTATACGAAATTTACCCCTGTATGTTCTCAATACCTCATTCATCAGTCGCATAGACGGTACTAGGTGCGTGCATGGGTGAGACTGAACGGCATCACGAGCCACTCATATAGGCCATCTGTCTGTGTTGAACAGCATCTTCCATTTGTCTCCCCACCTGAAAAATACCATGGTTGTATCCACTTATCAAATCCACCATCTGAGAACGTGTGCCTACACCCACTCAGAACGTCGAGCATAGGGTCAAATCAATATAGTTCAACGCTCTACTCTTATTGCAGCCGCTCCCATCCTTCTTTGGTGTGAAAACTGCTGGAGCAGAGCAAGGGCATCATATATGACCTGTCATCTCGTAAACCGTCATACTTGTTTACGAATCTCATCTCCACTTTTTCATCTAGGGGGCTCCACCAGATACATCTGGCGGCCATCACGCGCATGCTCCTGAAAAAAAATGTTGATGTACAACCTTCCTCACTGGTTGTAATCGATGTTGGGAATGGAGCAGGCATCACAATCGTCGGAATTAATCCAGCAACTTTGTCTACCCCCCTTTTTTTAGAGTATTCAAATGCCTCCTCGAGACCTCCTTCGCTACTAAAACATAGCACTCCTTCGCCTCTGCTACGATATCCATGAACTAAAGAAAATAAGTACGCGTGCGGGAGCGGCGGACTTCGCTTCTTCGACGCCTCCATTTTCTAGAGTAATTGACGGTCCTTCCCCTTTGGGCCGGTTGTGGGCAAGGAGGGATTCGAACCTCCGACACCGTGGTTCGTAGCCACGTGCTCTAATCCTCTAAGCTACAGGCCCCACCCCGTCTCCACTGGATCTATTCCCGGGAGTACCCTAAAAAAGGAACCTCTCCTCAGCCATTTTGTTTCGTTTCGGATTAATAAGATTTGAAAGCGCATCTCTCTCTATAAGAACAGTGCGTTCAAAGGTGTGAGGGGTGAGAGAAGATATGTTATAATTCTAATTGGGGTTTTGAATAAGACGAACTTTGCATTTTTTATTTCTCTTTTTTATATTTTAAAAGTAAACTAAGAGGTGTTAAGTTTTTTATCAAATCCCCCTTCTTCGTCTATTTCGGTAGTTCTCCCCCCCTCAGAGATCGTCAGACCACGGTGGAATCGAAAGCCCACGTCACAGAGAGGCAACAGGGGACCCTTTCTCACCCAGCCCTACCTACTTCATTCCTGCTGGAACCGAAAAAGACCTAGTTCCACACACATGAGACAGGCATAAGGTATGGGACGATTAGTTCACCACGGAAAGCGAATTCAATTCTAAATAACAGTCGTCCTCTTTTTTTGAAAAATGCAAAGTGAAAAGAGATTCCTGTCGGCTCGGCAAAGTTGTAGGCCCCAATAGATTAGATCGACGAGTGATTCCTCACCTATCCTATCAGGGACCGACGTCGAACGCTCGAATATAGATTCCCTATGCTCATATGAATGGCCAACCCGTAGATCACGGCCAGCCCGTAGATCTAAATGGATCCATCCATAGGCCTGACCGGAAAGTTTGTAAAAAAAAACGTCGTTCATGAGACCTCAAATTTCCACGTTCCAACATGCATTATGCCAATGGTCCCACCCCCAATTGACCCGACTTTTATAGGTCCGTCGGTTCGACCTCCTAATGAGAATTGAGGTCCTTGCACGGGCGTCTCATTCCTGACGACGTCGTTTGCTCTGTATAGAGTGCCTCGTGGTTCCTTGAGTGCCAGCCGCAGAGAGGAATGCCATCAACTAGGGCGCTATTTGCCAATAACCACTCACTCCCCGGCCGCTCGGGCTCTGTGTTTCAAGTTCATTACCCTAACCGTCTCCTCTGCTCTACCGGGAGCCTGGCCCCTTCTTCTATCTTATCTACTGCCTAGCTCCGTCGGCTCCCAACTGCTCCAGCAGCTCGCTGTAATAGCTTGCTTCGTCTGGTGGCTCGCACCCCGACCCGGGGTGGGGTGGTGCAGCTGAGCTAGAGTGGGCTCAATAGGCGGCCTATATATCCGGGCGCACGCAAAAAGGCATGATTAGTTCCACGAATCTCACTGCATTGACCTTAGTAAACTCCTCGTCGTACCGAAATGGAGGTCTGATTTAAACGACTGGGTACAACATCACATTTGACACCTGAAAAGGTACAACCTAACTATGAGGTACATCAGTAGGTGTTACAATCATACGTAAATGAGTTTTGGCTGGTACAACCACTCTATTGTCCACTTGTAATAAACGTAATTGACCCATTTTTGGATCATTATATGGAATCGTATAACTGTCAAAAGTGAGTGACTGTTCATTGGAACTGTTATAGTCTGAATACTCATAAGGTTGGGTCAACGCCCGCCTCCCCCCAATCTATACAGAGTAAACGACGTCATCAGGAATGAGACGCCCGTGCAAGGACCTCAATTCTCATTAGGAGGTCGAACCGACGGACCTATAAAAGTCGGGTCAATTGGGGGTGGGACCTCTGGCATAATGCATGTTGGAACGTGGAAATTTGAGGTCTCATGAACGACGTTTTTTTTACAAACTTTCCGGTCAGGCCTATGGATGGATCCTTTTAGATCTACGGGCTGGCCGTGATCTACGGGTTGGCCATTCATATGAGCATAGGGAATCTATATTCGAGCGTTCGACGTCGGTCCCTTATAGGATAGGTGAGGAATCACTCGTCGATCTAATCTATTGGGGCCTACAACTTCGCCGAGCCGACAGGAATCCCTTTTCACTTTGCATTTTTCAAAAAAAGAGGACGACTGTTATTTAGAATTGAATTCGCTTTCTGTGGTGAACTAATCGTCCCATACCTTATGCCTGTCTCATGTGTGTGGAACTAGGTCTTTTTCGGTTCCAGCAGGAATGAAGTAGGTAGGGCTGGGTGAGAAAGGGTCCCCTGTTGCCTCTCTGTGACGTGGGCCTTCGATTCCACCGTGGTCTGACGATCTCTGAGGGGGGGAGAACTACCGAAATAGACGAAGAAGGGGGATTTTCATATTCAGAGAGTAGGCGTGGAGAGCTTTGTGCAAGAAAACACAAGTTAAGTTTGGGGGGAGGCGGTCGTTGACCCAACCTTATGAGTATTCAGACTATAACAGTTCCAATGAACAATCACTCACTTTTGACAGTTATACGATTCCATATAATGATCCAAAAATGGATCAATTACGTTTATTACAAGTGGACAATAGAGTGATTGTACCAGCCAAAACTCATTTACATATGATTGTAACACCTGCTGATGTACCTCATAGTTAGGTTGTACCTTTTCAGGTGTCAAATGTGATGTTGTACCCAGTCGTTTAAATCAGACCTCCATTTCGGTACAACGAGGAGTTTACTAAGGTCAGTGCAGTGAGATTCGTGGAACTAATCATGCCTTTATGCGTGCGCCCGGATATATAGGCCGACTATTGAGCCCACTCTAGCTCAGCTGCACCACCCCACCCCGGGTCGGGGTGCGAGCCACCAGACGAAGCAAGCTATTACAGCGAGCTGCTGGAGCAGTTGGGAGCCGACGGAGCTAGGCAGTAGATAAGATAGAAGAAGGGGCCAAGCTCCCGGTAGAGCAGAAGAGACGGTTAGGGTAATGAACTTGAAACACAGAGCCCGAGCGGCCGGGGAGTGAGTGGTTATTGGCAAATAGCGCCCTAGTTGATGGCATTCCTCTCTGCGGCTGGCACTCAAGGAACCACGAGGCACTCTATACAGAACAAACGACGTCGTCAGGAATGAGACGCCCGTGCAAAGACCTCAATTCTCATTAGGAGGTCGAACCGACGGACCTATAAAAGTCGGGTCAATTGGGGTGGGACCACTGGCATAATGCATGTTGGAACGTGGAAATTTGAGGTCTCATGAACGACGTTTTTTTTACAAACTTTCCGGTCAGGCCTATGGATGGATCCTTTTAGATCTACGGGCTGGCCGTGATCTACGGGTTGGCCATTCATATGAGCATAGGGAATCTATATTCGAGCGTTCGACGTCGATCCCTTATAGGATAGGTGAGGAATCACTCGTCGATCTAATCTATTGGGGCCTACAACTTCGCCGAGCCGACAGGAATCCCTTTTCACTTTGCATTTTTCAAAAACAAAGGACGACTGTTATTTAGAATTGAATTCGCTTTCCGTGGTGAACTAATCGTCCCATACCTTATGCCTGTCTCATGTGTGTGGAACTAGGTCTTTTTCGGTTCCAGCAGGAATGAAGTAGGTAGGGCTGGGTGAGAAAGGGTCCCCTGTTGCCTCTCTGTGACATGGGCCTTCGATTCCACCGTGGTCTGACGGTCTCTGAGGGGGGAGAACTACCAAAATAGACGAAGAAGGGGGATTTTCATATTCAGAGAGTAGGCGTGGAGAGCTTTTTGCAAGATGACGCAAGTTAAGTTTGGGGGGAGGCGGGCGTTGACCCAACCTTATGAGTATTCAGACTATAACAATTCCAATGAACAGTCACTCACTTTTGACAGTTATACGATTCCAGATAATGATCCAAAAATGGGAAATTACGTTTATTACAAGTGGACAATAGAGTGGTTGTACCTGCCAAAACTCATTTACGTATGATTGTAACACCTGCTGATGTACCTCATAGTTAGGTTGCACCTTTTCAGGTGTCAAATGTGATGCTGTACCTAGTCGTTTAAATCAGACCTCCATTTCGGTACAACGAGGAGTTTACTAAAGTCAGTGCAGTGAGATTCGTGGAACTAATCATGCCTTTATGCGTGCGCCCGGATATATAGGCCGACTATTGAGCCCACTCTAGCTCAGCTGCACCACCCCACCCCGGGTCGGGGTACGAGCCACCAGACGAAGCAAGCTATTACAGCGAGCTGCTGGAGCAGTTGGGAGCCGACGGAGCTAGGCAGTAGATAAGATAGAAGAAGGGGCCAGGCTCCCGGTAGAGCAGAGGAGACGGTTAGGGTAATGAACTTGAAACACAGAGCCCGAGCGGCCGTGGAGTGAGTGGTTATTGGCAAATAGCGCCCTAGTTGATGGCATTCTTCTCTGCGGCTGGCACTCAAGGAACCACGAGGCACTCTATACAGAGCAAACGACATCGTCAGGAATGAGACGCCCGTGCAAGGACCTCAATTCTCATTAGGAGGTCGAACCGACGGACCTATAAAAGTCGGGGCTACCCCGTCCCCATGGCAATACAACAATGTCCTGAGGGAGGAATTGAGAGGCCTTATAGTAACACGGCCCTCTTTTCATTGTAGGTCATGCGAAGGGGGCCAGTTCGACGATCGTACAATTACTTTAAAAAGACAACAGATGCTCTCCTAGTCCTGGCGCCACTCTATTTCAGACTTATTCTAACTTTTTCTAGCTCGTCCTTCCATAAGGGACTTCTGACATTCTTACGATTCTCAGCCCAGTGCGAAGCGTGGGTATGTACATATTCTGACTCGCCGGTCATTATAGATAGGGAGGCATGGCGAGGCGAAGGGATTGGATTGGAACTATGATCAGATCAATGGGCAACTAAGGTGTACCTTTTCATGTTGTTGTTGTTGACGTTGACTTTTGACGCTCATTTTTGAGTAGGCCAGGATTTTCGGAGCTGCTCCCAGCTCACACTATGGTGGCGGAGGTGCCGCTAGGAAGATCTAGGAGTGTGAGCAGTACGAGCTATAAGGATCTCATACTGTTTGGAGGGCAGGGGCATAGATGCCAAATCTGACCCCTATCTATTGTCGTTGAAGCTGTTCCTTTGAAAGATTATGGTTCTCAGTATCCAATCAATTAATCCTCCAAACAACCTAAACCGAGGAAGCTGAAGCGGAAATGAAATGGGAAATTGGGTGAGGAAAGGGAGAAGCTCGACAGAAGGCTTTGCTCGCTCAATTCGCTCGGAAGCTCATTTAGTAGACAGCGAGTGGAGGGCGTAGCAATAGCGTCGTCATTGAAGTAGGGTTTTTCTAGAAAACGTCGTCACTATGCGAGCTCGTAAGTCAAGCACGGAATGAGCCTTGTCTACAGAGCTTTGCTTCCTCGTCGTCGCTTGCTTCCGGCGAAGCTTGACCCGCATTGGCATTCTGGTATGGTAGGAAAACTCCTTTTGACGGCCATAGGAGTGATAGCAAAGCCAACGCCATCAAATCAAAAGGCGAGCAGTCCTTATAGCAATAGCAAACTAAATGGCCAACTTATAGCCCTCTTTTTTCTTATTCTGTTTAGTCGCTACTGAACTACTGAAGTCCCAAAGTCGACCGTTCCATGAGACGTCCTTCACCCCAACCTGTGGCCTTCTCTTCTCGTTTTGTCTTTTCGTTTTACATCTAAGCGCAAGAAGTGCAAATAAGCGTACAGTTCGTAAGTAGGAAGTCGACGGTTCTGAAAGAAAGTAGGCTTATTTTCATTTTCTCCCACACTCGTCTAGGTAAGCACTCGTTCCCAGCTTTCAGTCTGCAAGCATCTAGTAAGTGTCTTGTTGTATAATGTGTACTTTTGCATTTATCATTCGACGCAGGCGGATCACATAATCATTCGTCGTTCTGTTAGTGAGTACCGAGACTATATTTAACGTTTCAAGGGCCGGGAGGTTTTGATTATGCGATCTGATACGCTTTCCCTGAGCTGTGTCGAGCTTGAACGAGAACATGATCCCAACCTCGAGGACCAAGCCAAAGAAAGAGACCTAGCTTTGAGACACGGTGTTCGTCGATCGGCTATTAAAGATAGATATTTATTTGCCGAATCCACTATGCTTGAGAACATCGCCTATTCCACCATGCCTGGCTTACGGACTATGCCTGTGAACTAAGACATAAATAGATATTGGTTTTTAGACGGAGCATCGAGATCCAAGAACAAAGGAAAGAGAGCCAACACATAGGGAAAAGGGGCATCGCGATTGAGTTGGGGAATCCACAGACATAGATGGCACGCCAGCAAAGAGATAGTGAATCTCTCCTCTTGATATAGAAACAATCTCGGAAGAGTCTTTTAGATGAAATGTGTCTGACGAGTAGGACTTTTCGAGTGACGACGATCTCGAGGCAAGGGGAAGTGGATGTAAAGGGGGAAATAGAATCCACAACAAAAGTGAAAAGGCGATATGACAAGCCATTGAGATATTGAATAGGGAAAGAGAAGCCAATAAAAGACATTAATCCTACCACTTTTCCATAAGTGTGTCAACCCAAAACAGATGTGCAGGCAAGTCTATCATCACGAGAGACCGAGACTGAAATTGGGGTAAGCCAATGGGATACCAAAGGGATAAGGCAACCCGATAGAGAGATGCCGTTCTTTTGTGCCCTCTCTTCGAGCTCCTGTGACTCGATTCACAGAACTTAAGTGAAATTACAGCATACAAGTCGATCAAACCTAAAGACAACGATGTTGACGATACGAGCGTCGAAGTGTCCATAAGCGTCGAAGCATATAGGGGTAGTGAGTCAGAAGCTCCAAAAAACGAGAGATTAGTCTGCAGTGTGGATCTTCTAACTTGACTAAGAAAAGATATACTCTGAAAAATAAGAGAAATGACGAGTGTTTGATCTACGGAGAATGGCATAAGAACAGGCCCCCTACTTTCATTTGCTCCGCAAGACGCATTTTTGAGATATAGTGATCCACACTCTCTCTTTCGGGGGGGGCGTCGGGCGTCGGTGACCTAGACTCTGTCTACCAAACCAATATCGATATATTTCTGTTGGGAGCTGCTGTACGTCGTTATGCACATCGGGAAATCCCATCTGAGTTGAAATCCAGGCAGCATAGCCCCATCACTTGCCACGTAAGTCAAGAAAGTTTGAAAGGTCAGAAACAGCAAGCTCTCGACGTAGCAACCTGAGAGGCTTTTTCACAATCGTCGGAGGGAATGAAGGACTGGTTTATCTTCAATCCTTTCCGGGATCAACCAAACCTGTCGGTGTACCGAGTTCCCCAATATTGTTGCCTCACTTTTTTCCGACAACGTCTATCCAACAATTCCCGTTATGGTTTAGGTCTTCCTCACTTCGGAAAGAGAAAGATCATCCGAGTATACGAAATTTACCCCTGTATGTTCTCAGTACCTCATTCATCAGTCGCATAGACGGTACTAGGTGCGTGCATGGGTGAGACTGAACGGCATCATGAGCCACTCATACAGACTCTCTGTCTGCAAGACGCATTTTTGAGATATAGTGATCCACACTCTCTCTTTCGGGGGGGCGTCGGTGACCTAGACTCTGTCTACCAAACCAATATCGATATATTTCTGTTGGGAGTTGCAGTACGTCGTTATGCACATCGGGAAATCCCATCTGCGTTGAAATCCCAGCAGCACAGACCCATCGCTTGCCACGTAAGTCAAGACAGTTTGAAAGGTCTGAAACAACAAGCTCTCGACGTAGCAACCTGAGAGGCTTTTTCACAATCGTCGGAGGGAATGAAGGACTGGTTTATCTTCAATCCTTTCCGGGATCAACCAAACCTGTCGGTGTACCAAGTTCCCCAATATTGTTGCCTCACCTTTTTCCGACAACGTCTATCCAACAATTCCCGCTATGGTTTAGGTCTTCCTCATTTCGGAAAGAGAAAGATCATCCGAGTATACGAAATTTACCCCTGTATGTTCTCAGTACCTCATTCATCAGTCGCATAGACGGTACTAGGTGCGTGCATGGGTGAGACTGAACGGCATAAAGAGCCACTCATACATGCCCTCTGTCTGTGCTGAACAGCATCTTCCATTTGTCTCCCCACCTGAAAAATACCATGGTTGTATCCACTTATCAAATCCACCATCTGAGAACGTGCGCCTACACCCACTCAGAACTCGAGCATAGGGTCAAATCAATATAGTTCAACGCTCTACTCTTATTGCACCCGCTCCCATCCTTCTTTGGTGTGAAAACTGCAGGAGCAGAGCAAGGGCATCATATATGACCCGTCATCTCGTAAACCGTCATACTTGTTTACGAATCTCATCTCCACTTTTTCATCTAGGGGGCTCCCCCAGATACATCTGGCGGCCATCACACGCACGCTCCTGAAAAAAAATGTTGATGTACAACCTTCCTCACTGGTTGTAATCGACGTTGGGAATGGAGCAGGCATCACAATCGTCGGAATTAATCTAGCAACTTTGTCTACCCCACCTTTTTTTAGAGTATTCAAATGCCTCCTCGAGACCTCCTTCGCTACTAAAACATAGCACTCCTTCGCCTCTTCTACGATATCCATGAACTAAAGAAAATAAGTACGCGTGCGGGAGAGGCGCACTTCGCTTCTTCGACGCCTCCGTTTTGTAGAGTAATTGACGGTCCTTCCCCTTTGGGCCGGTTGTGGGCAAGGAGGGATTCGAACCCCCGACACCGTGGTTCGTAGCCACGTGCTCTAATCTTCTAAGCTACAGGCCCCACACCGTCTCCACTGGATCTATTCCCGGGAGTACCCTAAAAAAGGAACCTCTCCTCAGCCATTTTGTTTCGTTTCGGATTAATAAGATGTGAAAGTGCGTCTCTCTCTATAAGAACAGTGCGTTCCAAGGTGTGAGGGGTGGGAGAATATATGTTATAATTCTAATTGGGGTTTTGAATAAGACGACCTTTGCATTTTTTATCTCTTTTTTATATTTTAAAAGTAAACTAAGAGGTGTTAAGTTTTTTATCATTCTGGCATAAAAAAATGAGCATGAGAACTCCATTGTGACGACGATGTTGACGATACGAGCGTCGAAGTGTCCATAAGCGTCGAAGCATATAGGGGTAGTGAGTCGGAAGCTCCAAAAAATGAGAGATTAATCTGCAGTGCGGATCTTCTAACTTGACTAAGAAAAGATATACTCTGAAAAATAAGAGAAATGACGAGCGTTTGATCTACGGAGAATGGCATAAGAACAGCCCCCCTACTTTCATTTGCTCCGCAAGACACATTTATGAGATATAATGATCCACACTCTCTCTTTCAGGGGGGCGTCGGGTGTCGGTGACCTAGACTCTGTCTACCAAACCAATATCGATATATTTCTGTTGGGAGCTGCGGTACGTCGTTATGCACATCGGGAAATCCGATCTGAGTTGAAATCCCGGCGGCATAGCCCCATCGCTTGCCACGTAAGTCAAGACAGTTTGAAAGGTCAGAAACAGCAAGCTCTCAACGTAGCAACCTGAGAGGCTTTTTCACAATCGTCGGAGGGAATGAAGGACTGGTTTATCTTCAATCCTTCCCGGGATCAACCAAACCTGTCGGTGTACCGAGTTCCCCAATATTGTTGCCTCACTTTTTTCCGACAACGTCTATCCAACAATTTCCGTTATGGTTTAGGTCTTCCTCACTTCGGAAAGAGAAAGATCATCCGAGTATACGAAATTTACCCCTGTATGTTCTCAGTACCTCATTCATCAGTCGCATAGACGGTACTAGGTGCGTGCATGGGTGAGACTGAACGGCATCACGAGCCACTCATACAGGCCCTCTGTCTGCAAGACGCATTTTTGAGATATAGTGATCCACACTCTCTCTTTCGGGGGGGCGTCGGGCGTCGGTGACCTAGACTCTATCTACCAAACCAATATCGATATATTTCTGTTGGGAGCTGCAGTACGTCGTTATGCACATCGGGAAATCCCATCTGAGTTGAAATCCCAGCGGCACAGCCCCATCGCTTGCCACGTAAGTCAAGACAGTTTGAAAGGTCTGAAACAACAAGCTCTCGACGTAGCAACCTGAGAGGCTTTTTCACAATCGTCGGAGGGAATGAAGGACTGGTTTATCTTCAATCCTTTCCGGGATCAACCAAACCTGTCGGTGTACCGAGTTCCCCAATATTGTTGCCTTACCTTTTTCCGACAACGTCTATCCAGCAATTCCGGCTATGGTTTAGGTCTTC
The DNA here is from genome assembly GCA_036321105.1 of Dracaena cambodiana. Classification (NCBI taxonomy): domain Eukaryota; kingdom Viridiplantae; phylum Streptophyta; class Magnoliopsida; order Asparagales; family Asparagaceae; genus Dracaena; species Dracaena cambodiana. The sequence goes on along the minus strand of JAYEPQ010000019.1, from coordinate 9,199,060 downwards.
CTCACTTCGGAAAGAGAAAGATCATCCGAGTATACGAAATTTACCCCTGTATGTTCTCAATACCTCATTCGTCAGTCGCATAGACGGTACTAGGTGCGTGCATGGGTGAGACTGAACGGCATCACGAGCCACTCATATAGGCCATCTGTCTGTGCTGAACAACATCTTCCATTTGTCTCCCCACCTGAAAAATACCATGGTTGTATCCACTTATCAAATCCACCATCTGAGAACGTGTGCCTACACCCACTCAGAACGTCGAGCATAGGGTCAAATCAATATAGTTCAACGCTCTACTCTTATTGCAGCCGCTCCCATCCTTCTTTGGTGTGAAAACTGCTGGAGCAGAGCAAGGGCATCATATATGACCTGTCATCTCGTAAACCGTCATACTTGTTTACGAATCTCATCTCCACTTTTTCATCTAGGGGGCTCCACCAGATACATCTGGCGGCCATCACGCGCGTGCTCCTGAAAAAAAATGTTGATGTACAACCTTCCTCACTGGTTGTAATCGATGTTGGGAATGGAGCAGGTATCACAATCGTCGGAATTAATCCAGCAACTTTGTCTACCCCCGTTTTTTTAGAGTATTCAAATGCCTCCTCGAGACCTCCTTCGCTACTAAAACATAGCACTCCTTCGCCTCTGCTACGATATCCATGAACTAAAGAA